>OX421481.1:11007969-12207969 GCA_949126895.1 Eilema caniola | reverse complement strand
AACATTAATAAATACTGACAGTTCCGAGTACTGCCAACCGACGCACCAGTACAAAAAACTTCAAAGGAAGTGTGGGCATCGAATCATTTTAGTAAAAAATCTTAAAAGACTCTTTGTTCTTCTACAGTTAGTAGTTACTGTATTTATACATATGGAACATAATTTGGACTTAAAATTGATCGCAGCAAGACGATATGCCGAGAATAATTCACCTGAAGTATTATATCTATCTTGAGGCTCTAATTTCGAACACTGACGGATGCATCGATGAGGTCAAACGGCGTATACCTAAGCATCATAAGAACAACTATGGACAAGATGTAAATAATAAGACTAAAACCAAAGCCACAAAGACAGGCTCGTGAGAACTCTTATATTTCCCATATTTCTATACGCGGCTGAAATGTGGACCATGCAAAAGGTGGAAAGGCAAAAAATAGATACTCTGGAAATGTGGTGCTGGACTGGAGAAGAATGCTTGGGGTTTCGTGAACGTGGCCCGTGGCTCGTACGCCTCGATACTTCAAGCACTCGGTATCAAGCAGGGTCTATTATCGACTGTAGAGTCTCACGTCCTCACAATCTTCGGACATGTTTCAATTAGTCAAAAAAATGTTTGTGATAATTAGTCCATAGAACACCTTGTCGTCCAAGGTAAGGTAGAAGCCACGCGTTGCACTGACCAGATCAAGTCTGCCATTGGAGGTTCAGTTAATGAGTGCAGGAAAATGACCTCTAATAGACAGCGGTGGCGAAACGTCGTGAAGCGCATCACATCTGGCCTCCAAAATTTCAATACTGATACAACATAGTGATATCACAACCGCTCTGTCAAGAGCTTATCGGATAAGAAAAAGAAGAAGAAGAGCATACGCGACATTCACCTGCTGTTTTCTCCGCTAAATATGAATGGATTAATTTATCATTATGATTTTGATTGATTTATTGATTAATAAATATTGTATGGTGTGAAATATTTGTTTTTGTATCATCTTCCTGAGCAATAAACACCACCTACAAGCTTTACTCCCACGCATGGTTCTGTCATCAAGAGATTTAATCACAGATCATAGCTACGTCATCAGTGCTATTATGTGTTTTGTGTCGTAGCACAATAAAATTAAATGACACTAGCGTGTACCTACTCAAGATGTACGAAGACTAACGAATTATGAGTAACTAATCATTTCTGACATATAGAAAATGAATGGGTTTTCTTATGTTCTTAGTTTCGAGTGAATCGGCTTTTTTAAGAGTTTGGTTCATAATAGGCTGCAAAAAGTAACAGTTGTCTACACGACAACTGTTACTTTTTGCAGCCTTCGAAAGAGATGCCACACTATCGTTACTGGAGTACATCAGGGGTCAGTTTTGGGACCTCCTTTCATTATTTCTTGCTCACTTTAATTCACAATTATAATTTGAAATAGGTATAGGTACCGGTGACATAATATAATAGTACATAATAGCGTACGGGAATGCAATGTACTTAATAACGTACACAAAAAGAACAGAGAGTGAGATTTAAAAAGAGATTTAACTAGGTACCTACTTACTACCGTAATTATAATACAAAAGGAATTAAAACCAGAAATTTAAGTAAATCCTATTAAAATTTGAAGTAAATAACGCTTTTTAACACGATAGCGATAGGTACCTAGTTCAAATTAAAATGCAACAGGATCAGGAATAATTTATAGTGAGTGCGATATTATTATAAATCATTCTGATAAACTTGAAATTAGCAGAACAAAAAGCAATAGTTTAGTTACATTGATTGTCAACCGTTTAAAAACAAATAGTATAAGAACGAATATGCAATAGGTGAACCCAATATTTTATTTCTATAAAAATGTAGAACATGAATGTAACGATATTATTATATTGAGCAAGTGTACAGGAAGCAATACTTACAAAATTATTTATGTTCAAATAACTGTCAGAAAGTATTAACTTTCTGAAAGTGATGTCTAAATTATGTGCTAAGCTTAAATGAATTTCTTGGTGCTAAGGTTATTTGTAGAGCTATACTTTATCAGCGTAAAATAGGGTTCTGCAAATAATCTAACCTCACTCCGGAACAAAAATTTAGGTATGGGCGCGCCCAATACCACAGCAGCGTATTGAATTCAAAAGAGTGTTAAGTCTTGCGTGATACGTGAAACGGGTGATAAATAGCCAAAATGAATTAATATGCGTTGGCGAGCAGCATCGGATTTGGTACTCTGGATTAGGATCGCCAGGAGAAGTTCTGACTTTTAAATATTTGGCAAGGCATACATAGATCAATATCTTATAGGTAACGGCCAAAGTGTTGCAACGTAAGAGCGTTTTCACACTCATCCGATATCCGATATCCGAAATCCGATATCCGATATCCGACATACGATACATATCTCATACATTTGACTTCCTCCGATATCGGATGTCGGATATCGGATATCGGATATCGGATGTCGGATATCGGATGAGTGTGAAAACGCTCTTACACTCTGTAAGAACAAAAGTGCTTGTGTATGTCTATTAGAACGACACAAATAAATGAATTTTGTAGAAACTACTATGTAGGTAATGACCTTCTTCAACCATGACATAATAAAACGTAACGAAGTATTTCTGGTTGACCTTGAAACGTCCAGATCTCTTTAAGGTCGACGGAGGAATACCGTGCGTCGCACGCTATCGTTGATATTTTTATTTGAGATAAATTAATTATTCCAAATATAATCCAAACCTGTACCAGATCCCGAAAAAACATGGGGTATGTTATGATGAGACATGCAAAGATTTTTAAGAACCCTCAAGCAATAATCATTCTATATAACTCATATGTTATAAGTAAACTAGAAACAAACTGAGAGAATACTGAAACTTATTTGTTTTAAATTATTTTCTTTACACCCAAAGTGTTATTTAGATTTATGTAGTGACATGCATGCTGTTATTTCAGATTTACTTCTGACATCCATATTGTAATTTTAAATGTTTTTTCTCACACATGCTTGGAAATGTGAACATTTTTTTGACAACCTTCTTCGAGATAAATCGAAATTGCTGTACATGCGAGCAGCGGCCGGCAAAAGTTGTATGAAAATCCATATCTGTCGTGTTTTAGCGGCCAAATAAATTACTATGTAAACTCATATCTGTCGTGTAATTTAAAAATGGAACCATCTTTTACTCCGAACCATGGCAACCAATGGCAATCAAGGAGGTAACTTATTCAAGGCATTATTTAAATACAGAACTGGCTTGCAAATAGAATGCTGCTTATTAAGAAAAATAAAAAACAAACGAATTACTGTTGTTCGTTGTTCGTCATTGATTTTGAGAAGTACGTAACTAAAAAGTTCTGCACTATACAAGCCTTGGCTACAACTGAGCGTTGCCGAACTCCGTATAAGTGCCTCGGCTGCGCCTCGGCCCGCACACTTCACGATAGTCCGGCAACACTACACTTGGCGGCCGCGGCAGTAATGTACTATTTTTGACAGCCATATATAGATAATATACGATTTTTTTTGACATCCATATTATTGTTTTAGACTTTTTTTATAATTATTTTATTCTTTGTTTTGATATCTATATTTTAATGGAATATTCATATTGTTTTAACCCAGATATTACTGAAACTATTTTTTGTTTGCGATTGCAATGATTTTTGAGTATCTTTTACTTTACTAATATAGTATTATTGGAAAAATATTTGAAAAAAAATCTTTGGTCTGGAAAAGCCGGAAAACAGGTGGCGTTATAACGCCGGGTAGTAAAATCGGCTACCAAAACCAAAGTCTTAATCGCAGACATTTTTGGAATGCAACGAAACACCGAATGCTCTTTGAATGTATTATGTAACGCTTACAATTTTATTTAGCCAAAAACTCAACATATATGATAGGAAACAAAACATATTTTTGGGTGTAAAGTAAATATACCGACATTTACGATACATGAATTTGGTTCTTTTTTTACAAGTAGTTCACAGACAAAGGTAAATCATTTTCGGACTCCTCACTTTTATAAAATGTACCTTCATAATACAATCTCTGCTGGAGCTCTTAGTTGGGAACCTGAAAAGGAGTACCTAAGGTCATTGCAATACATTGTAGTTATTACAGTGATTGTAATGAAATACGTAATATGCTCAAAAGCAATATCAAATCTGGAAGATTACGTTTGTAATGTTACAAATTCTTCATCACCGGAATCCTCGTCTGTTATTTCCGTTTTGGATTTTCCGGTGGAAAAATGGTAATCCCACTGGGCAGGTCGTCATCAGAATCTAAATTTTGTAATAGATGTAGGACACGATGGTATTTCCATCCACTTGAACAGTATGACTGAGGAAGTGCCTCCGCTCCGTATTGTGTTCCCGGCGGTGAGTGGGGTAGCCAGAGCTCACTGGAGGGTTATGTGCTGTCAGTGGGATGACCAAAAGCTTGTTCTGCTATGTCTTCTACACTGACAGCACAGAAACACTCTACGTGTACCAGGGTCGGCAGCATGAGTGTGACTCCCCTGGTGTTAAACACGTCCACAGGCCACGGTAAACACTTTCCATCAGGTGGGTCGTGTGCTTGTCTGCCACCTAAGTGGTATAATAAAACTTCTTCAACTATTTCGTTGAGATTCAAAGGTTTTTTCATGAGTGATCTAAAATTTTATAGTAATAGTAAATAGACGTAAATTTTACTACCGGGTGTTTTAACGCCATCAGTTTTTACAAACGAAAATTTTAATGAAAACCTGTGATATCTGAACTTATTTCATCTCTAATTTATATTACAACAACAACACTTTACGATATTCTACGTTATAGTATTTCTTACATAATTCATGTACTTTAAAACTTAGTTATTTGAAGCCATGACGCAAAGCAAATTCACTATTCTTTTAAAACACGTCAGAATTTCTAAATAATGCACGCACTGCAACATATAGTACTACCACACTATAGAAGGACTACTTCTGATTACGGTAATGTAAGATGATCTTTGGTAGTACAAAAATAAACATATAAATTTGGCGGGTAGATCTAACACTTGATAAGTGGCGTTATAAAGGACGGTAGTAACAAGTGATTACAAGTGGGTTAATGAGGGTTGAGATTGGGACCGATTAGTATGATAAAGAATAACCTATAACTAACCTTGAACTGTGAGCATAATTTCAGACATTTGCCATGAGTAGGTACCTACTTCCAATAAAAAAAAAATGTCAGCACTATAACGAAAATTTCTAGAAATGGCCAAGTTATCTAAAAGACTTAAGACTGGATAACACTCATTGATGTTTAGTGAAAAGCAAGAGAAATGTCCCATAATAAAAAAAATATCTTGGATTGTATGCATTATTATCCACCTTTAGTTTTAACCTATTTACACAAACACACAATCAGTATCAATCTCAAGTCTTTACCTATATGTAGACGCAAACACAATGGGCATGATATCATATCATCGATCCGTTTATAATGCTGACTGTTTTTTTTTAAACATTCTCAACCTTTAAAGGTATTTGTGGCTCAACCCGTATCGTATGCAAAATGCAAGAGAGTCGCCTTCGCTAGTGCGCCTAAATAATACGGAAACCACCAGGCCCCCAATTCTACTAATTTTGTGACTTACCAAAACCACAGTCATACTGCTGACATTGCAAAAAATGTCATTGAATTTTAGACTTTATTTCAGACATCTTAAGGTCTAAAATGAAAAGAGAAAGAGTTCATAACATTTCACATTCACTCTACAAGATTGTCATTTAATTTTAGACTATAACTGTATTATAGTAAAATCTAAATTTAAATGGCACTTGTTACAATGTCAGTAGTAGCGCAGTGGTTTGGCTATGAAAAAAATAATAGCAGAATCAGGGCCCAGGCTGCGTGGGTAGCAACTAGCAAATGAAGGGAAGGGTAGCCTCAATAACTTTAGAGGGTGGTATGTATACCAATGGTCTCACCACCATGGATGGCCCAAGAGCGTGCGAAATGGAGGAAGAAAAACCGGAAGGCCAACCCTGGGCTCCAAGGTGAAAGCAGATGTAATCGGGAAAATATGAGCCTCCTTCGGTAAGTGAAATAATGAGCACTTACAATATCAGAGATTTTGATATTGTAAGTGTTCATATATATAGGCCACGGTAACGGTTAAGTGGTTTGTTAGCTTGTGTACCATTATTACACTTATGGAAAAAAAAAACAGCTTTTATGTCTCAAGAATTATAATTATAGTGTGATAGGTTAAATTTCACTAATGAATCACCAATTAACAAACGCATTTCGAAGTAAATAGCACTCATCAGCTGGCAATTTTACTTTCACTGATGAAACATGCCCTAATTTAACTATCTCAAAGATGTGTGCTTGTCTGCCTTAAGATCCACAAAAAAAGATACTGTTTTTTACAACCAATGGCAATAAAGTACAAAGTCAAATTTAAAAGGTTTGTCATACCTTTCTCGGAACCTTGCGTTTTAGTAAAGATAAATTAGATGTACCTAGTAGTGCTTGTTCCAAAAACGTAGCGACAATTTGAGTCAGTAGTTGTGACACTAGCTAATAAGCTGCTGATCTTTATCTTAAATTAAAGGTCACAGTTAGATGGATTTGACTGAGTATCGTATCGTCTCCGTGTGGGGTAACTACATAAATACGAAAAACTTTATTCCGAAAGTCACAATCTTGAATTTCAAAATTCCGAATTTCATAATTCCGAATGATTCGAATTCCGAATGTCAGAAATCCGATGTAATGTGAATCTTATTTATTGAAAACCCGAATTTCGAAATGCCTAATGTTCAAAACGAATTTGTCAGAATTTTGAATTTCAAGATACCGAACCATTACAATTCCGAATGAATAATAATAATCCGAAATATCATAAATTCGAATTCCGATTATCAAAATTCCGAAACAACACAAACCCGACAATCAAACGCCTTAGAAACTTGTTTTGTTGTTTTGCAAAAGTAATGTTGCTATTCTCGGGGTACACGAAAAAAAACATGAAAATTGGGCAGGCAAGTACCACGTTAGTAGAAATGTCGCAGCCAACTAGCTTAATCAGCCGTTCAATTAACTGCTTAGGCTCTTTACTGAACGGCACCGTTCCATTAGCGGCCTGAATGGTGTAAAGCCATTTGACTAAACGGTTAGGCAAGTAGCTTAGATCGACGACAATGATTTAATAGACATTAGAGCGGGCGCAGCGCGTTGAACGAGTCAGTCTCGCGGTCATCGCTGCCCGCGTTCGTAGATGGCTCGGGCATCGGAGGGCGCAGAACGACCTCCGCCCCCCATGAACGCGGCCCTGAGAGTTACGGGCGAAGCCGCCCGTCAACCTAGCAGAAGCAGGCCACGGCAGCGGCGTGCATCGCGCGATGCGCACCTCCCAACACCGGAGGCTAGTCGGGGACCGCGTGGTTCCCCCTCCCGAGGAAAGCCAGACCGAGAGGGATGGCCCTGGGTCAGCCGGGGTGCAAGGGATATGTCACCTGACAACCTCACCTTCTAGCACAACGACGCATAGACGGCGTGCGGTTTAGTCGGTTCGAGTCCGACATAACCTCTCCCTCCAGCTCCGAAGTGGGGGGGGGGGACGGGCTATCTGTAGGGATTTCTCACACGTTAAAAAAACCAAAAAAAAAAAAAAATTATATGAGCAATGAATTTTCGGAAATTTGAAATTAGGAATGATGTTTTTCGGTAGAGTGAACACTTGTATTTATGACTTTCGGAAAAATAATATAACTATCGTGTTTTTGAATAGTCGGAGTTTTGTTTCATAGGAATTATAAATATTCAGCATTTTGAAAATCGGAATATTGAAATTCGGAATTAAATTATCCGGAATTTTTGGGTGTTCCCCTCCGTGTGTCCGCTACACTCCAGTTCCAGTAATTCACATTATTCAACAGGAAGCCCGATGTTTACTCAATTGCTAAACGTCTTATGTAGAATTAGTATTCGTAGAATATAGTGTATCTAAGTAGGTACTCATTCAAATGTAGACTTTTTGCATTATCACTTTCTGTGTGAACACGGGAAGTTTTACTGAATTCATACATTTCTTGAATCATATTCTGCTCATCATCATCCTTGCGTTAGTCTCAGTAACATCCGAGGCCTCCACCTCGGAGTCCGGGAGCCTTTACTATTCACTTCGCACGGTCTTGGTCATCCATAGTAATGAGGCACATATGGGGTACATGTGCGCCAATTCTACCCCAAAGTTGGGGTACATTGGAAGTGTGGAATGTTGTTGAGTAAATAAAAAAAATTTGGTTGCCTGTAAAGTCGGTATACGGGCGAAAGTTTTACGTGACAACGACTTTGAGTGGTAAAATAATTTTAATGTGAATATTCATTCGTATAGTAGGAAGAAGGATGAAATAATAGTAACAATTTAAAAATGTCTGTCTCTCTCGCTCTTAGGCGGGCTAACCATGCCCGAGTGGAAGGGACGCGTGCCTCTCACTCGCTCTCATTGTGAGCGCATAACGTGAGCGGAGCGTAACGCAGTTTCTTGAAGTGTCACCCGGCAAACCAATTTATAAGACGTTGTCACGTCAAAATAATAGAATTAGCATTCACTGTTGATCTCGTTTATATTTTTGATAAATAAGTAACGTTTATAAAATTGAAGTACTACAAAGTTACATTAACTGAACAAATGAAAAATTCTTCTTTAGTTTCATTGTGGCCCACTGGCCAATTTTATAATATTGAGCATAAAATTCGAGAACGGCTCGACCAATTCGTCAATATGTATTTTGTATGTCTGGGCTTCAGCCAGTAAGAATTGTGTTGTGTAAATTGTTATGTAAGTAATATTAAGTACCTACATGTGCAAAAGTATTAATAAAATTTCGCTTTGGCTGTTCTGTGTTCCTGTGGCAATATACCTAAATGCTTATCTTAGGCTAAGTTCAGATGAACGCGCGACGACGCGCGGTTGGCTCGGCACGCAGTTTAAGATTGTAACAAATCATTGTTGTTGTGGACATCATGTGGACATCGCGCGTGCCCGCGCACACCGCCATGCACCGCGCGCAAGATGTTGACCCGCGCGCCACCGCACGCTGACGCGCGGTTTAAGATCTACACTCCTCTCCTATCGACCCAGTTGACCCGCGCGGTTTGAGGCGGACGGACGAAAGGAGCGACGAAAATAATGGAGGACGACATATCAATGGATTTACTAATAGACGAAATTGAAAAAAGAGATGCGATTTGGAATCCTAACTCGAAGGACTATTCAAATCTCTTATAATAATACGTTAGCGTATCGCTCATAACTCAAAAACTACCCAACCAATTTTCATAGGGTTTATTTTAAATGAAAGCTTAGGGTCCAAAGGGGTGCAGAAAAATAGGACATCAAAAACAAACGGGCGGAGCCACGGGAAAAAGCTAGTAGAATAATAAACAGAAGGTCTTGGGAAGAATTCACAAACAGGCTTAAAGAAAGTCTTTGACTTAAAATAGGGTGCAACCAGTATCGTCTTTGCTTTCGACGGCGAGGTCACAGTTTGCGGTATAAAGCCCACAAGCAAATTGCCTCCTCCACTGGACGTGGTTCTCACTGAATGGTCACGCTAGACTGTCGCGCGCAAGCCGCTGCCATCTGAACAGGTAAATCGCGCGGCAGCGCGCGTCGTCGCGCGTTCATCTGAACTTAGCCTTTGGTGACCGGTTTGTCTTGAAATAAGAAGATGAATTTAGCGAGTGACTCCTATTCAAGGGCAATCCCTCTAAAAGTTTACATAATAAATAACTAGGTATTAGATATGAGTCGGGGTTTTGATGAATAAAAGTTGACTTACTGAATTAAACGAAATTGTATAAATGTAGCATATTTGTGTAATAGGTACTTAGTTGTGTTTCAATAGTTCATTACCATTTATTATGATGAAAAGGATTCGTAGTCAAGTCTTTTGTCTGCAAAAATATTTATGCCTTTTATAATAGAACATAAGTAGTCTAATGCATCATGAGCATTATTGTTACGGTACAGATTACCAATGTCGATATGAAAACCCGTTAACGAAATCGATACAGTACCTACCTAATCTTTAATTTAAATTGTAAGAGCTTCGTACAATATTTATGCACTTAGTCATTAGCTATAGAGAAATTTTATAAATTTCTTATAGCCTAAGGATATAATACACAGCATAATCATCACATTTTCACGATTGCACAACCGATGCAATGCAATACGACAGACGAAATACTTAAATTTAGATACTTTTAGTTTTCATCGTCGGTCAAGACTTTTTTTAATTAGTAACCTGAGTATTGTGATAATCTTTTTCTGTATTATTCATATGCGATGCGATATAATATATCGGTGTATCCGTTTTCAGCTACTGCTTTGATTAGGAAACAGTATGGCATGTAGTGTATCGGCAAACTCGACGCGTTTCAGACGCCATTGTCGTTCTTTGCGCATTTTTGTCAATTCTTCTTCATGCTGAATTAGAAAATCGGAAAAGTGTGATGTGAAAAGTGTTTATTTGGATTTCATTTTTTTGTACTTATTACTACAGATATTAGAAGTGGAAAGAAAATTTTAACAATACGCAAAAGAAACTATTTATGATATTTAACGATGAAGTTAATACAGCCGGTTTATTTATTTTGTTTACTAATATCCATTTGTTGTGTTTGGGCTGATAATCAAACAATCCTACCATGCTGCGCGCCAGGGCAACCCGTAAGGCTTAGAGCTGGCGTATGCATCATAGACCTTCAAGCAAATATAACCGGACCTTTATCCCTAAATTGCGCTAGTTCTGTTTACATGCGGTTTGCGAACTTCGACTTTACCGAGGACCAAAAATTAATATTAAAATTTGGAAATGATCATATTGAGACGTTTGATACGTGAGTATAAATATATAATTAGTATGCGATAAGGCAGTGACGAAAGATGAAAATTTTCAAAAGGGAAGCCGTTGAAACAAAAAACCTTAGGTACCGTGATCTTGTTTGTCCTGCACCATACGACCCATTGTGAAGCCGGCAGGAATCGGGTTATTGAACTCCTCGCCTCTGCTAGGTAGGTAAAACTAAGTATGTAGTAAGACCTAAGTAATCACCTCTGATGTGTGGTACATTGGAAACACTCTGGTCGGCAATTTGCAATTGAAGATAGGTAGTTAGCGTAGCGGTAGAACGACGACGTGTCTGGTCGTCGGTTTGATGTCCGCTCATTACAAATATTTGTAAATTGTATGCATAATTAGGTATGTCTGTTTGGTTTAGCCTGGGTGTTTCTATATATATGGTATGCATAGGTAGGTATAACTTACCAAAATACCTATTTATGAACAAAATGTATCCAAATATGTTTATCCGTATCATGCATACCTACTGCTTATACTGTTGATTGATGGCACTTGGTGGAACTTGCTACACATCTTCAATGAAAACACTTGTACTATTCCACATTATTTATTAATATCCTGACCGGTTTCGCCTTAGCATAGTAATTATTATAAGCTAGTTAGCGTAGTTAAGCTATGCTTACTATTATGTGCCATTATGTTAAGTTGCTGCTTCTTACCAAAATCATGCGTTACACAGACAGGGAGAAATTGAAATTTTCCAGCCCAGCGAGATATAGGTACCTATGTAAAGAAATCCCATAAATCTGGTGCTGCTTATAGGTATGCGTTATCAGGTATCACGCATGGCAATCTATTTGTTTGGCACAATTGCGGTCAAAGACCTCTTTGTGTACCTACTTAGAATACTGTGTCGGCGATGAACGACCTATTATTAGACATGGGTTTTGCAATTCGACTTTTATTCATAAAAGTTGTTTTAATATTTGTATGGGTAGTATCTAGTAGCACACGATTAAAATTGCTTGTGTACTACGGGCGTGTACGTAGGTATCTAATATTGTACTATTACCGCAGCTAATAAAACTACCCATGAAGCTAAATACTGATAGTAGGACTGGTTTCGTCATCATCATCATCTATACATTTAGACGTTGTCCTGATAGCATCCGAGGCCTAGATGCCCTCGGAGCTCAGGGGCCGCCGGAAGGATCGGGTCCTTCTCCACTTCGCATGATCTTGGGCGTCCATGGTAGTGAGGCCATTCGCACGCATGTCACCCTCCACGACCTCAAGCCAGGAATTCTTGGGCCTGCCAGGGCCTACCCCTTCTCAGTGGCGGACTAACAGGGGGGCGTAAGGGGGCGGCCCAACCCGGGCCTCCGATCTTGGGGGCCTCGCAAATGCCTCTGCGTTCCCCTGATCAACCATACCACCAAGTACCTACTTACATAATTTCATCAAGATCAAAACAGCCATCTAGACTTTTTACGCGGTATTAATATTCTTTTAAATTTGCTGAACGCGCCCAATACTCTGGGGGAATTCCCGTCTTTGTAGCGGGTACTTCCCAAAGAATCCCTGAATGAATGAAGTAATGAAGGGCATATAATTCACTCTTGTACGCCTACATTTACATTCTATTTACGTCGAAAAATAGACTCTGGCCTCATGTAATAGTAGATTAGTAGCCAAGGGCTGTAAGGCATCAATTGCAGCCCGAGATATTTAGGTGAACGAGCGCAGCGAGGGCGCTTATAGTTCGAGGGTGCAATTGATGCTTACACCCGAGCTAACTACTCTGCTTTACATCTCGATTGTGAGGTAAGTAAAAAAAAAACCGGCATTACAAGAATAAAACATTTTATTAGTTAAAATTTATAATGCGTCAGTCATTTCGATGCGCCAGTCATTTTGGTCCAACGCGAGCCGCGCTGGGTGTTGGGGCGATTGAATCGGGAGGACCTCCTGGAGGCCGCCATCGTACAGGCCTGGGCCATTGCGCCGGACAGGCCTGTCGACATAGACGATGAAGCGGCGTGGTTCCGGGAGGCCATGACACGTGTCTGCGATGCGAGTATGCCTAGAGCTCCAACCTATAATCCGAGGCGTCGGCTCTACTGGTGGAATGCGGAGATCGCGAGGCTGCGTCAAGCCTGCGTGATCACGCACCGCCGGTGGGCCCGATTCCGTAGGAGGCGTACTCGTCCCGCAGACTCGGAGCCCCGATTGGCGGAGCTTCATGAGGGATACAGGGAGGCCCGGAATGCCCTCCGAGCGGAGATCAAGCGGTCAAAGGCCGCTTGTTACCGGGAGCTACTGGAGACGCTGGAGCGGGACCCATGGGGGCGGCCTTACCTTATGGTAAGAGAAAAGCTGCGCCCCCGGGCCCCTCCGCTGACCCAGGTGCTCGAGCCGGCTCTGCTCGGAGGAGTGGTAGAATCCCTGTTCCCGGCGCGAGCGGAACATGTTCCGCCGCAGATGACTCCGCCGCCTCGGTCGCTTACGGCGCGGCGCCCAGTGTGGTGATTGACGACGACGTGCCCGAGGTCACTTGGGTGGAACTAGAGCTGGCGGTGCGAAGGCTTAGGGCCAAGAAAAGCACCGCCCCGGGACCCGGAGCCATTCCGGGCCGCGCTCGGGTCCTAGCTCTAGGGGAAGACGGCCTCGAACCCCGACTGAGAGGGTTCCTCAGCGCATGTTTGGAGCGGGGCCAGTTTCCGAAGATGTGGAGGACGGGGAAACTGGTCCTCATCCGCAAGAAGGGACGCCCGGCGGACGAGCCGTTCGGGTACCGGCCCATAGTGCTGCTCGACGAGGTGGGCAAACTCTTCGAAAGAGTTATTGCCAAGCGCCTCGTCGAGCATCTCTCTAGAGTGGGGCCGGACCTGGCGAACATCCGGTTTGGGTTCCGCCGGTGGCGTTCCACTGTGGATGCCATCATGCGTGTGAGGACTCCGGCGGGGGATGCGGTTGCCCGGGGTGAGGTGATGTTGGCCGTGTCCTTGGACATCTCCAACGCGTTCAACACCTTGCCCTGGAGTTGCATCAGAGAGGCACTCGTGTACCACGATGTGCCTCTTTACCTCCGCCGCTTAGTCGGGGCGTACCTGACGGAGAGAGCCGTCATCTACCCAAGTTCGACGGGAGTCGGTAGGCGTGAGATGTCGTGTGGTGTTCCGCAGGGGTCGGTCTTGGGGCCACTCCTGTGGAACATCGGTTACGACTGGGTGCTTCGCGGTGACTTCGCGTACGGTGCCACCGTCACATGTTATGCGGATGACACGCTGGTGACGGTGAGCGGGGCTACGCACCGCGAAGCGACCCTGAGGGCCACGACCGCGGTTGCTCAGGTCGTCGACAGGATCCGGCGGCTGGGTCTCGAGGTGGCTCTGCACAAGTCCGAGGCCATGTTCTTTCATGGCCCTCGGCGCAGGCCAGGTCCGGGAGCCAGCCTAACAGTGGGAGGCACTCCCATCGACATCAAGCCCCGGTTGAAATACCTGGGGCTCGTGCTTGACGGTCGATGGGACTTCGGACAGCATTTCCGAAGTCTGCGCCCCAAGTTGGTGCTCACGGCGAATGCCTTGGGCCGGCTGTTGCCCAACTTGAAGGGCCCAGAGGCCTCCTGCAGGAGACTTTACACGGGTGTCGTGCGGTCCATGGCCCTCCCTATACGGGTGCCCCGTGTGGGCGGACACCCTGGAGGCCAGATTCCTGTCTCTGCTCCGTACGGCGCAGAGCACGATGGCCTCCAGGGCCATCAGGGAATACCGCACAATATCCTTCGAAGCGGCGAGTCTCCTGGCCGGATCGCCACCGTGGATCCTGGAAGCGAGGGCCCTTTCGGCACTATATCAGTTCCGAAAGGAGGCGCGGGAGCGGGGATTCGATCCCGAGCCCGAGGATATTCGGGCCGAGAAATCCCGGCTCCACCAGGTCATGGTGGCCGAGTGGGAGCGACGACTTGGGCAACCACGCGCAGGGCACGCCGTGATTGCGGCGGTAAGGCCCATCATGGGGGAGTGGCTAGAGAGGCCACACGGGAGCCTCTCGTACCGTCAGACGCAGATTATCACCAGGCACGCGAGCTTCGGGCGGTATCTGCATCTGATGGGTATAGAGCCAACGCCCGAGTGCCATCATCATTGCGACGCGAGCGCGGACTCGGGGCTGCACACGCTCACCGAGTGTCCGGCGTTTGAGACGCCGAGGCGGGAGCTTGTGGCGGCCCTGGGGGTGAGAGTGCTCACGCTCTCCACGCTGCTCGCGGCGATGGTCCGCTGCACGGATGCGTGGGCGGCCAGCGCCTCCTTCTGCGAGCAGGTCATGCTCGCGAAGGAGACAGCAGAGCGGGCGCAGCGCGATGAGCGAGAAAGGCTCGCTGACATCGCTGCACGCGCCCGAATGCGGCTCGGGCGTCGGAGGGCGCAAACTGACCTCCGCCCCCCGTGAGCGCGGGCCTGAGGGTGAGCAGAAGCAGGCTACGGCGGCAGCGCGTCATTGGGCTAAATGCATGATGTCTATTGCCAGTATGATGGTTAGATGTACGCGAACTTTTTGAGGCAGCGCGTCATTGGGCTAAATGCATGATGTCTATTGCCAGTATGATGGTTAGATGTACGAACTTTTTGAAAGAGAGAAGTGTTTTTTTTAAATTACATACTGCCCTGGGGCTTTCATAGCTACATTATTACCCTAGTGCGCTAATTGGTCACCTACAAGCCCCATTTGGGGGTAATAAGGACCTACTTTACCGAATATGAGAGATGTAAAATACCTATATTAAATTACATTACGTTGATAATTAATAATTTATTAGTGTGTTCTGATATTTTCGCGAACGGATAAAATGCCAAATGGGGAGCCGAAGAAACCCTTCAATTTATAATAAAATGAGTCTTCAATGAATCGTTACCCTATACAGGGTGTATTTTTGAAACGGGGCAGTAAGGGCAAGTACCTTAACCGTTGCAGTTACAGCAAAACGTTCTTAAAAGACCTTCCCTAACTTTTTGGGACATTTTGAACTGCATTCACAGATTTTGTAAAAAACTTACAGTTAGCAAAAAAAAATGCAAAAAGTTCAATTTTTTTTTATGCCAATCGATTCTATTTCATGTGGGGATCAAAAAACTCTATGGGACCATTTTAGCTTTCAGTACTAGAAAAGACAGAAATCGCCAAAGACCTTTCCCATACATTTCGTACGGAAATATGATAAATCAACTCGAAACTCATAGGTCAGGTAAAATTTTGAACTTTTTTAAATAAAAAAAATCATTTAAACATTTAAGAAATTGGTTTATGAAATAAATTGCTCAAAATGATTTCCATTTTCACGAATACATAAGTCTATCCTTTTTTGCACTGAACGAATGGCGGCTAATAATGTTCTGGGATGAATATTACGTAAAATGGTCATTAATGCATCCTTGAGCTCTTGAACACTGGCGTACGTCGTCTTATACACCTCGTTTTTCACGAAGCCCCATAAAAAAAAAATCAAGTGGTGTTAGATCGGGGCTACGAGGTGGCCACTGTGTTGGACCATGTGTACCTATCCACTGTGTACCGAATAGGCGGCTCAAATTGGAACGTGAAAGGTGACTGTTATGTGGCGGAGCACCATCTTGTTGAAAATGAACTTTTCGCAATTCCGACAGGGACCATTCGTCCATCTCGTTTTCAAGATGGTGTAAAATGACTTCATTATACATGGCAGAATTCAGTTTCCCTTCATAAAATTCCACCATTATGACTCGATTGGACATTATACCACACCAACAGTTGAATGAGAAGCGAACCTGATTATGACTTGCCGTAACTCTTAGTGGATTTTCTTTGGACCAATAGTGGTGATTTTTTCTGTTGTACATACCGTTATTGGAAAAATTCGTTTCGTCTGACCACAGAATGTAATTTAAAAATTCATGATCTCTGCTTATTTTTCCTCTTAGCCATCTGCAAAAAGTAAGCCTTCGAACATCATCACCCGGATGTAACACTTGAACTATGCGCCCATATCGATAGCACTTGTAGCCGTATTTCTTCCATATCTTTATCACAAGGGAGTGGGATACACCTACTTCAAGGGCGACTTGCCTGGACGATACCTCTGGATATGCTTCGACATAAGTTAGAACCGCAATCTCCGTGTCCATGTCCACACGAGGCTGCCGCTTTCTTTTGAAAGAACCCTGCAATTCCAGGTTTTTCAAAAGATTTGTAATAACCTTTCTTGTTGGCACATGCCGCAACGGATACTTATTGCGGTACCACACTAATGCAGCTCCCGCATTTCGATTATTGACAAAATACGCTTCTAATAAGTCAATTTTTTCACGATTAGAAGACATTTTAGCGAAAATCCTTAATTAATAACTCATACGAAGTTTCTCAGCTGAAACTAAGAATAACACACAGATTTTCGAATCAAATTCGAAATTTGAGGGTAAAAATTCTTTTTATTTACTTTACAGTCAATTCTACCCACTTCCTGGCCATAACAAAAAGTTAGACCATCGTAGAAATTTGTTTCTGTTGCCGAAATGTATGGGAAACGTTTTTGGCGATTTCTGTCTTTCCTAGTACTGAAAGCTAAAATGGTCTCATAGAGTTTTTTGATCCCCACATGAAATAGAATCGATTGGCATAAAAAAAAATTTTTGGACTTTTTGCATTTTTTTTTGCCAACTGTAAGTTTTTTTACAAAATCTGTGAATGCAGTTCAAAATATGTCAAAAAGTTAGGGAAGGTCTTCTAAGAACGTTTTGCTGTAACTGCAACGGTTAAGGTACTTGCCCTTACTGCCCCGTTTCAAAAATACACCCTGTATATCGTTTATACTTCAATAGGTACTTCTTGATCATTTGCATCTCGGTCGCATCATGCTAGAGTTTTTCGAAACTTAATCTATTTGAAAATTATCTTCGATCTACAATGTCAAGAGCGACTGGTTAATCTAGCTGTGCTTTCAATAGAAAGAAAAATTCAAAAGAAATCGATTTCACAGAAGTTATTGAGGAATTCAGTAAATTGAAGGTACGAAAACACATATAACAAACATGCTACAAAAAAATAAACTTTCTTTGATTTATTTTTTCTATTTTTTGTGTCGAACGATTCATATTTTATTTTTCTGGAAATCCATTCCATATTTTAGGTATGATGTATGTTTATTAAATCTTAGTTATTTAATTTAAATTTAGGTTTCATTTGCCAGATTTTAACGCAATAAACATTAATAAACACTTATTTATACATGCAAATGTGAACTGAATAAACAGCTTGTAAAACTACTTTTTTTTTTAAACTGGGGGGCCTCCTTCGACTTTGACGCCCCCGGCCTCTGACAGGCATAGTCCGCCACTGCCTTCTTCCGCATCTCTGCATGCATCTCTTAAGAGCTAGTGGTAGATAGTCCTAAGAAAATCCATTTAAGCCGGTTTGGCATTCATTTTATCATACCTGCCATAAATAAGACGGTATGCGTGGATTTATCAGATTCGTTGAATAAATAATGTCAGGTGAAATTACAATGGCGGCCAAAGTCGTTACTCTGTCTGTCAATAGGAAAACATGGTGTCGCGTAGGTGGAACTAAATCCAAAGAAAGACTACCGTTATGGTTTAGTGGTAATAAGCGGGCCTCATGGGGGTTTTAACACATAAAAAAACTAGTGGTGGGCTGAGCAGGCCGTCACCTTCTAAGAGTCCAGACAACAGTGACTCCCAGTCACTTCCCTAGGCGCAAGAAGGGCTTGCTATTCTCTATCAAGGCGGGGTTACCAGTAATCGTAGTAAGGATCTATCGGAGGTTGCCTGTACGGAAACTGACTCTCTCTTCAATAGGTCCAATGTTGGAGATACAAAATGGTTTTATTATTGGGTCAGCTCCGACATAGACGCTTCGTAGCACACTGACAGTACCCACAAGATTCCACACGAAAAAAGGAGGATTCAACTTGATCAGTTGTATTTTTGTTACAGATTTTGTATGGGTAATTTAGCCTTAAAAAATGGTAGCATATCACCTCTCAATGCCCTAGTATGTGCCGATGAAGAAACCGAAATTCTCGACGACCGAGTGTTGGGTTACTGTATGATAGTTTCCCTGCTATTCCTGGTTCCAACTGCGATTGTGTATTCTGCGTTTAAAGAACTCAGGTGAGATATGACTTTTTTAGATGTAGTCACAAAAAAAGAATTCACATAAAATATACACGCGTTTAAATATAAAAATAGGTAGGTATCGGTATGTCCGTCCGTTAACAGTAACCTTAACATGCATGTAAATAGATTCCACTATGTTACTCTATATTAATTAAACAGACCAAAACCCCGGACCAAGTCCCGAATAAAAGTCGGGGGCGGTCATGTTGGACTCGGTTCGACTAAAACTGAACGCCGCGCGCCGTCTCGGACCTCAAAATGCCCCATCACCATTTTCTCTCGCACCCCAGCGATTTGTTTAAATGTACATACAAAATACAGTAGGTTTTTAAACATAGGTAGACATAAAAAAGACTAAATGAAAATTTCGAAGAATTGTCCTATTTTCATCGTTTCTATTTATTTTAGCAACTATGTTCGTATCCGCGTACCTAAATATGAGTGACGGACTATGTTTATCTATTTTTGTTAGTTCATTTAACACTGCCAATTTTATTTCGAAAGTCCCAGGTTAGAAATAGATTTAAAAAGAATTTACTATTAATGAATCATTTAGTATCTATACCTATTACATAAGTATTTTTTTATTACACTTACCTGATTTTTTGCAGAGATGTTCAAGGCAAGAGTATAATAAACTTCTGCATAAGTTTAGCTATTGGTCAGGGAATAGTCGCCATCATGAAAATTATGGAATACTCCAATATGTCCCTATGTGCCGCCCGAGGTAAAATATAATTAGCTTATACTTTAGTCATAATAATAAACTTATCCACGAAATACCTATTAAAACAAGATGTACAGGGCCCCAGCACACCATCGGTATTCCTATTAGAGTTGGGAGGTCGAATGGCTATCGTTCTCGGTAAAGCCACATGAGTCAAATCCAGAGAAAGACCCGTGCTGCAAAGCAGAAACCTCCAATGCAAACAGGAAGAACGCTAAAATAACGATAAAGAATGATCAATTCCACTAAAATTTGTCCTAAGATCTGTAATGAGTACATACTACACACTTACATCTACTCAGGTATTTTGTGAAATATATGAGTGCCTCGTCTTATTTGATGAATATCTGAATTGCCAGGTTAGGTTTCTCAATAACTTCCTCAGGTAGACACATTTTCTACGCCTTTTGTCAATAAAGTGGCAAACATCACGAGGCAGTGCATTTCAATCATCTTGTGCGATCGTCTCAAAGTAAGCCTAGTTATTCCTTTCTTGACCCTGAAAACAACAACACCATTTGAAATCGAAGTTAAATAGTAATATCCTTAATTTCGTACGTTCGTTAAAGTTCCGGAGGTCCTAACTCTGTATCTTTTATTTTTCCCTTAATCCTCCATGGACTTCGTAAGTCAATACACCGGATAGTAGGTCCTAACACTGGAATTTGCCCCCGCTTTGTCAGACTGTGAATAACCCTGGTAACGACGAGCGGACGAAATGTTACAGTAATCTGAAGTTACAGAGAGCGAAAGTAATGACGCATAAATAACCCGTTAGTTTGACCTACTTCCAGAGATCGGCTACCGCTAAAAAGGACAATGAAAGAGCCTACGTTGTACGTTAAGCTACTTTGACATATGCGTTAGCGCATAAGCATGTCTTGCTCCCTCATTGGAATGAATCATACGGTTTGCATTGAGACAAGATGAATGAAAAGTTGATGTGAAGAATGATGTTCTTGAATTAATGACGAGGAATGGCGAAAGCAGCAAAGATATAAAATATTCGTGGACAAGGTAGTCAGCGCTGCCTGATGAAATGAAGATGCTTAAATCGAAATAATTTAATTAATTTCCCATTAAAGTACAGCCTTAAATTTGTTGCTATTTGTATGACATTCGTGTTTGCTATTTTCAGGATTTCTAGCCTATTTCTTCGTGATAGTTGCCTTCTTCTGGACGAACGCGATTTCGATACAGATTCTGTTAAATATGAGGTAAAAACGGGAATTTTATTTTCTTCATTTCACGTAGTTAGGTATAGACATACCAAACAACCTATTACAGAGCTATACAACCCAATCATCAGACTTCTGGGCGAAGTATGAAAGCCATTAGTCAGACGTAGTTACGGAGGTCGGTCAATGACTTGGTCCAAACACTGTTTTTCAATTAAGGTGGCAGACAAGCACACGGCCCTCCTGATGTAAGCGGCTACCTTGGCCTATGAACGTGTGCATCACCAGGGGAGTTACACTCGTGCTGCTGACCCTGTACACACCGAAAGTTTGTGTGCCGCCAATGTAGAAGACAAAGCAGGAATAGCCTTTGGTCTTCCCACTGACAGCACGAAACCTGTCCAGTAAGCTCTGGCTACCCTACTTACCGCTGGGAACACGAGGTTATTATGGCCGCGGTATTCTGTAAGGCGGAGGTACTTCCTCAGTCGGAGTGCTTAATTGGACGGGAATACCGTCGTGTCCTACCTTCTACAAGTCCTCTCTGTAGAGGATATTTCAGGGATTTGAAGTTATTTCTTTTAATGAAAATGATTAGTAAAAATCTATTGCAGGCGGCCGTCTACACTGGACTACACTTGGCACGAATTTAAGTGGTATTTTATTTACGCTTGGGGAGTCCCCACTGTTATCACGACGGGCATGGCCATCGCCAATTACCACCCTGGAAAACATAGCAAACCTGGTATTGGATTGAATAATTGCTGGTTTTTCAGTAAGTTCTGAATATATTATTAAGATATCACATACATAATCCGATTTTTCTAAAATAATAGTATCTTTAGTAGAAGTTACGTCTACCATCCGTTATCAAACAGAAGGTAAATGTCATGTCCAACGGCTCAGTCGTTTCAGACATGAGCCAAGACAGACAGACAAAAAGAAATACAAGTCGTTTTCTTCCGGCACGTAAATGTTATACTTACCTACGTATATTTACCATCATCATCATCATCAGTGTTGTGTCCCTATTGCATCCGAGGTCTTAATAATCATATTTCTAATTCCCAGGTCACCGTGAGCAATGGTATTACATGTACAGTGTAATGTGCGTGTTGCTGACTGTAAACATAGCTATATTCATCTACGTATCGCTAATGATATGCCGACTCACCTTCCCGTCGAGTCATCTGAAAACTCTTAAATATAGGTGAGTATATATGAATGTGTTCTAGTCTGAAAGTTTGAATCGAAAAAGTCAAGAAGGTCAAGCCAGGTCAGTGTCGAACCAAGACGTTTGTGTAGGACCATAGATGCAATTCCCTTGATGGAGATTGTCATAGGTCGGACCGATTTCTCTTCAGAAAAATATACGTCACCAAATGCGGGTGGGAAGAGAAACGCGGGGAAATGACGTCATACCTCGTCCCCCGCCTCCATCTAGTGTGTCATAGCGAAACCGAACAAAAACAGGGCTTGTAATTTTCGTTGTAGTTTGACTACTCGCCACTAAGCGCTACACAGAATTCTAGAAGAATCTATAATAAGGGAAATAATTTTTAAAAATAAGGCCATTTTTCGGATTATTGCAAAAGCATTTGGACCCCCTAAAGGGCCTTATACCGACAGATTGCCCAATTTTTTAATTTTTATTTTCAATTTCAGCTAAATATACTATTTAATAAAATAATAACATTTTTGAAATTACTAATGAACTCGGGCGAGATTATTGTGGTGAAATTTTCATAAAATAGTTTGAGTTATTATTACAATTATTATACATGTAAGACAAGGTTACATATTCCTTCTCTACGTTAGATGGATCTAGATCTTAATAGAATAAGACATTTTTTTCTAAAAAATTAAAAATAAATATAGTGGACGTTGATGAAATGTTCTACCATAAAAATGTTTTAATTGTTTATCAGTACGCTTTGTACACCCTTGTATGCCCACTTTATTCTAAAACCAGGTTTAAGCTATTTTTACCATTGAATTTTTGACGAAAAATGACAACCGAACGCAAGGACGTTTCACCAAAACTAGATGGTGACGTCACAGACCAAATGAGTCATTTTGAATGACTCGATAACCTTGCAACAACTCCGTTATCATTTCCTTCTCCATGGTCGCAGCGTTATGGTTGACGCTGTATACTTAGAGAATTACATAGCAGATAAATCCATGTGTAGGACTATTTACAGCCTCTTTCCAGGCCCGTGAAAAAACCCTATAAAATAACCTTACATTGAATAGGTATTGAGCAAATTTTAGGTCCAAGATATATGGAACGAGTAATACTGACTGATTAAAAAATAAAGAATTTCTTTATTATTATATTTTTCCGCGGTGGATACCACACCACCTCTCTTATGTGGATACACCTTTCTTGTAAATGAGTTGATACCACATTTACAAGAAAGGTTAATATATTTGAATAAAATTTGCAGACGATACTGAAAACATAACAAATGTGTATTTATTTCTATCGTCAATACGAATATTAAAGTCATTTATATCGTATCTACTTATATACAAAAAACCCATATCAATGACTAAAAGTAAATAATGAGCAAGAGTTACAACACTTCTTCATTATTTGAAAATTTTACAACACATAATTTTATATTACGTAACAAAAACAAACATGGCAAATATCCCTATAACAGTAATTTTATAACAGTCTATATTATATTAGAAGTAATATGTACAGTAACTGACCTGACCAAGATAGACCAATATGTACTTAAGTATCATCCTAATTGTATAAATGGGAAAGTGCATGTGTCTAAGCCACTTAACCAATTTTGATATTTGATATAGGGTTAGATTAGACTTTGAGAAAGGACATAGGCTATGTTTGGTCGCGATAAGGCTAAAGCTAGTAAATACAAGTAGGTAGGAACCTACTAAAAGTATCTGTGAAAATACTCAGAAGATAATGTTAATTAATTTCATGATTGATTGGCGTGTCATTTTGTACAAGGCTTTGTCAGCTAAGGTCATCAGTAAATTGGAATATATTAAGTTTCTTTTGACACTAAACCTATTGTGAACAATTTCGATTGTACCTTTATCCTAAGCAAATTGCTTATATGCAGGTTGGTCATGAGTTCGCGACTTATCGTTCTGATGGGCCTGCCTTGGGTGTTTGAAATGATCGGGTCTTTGGCTAGTCAACACATCATTTGGTTTGTATCCTTTCTTATTATTATTAGCAACATAGTCTTTACCAGTTCCGTGTTAAATCCTCTAACAAAACTAAATCCTTGTGTCAGGAGTGATTTCCCAAATAGAAAGACAGACAGACAATATGGATTTCTTTTTGATGCACAGAATCCTAAAAAGTAGGCAAACATAAATTAGCATGTATGACTAAAAATAACATATGAGGACAGCGAATGCGTAATGAAGGTAAACATGATAGGCAGATAGTTAATAGTAGATTGTTGTTCAACAAGGGACTAAAACAAGCCATAATGACACGAGATGTTTTAGCCACCCGAGCGAAGCGAGGGTGGCTAATAGTTCGAGTGTCATTATGGTTGTTTAGTCCCACGTTAAACACTTTACTTTTCACTTTAAATGCGAGGAAAAAAAACGACGTTCTATACAAAATTATAGATAATATTTGTAATAACAAAGTTTCTTAAAATTACGTATTAATCGTTTCTCTAACATAAGAAAAGTTTTATTCAAAATTCAAATTGCAAAGAAATTTGTGTCGCGGATTTTTTTTTGTTAAGTGACGTACGCTTTAAATGCTTGCATATTTAGCCAACAGATTCAAACTTCAAAAATAATTTAAAACTAATTGGAAATGCATAAAAAAATGAATTAATCCTTAATACTTACATAATAATTGATTAAATTAATATCATTAATCGTGTTTCACGAAATTAAATGCGAATGAATGTACAGCCGATCCCCAAGAAAGGGGATCGCTCAGACCCGACTAACTATCGACCCATAGCCATCACCTCAGTGCTGTGCAAGGTGTTCGAGCACATAATTAACAAACAGCTCATGCGTCACCTTGAAGATCACTCCCTAATTAATGACCGGCAATATGGCTTCAGGCCGAAACGGTCAACGGGTGATCTTCTGGCGTATGTTACCCATCTTTGGGGTGAAGCTATGGACAAGCACGGCGAGTCACTGGCAATTGGTCTTGACATCGCCAAAGCTTTCGATAGAGTCTGGCACAAATCGCTTCTTTCCAAGCTACCAGCCTTCGGTCTGCCCCCTAGACTATGCAACTGGGTTGCTAGCTTCTTGCAGGATCGCCGTATTCGCGTCCTTTGTGATGGACGCGCCTCGGAGTTCTTGCAGGTAAATGCTGGTGTGCCGCAGGGGTCCGTCCAGTCCCCTACTCTCTTTCTTCTGCATATCAATGACATGCTGTCTACCGGCAGCATTCATTGCTATGCAGATGATAGCACCTTGCACGAGAGTTATCATGGACGTCCTGCGGATAAGCAGTCGGATATCGCAGATAAAAGGCAGCTTCTTGTCACTGAGCTTGACCGGATCCTGAACAACATTTCCCAATGGGGCTCTGAGAACCTGGTCGAGTTCAATGCCAAGAAGACACAGGCATGTGCGTTCACAGCAAAGGTATCTTCTTTCCTTCCCCTTCCCACTCTTCAGAGCACTCCACTGCCACTGCAGGACAACCTGACTATCCTCGGTATGGATGTTCGCTGCAAACTTAATAACAAAAACTACATCGAGAGTATCATCAAAACAGCCTCGCGTAAACTCAGAGTCTTGAACAGAGTGAGACGGTTTTTCACGCCGGAGCAGCGGTGTCTTCTATACAAGACCCAAATTCGGTCCTGCGTGGAATACTGCTCGCATCTCTGGGATGGCTCCGCAAAGTACTTATTAGATGCTCTCGACAGGTTGCAGCGACGTGCGGTCCGCATTATTGGGAATCTCGAGGTCACAAGCACCCTTGAGCCTTTGCAGATGCGTAGAGATGTTGCATCCTTGGCAGTATTTTACCGTCTCTACCATGGTGACTCCTTTCTTTGTCGCACCATTAAGACCTGGAACTCCTTGCCAGCTCACGTGTTTCCTTCTTCCTACAGTCTCGGGTCCTTTAAGCGGGGCGTGAAAAAGCATCTGTTGAGGCCGTCAAGCTGAGTGCCACCATTGTTAACATGGTACGTGTTTGTAATGGTGACCCTCTTTTCTGAGACTTTGCCTTCAGCTTACCATCAGGCGAGGTGAAGTCAAATTGACGTGTCCTGCATAAAAAAAAATGGGTTTTTTAGATTTTTCAACTGTCATTTTAAGGTTATTTCTATACACAATCACTAAAAAGGTGATAATCCTCCCATTCACAAACACCGTGATTGGCTGTTTAGGAGTTTTCAAAGTAAATTAAAAAAAAATACTTTAGTCCCTAGAGATTAATAAGGAACTTTAGTCCCGATATGCAGAGACTAAAGTAACATTTTAAGAGCATGAGAAGTGAAAACGATATTTTTATTGCGATTAAGGCGTGTTACTCCTAAAAAGATGGAAGTTTGTATTGCTGTAGGCACTTGACAGTAAATTAAATAGGACTTAGAATAGAGCGTTTTGGCAATTTCAAACTGTCCAGTAATGTGAGTCTGAAATAAAAGATAATACTTTGGACGTGATAATCAATATGGACATCCACGCGGGTGTAGCTGCTGACAGCTAGTATCTAATTGATTTGGTGAATTCAAGATGCTTGAGTTATGTAGGTTTATCTCATCATGAATGGGCCTGTAGGAACTGACATTTCTCACCATTACATTCATAAATGGATAACATAAAAACGTTCGATTCCTATTTTCAGGACAATAATAGACGTATTCAACTGCCTGCAAGGTATACTAATATTTTTGTTGCTGGTCGTTTTTCGTCGAAGGGTCATCAAAATAATGTACCGACATGGCTGGCTGAACTGCATATCAGGAGCGATAGAGAAGCACCTCGCTTTTGAAGATGATGAAGAAAATGTTGTGCAGCATACTGATGTCCCGATGTCAATGGCCGAGAAATAGTACCTAATTAATATTAAGGGTACAGTTTAGTGACAAAACAAGATCTGTTCAACAATAATTAATTTATTACGAAGAAGGGAGTGATTGATTACACAATGACATGAAGCAAAGCCTGCTTACAAGCAGACTTTGGTTTATGTCTGTTTGCCTTGAGTGGCGCCCAAGTCACCAACCTATCGGAATTTGCAAATGATAGTATATAAGTATCTATTTAAAGGAGTACTACAATCTAATTGAATATGTTTTGGGGTAGATTATTAAAAATATGACAGAAACTGGATTTTTAGAGCTTGCCACGAATGGGCTAGGTATGGCCTTATAAGTAAGCGATGGTACCTATCACTATTTTTACAGATGAGCGTTAGCTGCATTAAGGTGGTACCGCAATAAGTATCCATTACGGCATGTACCAACCACAATAATGTAACTACAATATAGCCTAGCCATTTAATTTAATCGAAAGGCTGATTTATTACTGCATGGTTATAAAAAAAAACACGAATTGCGCAGCTTTTTTTTTAATCACATTAATTTGTTTATGCATGTGTTATACATACATGTATATGCAAAATATAAGTCATTAGGTATGTCCAACATGTTTAGCTATTTCTGTGGCGGCGTAAAAATGTTTATGTAGTGTTTACATGTATTAAAAAATACAATAATTTAAATAATACATTTATCAAAATGTATTACGTTGTTTTAAATGTTATGTCAGAAAATATGAAAAGTAATAATAATAATAGCACCATGAAGTTCTAATATCAATATATTTTTTTTTTATTGTCAATAAATCTCTACCTACCCACTCCCTCGAGGTTCACAATTACATACAATTTTGTCTTATTTCGGGGTTGTGCTCTATCGTACGAATGGCCTAAGCATTAGCAAGCCAATTTATTAAATGTTGTAATAAACGTTACGGCTGAATAATATTCAGGCCTTTAATTGAATGGCGAAACAGCCTAGGCGGTTAATTAAACGTCTGATTATGCTAGTTGGCGGCGACATGGATACCATCAACTGATGTATGTATCTATGTATATAACAGAAAGATGTAATATTGTATTATTTTATGCATGTATTAATTTTATCGACAATGGTATTGGACATTTTAAGTTGATATTTTTTGTAAGTGATTAGAACAAAGATCTGTAGGTATAACTGAATTAGATTTATGACTATTGTAGGTTAAATATTAAGTAATATGGATATTACGTTTGTATACTTAATTATTTACACTATTAAACATTGTTTTTGTATCTCCTAGCAAAGGGAGGAAGAAAAATATGAAACTGGATTATTTCCAAGATCTTGGTAATTTTGCCAAGAAAGGATTGCAGCCTCTTTTGAAATACTTTCTAGTCTTTAAAATGTATAGTACCTATAAACATACTACTTCTAATAGAATAATTAATCAGTATTAACAATAATAATTAATGACGCATGGTATACCAAGAATCCTACTTAATATTATAATTAATGTGAAATTTTGAGAAAGCCCTGAAAGTTTACATAAAACAAGAAACCAAAATATAAAAGTGTATTGTACTCTGTGATTATATAAATAATTATACATCAATTTATTAATGAATGATTAAGTCGTCAAGAACGTTTGTCAATTTGTTATTGTTTAGCTATTTTTAAAGGAGAAAGCTGTACTTAGATATCATATAATATTTGTAGCATTTACAAATAATTGAGTTAGATTGTATGAATGTCTATATCGCCTAGAGATTCCGTGGTATAAGGTTGTCTTATGAAATCTCGTGAGATGAGACTAACGATGAAGCAGTGCAAATAAATGTCTACAAAAATAAAGGATTTTTTAATGAAGAAATATTAATTAGGCACCTTTCTACCTACTGACATCACATTTATTCGATCAATATTAAATGTTAAATCTCTCTTCTACTATACAAATCATACCTAAAAATAATAACCTACTCTCCTTTTAGAAATCGTTTAAAAATAGTTAAATTCTTGAGAGTCCTTATCACATGACTGTATGAATTATTATCTATTGTTTTCTCGATATGGCACCAGATAAACGGCCATTAAAACGTGCAAATTAAAACGATTTATGTAGTAGATAATCCATCAAGGTAAATATGGTTTTTCTTTCGAAGTCTAAGGCCCATATACTAGAATGTCACACAGCTGAATCTCGATTTATCACACATAGACAAACTGCCAGACAACCTGTCAAATTTGTCAATATGTGTATACAACACGGAGGACAGAATATAATTAAGTAGCGGAGATGCCACTGTTAAATTTTTCTTAAGAAAAACGCGTGACCAAATGCGGGTGGGAAGGGAGACGCGGGGGGCATGACATCATACCTTGTCCCCCGTCTCCATCTAGTGCGTCATAGCAAAACCGAACAGAAACAGGGTCTTGTAATGTTTGTTGTAGTTTGTCTACTCGCCACTAAGCGCTACACAGAATTTTAGAATAATATATAATAAGGTAAATATTTTTACAAATAAGGCCACTTCATTCTTAAACCAGGCTGAAGCTATTTTTATCGTTGGACTTTTGACCAAAATGACAACCGAACGCAAGGACGTTTCACTAGAACTAAATGGTGACGTCACAGACCAATTAAGTCGTTTTGACGTATGGAAGGCTCGCGATCCGATTGCCTTGCAACATCTCCGCTATCATTTCCTTCTCCATGGTATACAATCTTTCCCCAAATAAATTGAGATTCAGCTGAGTGGCATTCTAGAATACGGGCCTTAGTGTACATTCCCCACAGGTGTAATAACCGCTTAGACTCAATGATATATCATGAACTATAGATGCATTGTTCACACTCTACAATGGCAACTAAAAATTCGGATAGTTATGAGACGCGACAGTGCGCCACTATATATAATTCAATTATATAATTCTCACAAATAAACGACTTGTAGTAACCTACATAAAACAGTGTTTTGTCTCTCCTGAAAAGTCGGTTGCTCTGCATATAGGATATATAGGAGTTATCACTTCTAGAGTGACGATATCATTCATATAGAGGTACAGCTTTCGAAAAGCCTTAAAATAACAACGAAAAATGGGAAAAGAAAGCTTATATTTTTAACAAATACTTAATTTAGGATTCGGGAACATCATCAACTTCATTGACGATTTCACTGGGTTGGAACGTGGCACTCTTGGCAGCAGAAGCAGCGTTGTCCTCATCATCGCTGTCGACCCCACTGGCTCCGGGGTGCGCGTGCTGCGAGGGAGGTGCCTCGCCAGGGCGCGACGCGCGGTCGGTTCCCGGGGCAGACCACACGTGTGTGGACCTCTGTAATGAAGTCATGTCTTGAGAATTTAAGGAGTGAACTTGATACATCACATTTATATTTAAACATGTTCTGAGTTGCGTCACTCTCATGGCATGTTCGCGTTTACAAACTACGTGTTATCATACATTAAAACTCGATTTATAGATGGTTAATATTAAAATATGTTAAATGAACTTAAAGTTAAAATTTATATCAATGTTGTGAACAACTTTAGGAGTGATACGATACGATGTCGAAAACATTTTTACGTGTTATCATATATTAAAACTAGATTTATAGATGGTCAATATTAAAATATGTAAAATGGGCTAGAAGTTAAAATTTATATCAATGTTGTGAACAACTTTGAGAATGATACGATGTCGAAATCATTTGAGTGGATTTTTTTGCCCATTTTAATCAATATTTATATTACACTAGCTGATGCCCGAGCTTCGCCCGCGTGGAATTCTGTCCCCGTTTCCGTGACGACGTAACCCTTTTTTTAATTTTTCTCAGCGTAAGAACCATCCTTATACTGCAAGGAATATTCTATAAAAAGAATTATCGAAATCGGTCGGCCCAATAGGGATTCATTTTTATATATAAAGATTTCAACAATTGTTTAATAGCCAATTTATAAATCAGATGTTTTCCCAAAAATTATTGCCTTGATGTGTGTTTGATACAATGTGCAATGAACCCTAGTACCAGCTCCAATCGAAATGAGTGATACATCGGTGGAAAGGTTTTTTGAGTAGATTAAGAATATCTATGGGGGTAGTCTCTATTTACTGTCTTGTACGATGCGACGATGTATGTCTTGCAACTTGCTACAATACTTGCTTCTTGCAAGTATTGTGAAGGAACCCTAAGATTGATATCTATGCCGCGACGTCAAATGATCGTTTTACGAGAACTTTCATAGTTCCTATTTTTATTTTTGCTGTTTGAAAGTAAGCGTGTTGCTTCCACATCTGCCAGGTGTCCGGCTCGGTTCACAACATTTTTATTATGTTGTAAACTATACAAATATGTTTTATTAACGCACGTGAAGCATTTATTGCATATTTTATTATTTAACCCGTATTCTAACTTATAGTCTTATAGGTATGGTCGACGACGGCCTATAAGGCGTGGCTGTAGGATAATCAACTGCAACTTCATTGGTGGCGGGTTCGATTCTCGCTCAGTAAAAGTAAAGTGACGGCCTGGTTCATCTGGGGTGGCAAGCAACCAGCTGCCACTTACCTCATATTGGTCCTTGCATTGCTTCACCCTGTCGTGATACATGTCGTACACGAAGTGATCGCAGTAAATTTTACTTTTTCACCGGCTAATCCCTTCGAAAATTTTCACCCTTCTCTACTGTTGTTCTGTACCTATAAGGTGTCTCCTGAAGGTCACTTACCTCATACTGGTCCTTGCACTGCTTCACCCTGTCGAGATACATGTCGTACACGAACTGCGCCATATGTGGCATGTCCCTCACAGATAGCACGAGGGGAGGAGGCACACTCGCGCCATTGGCTCGTTGCGCCGGCCAGCGCTCACCCGGTACCAACTCCAGTTCTAAGGGTCGATCCACCAGCTGTTGAAATAGAAAATTAAAATTGTTAGACAAGTTCTTTAAAATTATACATCCCACCAAAAACATTTTCATGTAAAAATTTTGCCAAGACGGATTACGTAGCTTACTCTGTGAAAAAGTTAACAGATCTCGTATAAAGCTAAGCTCTAAAGACTGCACGCTCTAAACCTAAGGTGTAGTGTAGAGCTAGACAGAGAGTAGAGTAAGAGAGTGGAGCTACGACATTCAAACTTTGCTAGTTTAATGATTGTACCGATGGCATTCTATCTTGAAAAATTTAACTATTTAGCATCATCCAAAGCAACGTTATGAGAGTTCAATGAAACGAAGAAGCGTTTCGAGAAAAGGTAGGTAGTGCCCTTGCGCTTCCCTTGGCACGTCTTGGCGGGGGCACTACCATGCCCCCAGATACGTGCATACATACGCTTACGCCTATTTCTCTCTGAGCAGAAAACAGCCCGCTGTTAGATTCTATTATCGCTTCAGACTCACGGTACGCCTGGTGGTACCGTGGCTCTTTTAAAATTCAACGATTTTACCGACTAATAGTGATGTGATGACAAACAACAAAGTAATCTTATAACGACAGAGTTATAAGTCTTTAAAACTAATAACGGTCTTATGATGTCGTTGTAACAGACCATTTCACATAAAATAGTTTTACCAAGCCTTAACATATTCAAGTGTATTCATATTTCGTTGTTATAATTCTTATAGGATAATTATACAGGGTGTAATCGTTAAGTGTGTCCAGGCGATTATTCCGTAACTATTACAGATATCAAAAAACTTAACAAACGAGAGGTATCTAATATTTTGATATTGAACACTCCCATACATTTAGTATGAGATTAGTAGAAAGGTTTTAGGTACGTACACCAGAAAGGACTTCTCTATCTGGGTACTCTCTTCTGTAGGCGATAATGGCCGCTCTTTTGTAGTAAATTTTTAGCATATCTCTCTTTTTTCTTTTGGAATATGCCATTTTGCAATCAATAAATGAAACAATCACGATTATTATCGCAAATTAAAAAAACAACAAAAAATTGGCGGGAACAACACCCGAGATAAAAGTTTTGAATTTAGACGGAACACCAAAGAGTATCTTTTTTTGTAGTGTGTTGCTTTTCAATTAGCGATATTGACACAAGGTTTATTACTAATTTGAAGTGGAAAATTAATTTACACGTGTATCTACTTGAAAATCATCATTGTCATATTAAATAAATAAATAAAAATAAAAAAACCTTTTATTTCTTACTATACACAGTTAGGTTTACAATATTAAGGAAATGAAAAAACAAACCAAGTCTTCACTTCACTTCTTGGTGTCCACACCAAGTCAGTCTAAAGAAATTTAAGAAGAAAAAATTTAAAAAGAAAAGTTGTTGATTAGTTTTGATGAACTGACCTAGTAGTGTCACATATAAGTTGTACTTAGTACGAAATAAGTATTTTGATTGTAGTATGTAGGTACATTAATTAAATATATAGTAAAAAGATCTCGTGAGTTTAGTAGTGGTTGTAAATTACAATCAATTCTTAATAATTATTTCTACTGTAAGAACCCCTCTCAGTGGAAGGTAAAGGCCTCCTCCAGAGATAGCCAATTTGTTCTATCTTCTGCTACTCGTATCCAGTGGTCACCGGCTATTTTTATAATGTCATCTGTCCATCGTGTATTTGGTCTACCTTGTCTCCTTTTGCCTGATGGTCCTCGCCATGACGTTGTTTCTTTGGTCCAGCGATTGTCTCTAAGTCTGGCCACATGTCCTGCCCATCGCCATTTTAGTGTTTGTGAATAGCTGAGAGCGTCAAGGACTTTAGTTTTTTGTCTTATGGTGGTATGGCGGACTTTATCGATCTTTCTAATCTTCAGAATGCTTCGTTCTATGCTCCTTTGACATGTTATTATCTTGTTTTTCACTTTCCTAGTAAATTTCCAGGTTTGGCAGGCATAAGTTAGTGAGGGGAGTAGGCAGGTATTCATGACTTTGCTCTTCAACTGGATGGTCATGTCGCTTTTTAGAATTTCTTTTAGACTCCAAAATTTTTTCCAGGTGATGTTGACTCTTCTCTCTCCTTCCTGTAGGTTATTGTCTTGGTTGAATGAAATTTGTTTTCCCAGGTAAATGTAGGTATCAACATAAGTTAAAGGTAGATTATCAAGGTATATAGGTACTTTAGTGTGGTTTGTCATCACATTTGTTTTATTTAGGTTGATTTCTAGTCCTACTTTACGGCTTTCTTCGTGTAGAGAGTTTATCATCATCTGTAGTTGGTTTGTGTTTTCTGATAACAAAACTATATCATCAGCAAAACGGAGATGGCTCAGATAATTTCCATTTATGTTAATGCCAACTTGTTTCCAGCCGAGGTTGCGGAAGACGGACTCTAGTACGGCTATAAAGATTGTTGAGGAGATTGGGTCTTACCCCTCTTTTTATTTCTATCAGTGGCCCAGTGGTCTCTAGCTTCACTCGGCTAGTATTGTTGTCATAGATGTTTTTTAGAACTTGTATGTAGTCCAATCCTACTCCTTGGGAGAGTAGAGCTTCCCAGATTGTTGGATAGAGTAGAGTATCGAAGGCTTTTTGGTAATCGATAAACACGGCATAGAGTGGTCTATTGAACTCTTGGTATTTATCTACTGTCATCTCTAGCGTGTGAATGTGATCTATTGTTGAAAAACCTCGTCTGAAGCCTGCCTGTTCTATGGGTTGGAATTTTTCTGTGGTTTCTTTTATTTTTTTCTCTATAATGTAGGAAAAGAGCTTATATAATGAAGGTAGTAAGCTAATTGGTCTATAGTTACTAATGTCATTCGGATCTCCTTTTTTATATAGCAGAATTATTTCGGACTCTGACCATTGACGTGGGGTGATTTTGCAACTCAGTATCATATTGAACAGTCTGGTTGGTTAAATACATGTATCCAGATTTTATTGCTTCATTGGTGATCCTGTCTGGTCCTGGGCATTTATCTGCTTTGAGTGATTTAATTCCATTCACAACCTCGGCTTCATCGACGGTTGATTTCGCCTCTTCTGTAGAGCTGTTCGGTAATTTGTATGCTGGTTGATTTGGCGAGCTATATAGGTTTCTGTAGAAATCTGTTGCTATTTTGAGTATTTCTGTCCTATTTTGCGTGTTATTATTTTTGCTTTTTAGTTCTTAAATCCATGATTTATGAGTTCTCAGTTCTTTATACGCTTTTTTGACGCTTCCCGTGGCATTAAGACATTTTTCAATAGTTTGTGTGCGATGTGTCTTATAGTCTTGGTTGATACGTTTACTTATGAGCTTATACAGTGCCTTTAGTTCATTTTTCATGGCTCTTGATTTCGGTTTGGTTTTGTGTATATCTTGTCTTCTTTTGATTAGTGCCTTTGTACGTTCTGATAATATTTGGTTTTTGTCTGTGCGTGTGATGGATGTTAGTTCGTGTGTTTTTCTCAAGCTGGTATCAATAGCGTTTGTTATTTTATCATAGAAATTCTGAACCGTGTCAGCGTCATCCCAGTGTTCGAGCAAATTATTACAGCAGCTGTTCAGTGATTCGTTGTAGGTTTGTATTTCATTTTCGTTCTTTAACTGGGATCTGGGGCACTGACCAAATTTGCTACGATTTTTTGCCATTGAAAGTATATTGAAAGCTGCTCTAATCGGTCTGTGGTCCGAAGGGTAAGTGATGCTCAAGACCTGTATATTTTCAACGTTTTTCGGTAAGTTTGTTAGAATGTAGTCTATTTCGTTCTTTGTAGTGCCACCCAGTGACTTCCAGGTCCATCTTTGTTTGTTATTCTTTTTGAAAAAGGTATTCATTATGGTTAGGTTGTTTTCATTGGCAAAATCAATGAGTCGGTCTCCTCTACGGTTTTGTCATATTATACGTACCTAATCATAAAATATGATTAAGGTAAAATGGGTACTAGATCACTTAAAATAAGGAAACTAAAACCTTAAAAACCTAAATCATTTTATTAAAGTTTCTCTTAAATAACCCTTTGGCTTTGCCGTAGTCGGGTAAAACCAAACATATCATACTATTTACTAACGCAATTTGTCTAGTCTGTATCCTACAGATATGGTTATGATTTGGAGCTGTATGCTCGAAATGTGATCATCGTTGATGATTTGATCTTTGCGTCTTTTATTTGGCACCATCTCCAAAGTGTGAACTTCAGTACTTGAAGCAATCGCATCAATGTGACCGTGTTTTTATTAATCAGTTTGTTTATTTTTGAGTGGAAGTCTTCTAATATGTTTGTGGTTCAGTGGCGTTCCCCAAACACACTTTTTTTTTGAGGAGTGAATCTTGAACCAAAACGATTCAAGGTATTTTATAAATGCTTCTGGAATGTTATCAGCGTCAGCTTTTATGTAGTCCATACCCTGTTGAATGTCGTCATGGGGAAAAAGTGGTAAAGCGCTTGCCAGTGCAACAATTCTTCGCCCATGTTTACCAGATGTTGCAAGTTTAACGAAAATAGCATCCTCGCAATGTAATATCTGGGCACACTAATAATGTGGAGCTATCTGTGTAAGTCTTGTGCTTATGGTAACGGTAGTCACCATGGAGAAGGGCAGTTCCATCATTTATTTTTATTTAATCTATTTCCATTGACTTCTCTATATCTCTGGCTTCCATAGTAGTTTTAAACAAGAACGGTAAATACTCGCAAAATATTATTTCAATTCCCTTATACTTTGAAAATAAAAATAATTTCAAATTAGATGACATTTGAAACATGTGTTATTATTTTTCCTTCTTTAAAGAAGAAAGAGCCGCTAGATATTATAAACAACAAAGGTTTCACTATTTAATCGTAAAAATGCATTGATAGTATAGGATATGAATTTTCTATTAATTACCTAATTCTCTATTTATCATGCGAGAGATAAGGTCATCACATCACTAGGGTCACTTACTTGGTGATACCGTTTAACGTTATCAGACCCACAGTGTCTACAGAAGAATGGCCAGGGGTACGGTGGGTCTGAAGCGTTCTATCCTTACATACTTTAAAATTATGAAATTTTGTTATTACGTATGCAACCACTTAGACCTACAGTTGAATGTGGATATGTCATGGATTTGCCAAATAAATGACATACACACCAAAAAAAAAACAACTGACGTGATAATATTGCGGGTTAAAGATAAGATTGGGATTTCATACTTTTTGGTTATTTATTTTTTACATCAGAAAGGCTGATCACCTACCAGTGGCGAGGAGTTCCTATGATCCGATGCCTACCGACTTACCAAAGGGTTACATGGTGCATGACAAATGAGATCGGAGTAAGTTATTTTCCACCGGCTGCCTTCGCTCCTGTCACCTACTATCTCACTTAATGGTGGGTGAAGATGACTTACCTGATTGAATGTAGGTTGAAGTTCAAAGCAATTCCTGAATAAATTAGCTCTTGCGAATATGTACAGTCCAAGTCTAGCTCGGGAGGCTGCCACGATGAGTCGTCGCAGGTCTCGTACGTGGCCGACGGCTTTGGTACGAACGAGTGACACCAGAGCTATGTCGTTCTGTTGGCCCTGATACTTGTCCACGGTAGTCACCTGATAACAATGATGGCAATAAAACATGAAGGAAGAAGTGCCTTGATATAACAATATGAAAGGTCTTTCTAGAAAATAAAAACGCATTATGAATAAATTTTAAGTTAAGATAGATCTATTTATTCAGGATTAATAGGTACGGTATTTTCCAAATTGAATGAACCACACCAGTTATTTCTAGCTCATATATTTTTGGTGGGACGCCCCTCACCCATATCAACTCACGGTCTGAAAGAGGGAGCTGGGATGGACTGGATATGGAAAATCGGGGGCAATGCCGCATTTTGGGAGAGGCCTAAGATCAGCAGTGAACTGCGATATATAAATTGAATAACATTTTTGATTTTACGATCCAAGTTATATTTACACGATTCTCGATTCAAATCTTTAACGATAAGAACAGTTTAATACTAGAATACATGTTAGTTATAGCAGTGCAACTCTTCAAATGTAATTAAAATTTTATATGTAATAAACAGATGGGCCGAGCCAAGTTATATAATGCAATGAATAATTCAGAGCAGAATATGATCTCATAGGAACTGTTTCTTCTAAAAATTATAATTAACTTTGATATCTCTAATACTGCTTAGTTTCAAATTACATGCATACATACAAATTCTTAGCGCTTACGCCGCTCATTTTTTTCGATGTTTTAATACATCTGTAACTTACTTTACTGTCATTAAATCTTTCATACAAGACCATGAGATGTTTATGACTTACTCATTTTTAAATCGACTGCCATCTGAACTCCACAACCTACTGATTACCTTGAGGTTCTGTATTTAGTCTAGATTGTCAGACTTTTCAGGTCTCCCAGCTACCCGTAACGAACACCGTTGGCATGGCCGTGGCAACCGGGACCGACTGTTTAACAGACTCCCCGAGGCACAGTGGGTTAAGAATGCTCATCCATCCCAAGACTGAGCTAGTATGCGGTGCGTGCTTCCCATACCGGGGGCGAGTCGCGCGGTCCGCCCTCACGAAGAGGACTAGACCGAGAGGGATGGCCCTGGGTCAGCCAGGGTGCGAGGGATATGTCGTTCGACAACCTCACATTCGGCCTAGCACAACAACCCTCAGACGGCGAGTGGTTTAGTGTATTTACCGCACGTAAAAAAGGCAAGTATGGCTTGCACACAAAGCCACGTTCAATTTGGTATTACCCCCGCAATCAGTTTCTAATTTTATAACTGTATGGTATGGTGGTTTTTACGTGCGGAAATGTCGGAAAAATCGGACCAACTAAAACCGACAAACGGCCGTTTTGGGCCATCAGTTACCGCGAATGAGGTAGCCTCTCGCACATCCCTCGTATCAAATGAGGAGATACAGTTGCAATTTTTCATATGAAGTTGTCTGTAAAGGTGCAACCATATCTCCTTTGTCAACTGTACTGTAACTTACCTTATGTGGTCGTCCAATGAGTGGGTTTTCGGCACAGCGCTTGTCAATGACGTCACGAATGAGATGTTTTTGTCCGTTATAAGTGGTGAGAATTGAGATGCGGTCTGCTGGCCACCCGATCAGGCGCATGAACATAAACACCGCCACGACGTATTCGGCTTCGGCGAGATTCTGTAACAGAATAAATAGCTATATTTAATAAGCTGTATTTCTATGAATTTCAAACATGTCTGGGGTGACTGCCCAACTTTGTCTCCTAAATTCCGAGATAAAAGCCAGCGCCAAAGCCTCACATAAATTAAATAATATACACTGATCAAAATAAAGATTTTCCTTTTTTTGAAGGAGGGCTAGCACGGGTCGCATCGCAATGCCCGAAATTGACGGGCAGAGACAAAGCAATTACAAATGGAAGATTGTTATTTTTTAACCGCAGGTGTGAGGATTTTCATACTATAAAAAATATGTAAAAGGTGGCACAGTGGTGGCAATTTCAAATACTCTATCTTAAATACAAAGATTATTCGTGACGCCTGGCGCTACCTATTAGAAAATACCTACCTAGTGATCATAAATTACACGCAATTATGCAAATACCTATCTAATGCTTAGATTAACATTCAATAGAAATAGCAGCAGTGTTATTTGATGCATTACAAAGTCGAGTATCCAATAGGTATACTTTGTAATTTATCAAATAATTTGCGTAATCGCTAGGTGCGGCTAAGTGTTCACGAGACTTATCAATTTTAATGGACGAAGTGCCAAGTTAGCCGCTGGTGCATTGTTTATACCTCAATAGAAAAAATACTTAGTAGAATAAGAATTGTATGCTAATCCATTTTTTTTTGTTATTTAAATTGTCCACCACTGGAATACGTCCCCGCCACGTCCCTTCTGTATAAACCGTTCCTTAGGTGGTGGTGTGTAGTTAGTAGGTATGCGTGGTTTCAATTAATGTCCTTACGGTGTATAAACCTTGTATTTATGAGTATGTACTTATTATGACAGTAACTACTAATGTGGGTTTTGCACCCAATCATCATCAATATCATCCGGTCATGTAAAATGATGACTTCATTCTAAATGATCAACTAGAATTAAAAGCCGCCCTTAGTTTGAATCACGTCAGATCTTAATAATAGCATAGCAAAGTTGAGTTCATAGTGTTACTAATCTATGATTACGGGTACGATATAACGGCTGATTGCCACATTGCTACAATAATGTGCGCAGGTGCGTCACTGGCTGTGACACACGTTCAAATGTTGTTCTATAGCACTGGCTTTTATTAGTGAAGTCTCTTACAAATATTTATAATAAGATTCTGCAGTCACACAAAATGCAGTTTGTAATCTTGACCTGTCCGCAGATCCCTGGGTCAGCCGGAATGCGAGGGATATGTCTCAAGACAACCTCACCTCCGGCCTAGCACATCGACCCACAGACGGCGTGCGGTTTAGTCGGTTCGAGTCCGGCATAACCTCCCCCTTCGGCTCCGAAGGGGGGGGGGGGGGGTATCCGTGGGGATTTCCCGCTCGTAAAAAAAAAACCTGTCCGCAGATTACCTATTCGTAAATTAAAAAAAAAATGATGACCTAACTTCCACCCTATCTTCTGGTAATAATATAATTAGTATTCACCAAATACACCAGCAGTATAATATCATTAAAACAATACGTTTTGCTAAAAGCGATATGCCTTTAATCGAGTAATCGTGCAATGTAATAATAGTAGTTTATGATACTGTTGCATAATAAGGGTTCTTATAACACGAGTGTGTTTTAAAAAAACGAGCCGTAGGCGAGTTTTTTTATATCATCACACGAGTGTTATAAGACCAAGTTATGTACAGTGTCATACACTACTTTATCTACTCTCATACTATAATACATAAACTAATTTATTTTACAAACCAAACCAAACTTTGTTTTATTTAAATGTATAGAACAAAAAAAAATATTCGCGCCAAGGCACAAACTTCGATTGCGCATGCGTGTTTCTTTTTTTTTTCTTCCGAAATGGCGGATTCTTTTTTTAAAGTAGAGGTTCAGTCCATTTGGAGATTGTATAGGTGTATCGTTATGATTAAAAAGTTATTTTATGATATAGGTGTCCATACAAGACCTGTATCGTAATAAAACTTTTTTTTTGGCCTGTGCGTAATGTTTGTCATAAGAGTTCTAATTTCAATTTTATAATCTTTGTATTATAGTATCAGAGTAGATAAAAGTACCTATCGACGTCAATACGTCAGTCATGATACAATTTCAGGCTGATAACTTGTAGGTACAAGTTATTCTATTCACGGATATAATTTATTGCTAACTAAGCCCTGGGTGACCGTTGTCCTACCCATATCTTTAGTATATCTTGCCTTAGGTCACCATTATAAATCAATTGTTTTATAATAGATTATTGTGTGTTATTACATGACGATAATGTATTTGTTCTTGGTGACAGAAGTCACGACTTTAAATAGGTATCACGTTTGAAGGGGTATATCTCTATTTATTATACATGTTAAATTTACCCGTTGTCGGGATAAAGATGTGAGAAAATTCGTAAAACTGTTTGCAGATACAGTAATTGGGTATTTTCCTGTAGTTAAAATAAATTATTTAGCTGAACTTATTAAATTTAGAACAGTAAGAGTCAAAAGAGTTGCATGTGTTCTTATTTTATAGTTTTTATTTATTTTTAATCATCCACCCAACGTTTAATAGTAAATGATTTGACTATTAAATCTTATGACGTCACAAATATATTTTTCATACAATTTTCCTTATAACTTACCGTTTTGACGTTTAGTAAAAAGTAACTAATTTGACTGGCCAGTCAAATACCCAATTCTAATATAACCAACAGGCTTACGGCAACCAACGGGCATCCGAAGTTGCGGACTGTATTTTCAGTTTCAGGCAATTGGTATGTATCATGAAACGCATTCATCCCGCAATGTAAAAGTACGGGATGGAATGATAGGCAATAAGAAAGTACTAGAAGGAATGATACGCCATACAAAAGTACGGGAAGGATAATACGTAATGCGAAAGATACGAGAAGGAATGATAAATGTAAGTATAGTAGTAAAATATGTAAATACCTGGTAGAAGTAAGGACTTGGTTCTGATTCGCCAACGCCATGGAAGTCGTCCACGTTGATAAGTTGGAAGTCGTAACGCAATCCCGCATTGGCAGCACGGTACTCGGGCAAACGCGTGACATGACCCAAGTCTCCAAGAGCCAGATATCGCCAACGGTACAAGTTACATATGCTGTCAAAATAATTGAATATTTTACACATGTAACAGTTAGGCAATAACGGAAAAGTTCATTACATAGAAATATATAAAGAACTAATGTTCTATCTTACCAGATCAGTCAAGTTAAAGGGATAAAGAAAAAAAAATCTTCTAAATATATCTCAAAGGTGACTGATTGACTGACATAGTGATCTATCAACGCACAGCCTAAACCACTGGACGGATCGGGTTGAAATTTGGCATGCAGGTAGATGTTATGACTTAAGCATCCGCTAAGAAAATATTTTGATTAATTCTACCCCCAAGGGGATAAAATAGGGGATGAAAGTTTGTATGAAACTTTGTCAATTTTAAACCGATCGGCCTGAGACTTTGCATGCATAAAGCTACTATGTTGACTCAACACTAAGCGATTACCGACATCCACGCGGGCGAAGCCGCGGGCAACAGCTAGTTATAATAATAAGTTTATTGTGTAATTGCTTTCAGTTCTCGCTTAAGCGAAGGGACAACGTAGCTAGTAGAAAGTTGTGGTCAACACAACTACTCACTAGGAGTCTTTTTACGCGTGTATTCCCTGGCATAGCCGTGACCCGGGTCGATCTATAATGTAATATAAATATTTCAACTTCGATAGATATTACTTATCTCTATTTCACGGCACCGGGATCAGAAGCGAGTACCTATATTATTTCGAGAGGCTTTCCGATCATAGCTGTTTATTAAACTAAATTTGTATCAAAAGATACGAATGATAAACTTGACGCCCTCCCTGGCTCTGTAAATATTATGTTGAGTAAACTGCTTTGATGGATGTTGTACGCAAAGATAGAAAAACCCACAGTCAGTTCCAAAGAATGTTAAAATAAATAGGAGGCAATAGAATCTAACGTAAGAACACTACACAGATGTTGAACGAACAAATGGAATGCCGAGAATAGCCTAAATTAAAGTAAAGAAAATTTGGAGGAAAGAATTACGAATACCTACTAAGCCCACCAATCCGATATTTGTTTCAAATAATCGTAATCTTCAATAATTGGTATATTTACCAAACAGCGCTGAATATTGTTTCAATAACGTCATTGCATCCTACTAATTACTAATATATATGCCTGCTAATATTTGTGAGAGTACATGGGTGTATGTTGTAATTTTTTCATGGAAAAACGTCTAAACAGATCTGGATGAATTTTGGCACCGAGATTGATAAGGTATATGGTCTGAAATAACAGTTATTTTTTACCTTGGACCACGTTGACGGGATCAGTATTTTAAACGGGCGAAACCGCGGGCATCAGCTAGTGTCTGACATAATATACATGTTAAATATAATAATAATATATCCATACCTGGGTCTAGCACGGCCTTGAGCATCTAACTCGACATACGGTACTCCAAGACGAACCATCCTTGTGAACAGACTCTGCTCCATATTGCAATACTTTTGGAAAGCCATGTTCTTGACCACTGGTGGCAATTGATGGTGGTCACCGATCATAATCCACCGTTTGAGACGTGACCGTCCGTCTTGTGGATTCTGGAGTAATAATGGAATAAAGGTTTCGATTTCCAATATCTGGGCTGATTCTTCCATCAATATGTTGTCGTATTTGAAGCCTGTGAAATGTGTACATGGTGAGAAGCCGGTTGAAAGTAATTACAAAGTAATTATTACTGTACATTATCCTTGGTGAATTTTCCATCAGTGTGGCGAGGCGAGGATTGGATGGAAGACAATTATAAATAAAATGATAGGTAGGTAAAGTATTATTATTTTATGGCGCCTGTCCAAATTTGTAAAAATGTACGAGACGAAAATTAAAATATTTATTTAAATAATATTCAAGTATATTGATGCGCAGATACATTTATTTATTACCTCTGTAATAGATACATTATTCTGTCGCAGGCTATCAATATCAAATGAACATTTGGTGGCCATAGCGGATGTGTTGCTGTAGAGGCACATACATTATGTATGTACATACATAATACCTGATTTAGGTTAGATAAACATGAATTTCCTTGAACATTAACGTGAATTGAGGAATTTACAATTCGCTCCTATTAAATTCACGCCTCGTGTCTTAGGGAAAAAAGAGACCAATTAATTGATAGTACCTACTCAAAATCAAATATGTTCTTCCAAACCCTAATAAGGACCAATTGATAACCTCCTAAAGTCAGTTAAAGATAGACTATTTAATTATATCATACCTACCCATTTGAACGAGTTCTGATCGTTTGAGCGCTGCGTGGGTACAAGTCATAGCAATGATTTTTGCTTCCTTCACCAACAAATACTTAGACCTATCCAATCCAGATCGGAGCAGTTCGAAAGCACGAAATTCCTCGAGCTCCTCAAATATGTGGTCAATATATCTGCAAAAAAGGTGTAACCCGTAAATTTAATATGCGTGTGGTGTCGGCCTAAAAGAATAGCACCAACCCAACTCTGCCCGCGGGTGTCGTAAAAGGCGACTAAGGGACACAAAACCGGGGGGTGGGCAGCAGCGCCCCCTGCAGAGCAAACCCACAACCAAACTGCGATCCCCAACCCGCATGCCCAGCGTGGGGATTATGGGCACTACCCCTCTAAGATGGCACAACTAAAAAGATGGCCCTCAGTTCCCGGCCGCCTCGCTATTCCTGGCCATGGCAGCGGCCATGGTAACGGCGGGGCAGGGGGTGCAAAGAATCACCGGGCTACGGTAGGCTGCCACAAAGATCTGACCCTGGCAACGTATAACGGATGCACTCTGAGGCTTGACCACCATCTAGCGCAGTTGGAAGTGGAGTTAGAGAAGATTAAATGGCATGTTCTAGGGTTATGTGAAATCCGTAGAGAGGGGGAGGACACCGTAACCCTAGACTCGGGCCATCTTCTCTACTTTCGCGAGGGGGATAAGAAATCCCAGGGTGGCGTAGGTTTCCTCGTCAATAGGGCCCTCTCTAACAACGTTGAAGAAATCTCCAGTGTGTCGACCAGGGTAGCGTACCTGATCCTTCGGCTGTCCAAGCGCTACAACATGAAGGTCATTCAGGTTTACGCACCGACCTCGACACACCCGGATGATGAAGTGGAGGATATGTATGAAGACATATCCAAGGCCTTACACAACACCACCAAGGCCCACTTCAATGTTGTTATGGGGGATTTTAACGGCAAGGTGGGAACACAGACTGGCAACGAATCCCGTATAGGCCCGCATGGTTATGGAGTTAGGAATCACAGGGGGCAAATGCTTGTCAACTTCCTTGAGAAGGAGGGACTGTTCTTAATGAACTCTTTCTTTAAGAAACAACCTCAAAGAAAGTGGACATGGAAAAGCCCCGACACTGTGACAAAAAATGAGATCGACTTCATCATGACGGATAGCAAGCACATATTCAGAGATGTCTCAGTGATCAACAGGTTTAATACCGGATCTGATCACCGACTTCTCCGAGGCTCTTTGAATATCAACTTAAAGCTTGAAAGAAGCCGATTGATGAAGTCCACGCTCCGACCTAACCCAATCCATATCATGGCGGGCACCGAGAAGTTCCAGCAGCTTCTCGGGAATAGATTTGCTGCCTTGGAACCCATCGATGACGTTGACGAGAGCCTACACAATCTGGTCGAAACTCTGAGAGATGAGGGCATCAAGTTCTGTAGAACCCAGCGGACTGGCAGGATATCCAAACTCTCGGCTGAGACTCTCGGGTTGATGACAAAAAGACGGGAAACCACCCAAGCGACTTCGTCGGAGAGGTCAGACCTGAACAAGCAAATTGCGAAGATGGTACGGCGCGACCTTCGGAGCTCCAACACACGCCTTATTGAAGAGGCGATAGAGCGAAACCGAGGGCCAAAGTATTCACTCAGCAGCTTGGCAGGAGCCACCTGACGAAGCTAAAAACGCACGACGGGAGGACCGTATTGTCAAAGCCAGGGATCTTCGCCGAGATAGAAGATTTCTACGGCCGATTATACGCTACACATGCCTCTCATACTCGACGAGATGACCACGATTCCAGAGCCACCCTGACACGCCACTACACCGACGAACTGCCTGATATCAGTCAAGACGAGATCGTGTCAGCTCTGAGACAGCTTAAAAATGGAAAAGCCCCCGGTGAGGACGGAATAACATCAGAGCTTTTGAAAGCTGGAGGAGCCCCTGTTATACAGGAACTACAGAACCTCTTCAACGCCGTCCTTCACAGTGGGAGAACTCCAAAGGCGTGGAGCGGGAGTTTGGTGGTGCTCTTCTTCAAGAAGGGTGATAAAACCCTTCTTAAGAATTACAGACCCATCTCGCTCCTGAGCCATGTCTATAAGCTGTTTTCACGAGTGGTCACGAATCGTCTCGCCAGGAGACTCGACGAGTTCCAGCCGCCGGAACAGGCCGGGTTTCGCGGAGGATATGGCACCATGGACCACATTCACACAGTAAGGCAGATTATACAGAAGTCCGAAGAGTATAATCAGCCCCTGTGTCTGGCCTTTGTGGACTATGAGAAGGCCTTTGACTCTGTCGAAACCTGGGCTGTTCTAGAATCCTTACAGCGATGCCAAGTAGACTATCGTTATATTGAGGTGCTGAGATGTCTGTACGAAGCCGCCACCATGAGTGTCCAAGTACAGGACCAGCAGTCTAAACCGATCCAATTGCGCAGAGGAGTGAGACAGGGGGATGCTATATCCCCGAAACTGTTCACCAGCGCGTTGGAGGATATGTTTAAGACGCTGGACTGGAAAGGAAAGGGCATCAACATAAACGGCGACTACATCTCACACCTACGATTCGCAGATGACATAGTCTTACTGGCGGAGTCGCTAGAGGAGCTGAACCAGATGCTGGGCGGACTAGCTTCAGCCTCGCGACGTATCGGTCTTGGCATGAATTTGGACAAAACCAAAGTCATGATCAATGGCCACATTGATCCGATACCGGTCGTCGTACATGGTCACCCTCTCGAAATCGTTTCTGAGTACACTTACCTCGGGCAGGTTCTGCAGTTAGGTAAAAACAATTTCGAGAGGGAGGCCAAGAGGAGGATCCAGCTGGGCTGGGCAGCGTTTGGGAAACTACGCCGAGTCTTCTCGTCATCCATACCGCAATGCTTGAAAACGAAAGTTTTCAATCAGTGCGTCCTACCCGTCATGACCTACGGAGCCGAGACATGGACACTCACGGCAGGGTTATTCCACCAGTTCAAAGTCACTCAGCGAGCTATGGAGAGAGCTATGCTCGGAGTTTCTCTGAAGGATAGAATCCGCAACGAATACATCCGACAGAGAACCAAAGTAATCGACATAGCTCAAAGAATCAGCAAGCTGAAGTGGCAGTGGGCTGGCCATATCTCACGAAGAACCGACAACCGTTGGGGTAAACGTGTTCTTGAGTGGAGACCGCGACTCGGCAAGCGTAGTGTAGGACGCCCTCCGACCAGGTGGGATGACGATCTAAGAAAGACTGCAGGCAGATGCTGGATGCGGCAAGCTGAAGACAGGGCGCTATGGCGCTCATTGGGGGAGGGCTATGTCCAGCAGTGGACTAATATAGCCTGATGATGATGATGATGATGAAGGCCACGTGTCTTCGACTACAGCAGTGGCGGCGAGGTGACCATAGGCTATGTCAATGTCGCCGCTGTTACCGAAGACGCTGCTTATAAAAAAAGCCGGTCAAGTGCGAGTCGGACCCGCGCACCGAGGGTTCCGTACAAAAATGATTTCATGGACAATCTTATGCCAATAAACAGAAATATATTTTGATTGCATTGATTGATTCTTGCACGGTTCCAAGACGTTACAGACGTAGGTAATGTAGGTATGTGGTATGAATTACAACTTGATACCTTCACGCATTCCTGAGAGAAAAAGGTCTTGACAGACAGACAAACATACAGACGGACCAGGACGTGATCTTATAAGAGTTCCGTTTTTTCCATTTGAGGTACGGAACCATAAAAAAGCATGACTTCAGTCTCATTTAAAACTTGACTGCACGAGTGCATCAGAATTTGTTTCGGCACAAGGTTGCGAATTCGATTATCACATGAGATATTATTTAGGTGATTTACAAGTATTAAGGTCAACGAAACATGATTGATTTGCAGTCGAGTTTGTTTACATTCTGTATCTCGACTTCATGGCTTTTAGTAAGGCCATGTTTGGTTTGAAGTGGCGCCAAAACACAACGTGCTTTACTCATTGTTAATTTTAAATGCGTATAGTGTGCGTGGAGTGGTCTCTTTATTACTTGAATGAATGAGTCATTAATATTATGTGATTGTCGCATATTTAAGATGCGTGATTGTGGTAACAATTAGTAACAAAGCTAACAAACCTAAAATAGTCACAAAGTCACAAGACTTTTAATACCATATTTGTATTCTTCACATAAAAATGTGACCATTTTGCCTTTTATGGTGGAGGTTGACATTGGCGCCTGGCCAATGTCAACCTCCACCATATTTCTACAATACCTAGTATTAAATACACGAGTCACTTTTTGTACAAACAGTAACATATTGATGCTTGGTTATCCCAGAATAGCGGCTGTCTGCCGTCTTTTACCTCCATACAAGACTATCTAGCTTGTCTCTATACGAAAAGGGTTTTTTTACGCGCGCATCATGTGTTAATTTTTGTCTTTAAGTTATAAGTAAGTTTAATAGACTGTTTATACTGGAGATTGATGGCACTTGGTGGAATCTACTACACATATTGAATAATGAAATCACTTGTACTTTTCCACACTTTATTTTATTTTTATTTTTAACCTGACCGATTTCACCTCACGGCATTATCAAAGGTTTACTGAATAATGCCGTAAGGTGAAACCGGTCAGGTTAAAAATAAAAATTAAATAAAGTGTGGAAAAGTACAAGTGATTTCATTATTCAATATAAGTTTAATAATTAAAAATTATTTGAACCTTCATTCTCTGAATGTATTGTTCAAATTGAGTTTATTATATTTTCGGAATTTATTGTATTTATTACGGCTAACACACATATAATAGGATAGTCTTCTGACATACAGACTTAGGTATTCAGTAAAGGTCAAGCTGCGGCATGCAAAATGCACTAATAAGCACAACAAAAAAGTGTACAAGCATATAGTGTTTTTAAATTCCATACTAAGTTTTAGCATAGATACACCAAACATGATATACCTAGGTATAGCTATCCGATTACTTTGACGATTACGTAAATAAACCAGATGGCTCGGCAGATGTTGTTTGTGGGTAGAGTTTTCTATTATTAGTTTACAGCAGAGAAAAAACGTTTATAGTTGTCGGTGCGTTTGGTTGCAGAAGGGAACCGTGAAAATTCACAGAAACATTCGCGGGTACATAAAAATAAAATTGAAGCTGAGGCAATTTTATCCTATTATAATAAATAATAATAAATAAATAATAAATATTCCACAACATTTCACTCATCGCTATCTAGATCCATGGTAAGCATAGCTTAACTAGCTTGTGTTATGGAATCTAGAATGCAGATAAACATACTTAGATACATTTTTATTTTGTAAATACATACATATTAAACACCCAGACCAATGCAAATATATATATTCATGCATACAAATATTTGCACTGAGCGGGAATCGAACCCGCGCCACCTGCGCAGCAGCCGCGTTCACTACCGCTACGCCACGGAGGCTGTTATCTTTAGCAGAATGTACACGTTGCGCATCGTCGCATGCGCGTCAACATGCGCAAGTATGGTCCATAGAATGTCTTCTTTAATCTCAGTTGCATCTAACGTCTGTACCTAGTAGCTCAGAGTCCACTCTCCTGCTTTCGATGCTTTTGATGATCTAGTTCATTATGGCTTTGCCATACGACCCTCTAGCCAGTATGCAGGTTGGTTTCTGAATAACAAATTGAAGTTGAGTCTTGTCAAAGTCTACGCGCAGTGCGCCATACAAAACTGCTATTAGTTACATATTGGGGACGTTAGCTTACGTTTTGGCCCAAAATGAACAGACGGCAGGAGAAATTCCTGCATCTCACAGTATGAAATCAATTTAAACACTGTTTAAGTTTTCTTATTAATTTGGAATATTTTTCGGTCCAGTATTATTTTTCAATGAATATAAACCAGTCTACTCGCTATCGATAAAAATTAAGAAACGACATAATGTGGGGGCACGGCAGTGCCCTCGCCAAGTCGTGCAAAGAAAAGCGGTACGTACGGCCGTATGTCCTTTCCTCGAAGCAGTTCAGGTCATTTTCGACCCCTATAACTTCGTTGTGGATAAAACTACAAGCCTGAATTTTCAGAAACCAAACAGGCATTGTATAAAGACGGCATATTTAAAATTTCATTCAATTTGAACCAGTAGCTTAAGAATTATAAGGAGTCAAAGTTACTTAATTTTGTCACTCACTGACTGACCCATCATCAAAATTCCAAGGTACTTCTAGCAGAAATAAAAGCTTCAAATTTAGAATATAATTAGTTTTTAGTGTATGAATGTAACTATTTTTCAATTTCGGATCAGTTTTCTAAATACATTAACTGCATAAATAACTTTGTAATCCCGTATAAATATAAAGAATAACAATGTTACATTTGCAGTAAATAATCAGTGTACCTGTGTATGTGTATAATATAATGGAGTAACGGTAACTTGAAAATTGGTCAACGGAATAAAAAAGCAAGAATGGTAGTATTAAGTACTTAGAGTAAATTGCATAATTACTTGCTTTTACAAGAAGTAATATATTATTATACAAGAAGTAGAAGGTACCCGAAAGGAAAAAAAAATAAGACTCTACAAAAAGAAATGAGATTCCATAAAAAAACAACAATGCACAAGCATTGAAATTTCATTAAGGTCGAAAATTGCTTGCAGTCGCTGTTTGTCTTTTTGTGATCCCATATCGGGGCTCTTACAATATGGCACCGCCATTTTCAGCACAAAGGTACTAAATTTTGATCCAAAATGAACCGAGCACAAGAAAAAAACGTTTACACGAGATAACTTCTCGTCGACCAAATGAAAGACGGAAGACAAAACATTTTAAATGTCAAAATTCGAGTAAATAAGGGCACGTATGTTACAATTTGCAGACACAAGTAGAGATGATTTCTCGAAGTTGAGTTATATCGACATCTGACAGATCGCCATGAAATTTGCCATGTTACCAACAGTCGATATCGACATAAAACGGCAAAATGCCTCGAGATAGCTATCTCGTGGCGCGCATGTTAGCCCTGCTGGTATTACATGGATCTCACAATTTTTTGCAGTAGAACAGCGAGACTTGGATTTTGTGACAAACATTGTTGTTTCGTATATAGGATTTACATTTTAAGTAAACTTGATATTTGAAATGAACTTTTTGTGTTTGACCATGACCTGATGAGATGACATAATAACTAATATTTTAAGTTTGAAAATGAGTTTTGATACACCAAAAAAAAAATGGCTTGGATGAACTTGATTAAAATTTTGCACAAAAAGTACGACCAGGAATTGTTGTGGTCGCGGGAACGGAATTTGTATTCTGCCTATAAAGCCTAGACACTATTTATTATATTTTATCAATCTTCACTGTGAATATCATAAACCAAGATTATTTATATAACAAGCCAAACCAGCCTTAATTTAGGAATTTTGCCTATTTGTCAGTTGTCAAGAATACTCTAGTATATAATGAATTCTATTTACTCTTTTATGACTGCTTATCCTGGCCAAAGCTAGTTCTTTCAATGAAATAGTACCATATAGTACCTTACCTGTAACAACTATTAGCGACTTCCATATCCTCATCGTAAGACTTCCCAGGGAACAGGGGTTTAGGTGCATCATTGAAGAACTCGTGGAAGGGAAACTCTTTACTTATTGTTTCTATAGATTTGTTCTGAAATATTGATTTGAATACAACATGTTAATAAAAATTCTTAATAGGTAATTATTGTCTAAGAGTAAGGATCATACAAGGTCCATCAGTTTTATTCTTGTTCAGTTAGCATTAGAATTCTAATAACATGAATTACCATATCCTTGAACACAAAAAATATGTTTAATTTTGATAGCCTTTCGGCCACTTCCATAACTGTTTTTTCTTAACTTATTGATGTCATTGAGAGGCTCTTATTCTACGTGTGATAAAATAACACGGTGAACAAAAACCTTACATTAATAGTTTGTAATTTTAGATGGAAACTCATAATTAAAAGTTGTTATAGACAATTTATCTCGCATATTATTTTGAATGATAATGGCATCTACCTCCTTAAAACGATCATACAAATTTGTAATGAGCCTTTTCCATTAAGTATTTATAAACCAATATTTCGAACAAACAGTTCAGGTAACCTTTTAAAGATGTTGGTATAAATGTGTACTGGTTTGTATAAGTATGTACCTAAATGTCATTTTTTAAATGACACTGTTCTTCTACAACTGAATGAATAAGTCAGATACATTTGTTTACCGCTATTGAATGTACCTATGCTGTAGGAGCTAGGTGTACGTGCCTATTAATAGTGTTCTGTAAGCCACAGAGTTTAAAAAATATTGATACATTTTTCATTTACCTGGTCTTTGTTACATTTATCGAGGAAGGCCTCCCATCGCGGCCTGACGTGGTACACATGGAAATGATGCGCTAATTCGCATGTAGCACCCGCATCATCGCCAGCGTCTAAGGTACTCTGCAATCGTCCCACACGTTCTAATAGCTCCAAGCGTTTTGCTAGCACGTAGTTGACGCGACCGTATCTGTGATCAAAGCACAGGAGGTTTAGGAGGTTTGGGTTACGAAGATGAGGGGGAGGTTAGAGAAAATCATACGGATGTACAGTCGACAAAATTGATAGTATCCCACCTTTACGTACAACTTTATACGTAAAGGTGGGATACTATCGATTTTGTCGACGGTACTTTTTAGACTAAACACGTTTGACTTGACCATTTGCTTGTGGCTGCAGTAATAGAAAATACGTTAATGTAACTAACAATTCAGCATTTAAGACAGCCGATATTCGAATAGACAGTATTTTCACAGCTACAGGCTTCATTTTTTAAGGGAATTTCAAAACAAAATGTGATTTATCAGTATTTTAGCACATTATGTAATGTCTAAACTGTTTGGTTTCAATCAATCGGATAGATCGACTGACAGCAAGTACATAAGTGGAAGTAATAAAAAGAATTTACAATTCAAGCTGTAAACGCCCGCAACTAAAGTCGCAGACATTATGTAAGCAGTGACCGATTTTCTTTGCTCTTCGCAAACTTGCCTGCCTATTGTCCTCTCAGATAAAAAAAATGCGGACACTCGTACTTGCAGAACCGGTAACATTCGAATCCGTTACGGCCATTACTCCCGTCCGTCGCAGTTCGATATAGTAATTACAAATATTAACGTTTAAACGTTATAAACACGTTATTATTCAAACTACATAATATGTTATATAAAAGTTCCCCTACCCGAAACATCCTATGAATCCTACGAAACATCCTATCATCTAGGAGAAATTCGTGTTCACGTTCACTCGGCACACCATCAGAATATTCATTTTTGATAAATGATAAATTTCTTCAGTCTACATTATTTACTGATATTCTATTTTTGACTGAGATAAACACCCATTAACGTAATGAAATCATATTGCCATTGCTTCTGCCACTCGAATGTTTCGGTCCATGACCTCATTACAATTGAACGAATATAGTGCAATGCTTTTTATCTCTTGAATTCTGAGAGCATGTTGTTATAGTCAATATAGAAGCGATTAAAAAAAGTCATCATAAAAGGTCAGCCGGGGCGCGAGGGAAATGTCTTATTGGGTAACCTTAGACCCCAGTAATTGAGATCCGAGACTTCGTGTTATTTTAGTCGTTTCCAGTCAGACGTCACCACCCCCGATGGTCGACGGAGGTGGAATCCGTGGGGATTTCGGCACGAAAACCAGTATTTAAGTCTATAGGTACAATGTATAATACAGAGAACGCTCTGCAAAACCGAAGCAGATCTTCTTCTACTCTTTTTGTCAACGTACCTCTTCTTCATACTCGCGTTGGTTCCAGTCATATCGGAAACTTTCACCTCGGGTGCCCAGGGTCCACTTTTTCCAGTCCAGGTACTTCTGTGGTTAGGCATATCAGTGGAACCTGAGCCGCTAAACAAGGAGTACTCACCATAAAATATCACTAAATAATTACAAGTATACATACCTGGAAAAATCTTTGTCAGTTTGCAGCGCTTCCTCGCCGTGTCCTAAACGCAGAAGATGTCGTTCATCCACGTCCAACTCGGCGATCTTCTCAAACAACTGATTGAGGGCCTGGTTACTATGCGTTACGACCAGGTTCCGTTGCCAAGGGAAATTGTGGTACAAGTTTGAAATGATCTGCACGGCTACATCTGTTTTGCCTGATAACAGATTTTATAAAGTTAATGATCGATCAGTTGTCCAATTTTCTAAGCATACAGCGCCGAACATAGCGCTGCGCTAAGCTTGATCCAGATGTCATTGGTCGATTTCCAGTGACGTCACCCATGCCCGACCAATGACAATCTCTGTCAAGGCTGTCGCAGCGCTGTGCTCGACGCTGTTATGCTTATGGTAGCCATACACGTTCAAGTACACTTGCGCAAATTTTGGCTGGTACAAGTATAGCATAGCGTGTTGGAACCCACTAGCGCAAATCACTACATAGTATAAAACAAAGTCGCTTTCTCTGTCCCTATATCCCTTTGTATGCTTAAATCTTTAAATCTACGACACGGATTTTGATGCGGTTTTTTTTAATAAATAGAGTGATTCAAGAGGAAGGTTTATATGTACAATACATGTTTAATATAGTCGAGGGTGCAGCGGGAACGGGATCTGACGCCACGCGGGCGGAAAAATATTGGCGGTACGAAGTTCGCCGGGTCAGCTAGTAACAGTATAAAACCAAGTCGCTTTATCTGTCCCTATATCCCTTTGTATGCTTAAATTTTTTAAACTACGCAACGGATTTTGATGCGGTTTTTTTTAATAGATAGTGTTTTAAGAGGAAGGTTTATACGTGTAATACATGTTTAATATAGTAGAGGGTGCAGCGGGAATGGGATCTGACGCCACGCGGGCGGAAAAATATTGGCGGTATGAAGTTTGCCGGGTCAGCTAGTTTCTAATAATGTGCATTTGTGCAAGTCTAGACTTATACTGAATCGTGTGTGGCTACCATTAGAGAATTGCACAACAGAAGTTTTATTATACAGTGGTCGTCGTCATCGTCTGTGTCTGTCTACACGATATTACAATAAAATGAAAGAAAATGCCGCCGTATTAAGTGAGTATGCTAATAAGATTACTCAAGCAAATAAGACGTTCATTTAATCGGAGTAACGCCAGACGTCCGTTAATCTGAGTAGGTAATGGTCAATGTAAAGGAGCACATTACTTGTAATAAATTTTAATTGCTTTTAATATATTAGTACTTATTTATTGGTTAAATGCCTCGTTCGTTATGGTTTGTTCATTTATTATTAAAAATAACTATACATTTAACGAATTTCTTTTTGAAGATTTAGAAACATATCAGGTGAAGAATGTGAGTGCGCTTTTTTCACAAGTTTTTTTTTACAAGCTTTTTATTAACTGTATGTAATTTTTCGGGGCAAATCTTGCAAATCGATTTGGAAGCCGATATCCGTAACCAATTTTGATGAAATTTTGCATACACATTTAGATTGAATCGCAAAGCATTAATATTATGGTACCATGGAGCTGGTCTGATGATGGACTCAACTCCTAAATTAAATAATATGAACTTATCGAGTTTTAACTTATTTTTTGTGTCTTCATAAACTCTCTGGTATTACATGGTATTCAGGGTCTAAAGATGGAGTCAGAAGGTGGCCATAGCAACTCTGAAACTAAACAAGTTAAAACTATCGAGTTTGGGTTCATTTGTTTTGTCTTAATAAACTCTCTAGTATTATATGGTACTCAGGGTCTGAAGATGGAGTCAGGAGGTTGCCGTAGTAACTGTTGAACTAAACAAGATTTACAAGATTAACAAACTGTCTGATATTACATAGACAGCAGGTGGCTATGGGAATTTTTGAACTTAACATAGACTACTTATGTTTGGCATCTTTTGGCTAGTATTATAAGGTGGAAAATAAAATTATTAATAAAAAAAACTTTTAAAAAACAAGCTTGTCTTTAAATAATCTGTTTTAAAATGTAAATAATAATGTTATGCAAGGGTTATGCTGATTTCAAAAGCTTGTAGCACAAACAGTAAACAGAGAACTTCAGCGATACAAGCTCTTGAAATCAGCACAAGCCTTGTATAAAATCATTATTTTCGTTTTAGTACAGACTATTTAAAGAAAAACTTGTTCTTAAATAAAAAGTTTTTTAAAGAACACCATCTGCGTTATGAAGTTTAAACGGTCTATTTTTAACCTCTGACGTAAATGATCCATGTACGAAATAGGCAGATAAACACTGGAGTTCCTACTATGAATATTATTTACCTTGGGTAAAGTCGAATGAGACCAAGGCTTCATTCGACTTTTGATAGTTTTTAGCGATAGTTCGATTGATAGCACAATGTAAAATGATGCCTTTAGCATATATTCAGTACACAATGACCCGTGAGAGGCCACGGCATCCATGGCCATTGTGTACAGGCTTTATAGTATACAGCTATGAAAATTTGATCATCGTGGCGTAGCAATGAGCTATGAATCCATGTGCGAACATCTATGAGATATTGGCCTTTAGGTGCAAATGCAAAGCATTATAAATTCAAAAAATTCTGGACCCATTATAAATTAAGTACTTAATCAGTCGAACGCTTTAGAAAAGGGTGGTATGATATTATGATACTAAAATACTGATGTAGGTATAAAATGATGTACAAAGTTACAAACCTGTGCCTGGTGGGCCCACTACAAGCGTGAGTCCCGGCTGCATACCCGATCGGATTGCTTCGACTTGTGTCGGCGTGAAAGGTATTGTGTTCCTGTGACAGAAGCATTATTTGTTACCAGCTGTTGGATGATTAACGGTGGAGATTAATACTACTTTTGGAAGCCTTTGTGAGAGGATTGTGCTTAATATTAAATGGATTGGCTAAGATAGATGTTATTTTAATAATAAAAAAAAAAAAAAAAGTTGCTGATTAATTTGCACTACTACGAGAGTTTTTATATTAAAATAAATCTCAATCTAACAATAATCAAATTTATTGACTTGATTAGACAGATATTTATTTTGTTTTACGTCGTTTTAATATGACGAATTTTAGGCAAAAGAATCAACACCTATGATGATAATGAGGGAGGGAGAATTTCACCTGTTCAGCCTATTCAGTTGTTGAGGAATTTGCCTCGATCATTCTTGTATGTATTTCAAATACAAGACATCGTACAAAACACATAAGTACCTACATTTTGTTTATAGCTATCGCCTGGTGCTGAACTAAGTTACATGCGCATAACAGTTTCAAGGCATACAAGATGCTCATTTTTATTATATCATTTACTTATCTTACTCATTTTCTATGAAGTAAAGCCATCACCGCTGCCATTGAGACCATACCCTTAATCGCGATCTGAGTAGGTCAATGGGTCAATTATTTCCACAGATAATACTGCATTGTGTTTTGTTTAAGCTACAAGGGTTAACGCGTGTCGGTTTTTGTCTACAGCCAAAATAAAATGATATACATACATACATATATACATACATTCAGTACATTACATACATACATACATACATATAATCATGCCTTTATCCCAGAGGGTGAGGCAGAGGCGAATTAACACCCACATTTCACCAATTTGTAATCGGTCCCACGTTATAAGAGTTGAGGCTATTGCCGTATTCCGGGCACTATTGTTGACTAGAGCCATGCAGCTGAGGCTGAGTCTTGGCTGTAAATATCTATTTGATGTTAAAGTTAATCAGCCCTATCCCTTAGTCGCCTTGTACGACACCACATGGGAAGAGATGGGGTGGCCCAAATACTGTACCGGGGACCATATGGATGCATAGAAATAATTAAAATTACCTACCTTATTTCCTGTACAGAGAAGAAAAAATTTAAAAAATATAGTTGTAGCCCGCAGCCCCATATCGATTACTGAACGCATTCCCACGACCTACAACAATCTACTCTCGGAAAAAAGTAACCTAGTCACTATTTCAGACTATAACCTATATGGTGTGCTAAGTTTCAACTAGATCCATTCAGCCATTCAAGCGTGATTGAATAATAAACACTCATACACACATCTCTCCTAGCTTTCGTATTTAAAATATAGTAAGATAAACTTAATATTCGTAAATTATGCATTTTGTAATTTTTTTGACGATTGTTTTCAATAAACATACCTAAATAGGTTTCAACCCTAATACATGCAATGGCTGGCGTCTTACGAAAGACTCAAATATCAAAGGCTTGTCTGTTGTATGTTTCATATCGGCATTTACCATAAAGCGATTAGAACGTATCTAACTACACCTTAAAGGCACAGAGAACAATCTCTTTGTTCAATATACGAAATACCAAGAGAGGGTAGAACGTGCTTATAATTCTTTCTTTGAATATAATCTATGACCTCATATGAATGTTTGCATGTGTTATCACAGCTATCAGTACAGTGTCCCCTTTATTCTGACTTGAAACTATATTTGGAAAATGTATATGGTATAAATATTTGCACTCAAAATGTTATCAGAATGTTTACATTGTGACAGGTTTAATATTTATTGTCTGGAAAGGCTATGCATTTGCATTGTGATGTCGTCTCTCAAATACTTATAATAATGTATCACAGAAATGTTTAAATAACTGTACAGTATTCTTATTTATACATAAATCTTCCCTTAGGTATGAAACAAGTAGAGGTACTAGTTCCACAACCATAACAGTAATAAAATAGGTTTTAAATCCACACACTTTGTTAAAACTTGTTTGGCTAACTACTGGTATTCTATCGAAGATATGCGAAAGAATTTCTGTAACAGCATTAAGTCCCTGATTTTTTTATGCATACGTAGGTACAGTCGACAAAGGATATAAGTAAAGTAATTAGTATACACCTTTTCCTACAACTTTATATGAAAAGGTATATATTTACTTATACCCTTTGTCCACTGTAGATAAATTTTAGCAAAGTTTTGAATAGATGCCACTTACTTTTTCGGCTCGTTGGATAGGTACGGTCCTCTTTTCGGCTGTACATGAGGTTCCACCACGATTACCTTCTTCTCTTCATCCTCATCCATGGCATCCTCCCCTAGCTTTTGCTTTCGAAGTACATTCTCGAATGTTACTCTGCCAACAAACGAGTCAGATTAATTTATTATTCATGAACTAGCCTCGAAAATAATGTATGCCGGCGGTCAGCCAATGCAGAAGTTTAATTACCTAGGTACCTTTTTCAATCTACTCAATGTAGGAATGTGAATTATCTTAGATTAAGGTCTCTTACTCGTATTATATGTATGTATAACTAGCTTTAAGCTGAATATACGCATCACAGCCGGGCCCGGGGTAACTTCAGATTTGTTAAGAGTGGTATCAGTTGCATAGTGATTCAATACAAATCGTTACATCGTTTTTACAAATCGTGAAAATTTTCAGCAGATTACGAATCAGTCAACAATGGGTACACCCCTAGGTAAGATGCAACGTGACGGTTCCCACAGAGTACCAACTGACATCTCGAAAGTCGTAAATGGCCCAGGGTCAGCTGGGATGCGAGAGAAATGCGTTATTGGGTATCTTTACACTCCGGGAATTGAGACCCAAGATGGCATGTGCTTTCATTCGGTTCGACTCCGACATAATCATCCTCGCTGGCGGCTGGAGGGGCGTACCCGTTGGCATTTTCACATAGTAAAAAGGTACGCCCCTAAATTACTATGTAACATACTTTACGTCACTAAACACAGATAAGTCATAATACGCAAATATCTTACTACTTGGGAATATGCGCACTTTGTATTATTTTTGTTGTCTTTCGTCATATATTCTAAGTATTTAAAATACTTATTTTTATTACTCAATCACCATAGTCACCACTACATCCGCTTCCGTTATTCGTGACGTCAGTAGAGTAGGTCACTTAGACAACCGAGTACCATTTTCCTTTTTCTCTAATATTGCTCAATTCCAGAAAGCCCAGAGGAGGAGTGTTATAGGTATTTAAAAAAGAAGTTTAAAAATCATTCCTTCCTAAGGTAAACTTCGTTATAAAAAAACAGATGAGAAAAGAGGGGGGAAATTTGCTCTAGCGTTTTTTTAAGAACGGATCGTCATTATTTTTTATGGAACATCCAACTGTGTTTAAAATAAGAAGATAGTTAGGTATCCTTTTTTAAGGAGACTAGATTTCAATGCGGGTTCCAGAAAAATGTGGCAAAGTGTACTCACGAGGTCCACTGTTCAAAGAACTACCGGGCCATTTTACTAGCGGCCTGCTATGTTCATTGATGAACTCTGAGCCTATATAAGTTCTTCTCTAATAAGAGGGGTCTCACTACGGTAACCTCATGTGGTAAACACGCTGACCAAACAATGGATCACGTAGGTGTGCCTGTGCAACCTGCATACATGCACGTGCAGAGTACAGCATCATCACGTCATCGTAAGCTTGCGTTAACTTCGTCAACACGAAAGCTGCGTTGCTTCTGTACGTATATTGACGTCGCTATACACAAACATGGAAATTATTTATACATTAGCCCTGCGGTTTTACCTGTCGCACTCCGTTCTATCTCACAGACACCCAAAATTCTCGGGATAAAAGTAATCTATGAACTATTTGTGCTGTGACAAATTCCAGACAAGTTCAGCCATTTTTAAAGACCTACTTTAAGCCCGGTTGCCGGTATACAACCCAACTATTTGTGCAATCTATGCAACCAGCAACACGGAACGCCAGCACTGGCATACTTCATGCTGTTTTCATATATTTTATATGACGCTTTACACTACACGGTTGCAGCCGGCGGTCGCCACACTACAAATCATTGCTACAGTAAAACTACAGAAAATATACCGGTGGCGGTATTGTGGGTGTGGCCGTCGACGGCGACCCGTGTGCATCATTATGTGACACGCTTTACTAAAATAAAAGACAGGAATATTTTCGCAACATAATTAAATTATTTCACATTTTAAATTAACCTTTTCCAAGGCCAGAGACGATATTTCGATCGATATGTGCTCGCGCAATAGCGCGACATAATGTTTAGGCACAGAATAAAATTAGAATGTTGATAATACCTACAGATTTGCACACAAAAACCGTATTACCGGCAGAAAAATCAGAAGTAGGTACTTTCATATATATCATAAGTGCATCTACTGCAGTTCAGGAATAGTATTTGGAATGTTGGCGAGAAGAGTGATAAATCGGGTGACCTTGGTTTTGTAAAACCGTCTCTATGTCACTAAATTCGTTTTAACTACTTCATATTTTGGTTTTGTAAATACTAAAACTAAAGTTTCATGTAATTTGATAAGATACTCTAAAAGGTATGGAAGAGCTGTAGATAGAGAGAACTCGTCTTCGAGGCATATGACTTCTTCGGAAAATATATGTCGTAGTGGCGAGGAAATTGTAATCCAGTGTAATTCCTGTGGAGAAATTCGCAGAGTACCCACCCACACTCCACAGCAAGTTAAAGTGTTTAGCGTGGATAGAATAATTATTTAGGTACTTTGGTATTATCTAAGTATTTACTGAATAACTGTACTTAGCAAATAAGGAATGGGTAAAATTGATACAAAAACTAGTAAAATTATCTTTATCGACGTGATTAAGCTAGTCATTAAATCGATTCTAACTTTTGAGATGACGTGTACTGGAAATTCACATTGCTTCGTCATTTCGGAACTAGAAGGTCTATAACAAATGGACTCTACGTTTCTAATATAGTTCTTTGAACCCGTCATTAAAACCTGCAAAAAACGTATGTACTTATCTACTTACTTGAATGGTCTGACGAGTTTCCTGGGATTATCGGTCTTAACTTTGATTTCATAGCCAGGGAAGCTGCTACGGAGATGTTCCATGTCCAAAAACGTGTCGTTAAAATCCAATGTGGGTATTTCGTTAGGCATCCTACAAATAAAATGTTCCAATAATTTACAATATAAGTTACATTTTTGAAATGCACAGTAAGGTTTATTTCGATGTGTCACCACACGGTCTTTCACAGCAAGCCAGTTTTATTGTTAAGACCTTTTGATGTTAAAATATACGGCAGTTACTCAAAATGCGACACGTGAAAATCGTGACGTCATCGTCATCACAGAAACACTTTATGCTAATCATTTATGTCCGCTCTAACTGAAATGAAATGACATCGAGAGCTCATTCTGGTAGTCACTGCGCAGACAGTCTTCTAATTTGGCGATTTTGGGACATATGGATTTCGTCATATCTTCAAAGAAAGTTCTACTGCGGGTGGTAGCGCTTATACATTCACACCTTTTTCCCATTGGAGTACAGGGACAACATTTTTTTCTCTTCTGACGATACTGGTGCCTCTTTTTTAAGATAATTTCAGAATTGTTTTGATATATTGTTGGTGTTAGGAGTTAAATTCCCACGTCCGGCAATTTTTTGTTGGTTTTCCCTTTTGTTAGAAAATGAGAAATAGTTGACAAACTGTAGATGTAAATCGCCTCTGAGTTGCAGCTGATTGAGATTTTAGAAAGAGTTTTTTACAGCTAAAAGAGTTGTGTTTAATCAAGAATACAGAAGTGACCTACCTGGTATAGTGTGCTTGTCCAGGATCCCCATAACCAAGTACAATGTCATGGAGCCACTCTGGAACGACGCACTCAGTGTTCATCAGTTCACGAATCGTTTCCAAAACCGCCTTAAAATTGTTCTCTTTCGGTTTGCGTCTCATCACTATGTTGAATGTCTCGTATACGTCCTGGCCAAATATAAAATGATATCAATTAAATGTGATGAAACATTTTTTTGTAAATACATAGATAAGTATTATAAACAAAAACTTTTCTTTATTGAAATGTACCTGCCTACATTGTAGTTACATGTTGCTGTTAACAAAACTTCCAACATACTTACAGTTTAGATTAAACAAATGTAAACTATACGTGATTTTCGACTGCAAGGCGGCAGGATGTTTTTTAAATCGTGTTTATTTATATTCAGTCTTAAAATCCTTGAGGTGACGGAGAAAGAATACAAGCATCACAATACCATCTCACCCGAAGGGTGTCGTAAGAGGCAACTAACGAAGAAATACAGTCGATATCACTGCGAGAGAAGGAAAACTCGAAATAAAACCTAATTGATTTCGAGGATTTCGAGGCTAATTTATTGAGTCTCAAAAAAGGAAATTATCAATTCGGTACTTATATCACTTAAGATTTTGGTTAAGATTCTCTGTATTAAGATAATATATATAAATATATAAGAGGCTTTAAAAGTACTTACCTCAGTGCCTTTACTTGCATGATCAAGGTCAAGCCTGTACTGATTAGGGTCCAGAAGAAGACGGAATGTTCTGGCGTCTCCTTCTAACTCCGGTCTCGGTTCTGGTCCTTCTTCTATAACCCGACCGGAAGCGTCTAACATACCCTCTACTTCACAGCCTCGGACATATACTATACCAGCTTGTTCTACCATACTTTTTCTATAATCGTACTTGGTTCCTAAAAAATATAAATTAGGATCATATTATAAATTAATCATTTGAGTGCTAATCCTGTCCAATAAAGGATACGTACCAATTCCCTGAGTGGGTCTGACAGTGACTAGGAAACAGACATCGTGTTTCCTTAAACTTTCCCATTCGTGTTTGATTTCATTTCTGACACTGAGTGTAACAGTGACATCGGCTCTAACGCATGAGGGTGCTTTTTCACCTATATTTGGTTTAGCTACCTCTACGACAGCAAAACTGGTGATAGGATGAGCCATTCGAGCCCATCCACCGAAATAAACACTGTCATCTTCAGATCGCCTGTAGAAATTAATTACATTACTTAAATTTGGTAGGTATAGGGGTAGACTAGACCTCAAGAAAGGACATAGGCTATATTTGGTCGCGATAACCGACATTCACGCGAGCGGTGCCGCGGGCAAAAGCTAGTATAACCATAAGCGTACGAGAGAAAAAGATGAACAAAAATTGGGAATTCCGAGTGACCTTTGTAAAATGATTTAGCCTGAGATTGAGGTGGTTTGGGCTCGTGGAATGAATAAACGAATGTCAAATCAAAGGTACATGTTAACAGGCAGGTCGCCCCGTCTGACCTCACAAAATTTAATCATATCTAATTGGTAATTCCCTGAAAAAGTGGTAAATCAAAAAACCGACAGGATTGATTGTTACTACAGTTGATTTTATTTAGGCACCCAATATTAATAAAGATACAAGTAAAATGTCATACATACCAAGGTGCTAATCTATAGACAGCGTCTTCAATGTCTTGACGTATTTCATCTAAAATTGAAAGACAATTTATTACAATACCTAATCAGCTCGCAAGACATGTAAGTGTAACAGATATCCGCTAGGAACATTGGATATGGAAATTTTTGTGTTGCAAACTGAGCAACAAAAGCAGTAATAGTAACATGCAATGCCTTTTTTTCGATGATCGGGATTCGTTGATGCTACCGGCTTTGAGACATAATGTACATTCGACAAAGGAGATACGGTTGCACCTTTTCATACAACTTTAAATGAATGTACGTGCCCGCATGCTACTACCAAATGGACGGTCGGCTGCCCACGCGGCTGCCGCATGCGGTTTGTTTCCATACTAAAATAAAGATGCGAGCAGCCTTATGCGATTGTTTGCAATGCGAATACCCGCAAGCGCGATGTGGGCCTTATTTTTGCTAAAGTGTGACTCACACTCTGAGTTACACAATTTTAGTTATTCTTTCAAATTCAACTTAAATATAAGCCAGTAAAAAAATTATTAATAGAGCTTACATGTGCTTTCTAATCGAAACAGATTAAAGTTTCGCAATAAATAATCGTGCAAGGTGAGGAACTGAAGATTCAACTTGGGTAAAGCCAAACAATTCTCTCCGCTGTAGATTTCGGTAGGAACAACGTTTTCATCCCATATAACCTCTTCGGTAGGATACAATGGCATTGAATTTAATTCTTCGAGTTGCGATATACGGCGCTCGTGACGAGAAATCTGTAAATCGATATGAAACACAATATCGTCATATTTGATACGCGTCAGCAGGCAAATACAATTGGAACAAAGTTATAGGTTTTAAATTATGTATCAGTCTATATCATGCCTAATAGGTACGTACTTTTCGCTGTTACTACTAGGTAGGTATGACTACCGAAAGCAAGAATAAAATACTAGGTTGCATTTCATTCCAGTGTGTATAGGTACTGGAGTATTAGGTATGATCACCCAAGCAGATTTATATTCCACACTAGTGATTATGGATATATCTTACCAGTAATTCTTTGAGAAACTCCTTGTCGAGTCTATGCCATGAAGCTTCACTTTCTTTGCCTTCAGGAGGTATGAGATTCAGATATGTAGCAATGGCACGTAGAGCTTTGTCACTAAAAATCGTTCAAATTGTTAGTATTTTAATGGTTTTCTTTCTATAAACTGGGGTGTTTTAGATTAAGCTTTATGGTAAGTACCTATTCAGTAAGTATTTACCTTAAATTACCGAAGTGTTTTTGTAAAGACTGTCTTGTATCCACACTGGCCACATTAGCCAGAGCAAATAAGCGTAGGTCTGGAAATTTTGAGAAAGCTGCTTTCTAGAATAAAAAAAATAAAATTAAAAAAAATTAAGTCTCACGATTAACACTCCTACTTCCAAAAGTTTGCGTGCACAATTAATGCGTTCGTGTACTTAATTAGATAAATTTTTAAGTAAAATTCACCAAACTTAGTGGCTTATAGTTTAGATCTAACTAATATACAATTTCTGAAGTTTACAAAGATGTTTAACTAGCTGTTGCCCGCGGCTCCACACACGTAGAATTCCGATCCCTTTCTCGCATTATATACCTGGGATAAAAACTAGTCAATGTGCTATTTCAGTGCAGTAATCCTTTATTAAATTTTTATCTATTTGTTCGCGATCGACGCAAAATGTGTGTTGTTTTAATATGTTGGTATAAAAGTCTGGTCTGGTCAGGTTTAAAACCTTACGTATGTTTAAAGGCAATCGGTTGAGTGGAAACGGAGATAGCATCAGCTAGTTACATAACCTATAAATCAACCAAGCAAAAAACCTCGGCCTTTAACTTGAATATACCTGATAACATTGGATTCAAGCTTTTGTCGGGTCGTGGGATCTCGGAATGTTCCGAAAGGGCTAACCATCAAGTTATATTTTTTACTCTATGCCTCCTGTAGGGGCTTTTAGGCCGCGGGAACGAGTTTAGTAGGTATAGCACTCGGACGGAGTACCTAAGTAAGCTTTTTTGTATAAAGAGATCCTCTTTTTCTTTCGCCAAGCTGTGACTTAAAAACGACTTTATCAATTTCATTTCTCTTTCTTTAAAAGTTTATTTTATTTGTTGCAGGTTACGGAATAGAATTGAAGAAAATTGCGTATAATATCGCGAGCGGAGCTGTGGACATCAGCCAGTTTATTAATAATTTAGACTTACTCGTTGGTAAATGTTACTTGTAAATGTTACCTGTAATGAAGTTATCCTGGAATAGTGCAGTAAAGTCATATCGCGGTCCGTCATTGGGTCACCGGTTTCATCGTTTATTTCAAACCTCGCGTAGAACTTCAGCATATTTAGAAGCTGAAACAAAATTAAATTTGGTTAAAAAGAGTAAAGAGAAGGATATTTAGTAAGGTGCATTTTTGCATTAAATTTTGGGTGAGGGTCCAAACTTGGAGGTCGTACGAGAACGTAGTGGTCGTATAGACTGTATATCTAATGCCCATTAACACAAAAAATATACCTGCGTGTAGAAAAGTAAATAAAATAGTGCTATAGGTATCTACTACATATAGCCAGTAATACTAAGATGCTATTAGAAGTTTCACTCCAAAATATATCTATTTCATATTTCAGGAGTGTCGACCAAGTAGAAATAATTTATTTTAACTTTTAATAAAATTATGTACTTAGGCCTATCTTCTAGAATGTCACTCAGTTGCATCGCGATTTATCTGAGAAAAAATTGTATAGAAAATCTGCCAGACAACCTGTGAAATTTGTTAATGTGTATACAATCTTTTCCCAGATAAATCGAGGTTCAGCTGAGTGGCATACCAGAATACAGGCTTTAGTATCCTAGAGTACCCTTGACCTTTTAGAGATATGATACACGATTTTTGAGTAGACATTAGACGAAAATAGCGTCCACCCGGGCTAAGCCTTGCTTTAACTTCACGCGTGTTTACTTTTTGTTCAAGCGTGTTTACGTTATGTTGTCAACAGAACAGCGAAATCGAACGAGTATGTGATACTGATCGACGATTCGTACTTGTTTGCCATCGTTCGGTCGGTGTGTACCTAGCGCAATAGAAACATATTTTCATTAAACGTAAAAAAAGAAAAGGTGCGCTAAGTTAACTCAGTAGATTATGCGCCACCGTAGTAACTACACGTGAACTCAGGGCGCCTGCGCGAGAGCGCTGGCTTTTGCGTAAAGTCCTATTAATACAATATTTTAAAAATAAACGTAAAATATATAAAAAATAAAAATAATTATAAACGGGTGCATGAAATAATTTGCAGATATGTTTAATTAAAAAATCGTGAAGTGTGAAAAAATGTGATTAAATTTCGGTTGTGTACTGTGCCACATAATTAAATAAAAATAATATGAAAAATAATATATACATAAAGTGTTTAAACCAGTTAAAAAATGTATTTTAAACAGTTTAATATTTTCTGCTTTCTACTAATATCCGTAAACTATGCTTGGGCGAACAATCATTGTTGTCCAGCAGGACAAGCTGTATTAGCTAGAAAAAACGTGTGTTGGGACTCAACCACCAATTTGACCAGCCCTTTAGCCCTGCAGTGCAATGTTACCTTTCGATTAAACAAAAAATATTATTTAATTGCTGAGGATAAATCTTTGGTAGTGAAATGGGGGGATAACTTTGAGCAAAGCACTGAAAAAATAAAGTAAGTAGTACCGAATACATAATTGTTTGCTACAAGGATTTCTCGTTTAAATATATAAGCTACAGATAAATGTATGAACATTCAGTAAAGGCACTTAAGTAAGAGCTACGTATGTACACTTTCATTTGAATGACTTTCAATATACTTACTGTTTCATACTACTGAATTGGCAAACAAGTACACGGCCGCCTTACATTAACACAATGCCTATGAACTCTCGAAATATTACCAGCACCGCTCATACGTTATCAACTCTACTTTCCTCGGCATTAAGTTGCTCTGGCGACTCAATTTACCACCAGAAACATAACAGTAGGTGTACAGTTAGTTGTATTGTTTCCGCGAGAGGATTTCAATTCAGTACTTTCAGTAGGAAATCTAAATCAGTTACTTCATTTGTACTGTACAGAAGTTGCAGTACCAACCTACTGAATTACATTACAAGGCTAAGCGAATTTGTTAAAACTGATATTTTGGCTTGTAGCAGTGTGGTTTCGGAATCATTGAACTATACAAGTTATGCGATTTTTGTATTGAGGCTGGAACTGTCTGCTAAACGCGAGTCCGCAAAATACCCCAAAAGACATCGCCACAGTTTACGAGAGTTACAATCATTCTGAAAGTCTGAAAATATTTTGTAGCTAGCTCGGTTAGACATAATAATTATATTAATAAATGAGTATTCTTGTGTTACGTGATACTCCAACACAATACATACCTACATATTTATGAAAACTGCAGCGGGCCAATAGATGTTTCATAAGAAAAACACAACCAGTATTTCAAATTACAATCAAAATTAGCACTGACTTACATTTAGTTCAAACCCAATTATGCTAAATGAATAATCGATAAAATTAAATTGGTCATACTCCGATTAGAAACTGTGCTCTTTTTTTTTTTACGTGCGGGAAATCCCCTCGGATACCCACCCCTCCGGAGCCGGAGGGGTAGATTATGTCGGACTCGAACCGACTAAACCGCACGCCGTCTCTGGGTCGTAGTGCTAGGCCGAAGGTGAGTTTGTCATGCGACATATCCCTCGCACCCCAGCTGACCCAGGGCCATCCCTCTCGGTCTGGCCCTCCTCGGCAGGTGGGGACCACGCGGTTCCCGACTCAACCCTCTACCAGGCATTAATATTATGTATGTCTGTGAAAAAATAGCTTTTGAAAAATTTGATCCTTGAATGTCAAGAAAAATGAGTCTAAGTCATTATAGTACAAATAGATATACGATAATATAACAAATAATATTAATAACCATGCTATTGAACAGATAGTTCAAGTTATACACCTATGTAGGTACCTATGACAAATATATTGGCATATCATCTAATATATAAAATTCTCGTGTCACAGTTTTCGTTGCCATACTCCTCCGAAACGGCTTGACCGATTATCATGAAATTTTGTGGGCATATCGGGTAGGTCTGAGAATCGGCCAACATCTATTTTTCATACCCCGATTCGCGATAACCGACATCCACGCGGGCGGAGCCGCGGGCGACAGCTAGTCTAATATATAAAAATCTCGTGTCACAGTTTTCGTTGCCATACTCCTCCGAAACGGCTCGACCGATCCTCATGAAATTTTGTGGGCATATCGGGTAGGTCTGAGAATCGGCCAACATCTATTTTTCATACCCCGATTCGCGATAACCGACATCCACGCGGGCGGAGTCGCGGGCGACAGCTAGTAATATATATGGCGGAATGTGATTGAAATTGATGTAAACCAACACTATTGTATAAGAGCAAATCGCACTGTTCTATTTCAAACTAAAGGTGTGTAGGTACTAAATAAGTATCTGAACAATCAGCCAACAAGAATGGGAAAAACCAAGGTACAGTCAGCATCATTACAATGATGCCAACAAAAGTACTCAAAATAATCCGAATACCAAAATTCCAATTTTATATTGGTTATAAGAGTACTCAAATAGTTGTAAGTGTCCAGAGTGGTCCAACTATCTTCAACTATCAACAAGAATGGGAAAAACCAAGGTACAGTCAGCATCATTACAATGATGCCAACAAAAGTACTCAAAATAATCCGAATACCAAAATTCCAATTTTATATTGGTTATAAGAGTACTCAAATAGTTGTAAGTGTCCAGAGTGGTCCAACTATCTTAACTATCGGTCTTCTAGAATTATGTCAGTTAGTAGAGTATTCATAGCGATAAAATGACAATGTCTAGATTTTTTGAAAATATACTTGTCTGGATACCATCGACCGGCGTGATTCTGTAGGTATATGAATATGAATACTCTACTAATTTACATAATTCTGGAAGACCGATTGTTAAGATAGTTGGAGCACTCTGGACACTTACAACTATTTGAGTACTCTAATAACCAATATAAAATTGGAATTTTGGTATTTGGATTATTTTAACTACTTTGGTAGCAACATTTTAATGATGCTGACTGTACTAAAATCATTTTGAGGACTATCTTTATATATTAAAAACTCACTTTACAAGTTCCACACAACTAAATTTAGTTATATCACTATATAATAGTAATATTTAATTTATAAAATTACGACATGTTTCGAATTACTTATCTTCAGGTAAACATATTTATTTTGAATGAGGGTACTTATTAAAACTTCATGCTCTTGTTAGATTGAAGTGACCAAAGATTTAAGAAAAGGCACCGGGTGTGCCATAGAGAGTAACATACTTACATTTTAATAAATTTGAATGGTTTGAATAACACAATTATTAAATATGAGATTAGATGTCAAAATATTAAATTAAATGTCCAAAATTATTTAAATATGTCAAAATTAAGGTGAATTGGTCAAAATTGTACAAAATAATTCAATAATGGCGAGGGAGATAAATCTTTCTGTTCATTCAATATACCATTAGGTAAAGCGAGTTTTTAATATATAAAGATAGTAAAATGAAGTTCCATACGAAGTTTCAACAAATTCAATCAACTTCATTTTGAGGACTTTGTTTATCAAGCTCGGTCTGATGCTGACTGTACAGCATATTGCAATGGATGAATTATAAAAAATATTTCAGATGTTTACTTTTCTAAACATATAGACAAGTAAGCTACTTGGACATTTTAATAATATTAAAAAAAAATAACTTTATTTTTTATTCGCAGATATTGTCTGGGTAACGTTACCAACATAAAAGATGTTTCCCTAAAGAATATAACAGAAGGAGCGATCTTATGTGCTGATGAAGAAGAAGTAGAAATCCTTGATGACAGAGTATTGGGATATTGCATGATGATTTCTGTAGTATTCCTAATTCCAACTGCTCTTATATATACTGCATTACCAGAGTTAAGGTGAGATACTATATGAGGACTATAATAAATCGTATCCAACATTCCAGGAATTGGCACTTGGATGATGATTAGCATGATTAGCCTAGTAATCGATTCTGCAGGTGACGATGGGTTTTATGGTCTTGTATCGACAATAACAGCCTACGTGCTTTAGTATAGTTAATGGTTGTTAAAATAAGTTGGTTTTGCTCATGCTTAAACATAAGACATTTAAAAAATTGTCTTATGTTTAAGCATGAGCAAATGACTATTGGGATTGGCCTTCCATTAGCTAATATAACATACTAATTACAAGAATTTGGATTAAATTTAAGTGCCGTGCACCTGTTAACGTATTACTATCAATAAATATGATGTCGATGTCGAGATCCATGTTGATTTATTATTTATCTATTTTAAATAGTGGACAATTGACATCCAGACATTGAGTTCAATTGTCCATATTTGGACTGATTCACAGATACGCCCATTCTGAGTAAGGATTTTTGTTATGCTAAAAGATAATTCATCCTATAGACTTCCTATTAATATTGTCAAAAACCTTGTTGATTCTATCTCACACAATGATTGATTGAGAATATCCTAAAAATATAAAATGTATCCCCCTCCGTATAAGGTCAAAATGCAAGAGCTCTGTGCAAATCACCGCGTTTCTTGTAAAGTAAGCGATACCTACTTGAGAAGGTCTTATTTAATGAGAAGGAATATATAAATAACAGCAATATATAAATACCACATATGAATACTATTTTAGATTAATTAATTCATGGCGCAATAAAATATGTTAAGAATATTTGTATTGTTTGATTAATTTTAAATGTTAGCCTTAATAACATAAGACTGTTACAATTTTACAGGGACGTTCAAGGCAAGAGTATAATAAACTTTAGCGTAAGTTTAGCTATTGGTCAGGGCATACTAGTCATTATGAAACTAATGGAATACTCCGACATGGCCCTTTGTGCAACTCGAGGTAAATATAATTTTTGATTTGGGAGCTCATCTAATACAACCATAACCAAGTTTAGTAGATAAATTGACCCTTTTCCATGAGTAAGTTAAAGCCTAGAGCTAAGTCTCTAGGAACTACTACCGTGCATTAAGTAGTCATATTGAACAACTTCCAGATCATTCAATTGCAAAATGATTTCAAATTTAAAAATCTTGTTTTTATCCAATTTCCATGATAATAGGATTGCTGTAAATATCTATAGACTAACAGATCTTTATTAGTGGAGTTGGGTTAAAAGTGAAAATGAAAGTTTCAACGCCCTGTCACTGTCAAGGATATCGGCTGTTCGGTATACTATGATGAATAGTTTGCAGGTGACACCTGAAGCTTAGGCTAGGTGTTTGTGTATCGCATATCAAGTAGAGTACAAATAAGAAATAAGTGACAAAGTATGAGCTAAGAACTCACTACGCCGTGTCGGTTTTTGATAGGCAGAGTCTGCAATAATAGCATATTTTATCTTGAGCATTATCTTGACATGAGCCATCAAACTTCAACAGGATATTATTCTATTTACTTCAAGAATATTGAATAAATTACTGTCTCATTGTATAGATTTCTAATTTAAATAACAATGACAGCAAATAAGTATTATTCAGTGACGTCTTTCACTCATTTATATTTATAAATACGGTTTATTTGCGTGTTCTTTTGTAGAATATAATGATTTTCCTTTCTAGTCTAGACACTTCGTCATTATTGTTAAGAAGGTTGCTTGTATGTCTTAATACTTTTCCAAATAAAAACCTTTCCCGTTGAGTACATTTTGTAGATGTCGTGTCGACTAAAATCATTCCATGACTCCAAAATTTGATTTACCGGCTAAGTAAAGAATTGCCTCAGAGCATTTCGAAATATGAATGAAAGCCCTTATATTTATTCGTTCGTAATTTAAATTTTCTAAAATTCATGATGATTACTTTTCAGGGTTTCTAGCATACTTTTTTGTGTTGGCTGCATTCTTCTGGACGAATGCTATTTCGATACAGGTCCTGTTAAATACAAGGTAAGCCTTTACGCTATCATAAACTTAAGTTACCTACATATTTTGTACAATAAATAAATAATTAAAGGAAATTACTTAATTACAGGCGCCCAGCAGCGTTAGATTACAGTTGGCATGAATTTAAATGGTATTTCATATATTCTTGGGGATTACCTACTCTTCTCACCACATGTATGGCCATTGTGAACTTCCACCCTGGTAATCATAAAAAGCCTGGGATAGGTCTTAATCATTGTTGGTTTTTTAGTAAGTTTTTATGTTTATAACATTTTATGTTAACTAATTTAGCTGTAAAATGATATTATAGTGTAAAGTGACTGTATGGGAAATGTCACCGAGTAGGGAGGTTCGATTGGTGAATGGTGGCTCGAGATGAGTACTCGTCGAAGTGTGTACTGAGTGAATGACACACCAAGTATGTGCTGTAAGGTAAGTGAGCAGGCTAAACGAAGTTGACTTCGCAGGACATGCCTATTTACTCCGATCAAATTCTTGATAAGAATGCTTAATTTGAAAAAAAAGGGCAGGTTAGAGAAGCATTAAAGGCGCGGTAAGCTAGTATTAAACACGTAATGGCGGTAAAAATATCTTGTTAATTGGCCTACCTTGCAGTATGCAGCCATGAGTTATTTTGTATGTATGTAAGTATTATTTTATCAGTTAGGTATGTGTACCCGTAAGCCCTCGAAGCATAGTGATTATCATACGATTCGAAATGGAATCGTAGGGACAAACAATGAAATGTAGGTACGTAGATGACAGCTAACATTACGAGGCGCCCTATGTAGGGATAAAAGCGCAGGCGGCATCCCCATTGTATATGTATAGATATCCCAATTTGTTTCCCTGTGTTTAAGCAACTTCTTATGTGCCTGTCTAAACATAGATAGACACATAAAAATTAGGTCTAACAACATTTGGAATTTTGGACTAATGTATTTTCCTTATTCGTATTTCAGATAAAAAACAACAGTGGTACTACATGTACAGTGTGATGTCAATATTGCTGGCTGCGAACATAGCTATTTTCATGTATGTGTCGTGGGTGATTTGGCGGCTGAACTTATCATCGAGTCATCAGAAAGCGCTCAGATTCAGGTGATTTTTCTACTTTTAGATAATCATTATCTTCTTATAGAAGTATATTTTAATATGTTCTTATTATAAAATAGCTAAGTAATTGCAATTAATATCCACAAGAACAGTATTTTGTCTCTGTTATTTATCTATTATATGATTTGTTTATTGTATTCCCAGATTTGTTATGAGTGTTCGACTAATCGTACTGATGGGATTGCCTTGGGTTTTTGAAATGGTCGGATCTTTGGCAGGACCACACATTATTATGTAAGTATATATACTTCTAACGGTAGTCGCTTCTATAAAAGTTGTTTAGGTACGCCAAATCAAAAGGAGGAGAAGGAGTAAGCGAAACTCGAGTTCTGAACTGAAAGAATCTAATGCCACCGGGACCAACGCTGAAATTATGGTGATGATTCAAAAGTTAATATACTGATCAAATCTATTAAGGAAAACGGGTAAAACTGCTAAAACAAGCAACAAATCTGTTCGAAGTTTAGCTATTTGTAGGTATATTTGTCGCCGCCAACTAGCTTAATCGCCGTCCAATTAACTGCCTAGGCAGTTAACTAAACGGCGCCCTTCAATTAACAGCCTGAATGATATTCAGCCATCTCGTTAATTACATCATTTAATAACCTGGCTGGCTAATGCTTAGGCCAATCGTAAGATGGGGCACTACCTCGAAATAATATAGAAAATTACATACTATACTATTATATATATTATTACATACATACATATACTTACACCTGTAAATCCCCGAGGAGGTAGACAGAGGTGTATTCATAGAAAATTATATAATATTTTTTTTATAACCGTGCAGGAATTAGTCATTTTTCTAACTGTTTAATTAAATGGCTAGGCAAGTAGTTAAACGTCATCGATCCAAGCTATCTGCCTAGCCGTTTAATTAAATGGCTGAACACCATTAGGCAGTTAATTGAACGGCCGATTAAGCTAGTTAAAAAATAAACCAAATTGAAAAGTATGTAGATTAGGACCATCTCGTCAATACTATTCCAGTTTTCTTTTAATTCTTTTAAAGCTACTGGAAACTTCATTGTCAAAAAAAATATCCAAAGAAAACCATGCAGAGTGAACGAGTTGGAATCAAAACTAGACCGTCAGACCAGTCACTAGTTTGATTACTCAATGGAATGTAAACATATCAGTACACTTATTCCAGTAGCATTCCAGCACTGGATTCAGTCGCTGAACTGGAATGCTACTGCAATGAATGAAAAGCGGTTTAGGAAATGGCTATAGCATTCAAAAGCAAACAATCTCAATAAACCTTATATTAAGAAACACCCAAAGAAATTGCCATCACGTTATTGGTAAATTGGCTACGATCTTGTGCCGTGATTAGGTAGGTATAATATAAAAATCACGTATCTGTCCAAAGTAAATGAAAATACCTACATATTTAGATTACAAATTAGCACAAACATGTTGATTTGAAATAAAGATAAGGTGTTTGACGGGTTGATATGATTACATGCAATGTATATTTTTTACTGGTAAAAAAAGTACAATTTGCATCTGTACGAATTGCGGGTGACAGGCTTTGGTAACGTTAGAATGTCTGATAACTTTATTTCTTTGACATATTTCTTAACGTAAACATGGGTAGAACATTGTAGGTATAGACGTGATCGCATGTAGGCACCTACATATCCCGTTGATCCAGCTGACCTGGCGCTCATCAGACTCACCGTTTTGAAATATTTTTTGTAAAGACTACAATTTGCATTAGTCATACCTATAGGTAGTCAGTATTCTTGTTAACCTCTCGAATTCATGTTAAAAACTTGTGTTACGCAGAAATAATTTCACCGCTGCATCAAAAGTATTCTGGGTAGGATCGTCGATGCAACTCATTCTTCGATGATAATTACCTCAGTTCATAAATGCTGTTTCGAAATAATAAATCACAAAATCATATTTAGATACGTAACTGGTACCAAACTGAAATATGAGCATTCCAGACTCTTAACTGCATCACAAATGCGCTGGCTATGAACGCTAGCAAAACTTTTATATGTATATTATTAATATGGATACCAAACAGTCTTTGTATAAAATTTAATACCAATTCGACTGTTTATTATTTCCAGGTCAATAATAGATGTGATCAACGCCCTACAAGGATTATTCATATTTTTACTACTAGTCATCTTTCGTCGGCGAGTGATAAAACTCATGTATAGACACGGCTGGCTGGATTGCATATCAGGATTTGTAGAGAAGCGTCTCGCTGTCGAAGATGATGAAGAAAACGTTGTGCAACATACTGATGTGCCACTGACAATGGGCATTAGAGCTATTAGGTAGGCAGATCCGAAGATCGATGAAACACTCGAAGAATTGGGTTGACATCCCCACATAATTATTGAACTCAGTAACCCACCACTTTAACCAAAACATATATTTATGAGACCTTAGTGTATTAATTGCTGGTGTAAGAAAATTAAAAGGAATAGAGAGAAAATAAAGAAATGCATAGGTTCGTGTTTGTAGCGAAGAAGTAGATGGCGAAGGAAGGACGATATATTGTACTCATTAGTTAACTTTGCAAAAGGACTAAGTATACAAATGATACTGAAGAAAAAGTATTTTTCTAACTTTTACTTTATTTTGTCACAATGTATACTAATATTATAAATTTGAAAATAACTATGTCTGTCTGTTACGCCTAGCCGCTAAACCGATTTTGATGAAATTTGGTACACAGATCTAGTATGTTTGGGTGCGATACCTAGGGTTGCCAGCCGTACTATAATATAAAGTATTGTACCTACTGTATTTCAGGGCTCAGTACTATATACTGTTGAAGAAACATATTAGTATGCGAAAGTACTATATTTCAGTGCAATAGATTAATGTTTATACATATTTTGCAACACTAAAACTAATATTAAAAAACAGATAAATTTACATGTACTTATAGTAAAACCGAAGCCTGTGAACTGAAGGAGACACATTCCCATTAATTAATGTCAAATCGTGCTGGATTGTCTTTGATTTGCAATAAAACAGTATACATTTGGCAAAAACAAAATACTTGGCGTTAAACTCAACAGATAGGCGATGATGAGCGCGCGGATCAGGTAAGTACCTGGAAACTGTACTTCACGTATTGCCGCTGCGTGGGCCAAGTGGCGGATAATGACTGGCGTCACATGTAATCCTAAAAATGCCAGTCAGGTTGAAGGTATAGGTCTATAAGACGACCATTAGGTCTGTCCTTTTACAAGGCTGTGAGGCGTAGCCGCCGTTGAAGCGACCGCGACACAATCAGGAGCTGCGTGTCACCGAGAGGAAAATGCTGCGGTGGGATGTGCGGAGTCACGCGTAAAGATAGCGTGAGGAACTCTCGCGTCCGCGGCAGCCTTCATGTCCGTGACATCGAAGATAAAATGCAGAAGAGTTGCCCCCGCTGGTGTGGCTTCGTCTTGCGGCAACTAACAGGCTACGTGGGTAACAAATGCTTGGCAACGGCGCCTCCATCTGGTCCAGGTAGAAGGGGTAGGCCTAATAAGTCCTGGCTTGACGTCGTGGAAAGTGACATGCGTGAAAATAGTCTCACTACCATGGATACCCAAGATTGTGCGAAGTCAAAGAGGAAGAGCCGAAAGGCGGACCCTGAGCTCTTAGGGGCCTTCTTGGCGTCGGACTATCCGGATTACCTCTAAATAGAGATAATGATGAGTGCATTTGCCAGTGACAACCGTAATTGTTCCTATTTTCGCTATTTCACGCCATCATTGGTTTCTACAACGTGAAACCGAACACGACCTTGTCATAATTTGCTCCTAAGTAATTCGTAAAATGCATCCTGTTTTAATGTAAATCAAAGATAATTTAGCACGACTTGACATTATTGAAGGAAAAGTAGTGGCAGTCTTTCTCCGCGTTCACGGGATTAACTATACTCTTGCTTGTCTTGTTATCTTCGTTCGATCGTTTTGGATTTCCTTTAATTTAATGAGATGGTGGAGTACCTACTGTTTTAGTAATTTCAGTCTTGAATTAATTACGAAATTTCTACTAAAATACTTTACTTTTTTGAAGCGTACCTACCTACTATATTTCCTAAAAATACTATATTTAAACCAAAAACTGTTGGCAACCCTAGCGATAACCGCCATCCATGTGGGCGAAACCGCAGGTAACAGCTAGTAACTATATAATGCAGTAACTTGTTGCGTACAAGCTAAGCTTACGATACGATATAAATAAGTAAAAGACAAAAGTACAATGGCCTGAACATATTAAGCAGAACTAATATCACCGTCACAACAATAATATTGGTCAAGGCGATCCTGCTGATCAGTTTGTGGTAAGTATGACGCGTTCTGATGTGTAACCAGACCTTTGATAAGACCATTAATCTACAATGTTACACCGTCATATCTATAGCTTGTTCATGGTTGTAGAGGAACCGAATGCGGATCTGATCGATCATTCTGATTTTAGTGTTTGTCGTAATAGCAGCAAAATAAAAATATCGGTTGAAATTTTAAATTCTTAACTGTACTGTTCATGAGTCACATCCTGGTGATAAATAGACAAACAGCAAAGTCTTAGTAATATGGTTCTGTATTTACCCTTTTCGAAATCCTTTAAAAGTTTTTAATTTATGATATACCTACCGCGGTGCCATTGCACAGATCTAATCTGTAGAATGGCGCCACGCGCATGCCATATTTTATCGTAAAAAAGAACTCACCAGCCGATTTCCATGATATTCGTAAAACATTCAACAGATTATAAAAAAAGCATGTAGACGGGGACATGACGCACAGTGCGATCGGTTCCACTTTGTTGTTAGCTTAATAAGGTTGAAGCCAGAGGGGGTTTGCGAACGCAAAAAAATGCCGAGAAGGTAGATAGGCAATTATTTTAGAGACATACAAGACAAGACATGATTTCAGAACAAGGTGTTGTGAAACGTCTTATGGTGTTAAGAGCGCCACAAAATAGTAAGATTATAGCCTGACTGATTGGGTAGTTGAGCAGTTGAGGTAGTTGAGAAGTATTTTAAAATATAAATTAGCTGTTAATTAATGCTGTCTATACAGAAATAAAATAATAAAATTAGATATTTTTATCATGAGTATGAATTTAAGCTGATCTTCGTGTCTGGGACATTTGTGGTCCATCAACTCGACACGCTTCAACAGTTCGTCACGACGACGTCTGCGCAGCAGAAGCTTTGCAGATATTACATTGAAAGGTATCACTTAATTGCTAATTGAGGTACTAACAGACTGTTTTTGCCAATTGACCTGCCTACGCACAGAAATTAGCTACAACTAAACAATTTATCGATTCTCAGAGATATTCAGTCATTCAATTAATCTGAGTGTGTAATAAATACCTAATAGAAATTCACTCGACTATACCCTTTTTTGTCTTGACTCATACTGCTGCTACTTCATACTGATTGTACTTTCAGCCAATTGGTTAACTAGATTTCTCTAATGATAATATACATACATACTACATACATACAGTCACTAATTAAAAATTAAATTTAAATAATTAAAATATAGCCGCCTTTTTAAAATTCATATGTAATCAAGATTGTAAATAGAGAGAAATTATTATAAATAAGGACATAAAAAATATCTACTCTTGTTTTAGAATCTGAATAAATTACATGTACCTACAGAAATTAGGAAAAAATTAAATAAGTGTTATTAAAATAAAATGCTATAACTACATTAATAAGATTTGTCTTATTTAAGTACATACCTACCTACAACATACTTTCATCTAACACATTCAAACTATCGACTGATGATGATGAAGGTGAGATGATGATCGTAGTCGACAGATGATCGTGAACAACATAACCAGCGTTAATTGAAAGTTTGAAGGCTACTATAACAGAAAATAACTTTCAGGCCTACATATTATACTGTCCACAACTCACGTGGAAAATTCAATTCTCTTGTATCCCAGCCAGACTATTTAGTTACAAAGCACCTACGTTAATAATGTTCTTACTAACTTAACTGAACATTTGCTATCATTCTTTCATAAGGTTTTCTGTGTTGTGGTGGTGTACAGAGAGTTTTCGCGAACCAAGTCAATATTTTTTTTATGCCACTTATTTGCCAGACAAGCACATGACCCTCCTGATGGAAAGTGGTTACAGTGGCCTATAGACGTGTGCAACACCCAGGGCGTCATATTCGCGCTGCAGACCCATTCTTCTTTTCTTTTTCGTGTGGATAGCGGCCACCCTGCGACTGAGTTGTTCAGGTCGCCCATATGGGCTTTCGTCTTAACCTAACGACCCTGCTGCCGACCCTGTAAGAACCTTTTAATGCCCTTCTTGAAGAACCCCATCTTGTAGTCGTTTGGGAAATCCACGGCAGGGAGTTCATTCCACAGTTTAAGCGTACGGGGGATGAAGTTCCTATTATACCTGACAGTGTGTACTGCTTGTGGCGAGAGGTTGATGATAGAACTTAGCCATGGTCATCATGTCGAACAGTTCATCTGAACACACACCATTACACAGGCGGTGAAAAACGTACAGCCATGCAGTCTCTGTTGAGGCTGAGCAGCGGTTCCACACCGCCAGTGAGTACGGAATCGTCGACGATCCTCAGCGCGCGACTTTGCACCGAGTCAAAGGGCTCAAGCTGGTAATCCAGTGCCCCGGCTAAAGGTGACAGCAGTACTCCATGTGAGGCCGGACTTGCGACTTATAGAAAAGTCTTTGCATCGCAGTGAAGCATTGCTTAGCCCTGTATCCCACTGCCACGGACAGCACAAAAACTTCCCAGTGAGCTCTGGCTGCCCTACTCTAGGCCGGGAACACAACACGAGCCGCGATTATTATGGCAGTGGTACTCTGTAGGGCGGAGTTACTTCGCCAGTGGGACAGCTCTATTAGGACGGGTATACCGTCGTGTTCCACCTTGAAATGCTTGGTCAGTTTGGTCAGGAGCCTTACCGCACCGCACTGCACCCTGGGCAACGGAATGTCGAGAAAATTTCCTTATTGGGCCACCTTCATCTTTCTCTTCATAATCATCTTAGCGTTAATCCTAGTCGCATCGGCAGCTTTCACCTCGGCGTCTAGGGTCCGCTTTACTAGTCCAGCTGAAGATTTGGGAATAACTTCGATATTTTCCGTGAAGCGACTGCCATCTGACCTCCACAACCCGAAGGCGATAAGTATTGCAGCTAGACCAGTTATTGGTCTTTTTAGTCAAAACCACCTAATAAACAGTTAATTGAAACTTTTTAACAAACCTGAGGCATCCTACGGTTTTAGTCGGTTCCAGTCGTTCAAGAAAAAATGGACAAGTTATTTAAATAAGGAATTTTATTGATTGATTTTTGAGTTACATATTTTTACAAACATTTTTACATATTTTTATTAATCTGCTTAATTGAATTTATAAGTTTTTAGTTTTCAGGGATTACATTAAACTCACCACGTTTGTTTGATCCATATGATTGATGCCATAAAAATACATAATGTTATTTTTTCAGATTTTATATAGTTCGATTAGGTACCTACCTGGTGTAGCAAGCGAGTTTTCGAAAATCTTAGAATGCAGTTATGTATCTTTTGAAAAATAAGAGAATGTTTCCTTTGAGCGAAAGTCACTGTCTCCAGTATTAAGAGTAGGCACTTCTCCTCCAGGTAAGGTCAAATCTTCCACCCTTTATATTATACACATTCATTTGTTTTAAGAAAGATTATTAGCTACATTTACCTAACTGTTAATAATACCTTAGCACAAGTACCTACCAACTGTTGTTTTGCCTGTCAAACAGTAGCAATAATGAGAGTGCTTCTCTAGCCGTTGCAGCTACTTTATTAACTAAAATATAAGAAGAGTAAATTCTACTAGATACATGTTACGATGATAAACGCCCCCTCAAAAGAATACTTCTGATATTAGGGCTCGGTAGCCAAATGGCAAATAACCGAACCCTTATAGATTCGTCATCTGTGTCTGTCTGTCCGTCCGTATGTCACAGCCACTTTTAAGATTTTCACACAAAAATTTAAAAAAAAGACAGTAAATTTTGGGGTTTCCCATACTTAGAACTGCGAAACCCATACGTAACCCATACGACCTATGGATAGGTCTTCAAAAATGATATTGAGGTTTCTAATATATTTTTTTCTAAACTGAATAGCTTGCGCGAGAGACACTTTCAAAGTGGTAAAATGTCCCCCCCTCCCCCTGTAACTTCTAAAATAAGAGTATGATAAAACTTAAAAGAATATATGATGTACATTACCATGCAAAATTCCACCGAAAATTGGTTTGAACGTGATCTAGTAAGTAGTTTTTTTTAATTGAATGAAATTTTGAAGCATTTACTATGCTAACTTTTCAAATCGATTAAGATAGGAAAAAGTGAATGCCCAGGTGGGACTCGAACCCACGATCTTTCCCTTACAGGGGGAATGCTCTGACCACTGAGCCACCGGGCCACACCTGAAGCTATCCAAATTCTCCTATACTACCGTCTTAGGGCGACGGTGGGAGGCATCTACCGACATACATACGAAATATCGGAAACAATGAATGATGTTGCAATCATTTTTAAACATTGTTTTCTGATGACTCCGCCCAAATAATTGAATGAAATTTTGAAGCATTTACTATGCTAACTTTTCAAATCGATTAAGATAAATCGTCATAAATCGTAAACAGCAATTTACCTACTTGCTGCTACGGAACCCTTCACGGGCGAGTCCGACTCGCACTTGGCCGCTTTTTATTTATATTATATCGCACAATTTTAGGAATGGGACCTATGCATATTTCAATAGAGAACGCGTGCCTACAGCCTACAGCTACCTGAGTAAGCGTATTGTTTGTTCTACTTGAATTTATAAAATTGCTTCAGTATTTTGTCATAAGAACACTAATTATTTAAGATGAATTAAATATTTTCATTGATAACCAAAACTACAATAACGTTTACACATACAGATTTATGTCCATACCAAAAAGAAATACAATACACTTATTGAAACTTTTTATTTAATATAAGTAGGTAGAGAAATGTAACAATATATGGGACGAAACCGCCCATTCTCCTTTCCACGTATTATACCTATATTAAACCATTCAGGGTGTAGTTTTTGGGGCCCCATTGCTTAGGTTAGTATTCGAATCTATACCCAATAATAAATTTCACTAAGAACAAGGTTTGTACTTTTACTCATACTTACGACAGTTGACTTCCTGTAGAATTAGAATTAGAATATATTTATTTGCATAAAATGTGGTAAATTCAAAGGTGACAAAAAAATTATGAGCTAAAGATACATTTTGCCACTTGTTGTGACATGCAAACATTAAACAGGTACATATTTATCAAATTAAATCACATCAAATCAAATTAAATCAAATCAGATTCAATCAAAATAAGTTAAATTAAATCAATTTAAATCAAATTAAATCAAATCAAATCAAATTAAAATCGAACTATATTAAATCGAATCAAACTAGACTAAATCAAATCAAATGAAATGAAATTGAAATACTGTCACAATTAATTATAAAATGAAACATAAATTAAAATTGGCACACATGCACAATTATAAATTGTCCAGTTACCAGTATTTATTATATTACAATGCATTTTTAAAGAGATAAGAGCGAGCGGCGAACTTTTTTAAATATTCGTTGACGGAGTAGAAACTCTCTTCTATCAGCCATTTCCGTAAAGCGGGATAGAATCCGGCTAATATTATAAACGTGACAGTTTGTAAGTATGGATGTTTGTTACTCTTTCACGTAAAAGCTACTGAAAGGATTTTAATCAAACTTTACAAAAATATAGCTTATACATCAGAATTAGACCTCGGCTACAATTTATAGAGATAACCGACATCCACGCGGGCGGACCCGCGGGCAAAAGCTAGTGTATTATGAGCCGGCGAACTTCGTACCGCCAATATTTTGCCGCCCGCGTGGCGTCAGATCCCGTACTCGCTGCACCCTCTACAATATTAAACATGTATTATACATATAAACGTTCCTCTTGAATCACACTATCTATTTAAAAAAAAAACCGCATCAAAATCCGTTGCGTTCATCAATATACTGTGTAGTGATGATAGTGATTAAACGATATAATATTCAATAAAATAAAATTCTGAAATGTTTTGTAGATAACCTACACCACTTATCTTGTGTTTTGTGTTACCTAAGTTAATATCCTAGGCCCAGATAGTGTCAGTTTGTAGTTTCTTAGAAAAGCAATTCTATAAAAATATTCCATGGATCCTACTGATACCCCCGTCACCGGACAGAGGGGAAGATTATTTTATCTAATTACCTAATTCGGGTCTAGCCATTCCTACATTTCTGCACAAATGATAATAATAAATATCTAGGTTCTGACCAACTAACGCTCAAAAGTCATTTACTGTCATCACAATTTAAATAGTAAGTTTCTATTAGTTATTTTTCGTTCATTAACAGAAACAGTACGATGGACGTCAACAATCACAGCCAAATATCGATATCAATGAAAAACAAGAAATGTTAAAATTGAGAATCGATTACGAGTCACTTTGACAGGATAATTAGCATCACTCATTCATTCGTCAACCGCACGCGCTCAGAGCGGATCCAGTGCATGTTCATTGTGTTAGTGATAAAAAATAATAATATAAGCACATTAAAATAGTTAACATGAAGGTAAGTAAATATATTTAAGAACAAGAAGCATTTTCGGATTATTATTTAACAAATATCGTGTCGTAATTATTTAGAAGTAATTTAGCAATTATGTTAATTTACTCGTTTTATTACGCGATTGCCAAGGACGTGTCATTTGACCAATTTGAATTGAAATTGACGTTTTATCAAAATTTACATTTATTGAGCAAAAAAACTAATAATGGGATTAAAAGTTAACAATTTTATTATTAGCTCGTTGCAGAAATCATAATAGTGTACCGTACCGTATAATACATATTTGTCTCACGTCTTTCGCGATCTATTTTCATTCTTTTGTTTTTTTTTATATAATTACTATGACTACACCTTTTTTTAATTAAGTCGTCAATAGTAAAAGACAAATGAATAATGGCAAAGAATATGTCTTTTCATACTATGGTGAAATTTATAATCAGAGCTAATTTTACAGATACCCACGGCATATGCTAAAAAACTATTTTCTAGTATTTAAAAAGACCGTTGTACTTTTCTATATTGTTACACATTATTTATCATCGCAAATAATATAACAAACTTGATTGAAACGAAGCTGTTAAGCGTATTTGTATTGATTGTTTTATTAAACAAACGTACTATTTTGTGACCAAATGCATAATATGAAAAATAGGTAATAGAACTTGCATAAAACCTACTAAGTCTATCATCTATCAGTGAACTAACACGAAGAGATTGCTCCAGTCCTACAGTTTTGTATGAATGGCGGTTAGGGACGTTGTACATCCTCATACTTATTTACCTTTTCTCATATATTTGCCATATTTTCTAGATAACGATTACCTAAGCGAGTATCTACTTATTGTTTTAGTCTAATGCTCATGCAAAAATATTAACACAAATTCAAAAAATGGATTTAAGACTATAATTGTTCGTAATACATAATAAACATAACATAAACTCACGCCTATATCCCCGAAGGGGTAGGCAGAGGTGCTAGCACCCACATTTCGCCAGTTTCTATTTAAGTCCCAATGTTATAAGTGGCGAGCCTATTGCCATTAACCGGGCACTTATAAATCCGCGATAAATACACACATAACTTCGAAAAGCATAAATATTAAATTAGTATCAAAATAAACGGAACGTCTCTTTGAACTGCTTTAATAACTACTAATTAAGGAATTCTCAAGGAGATGCACTTCTCAAGACCAAATATAAACCGACACTTGAAACAGAAATACTTCTGTAAGCCAAACAAAGATAGCTTGCCAATTATTTAAAACCATTTATGAAGGTAAGTATGAATAATGGGCCTTTTATTCTCGTTATGAAAAAACACCTATTAAAACTAGTATACTAATTCGAACTACTGATAATCTAATTTTAGATATTATAAAAATAATTATTTGCTTTGTAACTGATTTGTTTTCCAACTCTGTATGCATTTCTATGCATCTGAAAGCAACAAACTTTTAACCTCTCAAATTCGTTAACAATTATCTATTTTTTTAAGTTGGGGTTCTATTATGGTATTTTTAACAATGCATTATTTATTTTTAATTAAATATTTAAAAAAAAAAATATTGTAATCGTTCCTTGATAGCTGTACGACAGCAGTATAGTAAGTAGATACTTGCTGCTATAAATTGTTTACCGATTGGTCAGAAAAACTAAAAATTGATTCTATGAGTAAACTAGAATAGGAGACCATGAATCAAAAAGTGAGTTTAATATTTATAATAACTTATATAAATTTGTGAAATAGATCCTTAGCATTTCAAACATTTTAAGAGCGTTTTTTAGTAGGTTACGATCGGAACTGTGAGAATCGCGATCCAATCAAGTTAAACTAAGTTCACGTTTTAGTTCAGGTATTAAATTGAGTTAAACGTGAAACCCAATCCAATAGTTTAACTGATCAATAGATATTATTTTTGTTGGCGAATTTTGACCTAAGTTATTTCAAGCTAAGTAGGTACAGTCAGCATCATTAAAATGTTGCTAACAAAAGTACTCAAAATAATCCAAATACCAAAATTCCAATTTTATATTGGTTATTAGAGTACTCAAATAGTTGTAAGTGTCCAGAGTGGTCCAACTATCTTAACAATCGGTCTTCCAGAATTATGTCAGTTAGTAGACTATTCTTATTCATATACACAATCACGCCGATCGATGGTATCCAGTCAAGTATAATTTCAAAAAATCTAGACATTGTCATTTAATCGCATTTTGTATCCTTTTCTTACTTGTAAAGCCATCCCTTACACACAATGGCGGGATGATAAGGGATGGGTATATGAGTAAGAAAAAGATACAAAATGTGTCAATTGACAATGTCTTTTATATTTTTTTTAAGTTGACAGTTGAATAAGCCATGAACTATCAACTTGCGTTAGTAAGAAAAGTATGAATGTCAAGATTTTTTGAAATTATACTTGTCTGGATACCATCGACCGGCGTGATTGTGTATATGAATATGAATACTCTACTAACTTACATAATTCTGGAAGACCGATTGATAAGATAGTTGGACCACTCTGGACACTTACAACTATTTGAGTACTCTAATAACCAATATAAAATTGGAATTTTGGTATTTGGATTATTTTGACTACTCTTGTTAGCAACATTTTAATGATGCTGACTGTACCTACCTACATATCGACTACTTTTCTATTTATTTTAATGTAAACCAACTATTTTTTTTATTTGTTTTAAGCATATTTATTAATTAACGTAATAATATAGGCACGTTATCAGAATAAAGTGTGACTTTGTTTGTACTCCAAATTATAAACAATTTAATCTGTGTATGTATAAAGATTATACGTCTGTGAGTAATTATACTTACATGTTAATTATGATCGCGTAACTTTTTGAATATTTGTCTTTATTTTGAATATATCTAATGTCGCAATGCTTAAGAAGGTTAGCTGTGTCCTTAAAACGGGAGAAAGATCCTCGGTTTAGGATCGTAAGAATATAGATACATAATATAATATATATCACGTACATATAATATACATAAATAGTGTATATGTTATAGGCAATGTGTAAAATGCAGGCATTCTATACAATACCTAGGAAATGTATAGAATGCCGGGGTCGTTCAGGCAATATATGAAATTATATTCAATGTTTAAACTATTTTACACTTTACCTAGGAAATGTAAAGAATATCTAGGCATTGTATAGAATGCCGGTCGAATCATAGGTAATGTATTTAATCTATTTTTCTTCTCTATGATTTAGTTAGATAGATACTTATCTTTTGAGAGCTAATCCTAATTTCAATTTCCACCAGCAGACAGTGCTGATAAGGGGTGTGCGTTGTTTTATAAACAATTGTTTTATATAATTTATCTACTCTGATACTATAATACAAAGATTATAAAATTGAAATTAGAACTATTATGACAATTGTTAATTTGTAATACATTTATTCATCTCTGTGGCAAACATAAGTATTGATTAAATAACATTCAAACATGCTTTAGGTGGTCCGTATATCTACAATAGTTAAACTAATTACTATGTTCTGAATTTGTTAACAAACCCGGACTTTAAATTTTATAATGTTATCGCGGTATATTTTTTCACGCCAAATATAAAGAAACTGACTTGATTGAATTTAACTACTTGCCCAGTGTAAAAGTCTATAACTTTTTATTAGTTCAGTATTAAGTATATTCAAAATGATGAAGGTACATTGTGCAAATTCTGCAAACATTTACCGTAGGCAAGCCGTTTAAACTATATCAAATTGAAGAAAATGAAGAAGTTAACGCAAATCGCACTCCGCGGTGAAAACCTCTAATCTAATGGAACAATGCTAAGATTTTGAATATTCTACATGATTCTTCAAAAACTAAATATCGTCACTTCAGGGACATCGGTAAATCATCAATATTTTTCACACATAGTGATAATAGCGGATATAATATAATGTAGTCGACACATTGGTAAGCTGCCATAGTCTTTTCCTTTGTCAATTGATATGATAACCCACTGTTATCGTATTGCACTTCTACAGCTAAGTTTATTCTTCTGCTATCGGTACGATGAGATGCGTGGACAAAAACATGATCGTTACACGGCCATCCTACTTAATATTTTGTTTGAATGTGAAAGTTTGTGAAGATGTTCAGATGTTTTATCACTCAAGCTTAAATGGTTGAACGGCTCTATCTGAAATTTGGTACAACAATAGATTATAGTGTGGAATAACGCATAGGCTGCTTTTATCCCTTGAACCTGCCCCCGGGTTGTGCGAATCGAGCAGCTAATATGTATAATAAGTATATTTAGATACAATTTGTGTATAATTATATAATACAAACCTCTCAACAACTTACTTCTAGATCAAGTCAGGGAATTAAATAGAAGTTCGAGATTCAACTGTTTATTCATTTAACTCAAATGACTTAAATGTAGGTATTTGTTATCTACAATGTGATAACGGTTGCGAGTTGCTAATTGACATCTGTTTTAAACTTGATAAAGCGTGACCTAACATGATACTGGACTAATATCCACTAAAAATATACATTCTATTTATGTAATTTTTTTTTTTCAAATTCAAATTCATTTATTTTCAATTACTTAGGTTTACGGATTTTCACCATTTTTTTTGCTTTTCTATTCAATCTTTGATAGATGAATAACTCTTGACCTACGCTGTATCATCAATTATTACATTTCATCAGTTTATTAAATAAACGTTGATACGAATACTTAATACTATATTTTGATTTGCGATTGCCGTAATTAAGCTATCCTTTTGTTATAAAATAATTAATATTTTTCCTATAATAGTATATGCCTAATTCAAGACGATGATGATCTCAATGTACTACAAAGATCGTAAATAAAACGTAACTGAGTACGTAGATATTTGTCACACTCTACTTACAATTGGTAAATGCGTAAAACGTATTTCCCCTCGATTGGCAAACATGAATTGACGAATTCGTAGAACTTATTTTGTTTGAATCAGTTAATCACCACATTAATTAGAAAATCGAAGTAGTAATCTCCTCTTAACTTCGTCACATTATTATCTATGTAAGTACCTCTTTATGGAATAACTTTAAAACAATATTTTATTTAGCTTAGCCAACACAAGGAAATTAACTTAACTGAGGATTAACGAAACTACTTACTAGTAAATTTCAGTTATAGTTATATACTAATATTCTTTAAAAAAACTTATGTCGATTGAATAGATACTATTGCGACTTTTTGTACATTTTTAGCTCGGTAATGTATAATATTTTTTTACATATTTCAACAAATTGATAACCAACTTTAAAAGCCTACGTCTTTTGAGACAAAATACGAAGATAAATTGTACGATTTAGGATTTTGATTTTCACTGTTCTACTACTGTTCACTCTTCTCTCTTCTCGTTTCCATTCTAGTTATCCGGATAGGAAGATTTACTATTTGCTTATGGATATCAAATTACTTGCATAAGTAGATACCTATATGATTTTAGGTTTAGCTACATGATCATTCGAATTACTAGATATTATCGGGATATTTTGTCGAGTTTCCGATATTTCGACACAGTCACAAGCGCCATGGTCACGGATGTACTTCCCTAATCGTGGAAGCTATTATGTATGCGTAAAAAATTAGTAGGTAAACAGTACACATTAAGTATTAATATGTATAGGTAAACGTGATTGAAAAGTCATCTGGTTTTATAGCATGCAGGTGTGAGATTTGTTTTCTTAATCGCATGTTTACATAAAAGTTGCATTGGACAATAGGCAGTAAAGGCTTCAGATACACGTGAATGTCCTATTTATCGATGTACAGTCGATAAAGGATGTAAGTATTTTATATGAAGTTGTATGAAAAGGTGTATACTTATTATATCCTTGTCGTCTGTATATACTTACCTAAACGTTACATCTTAGTTTAAAGAGTCTGACCTTAGCCTCAAAGCTAACTGAATTACCCTCCTTACATATCATTACCTATTGCTGATTGATGATCGACCTACTTCTTTAATCGATTTAAATATGTCACCGATTTATGTTACTGACACTTCCTAATTGTGTAGTGTACCGGAGGTGTAGCACCTCTACATATAGGTGCAGTTGACCCCAGGGAAGACGATAGTAGATGGACGGGTATGGCAAATTTACTTTTAACACATGCATTACAGCTTTAAGTAGTATTGTAAAAATTGACGGAATATTTACTGCGTCCTATTTTTTTTACTTTCGCAAAAAGTGCGTCTTACAATAATATAATGAACTGTTAAAGTGAAATATTTCTATGACAAATAGTTTTTAAGATATTTGATTTTGAAAATTCAATTTCACGTCCCACCCGAAAACGCTTCATAAAAAATCGTCGCACACTGTGACGTTACAGTGTGCTGACGCGTAGTACAAATGTACCTATGGAGTGTAAGAGAATATCGTATTATCTCACGCCACATTGCGTTTACACATGTTTAATGCTATATTTGATTTGAATCTTAAAAGTTATTAAGTAATTTATATATATATTTTTTTAACTTTGGGAATTAAAAATAATGAAAAGCTATAGTTTTAGTATAGTTAAGTAAATAGTTTACTAAGCATATTTTTTGAGAAAAACTACGACATTAAGCAGTATGGTGATGATCCTTTGACTCCGAGCACTACTTTAATGCATCTAGTTGGAGATAAACAAACAATCCAATTATGTATAAGTACCTTCTTTGTTGCTACAATAACTTAACTGTTGTAGGTAGCTATTTTGTCGTGACTAAAATATATATGTAGCAGAAATCTTGTTCAATTGCCAGTTAATTGGATGCATAGGTCGTTCATTAAACCCCGGCACCTAATCATATAGTTAGTCTGGTAGTAATTATACTAGAATCTTTCGGCGTTTTACGACTTTTTGTTAAACTTTATCTGTTAGTCAGCCCTTTACAGGTGGCTGACCGAGGCTCAGGCAAGTAGCTAATTCAAACTTAGTGGAAAAAGGTAAATCCTTTTTCCACTGCGACAAAACCGTGCGCCCCAGCACGTTTCCCATAGAGATATTTTTGAATGCAGCATTTTATCTAATAAACATATTTGAAATTATTTGAAACCATTCTAAATATGAATAACACAACTAGAGAATGCCTTTACAATCCCAATAAGTGGATGCCTATGTAATGGTGATATCAATAGGGCAAAACAATTCAAAATATGCCTTAAATGTTTATATTAAATAAAGAATAATGAGGTCAATGAACGTTTCGCAATTTATTGTTCTTTCGAATGAACATCAATGTGAACTGTCAATGGCCCTTCTCGATGTCAAACTCGATAAAAGCATGTTGTCAATAAATGTGTCGATCAAACAGTTCAAATTACTCAATAACTCTAGGGACAGAGAAATATAATTATGTGAAGATAATGTGACTAGTTTCATAAATAAACTACTGATTACGGAGTAATCCAGTTTACTGCATCTCATGTTTATTGCCATTAATTCTTCATTGACATTGTAAATTGAATCTTTCAGTATATGAAATGTAGGTAGGTTTTAGTTTTAGTAAAGTAAAACAGCTTATACTTATATTAGTTAGGTATGTGTCTTATTTGTGTGGTACATAGGCATTGCGTTGGGTACTAATTCCAGTCTGAAGATCTGCTGCGATTTATATTATAAAACCTACTTGATAATTTTATTTTGAGAATTTAACAAGTTCAAATCGAAATCTATGAAGCCTGTTTGCTCAAGTCAGTATGTATAAAAAGATATGGATGTAAGCAAAAAGATATTTTCTTTTCCAGGAAACAGTCTTTGTATTGTTGGCTATATGCGGTTTTGTTCTATCGACGGCCCCATCATGCTGTCCAGACAACCAAGTGCTGAAGAAGTTTGGTTTGTGTGGCGACAACAATGATACTATGATACAAATGAACTGCACTAATGGTCGGATGGTACTACGGGACGTTGTTCTTGATGGCGACAAAGTTTCCACGCTAGACTCTCCAGGCTTCATCTTTGTCGAAAATCCTAATGAGTGAGTATATTTATTAAATACTAGTTGTTGCGCTCAGCTCCGTCCGCGTGGAATTCTGATTCCATTCATCGATAATAGTAGCATGATGATATATAGCCTATGTTGGTACCTGATAACTTTCTTCATCCTAGTCGCATCCAAAGCTATCAAATTGGAGTCTGGGGTCCGCTTTTACGGAGTTGGACTGAACTGCGGATTTGGCTAAACTTCGACATTTTCCGTGAAGCGACTGCCACCTGACCTCCACAACCCTCGAAGATTGCAGTTAGACCTGTTGTTGGACTTTTGAGGGGTCCAACTACCCGTAACGAATGCCATAGATGTTTATCGATGTTGGTACCTGATAACGTAACTTTCTAATGGGTAAAGAATTTTTGAAATCGGTCCAGTAGTTTTTGAGTTTATTCGTTACATACAAAAATACAAATCTTTCGTTTTTATAATATTAGTATAGTATATTAACAAAATCAGTTTTTCTAAGTATATATTTAGGACTGATTCTAGGTTTACTTCAGTAGGAAGCGAAAGGAAAGACGCTTCTTGTTTTTTATCATTAAATCAAAGATCTCTATGGACTGCAGAAGTTCAAGTTCCGTAGATTACTAAGATTTGTGTAAAAGATTCCCCACAGACAGACACATTATTTTGATTTAGTATGTTTGGATAAATCCATACTAATTTTATAAATGTGAAAGGAACTCTGTCTGTCTGTCTGTCTGCTACGCTTTCACGCCTAAACCACTGAACCGATCTTGATGAAATTTGGTACAGAGGTGTATGAGAGCTTGAAAACGGACATAGGCTATCTTTTATTGCGAAAAATGGGGTTTAAGGGGGAAAATAGGGGATGAAAATTTGTATGAAAGTTTGTTATTTTTTTAGATATCCTAATTAAATTTGGAACAGAGGTGGATTAGAACTTGGGAACGGAGATAGGCTACCTTTTATCGCGGAAAAGGGGTAGAAGGGGGGAGTAGGGCCATGGGATGAAGGTTTATGTGAAAGTTTGTCATTTTTGAAGATATCCTGATGAAATTTGGAATAGAGTTAGATTAAAGCTTGGGAACGAACATAGGGTACCTTTTCTCGCGAAAAACGGGATTTAAGGGGGGGAGAGAATAGGGGATTAAAGTTTGTCAGTTTTGAAGATCCCCTAATGAAATTTGGTACAGGGATGAATTAGAGCTTGGCGACGGACATATGCTACCTCTTATCGCGAAAAGAGGGTGATGGGGAATAGGGCTATAGGGATAATAGTTTGACATTTATGACGATATCCTGATGAAATTTGGCACAGAAACAAATTAGAACTTGGAAACTAATATGGCTACCTTTTATAGCGAAATAAGAGGTTAAATGGGGACGGGGTAATAGGAGATGAAAGTTTGTATGATAGTTTGTTATTTTTAAATATCCTTATGAATATTTGGTACAGAGATGGATTAGAGCTAGGGGTAGGGTTAGGGGAATAAAGATTGTCATTTTTAAATCGCGTAATAAAGGAGGTGAAATAGGGACAAATAAAAAGAATTTAAAAATTAAGAGGACAAAGTTGAGAGAGGTGAATTTAATGCTCAATAGCGTCGGCTCAACACTAAGCGATAACCGATATCCGCACGGGCGGAGCCGCAGGCAAAAGCTAGTGTATTATAAAAATGATCCAATTTTTTACAGTTATTGTCTCGGAAATATGTATCGCAACAACAATGATGTGTCCCAAGGCACGGTACCGGTGGCAGTGGTCTGCTTCGAACAAATAACCAGAATGAACGATACAAAAGGCAGTGATATAGAAACAAGTGGCATTCTAACGCTGATTTCTGTAGTCTTTCTCGTCATAACTACCGGCTTTTACGCTTATTTACCACAACTAAGGTAAGAACTCTAACTCTTATTTTTTCTTTTTAGCGTCCTCTCTTCCACGGGTTACGTATTATAATAACTACAGTTATTTTAACTATTTTCAAGACAACTACGGTCAAAAAAACTACTGTTTAAAACACCTAAAGATCGTTTCACATATTTTTGTAATAACTACCGGTCGAAACAAATAACGGACGATTCACCTACGGTTTATTCAACTACAATTAATTGTGCTAAGGTTCATTGAACTATGTATGAAATACCTAATAGTCGATTCGCCTACGGTTTATTGATACTACTACTTTGTCACAGAAATTTACGTTGTTGCAAAACCGACTTCATGTAGTCTTGTCTGTGGGTGTGCGTTGTTTTATAGACAATTGTTTAAAATTTCGCTTTATAGAATAATCAATATACAGAATACTTACTTTAAAGAATTTTAAATCATTGAATTTTGTTTCATATAAAGTTAAACATTAGAATAATCATTTCATAGAATATCAAATCAAATATTCTTAATCATTATATTGTTTATTTAATAGAAAACTTTATAAACTAAACAATTGATGCGTCTACAAGGTCGACGGTCTACTTCTGGGTGGTTTATAAAAAAATAACCACGAATGCCTAATGCGGGAGCGGAGCGTAGCAAAGCTCCCGCATTAGCCTTCTAACCTAACCTATCCGAGTCGGGGTAATCTGAGTCGGGGTGTTAACTATAATGAAGTTTTATTAATAATTTAATAACAAAATGATTATTTCTGTCACAAAGTAGTAGTATCAATAAACCGTAGGCGAATCGACCGTTAGGTATTTCAAACATAGTCAACATGTCCAATATCTTAAATGAACATTATATTAATCGTCCGTTAGTTCAAATAATTTTAGTTTATTCGAAATTATGTGTATGAACCAGTAGTCGAGTCGACCAATATGCGTTATGACCATATGTGAATCAACCGTAGTTATCTTGAACATAGTTGAAATATCTTTAGATATTATGATACGGAACCGCTGGTAGAGGTAAATTTAAAGTTCATTACTCGGCTGCATTTCAAGTGATTAGATATTTTAAGGCTGAACATGTGACCGTTATGTTTGATACATCTCGTCTTATCAAACCAATATAATCTGTCCCTCATTAAAACTAATTCACTATCGCTGTCTAAAAAATCTTGCACGAAGAACTTGATGTAAGAAAGTTGATCTCTCGTTAGCGACGACCAAAAACAGCCCGACGCCAACAGTTAGTAGGTGTGGCAAAACTCTGCAGTGATTCAACCGAGAAGTGTCAAAGCATGTTTATGATATCTTTAGTGGTGACGAGCCTCCGATATATGCTTACGATCCAGATTCTAAGCTGCATTCTACTGTCGGGGTCTTCCAGGACGGGCCAAAACTGACCAAAGTCATAGGTACGCTCACGGAGCACTTCAAAAAAATGGTTGCCTCGTTTGTGACAAAGGGTGGTCACGTCGCCACTATTGTACTAGAAGATCGCAAGACGCTTACCGCTGACTGGCACCAAATAACACTGTTTGTTTGCTACAAGTCATCACCAAATTTCGAAAACACAATTCGAAAAGTCGTATGATATTGCACCATGACAATGCAAGCTCTTTTTTTATGCCATTTAGGTGGCAGACAAGCACACGCCCCACCTGATGGGAAGTGGTTACCGTGGCCTATGGACGTTTGAAACAACAGGGGCATCACAATCGTGCTACCGACCCTGTAGATACCTTCTAATACCCTTCTTGAAGAACCCCATATTATAGTCGCTTGGGAAAAGCACGGCAGGAAGTTCATTCCACAACCTGAGAGTGCGTGGGATGAAGTTCCTTTCAAAACGCACGGTGCGCACCATTTCCGGTCGCAGTGTGTGAGGATGAATTCCCTGCCTATGGCGAGTGGTGCGATGATAGAATGCAGCAGTGGGCATCATGTCAAACAATTCATCTGAGCACAAACCATTGTATAGGCGGTAGAACACACACAGCGAGGCAAAGTCCCTTCTGAGGCTGAGAGGTTCCACATCGCCTGTGAGTATGGGATTGTCGACGAGCCTCAACGCCCGTCTTTGCAATGAGTCGAAGGGGCCAAGCTGGTATGCAGGCGCTCCGGCAAAAAGGTGACAGCAGTACTCCATGTGGGGCCGAATTTATGCCTTATAAAGCAGAAGTCGTTGCCCCGCAGTGAAGTACTGCTTCGCCCTGTTGAGCACTCCAAGTTTCTTTGAGACAAGCTTGACCTTGTCATCCAAATGGTTGCGAAACTGAACGTCGTTTGAGATGTCGACACCTAAGATCCCAATACTCGAAGAGATGGAAAGTGGTGTGTCCAGGAATTGCGGCGCTACAATAAATGGGGTTTTCTTAGCGGTAAATACACACTTGTGTCTTAGTGGGGTTTTTTTAGACTAGGTTAAGTCTCGATTTCAGACACAAGACACCCGCCAAACAAAGATGTTTTTGAGCACCCAAAATGTCGAAATTTTAGATCATCCGCCTTACAACCCTGATGATTCTTTTACGTTCCCCAAAATTAAGCAAAGTCTTCGTGGTCAACGTTTCAGCTCACCCGAAGAAGCTGTTGACGCATACAAATCGGCCATTTTAACTACCCCCACTTCGGAGTGGAATAAGTGTTTTAAAAACTGGTTTGAATGTATGCCAAAGTGTATTAAATATCGCGGAGAATTCTAATTGTAATAATCTATTAGATTGTCTATACTTATTTCGAACAACACAACTTGAAAGGAAGCCCTCGTATTTGACAAATGGTACTAGATCAGAAAAGATCCTTCATATGACTAGCGCGTCTTAAAAAATAATTGTGTTGTAAAATTAAAATTGAAAATTAATTGTGTTGGTTAGCCCATTACCTTGAATCGTTCCCATGACGGAATGCTTTACCAGTGGGTCCCCCCTACACGGTAACGCTAGAATCAAAATGTTACGATATAGATGTATCAAAGTTAATGGGCTAACCAACACAATTAATTTTCAACTTTTTGGAGGGCTTTTTGAGACGGGGACTTTTAAATTTTTAATTAAGTTTTTATTTAGTTATAGAGTAGGAAACTCGAGAAACAAAGATAGAAATAAGATGTTTAAGTCCGACAGTACCTATCATGTAATCGAGTAAACTGCTTGTTACAGAGACCTACAAGGCAAGTGTTACATGTGTATGTGTATCAGCATGGCCTTGGGATTCCTGTCCTTGGGAATACTGCAGTTGAGTCCTGGCTTTAGAGGCGACATGTGTACCATAACAGGTAAGAGAAATTTTTGGTTATTTCATCTTCTAATTTGTGGCATCAAATTAATAAATTGCGCGTATACACCACCAAATCACTCATTAAAATTATTAACACCTAAAGACTCGATAGTGCAGCAGTAGCGAGTGGTACCTACTACTTGAGGTTCCTGGCTTTGATTACAACTGGGTCGGCAAACATTTTTTTGATCTTCTGAATTTTTCAGGAAAGGGATAGATTTCACTAGTAATTGTGCTCCACAATAATTTTAATTAGGTAGGTATGTGAATGTATTGAATACATGACTGATTCACAAATTTGCTCTCGTTTCTAGGATTTACCGTATACACTTGGATGATGGCAACATTCTTTTGGATGAATGTTATTAGTATCAACGTTTTCCGAACAGTTCTGTGAGTATTAATTTGTTTATTTATTTCAACACAGTAAATTTAAACTTGAGAACATTGCTTAAATAATCAACGTCCACAGTTTGATTGTAAACTCAACAGCCTTTCAGTAAGAAGAATATATATTATGCAGTTTTATTCTAATGTAAACTGAACTGTATTTTTCCATCAGGGATGCCAACCACCTCAAAAAGACCGGAAGGAAGCAATACTTATTTTATAGCTGTTATGCCTGGGGATTAACAATTTTATTCCTTATGGTCACTGTTATTACTAACGTTGTCGAAGGTGATCACTGGAGGCCTGGGTTCGGCGAAGGCAGCTGCTGGTTCAGCGGTAAGTTAAATATTAGCAAATCTCATCATCATCAGAGATAGCTCGAGGTCCGCTCAACCTACTGTTTTGTTAATATGTCGAATTTTGCGAGAGAGACTGCCGTTTGACCTTTTAACCCTGAGAGAAAAGCATGCACCAGAGCCTCATCCGTTGCTTAGCAGGTGCACCGAATGACAGGTGAGGTTGGCTTGGTTCTCAATATCCTACCCAAGAAATCAGCCATTGTCTTGGATGACAATTTTATTGGTATACTATAATTTTGTTGTTTCTTATTTGCAGGTCGTAGTGAAACGTGGATATTCTTCTATGGTCCTATCGCAGTTCTCATCGCAGCAAACATAGTACTATTCGGTCTTTCTTCCTACAACTTACTTAGAGAAACTAGAAAATATCAATTGAATAACCTGGATAATCTCAAACATAAGTATGTGCCTTTTTATGACAACTTCTTTGTTTTTATTATATTATTATATTTATCGTATTTATTATATTATATTCTCCCTTCTTCAAACGGGCTCCAAACCCGGTTCCATTCAAAATTTTGGTGCCTGGCGTCCGCTAAACTACAACTCCATTATTTTATTTCTTTACGGGATAATCACACAAAAAATAATGCGTAGAGTTTGATGAGCCCTTTCTCTTAGTTTAATTAATAGTGTTCGTTAATCCATTATTATTTCTCTAATAAACTTTCTAAAAATCATTTCCTTTAATACCTAATCATCTTTAAATATAAATTTTCAGGTTTCTTCTTTCTCTGAAGCTGTTCCTAGTCATGGGAATCTCTTGGACATTCGAAATCGCTAGTTTCGCTCATGGTGAAGCCCATATCATCTGGTAGGCTATGATCAAGTTATTACTATCGAAATTAGGCATTTAAAAATAATAAAGCACCTAATTCATTTACCTATTTGGTTTCAGGAAAATTATGGACATTTTCAACTGTTTACAAGGAGTCGTTATATTTGTGCTACTGGTCCTTTTAAGAAGACGGGCTATAAGAGGTCTGGTAGGCGAAAACTGTTGTCTGATGCTTACTCAACCACTAGCCGACAAACTCAGCCCACATGATGAATCAGACGATGAGCAAATATTGCCTGATGATACAGTGGAAGTCAGATTACAATAAGAAGGGCCCGAATACTTGAAGCTAAACCTAGAAAAGCATTTTAGATATTGATTGGTACTAGATAAGAAAAGTAGTACAACTTACTTTATATAGTTACTTTTAATATTTGAGAGATGATAGAGAAAAGAGAAGATAAGAATAAGAATTTGAGGTAGACGTGCTGTCGATTGAACAAACGAAGAACACAATATTTTCAAAGACTTAAAAAAGGGAGTTTATTGTCCATCAAATATTATGCATTTTTGTAAGAGTTGTATTGTATTTTATGACGCGTGCTTTTTTCCGTAACTCCATCTCATCTAGTTTTCTCATCTAGCACCAATCTATCTCTGTTTTATCACATCTCCAAAAAAAACTAGTCAACCAGTAAATTTCAAATAACTAGATTGTCCATTTAATATATTTTATTTAGTACTTTCTTAATAAATTAAACATAAGTTCAATGGACAGGAAATAATATTCACACGATAATGAAGTGTGAAATGTAATAAAAAGTACAGTGTTTAGCATTGGTGTGCTAAACTTATCCAGTTTATAGATATTCTAGGTCTAATAGGTCTTTGTACTATTACTTCTAAGCTCGAATATTGTTTACTGTAGTTACAGTGGCAAGATAACTGTTTAAAATTCTATATGATCTACTGAATCTCATTTAAAAAAAAAATAAGTATGTTAATTTGTATCACAAATAAATTTATTGGTAGGTACCTACCTAGATGATTGTATCCAGTTGCTCTGCTTTATAAACTTGTAGGTTATGTGCTCATCTATTTAGATTCTTTGGGCTTGTATTTTATTATTGCCGTTGCCTGTCACGAGGTATAGTTTAATACTTTAATAATGTTATACTGCCACAAATATATCTACTTATAATTATGTTGTGAATATTTTGGTCATTTTATGTTTTCATTTACAATAAATATTTCAATTATATGATAAGTAATTGAATTTACGGATTGTAAATACTAATACTTAAATAAGAGTTGAGTAAGTTCCTATAAATAGTTATTATGCCTATTATTAGGATTTTTTAAGAATGCATGCTGGCATATAGGTACCATACCTGAAAATTAAATAATATAATGAATATAAATTATATTAATGTATATCTTTTATTAAAACTCGCCTGAGAGTCCCACATACGTAAGTACATCTTCCCCGAACTTCCGCTTCCGCTTCCGATAACTAAATACCGTGCCTGCGGGGGCAAAGTCCTACACCCCCACCCCCGCATCCGTCTCTGCTAAGAATGCATCTGTTATTATTATTCTAAATTTATTAACTAATCAAAGTAGGTATTAGGTATAGTTTTCATGATTGCGTTAATTAGTTCTTAGTAAATAACTGTTTAGTTATGTAATTAAAGTGAATAATATCATAAGAACATGTGGTGTAATTAAAAATTAAAAATCATAATAGGTACTCAGTATCTAGTCTTGTTTTTCTCATACAAAAATAATTATATTTTAGTTGATAGTCATTTATTATATATTGTTGGTATCAATTCCAAAATAAACTATTTTTTTTTATGTGTTCCATTTATCACAAATGCAACTTTAATTTCGAAAACCGTTTTAGCACGTACCATTTACACAGAAAAACTAACATTCAAATTAAATCATATACATTATTTAAGTTGGTAAGAAAAAACTATTAGCGTTAATTATTATAATTTTAAAAATAACAAGTTCTGGCTGTTCCCAAAAGACTAGATGCCAATACCAAATCTTATTTTGAGTAAAACGAAACGTAAAAACCACTTCAACTTTAAACGTCAAACTTCGCCGCAACAACTTATTTACGAAACGGTATCGGCATATTATTTATTATTTTTCGACTACAGAGTCGTACGAGTAAATATCTTAGAATGAAGTTTTACTTTTAATTTAAAATACAAGAAGTATTATGTTGTACCGGAATATTTACAAAGTATTGACTAAGATTATAAGCTTTGACACAAAGTGCCTTATTGTATCCAAGAGCTAAATCGTTAACGACAAGTACAAGGCAATTTGTGATGAGAAGTAATAAGACTAATAAGAAGATAAAAAGATGTATGCCGTACTCTTAACGTTGTCTTTGTTGACCTTAACTCATGTATTACACGCGGAAGTCGGCGAGACTGACCTCAATGAAACTTCAGAGAAACAGTATGCAGTGAAAATAAACAAATGTTGCTTTGAAAACGAGCTTATAGTAGATGGAGTGTGTAGACTTCTCGAAGATTATAACCAAAGTAAGTAAACAAATGATACGTAAATTTATTGAGTATCTACATAGTTCATTACTGTGCCTTATATATGCGCTATAATTATTATTATGCATTCTCTAAAATGAGCAAAATTATATTGATTCTTCTCAATTATTGTAGCTGCTTGGGTACCCGAATTTAAGACTGAAGATGGTAATAATGCCAAAGTGAAATACCATAGCTTTATTCCTGGATTTCCTGACTGTGCTACCACTCAACAAAGAGCTATATTTGACATGGAGAAATCTGAGGATGAGTATGTATTTTTCAACCACTATTTATTCTGTAGAAATGATATGCCAGTTACATAGCTATTAAATATAATAAATAATTATTTAAATTAAAAACTAAACTTTCAATTACAGACTTAGGTTATTGGCTGATGGGCGTCTACAACATATTATTCACCATGAACACAGTACAGACAATGTCAAAGAGGAACCAGTGATTAGTACATTTAGTTTACATGACAACATTGCTATACCAGATGTCAAGGAGCCATCGTCATATATACACAATCAAAATAAATTTTGCATGGATAAGGTCTGTCTTCCTTTCAACTGTATCTTTAAACTGAGGCGCTGTCATTTTATAATATCCTAACATCATTAAGTCATAAGCAATCCTCACCTGCCGACCATAATAGCCAAATGAGCCAATCATGACATGGAAAGTGGGCTCGGGCTCATTGCCAAGATCATGATGAACTAGGTTCATTCTATTTATTAATTGCTTAATTTTTTAAAGCAATACCAAACAAGATGAATTTATTAAATGAAACTATCAGTGCAGTATTTGTTTGAGATTTGATTATTTTAAAACTGTTCTATAGCATCCTGTGTTTTTAATAAATACAATGAGAAGGCTACCATTCAAACTGGCCACATAGTAATTTTCATTGAGTAAATTTTCAGTAAAAAACTGACCATTGTCACTCATTGTTCATGTTATCAAAAAAAGCATACCTTTCACATTCCTTATTATTCAAACTTGTATGAGTCAGTAGGTGACTCAACTTGATTTCATGTTGAAAAGCCCAACACAATGCCTTTATGTTTTGAGGAATTCTGGTTACTGTTAAAGCATAGCAAATGGTGAACATGCATAATGCATAATAATATATGTCACTATAAAGGTATGATTGCTTACTACTTAACTTGCCTAAAGGTTCTATTATTTAATCATGATAAAAATATATTTAAAAAAAGGGAAACTTTGATTTTTTTTATACCACTATGGTTTTTTTTATACCTACGCACAGCCCACCTGATGGAAAGTGGTTACCGAGGCCTATGTGTGCAACACCAGGGGCATCACACTCGCTAGCCCTGTTAGAACAGAGTTTTTGTGCCATCAGGGTACTGTAGGTAATATCAGATTTTTTGAACTTTTCCATATTCTAAGAAAACAACAATTTAACTATTTAACCAGTGATCACAAGCCACTAAGCAAAAACTGCTTCAGATTATGATTGATAGCAAATTTGATTCCTACCCCTAACTTGTGAAACATATTATTTCCAGGTATTCATGACGAACATAAACAAAACAGAATCATATGCAATAGTATGCATACCAGAAGTAAAAGTCAATTGGAAAGATACCAATTTTCTCATGAGAAAGGTTCTAAACCCGATATTTCATGCAATATCTATGATATTGTTCTTGTTAGTGGCTATAATATACTTTGTGTTGCCAACACTAAGGGACTTGGCTGGAAACATCATAACAACATTAAATTTATGTTTGATTGTGAGCCAGGCAGCTGACTTGGTGAGAATATTCACTGAGTTTAGCAACCATATCAGCTTCATGATTACTGGTAGGTGACCATCTTAATAGCACTATAATACATTTTGTCAAATTATTGAAAGCACAAAGCTATCTATCTGTACTTATACAAAGAATAGGCTTCTTTTCATGCTAGTTTTCATTGTAACTTGTACAAGTAACTTGAGCTATAGCAATGTTTATCTTTTTGATATTTGATTTTATTTCATTAAAATTTTGGTTTTCAGATATTATTTTGTACGTCAGTCTTTTAGCAGCTTTCTTTTGGCTAAACAGTTTCGGATTTTATGTGTGGAAGACATTCAAGTAAGTAGCTAGAATACTATAATGCACGTCACAGTTAGCAAATATACCTGCTCTTCTAATAACTAATTTTATAAAATGTTCCAACGTCATTCGATAAGAAATATCGCCACTCATTACAAGTGTTTTAATTTTTTTTAGAAATCACCGCCATCCAGACCGCAAGTAATTATTTATTATTTATTAAAAAGTATTAAATAATTAATATTATTTATTACTTGCTTCATACTATGACAAAAAAATATAACAATGGCACTTCTATTACAGATCTCGTAACGTATTTTTACGCGTGACAGACGTGCGCAAATACTGTTACTACTCAAGTGTGGTGTGGTCCAGTGTGGCCGTAATGGCGGCCATGGCCATAAGCGCCCATTTCTTGTTGGATACCGGCATCAGCCCTAACAGAAAATTCAGAATCCAGTTTACATCGCCAGTTCTTATTGATGACGTCGAACAAGAGACTATTGGTACGAATTTCTATATTTCTTTTTATAGATCACTAGCTTTTGCATGCGGCTCCGCCTGCGTGGATGTCAGTTATCGCGACCAAACATAGCCTATATCTTTTTACAAGGTCTAATCTAGCCCTATACCTAATTCATCACAATTGGTTCAGTGGTTTAGTCGTGAAAGTGTAACATACAGAGAGATAGAGTTATTTTCGCATTTATAATTTACGAGTAACATATCATATAATCCTTTTCTAATTTCAGGTCTATTAGGTATAGCTATATTCTTCACACCGGTTGCTTTTACCATATTGTTTAACGTATTCTTTTATGTCACAACATTAAAGATTATAAAAAGGATCAATATATATGGGAGAATTCATCACAAACTCAAAGGATGGTAAGTTACTATTCTTAAAATTATATTAGTCATTTCATTAGTAAGTTGTAAGTTGTCTATAGTAAAAGTTAACATTTTTTTCAGTTTCAACTTGTTCCTTCAGTTATTCCTGATAATGACAACAGCTTGGCTGTTTCTTCTGCTGTCTTGGCTCAATATTGATGAACTACTATATGCACACATATTTGTCAACCTCCTTCAAGCAATATTGATATTCTATGTGTGTGTGCCACGACAGTCACATGTAACGTTTTTATTGCGCAAGAGTTGTTGTTATGCACAGCCAGTGCCTACTGGGGAGTGGGGCGACGAAATGACTCATATGAATGGCGGAAACTACTAAGAAGTAATCGTATTTCCTTAATCTCATTTATATACTAATTAAGGCTGATCCACATCAGCTTTTACTGTAGAGGCACTTTATGTAGTCATATTTATACATGATTGAATTGAATAGGTGTATATTTTTTCTGTGATTTTGATGTTTCATAAATACAAAACGATGCTATGAAACCAAGTAGAAAATAGGTAAGTTTAATGTTAGGTGGTTATAACAGCCCTTGTTATTCTATATTATACTGTTGTTTAACATGATCTGTAAGTAAAATTGCGTGCCTTGTAAATGTGCCTCAAATGTTATACCTACTATAGGGATATTAATTGAAAAGCCTTTGCAACAAGTTACTTGCGTTTTTATATATCGAAAACTAATCGTGCTATGGAAAACTAATTTATATACATGTATGAAACATACAAGATCTGAAACCAGTTCACATTTATGTGTTGTGATTTATAAAATATGTATTAGAAAAACGTAAGTGTTTCTTGAAATGTTGTCTTATATTTAATCAATTACAGTATTGGATTATTTATAATAATATACTGTTGTTGAAATTGGTGTTGATGTATGTGAAGTTTACTATGGCTCTTCAACGAGCCGTATTTCCATACTTTATCAGAAATCTTTATATCAATAGCGCACCTATTGATACTTGATACTGTTAACATTTGGAACTAATTACAAACCAATGATTTGGTTGAATCTCTCAAATTGAAATTAATTGCTCACAAAGATACTTAAAATTATTTTAGTAATTAACCAAGTAAATTTTAATAACACTAACACGATACTAGTAAGGATCAGTTCAGATTAGGCTGAAATTTAACAAATGTGGCAGAGAAAAAAAAAACAATATGGAGTGAATATTTGAACCGTTGTTTCATGCGACCGTAAATGTCTGTACGATCATATTATGGAAAGCACGCCGAGCATTTCTGTGTGATATCATTATATCTCACTGAATCAACACTGCATACCAATTGGACAAAATCCATATTATTTAATTAACATTGAGAAACTAAAAGTATTTATGTTGAGAACATGTATATAGAGTAAGGATATTGTATTCTGAATCTGTATTATCTGTAATTATTATTATATATTATATAAACTTACTACATGCTATTGAGCCTGTGGCACCTATTCTGAAAATTGGTTGTGGTCATTATTCTTATAACCCACCGGTAACTCCTTCGCCATTCCACTATGAGCATTAACTATAAAATCAAAACTGCTTTCAAGAATGTATAGAAGCAAAGTTGTTATGTCGTCTCTTTTATTCACCATATTAAAAAGGCAAGTGAATTCATTAGTAGATCTTTAAACATTAAACGAACAACAACTCTCCATAGTGGCATAAACTCACCTCTCATGAATGAAACAATTATTTTGAACAAATAAATAATTAAAAAAGAAACTTCATTAATAAAAAGATCTGCATGGAAGGAGCCCTAAATCCGTCCTATTCTAACTTATATCTTCTGCAGCTATTAGTCATTATAAATTATATTAATGTATTGATCTCTTGCACTAACAAATTAATATAAGAGTAACAGCCGGTTTATTTTTTATGTGTTTCTTTTGACAAACTATATTATATAAAGGTACGAAACTGTATTATGACACAACGCATTTAATAGTATGTATTTAATGTTGGATTTACTGTATTAAACTTATTCAACAATTTAATTGCGTGTTATTTCCTTTTCTGCTCAGCACAATTTTTAAAGAGAAACTTTTCAGCTTCTCCAGTTTTATTTAGGTATATGCTACCTTTCCTGTGGTTTGTAAGAGTGACAGAAACCTGAAATACGTTTCGCTCCTTTCCCCCTTCCTTACACTGCAACATACTAGGAAAAACTCTCAGAAAAAGTTTTCGTAAGAATTCAAACAAACGATGGTTGCAGTGCTGAAATAAATTAGTTGTATAACCCAAGGATTCATACACGTAGCACTATAAAAGTCTCTAGTAGAACAATTTTTTTACATATATCTTATGAGGTACCTACACAGCCACAAAAGAAAAGCAAAGGTTTGACGTAACTAAGTTCATCTTTCCATGAAAATTTCAGTAACTATACAAGTAAATCAATCCTTGTATACTTAGGGACGCGCATTTTGGACCAAGTCACGAGATAAAAGAGACCGTAATAAACGTGTACTGTGCGTATAGAGCACATTTTAGAACCAAAATATATGTCCTGAGCACTATAATTTTTTTTGGATTCCACTTACTTGATCGAAGAGCTGCCCCTCGGATCTCCTGGTAAGTGGCGCCATCTGGCAGCGCACCACGAGATGGCAGTCGTCCATTACCGTGTTGAAGAAACGCCGCGTTGGCAACAAGGCCTCCAGGTCAATCATAAGCTCCAAAAACCTCTCGCAATATCTAAGAGGATAATAAATTAAAACAATCAACACACTTTTTGGGCATGTGCTTCACCTAACCTGAGAGTGCAAGTCATCAATTCAAAGTCAAATCTGACTAGGTCATCAATTCAAAGTCATATCCTATATTGTACCACAATGCTATGTAGATGTACAATATAATTCACAACGCAATTAGTCATTTATTTTTAGACTTGCTTTCTAGTCACTGTTTAGTGTGTTGATAGATCCTACCATGTGAGAGTTGGCGACACTGGTTTCTATACTAAAGTGGTATAAGTGCTCTCCCTCTTGTCTTATTTTAGGATTTGAATATTACCTACCTTGCCGCTATATTAGTCAGGTTTTGTGGGCAAGTCCATTATACATTTTTTGCTCTTTTTCAAGTTAACCTCACTGTTATAAGCGTGATTACTGTACAAAAACAAGTTACACTCATAAACTTTATAGTTTTTCGACACCGCAAGATAATTATTTATTGTTTATGAATAGGTATTTAAACAAAGAATGATTATACGAGATCATTGTGTTAGAAATGAAACATCGCTACCATAAACCATTGACGAGAAAACTTAACTATTTTTTTAAGTTTGGCGCCAAAACCATAATCTCACAGATAACATAGCAGTGAAACAAAATACATTCCACTACCCTGAATTAAACCTTTTTTTCAATAACAGAATGGGAATATAAATAATTTAAATTGTCCCCTATGCTTTTTTATGACAGTTTGATAATATATATATATATATATATATATCGTTTATATATCACTTAGGCAGATTGCAAACGGCCCACGTGACGGTAAATGGTTATCGTTTCTACGATTATTAAATATTGACGAAATTCAACGCGTTTAAAACAATAGCTTCCAGGATAGTATTTATACATAATTGAACCCAGTGGGAGGCACTATAAGCTGGCCTTAGATTTTTGAAACTAAGAGGCCCAAACGAAAAAGCAACGTTCAGATAGGATATTAATAGATATAGAACTGTTTTTACCTTACGGAATGTGAGTCCACGTCCCCTATCTCCGGAATGCTTTCCAATATGCGCATGAATTTAATCATAAGTCGTTGCAGGTATCGCCGCTCCCAGTTTAATTTCTCCAACAATTCTGGTTTATCCTTCTTCTGGATTGCACGCCAATATTTTCGCCATTTTGGAACAGCTTTGAATTCTTGGTTTCTTCGACCTTTTAAATGCAAGTAATGGATAAGTTAATACATTCTTAATCATCTGCCTGCTCTAGTTCCTTTTATCTGCGGTCGGCGCAACATGACATTTTCTATCAAACATTCCTGTCAGACTCTTAGAGCGATTTCAGACTACCGCATTTTTCGGCGTGTATACGGTCGTTTCAGCATACGCGCTTACACGCGCGCTACATTACGCACTTCAAAAAACCGGACTCGCGTAAACGGGCATATTTTGGCGTGTTCGCTCGAACCGGTGGTGTCGTGTCAGTATCAACAAGGATTCTAACGAAGAAAACATTACTATTTGTGCTACTTATTCGCCGTCGACTGAGACGATGAAAAAAATGCTTGGTGTCACCGATAGTTGCATCAAGACTGATAACCGGTCACTTTTATACACTTTACCCAGAACTGCGCAGTGATTCTAAACGATTCAAAAATTACACGATAACTTACAAGCTTAGAAGCCCGTCAACGCTCGTACGGGTTGAGCGTGTGCCAAAAGGCGCGCCTATACGAGCCTACATGCGCTTCCAAAACCGAGCTCATACGCGCCTATAAAATGCTAGTCTGAAACCGCTTTAAAAATTCCCTTCCAACATATTTCACACATTCTATCTATGTTCTCTTGAGCCTACCTTTGCTTCTAAAGCCTACTTTCATCCTTTTTGACATTCTTGTTGGTGGCATTCTAAGAATATGGACCGCTTTATGTGAAGGAGTTCACGGTGTAGGCACAAATACACTTCGAACGAAATAGGTACATACAAACAGAATGCCTCACTGAGCACTGAGCTCAATTGTTATAAATGATTCCAGATCTTAATTCTTAAAGATTCCATAGATCAGTTTATTGATTTGTAACAAATATGGTATCCTAAAATCTACAAATTTTTCGATAACGCACTGGAACATCCCAAGTATGTACATATCGTTCTCTCGCCAACCAAATACTACGGTATTGTGTAATCGAACAGCTTTTTCTTTAGTTTCAGGCACCGTCTTAATATCAGACGGTCCATAGTTTTTTCCACCTTGGCGGAATTAAAGAAAGGAATACCTGGTACGAATACCTGTTCCCTATCTTACTTTAATATTATACCTATTATTTTTATTTTATGGTCAAGTAAAGTTGATAATATACCTTCTTGCAAACTAATCCACATGCTAAGAGAAACCAGCCTCTTGACCTGGTCACGACACAACTGCACCTCCATACTTCCGAAGCAATGGTTCAAGAATAACAGCAATGCTGTCTGCTCGCGCATGTTATTACTCGTGTGATCTTCTGCCACACTAGCGCGTAGTACCTGCTCGAAGAACCCTGGGAACTGGTCTGGCTTTTTCAAGAATGCCTGAAACAGATCGAATGAGACGTTGAGTTCGTACAGTCATACTTGTACTTATATCCTTAAAGTAACAGGCAGAGATATACACAAAGAACGAGAACCTTTAATAGTTAGGGGTTCACGTATGTGATATTATACCGGTTGCATCGATTTGAACCGCGACCCGTATTGTTGTGACGTCTCAACCGTAAGTCAGATATCTTTTAGGATTAGAGTATAGGCCTTGGATAGGGTGTATGTATGTACGCGGCCGCCACGCAGGAGGCGCGGGTTCGCCGCTCTATGCAAATATTTGTATGCATGAATATGGGTATTTGCATTGGTCTGGTCGTGCCTCGTAAAGCACGATAAGCCGTCCGTCCCGGTTGTCATACGAACATCTATGGCAGTCGGTACGGGTAGTTGGAGGCCTAAAAAGTCCAACAACTGGTCTAACTGTAATGCTTTGATATCGCCTATGGGTTGTGGAGGTCAGATGGCAGTTGCTTCATGGAAAATGTCGAAGTTTAGCCAAAATCCGCAGTTGGAATGGTAAACACGGACCCCAGACTCCAAGTTGATAGCTTCGGATGCGACTGGGATTAACACTAGGATGAACAAGAAGGGGGAAGTGTAAGTGTGTCACCAATGCGTAAGTGATACCTTGTAGCAATCGCTTTCAGAAATAATAGTGTGAACCGATCTGATGGCAGTCGACTACCCGCTACAGCCAAGATAAGCCAAATTAATAGAAAGAGTCATCATCATCTATCTGCCCCTGGCCCAATTATTTAGGGTTCATACATTCCAGTCACATGTCACTTTCTCTGTCACTCCCTTTTTGCCAAATCAAAAGGAACAGAAACGTACATACCTTAAATCCCAAATTAGTTCTCTTGCTAATCTGGGATTCAAGGTATATACGTAGCTTTAGATGCAACCTGAATTTACGGTGTGCTGATGATTAATTCAATTCAAGACAAAAATCATTTATTCTGTATAGACCATTAAAAAGGAACTTATAAAACGTCAAGTTTAAAAAAAAATCTAGACTTGTTTAGTAAATGGAACATCGGTTCGATACGCGGCCCCGACCTGAGATTATACTGCTTTCAACAGGTATGATAACACCAACCTGCCAAGCCGGCACTCGTTCCCGGAACTTTTCGTTGATCATCACAATGATAGACATCATGTGGGCAAGCGTCGCTTTGCCTGTCTCGTAGTGAGGCCATAAATAGTTCTCTAAATACTGCGAGAACTCCAGCATCATGATCCGACGTACTGAGAAACTGGAAACAGGAGGTAAAGACATAAATAGTTATATTATACGTATGATCTATTTCGCCGTCCACTATCTCTATTTTCTATTACGTTTTTTTAGTGTTGCCCAAAATCGGTCTTGGTCTTGCAGTCTTGGTCTTGTTCTTGCATTTTCGCAAGACCAAGACCAAGACCAAGACCGACTTATTGTAGCAAGACCAAGACCAAGACTGACCCCTGCAAGATTTGAGCAAGAACAAGACTTAGCCTGCAAGACTCTTGCGTCTCGCAGTTTAGCCAAACAGATTTGGGCGTTATTATTTTCTTTTTATGTTTTGGCGAATTTGTGTACTACTGTATGGATATTTGTATGTCTGAATTCGTTGGTCTGAATAAATAAATTAAACCTATTTGGTTTTAATCCCGTTTTCTATAGATGCTCAGTATCAAAACCGTATCGTCATAAGTCTAGGTACCTACTTACCTACTTACTCTTCCCAGTAACGGAGTAAATGTTCGAAGTGTAAGCCACTGCGTTGTAAACACAATCGCGCACGTTTCAATAGATTGTCTTTTAATTTTAATATGGTGTCTCTGTCACTCACTACGTACGATCGGTACGATATTGAAAGCGTCCACCATCGCAGTTATTAAACGCGTCGCGACATTTCGTTTTGATTATATTGCAACATTGTTTTGCACTAATATTGTGGCGCTTCCTAGTGAGTTACAGCCATGACACCTGTCTAAGAATATGAACTAATTGAACACAAACCCGTTATTGAAAACCGCATCAAAATCGGATCATTAGTTTAGAAGATAGGTACATCACTTTGCACAAACGCACACACAAACATCGCTCACCCTAAAACGCATAATTATAATATACCTGCTCCGTTCCGGTGTCACAGCACAGCATTTGATTTATATCATACAGTATTGTGACTCGGCCGTATCCTTGAAATAAATGCCTACAGCCGCGCGGTAAGTAAACATGCGATAGGGCTGCCCGCCTCCAGTATTTTAATTACATTTACCTACTTTGTGTTTCCATTTAGTTTTGTGATCGTAAATATACTATTTAAAACAAATAAAATACTTTGTGAATTCATCAAATAAAATACTTTGTGATTCACGTACAGGTATTACAAAGTTACGCAGTATTTGCAGTAAAATTAAAAGAAGCGAGATATTGAAGAGGAAGTTCCAGTCTGCTTGTGAAGCAGTTGGCGTACCATCAAATCTGAATCCCATACTCGACTGTCCAACGAGATGGAATTCCACACATGATATGATTGGATTTGGTTTAAAAGTGAGAACTGGCATTAACATATTATGCGTTTCAGTTACCGAATTGAATGATTTTCAAATCACAGAAACTGAATGGCAAATACTCGAAAAAATACATAAGTTTTTAATAAACTTTAAACTTTTATCAACGAAACTTGGTGGAGAAAAATATGTTACATTACCGCGAGTCATTGTATCATTCAATCTCTTGCTTGATAAAATTGAAACCATGGTAAAACAATTAGATGAGAAACCTAATCGAACTGAAGTAGATGAAAGGCTCATTCTAGGTTTTCAAGTAGCCCGAGATAAAATGCTTAAACATTATAAGAAGAGCAACTGGATTTACTGTACCACTTTAATTTTAGACCCAAGGCACAAAGCTCAGACTTTTGACATGACATTATGGGGGAAGCAAATTAAAACAGAAAGCTTGCGCAAATTTAATGAACTTTATAAAGACTATAAAAGTCTACACGTACAGCTACACTTAGTGTCTAAATCTCCCGAATTACCTCTACGTCATCTGGATCTTGTCTTCAAGGCTTAGTTATTGACGAGTTGGAGGAGTACCTAAGTAAACCGAGAGCAGCCAGCTCAGAAGACATTTTAGAGTGGTGGAGGACGCATGAGACGGAATATCCGATTTTATCCAAGATGGCTCGTGATTTTCTTTCAATACCTGCAACTTCCGTACCTGCTGAGAGATTATTTTCTAAAGCATCGTTAGTAATTAGAAAACATAGAAATAGATTAAGTGATGAGGCAGCCAGGTGGTTACTTTGTATTAATTCTTGGTCAAAAGAATTAATATAAAGTAACCATTTACTTTTCGTTTTTCTAAAACACCGCCTTTCTAACCTTATTCACATTTAGTTTTAGCCACACAACGAAAACATCTCAAGGTCTCATCTTAAATCTGCATGTCGTTCATATCAATTTTTATAACAATGTTTACAATTTATTGAAAGGTACATTAATATAGTATATGTATATTAATGTACCTACCAATATATGGTTGTATATATACATTAGGAGAATGTTTGTTTGAGGAAACGCTTTCATTTGTACTTATAATTGTTCGAACTCGTTTTGTATAACGTTCGCAAGTCTACTGCTTGAAGTTAATTAAGTAGGAATGTCAATATTATTGTGTACTGTACTGCAATTTAATTTGTGTTCAATGTTTTATTTAAATAAATGGTAAATTGCACAGATTGTCTTTGCTTTACAACTCTTCCACCCCATTCCTTAAAAGCAGTGGCATGCACTCCATATACTTTGGCAATTAGGCAGTGCCTACGCCATGAATATAAAATCCAAAAGAAACTATTAATAGTCTTCAGCAATTATTTACTAAATAAAAAAATTAAAAAAATCGTTGTACCGTACCTACTTAAGAAATACAATTTGGTTGTAATAGGTACCTACATCGTTTCTTACAAGTTACACTTATGCACGTACGTAGCATAGACGAGTACGACAAATTGCCCAAAAAATTACGCACACTAATGAAATCTGCTAATCTCACACACTAAACACGCACAGTAAATCATAATAGGTACCTACCTAAAGTTAGTAATTACGCTTAGGGAGCTAAATTGCATCATCTATCTATCTATATATATAAAAATGTTATGTTGGTTTGTGTAGGTACGCTTCAAAAACTCAAAAAGTTCTGCACCGATCGAGCTGAAATTTTAGAATGATATATAATCCGCATCAAGGATTGTTTTTACAGTATCCACGCGGGCGAAGTCGTGGGCATTAGCTAGTTTTTTTATAATTATTAACAAGTTAATTTAATTAATTTGGTGGTTTACTATGCCTATGTCAATTTAAACTGTCAATGTAAACATGTACCTATACTCTGTTACGTTGTTCTAAGATCTAAACTAACGTGTTTAGTAAATAGCAATAAGCTAATAGGTATTTGCAAGACTTGCGAGACTCTTGCTGCAAGACCAAGACCAAGACCAAGACTGAGAGCGCAATACCAAGACCAAGACCAAGACCAGGTGTATTGACGCAAGACCAAGACCAAGACTGGCTAAGTCTCGTCTTGGTCTTGCATTTGGGCAACGTTTTTTGATTTTTTTTACGATTAATATTTGTAACATAAGAGTCCGTATGCTCTCAGTTCAGTTTTTTATTTCCACTTTCGCGACTTTTGGTCATATCTCCGGTTCTACTCAACTAATTATAATCAAATACGTAAGATTTTAAGGTTTGTTTTACTTGAAATCCCCTCAGATAACAACCGGAGTCAGCGGGGGCGGTTATGTCGGACTCGAACCAACCAAAACCGCACGGCCGTCCCGGGACATCAGCTACTAGAGGTGAGGTAGCCTCTGACATATCCCTCGCGCATCTCGACTGACCCAGGGCCGTAGAAGGTCTCGTCGGGTGTGGGACTACAGCGTCTATCTTGCACAAAGGGGGGAAGAGAAAAAAGCCCCAGACCCGCGCTCATGGAGAACGTAGGTCGGCCACCTTCAAAATCCGTTCAGTTCAGTTCAATTCAGTTTTAATACTAGATTGCAATATAATATTGACGGTCTACACGCGCCTTATATTCTGTGCACGTTGGGGACCAAGAGGCAACTGGCTCTTGCCATACATATATTATGACATTCAAAATTATTATTATGCATATAAACATCCAGATCAATGCAGACAGACATATTCACGCAGACAAAAATTTGCACTGATCGAGAATCGAACCCGCGTTCTCCGACGTAGCCGTCGAACGCTATCGCTGCGCCACAAAGGTCGTAATTATTTTTACATAAAAATACTTTTAAACCCTATTAAATTTAAATAAATGATCAAAAATAATTTTTATATTCCATTTATTACCAAATAAATATTGGTACCTACACTATCCGATATTAATAATTTAAGTTTAAAAAATATCTGTGTGGAAACACTGCACTATGCATCATTCAAAATATTACTGGTGGAATTTTGAAAAATAAATGGGTCATTGCACTTGATTCTATGAGGCTATTGACCTTATTTTGTTCAACTGTTTAAATCAGTTAGGCTTAGACCTGCTTTGCAAATACATGTTTTAGAAGTTATGATGTGTTAAATAAAAAATTATAAGAGTTACTCACTTGGATCCAAGTATTTCAGCCTGGTAGATTGATTCCACAATAGAAGCATCGTAAGGTAGGTGGATATCCTTAGTTTGAGGTGACCAGTACTGGTTAGCGAGCTGCAAACATTGCAACCATGTTGATTTGTTATGCAATTCAATGTGGAGTGTTATATAGATTTGTTTAATGGCTAATGTACCTATTGAAATACCAGTAGGCTCCTCATTAATTAAAATTGTAATAAAACATGACTATCTAGATATTGTAACTAAATTAATATCATTTGAACCTACTGCCATTATCAATGGGCACTTAATCAGGTCATGGTCGTGCCAAACACATGATACTCAGACTCACTCATCTATATATTTTAACTTTCATTTGCTTAGCTATATTTGATCCCTGTTTACAGATCCCCAAACACTTTCACATCTTGACTATACAGATTTAGAATACTTATTTTATTATTATCTCTGATTTGCTAGAGATACTATCGTAGAACATTGTGATAAGAATGGTACAATTATTAATTTTGATGAACTGTACTGTAACCCTGATATTGGAGTGTACCCAGATCTAGTCAATATACATGATTTCTAGTTTTTAATAGATTAAAAAGGAGGAAAGGAACTTCCAGCGGCTAAGGGAAGGCAAGCCGGTGGAAATTTTGATTTTTAAATGTAAAAATCTGCTACATTCTCTGCTAAGGCTTCCTTTGCAGGGCAAGCCAGCAGGAATAGTTTTGTGGGGACCCCTCTCCACTGGGAGGCTATCAGTTTGGATGTTTCTTTTTTTTACAGGTTAAAATCCCATCTTGGACATTCACATTTTGTCCATCAAACTCAATGTTTATATCTACTTTTAACTAAATTACAATATATTATGATCAAGAACAAAAAAGTTCCATGTCAAACCCAAAGTAACAATGAAAAATGATACTGAGTTTATGATAAATTAAATTAAGAAGGTTCTATTAGATTATGGCACAGCAGGTTCCATTGTATGTGTCTCATAGAACTATAATTCCATATAGTCGATTACGTATTTTCATTTCTATCAGGCCTACTCTATTTATTAGATTAATGATACAGGTAATATTTAACATTTTGTAAATTTTTGACACAATGGAATAGACAGGAATTTCTGTATGTATGGATCAATGGGCTCAATGTGTACTTTGTTCACCATGGTTTTTAATACTGATGCGATTATAATAGTAGCCTTTGATACAAATGCTTTATCAAGTCTAATCAAAGTAGGTAAAGTTTAATCAAAGATCATAAAATGTTTTAGACATGCTATAAATCATTTACATGAATGAGAAAATGTGCAAGCAGTTCAAATCTAGCAGGCTTCACGAAATCAGATTTACTTGACAATTGAATGAAAAAAAAAATCAGCAAAACATTTGTTATTGTTATTTACTATCCAATTAGCTCCTGAACTAAGATTGCTTTATTAATGGTTACACAAAAACCAGTACCAAAAATGGTTTAAATAGTTCTTTTTAGCAGGAGCACCCCACTTAATAAATAAAAATAATAAAAATTATTCAATGTTATGAAATGTATAACCTCACTTACCTGAGTTATTCTATCGGCATTTATTTGTGCAAGTGTTGGTAACGGTATTTTAGGTTTGTCCGACGAAGGAACAGCGTCTACTTTCATCTTAAATACTTTAAATTATAAACAAAACTATAATTCACAACTAACACAATCCGGCACAAATTATTTAGCAAAAATACTGAAATCAACAAATTGGCGAATGAAATTGAATGAGTTTTTATTTGGAATTTGACAGTCGTGACAGAAGTGAGAATGAGTAGTTTAACTTTTTTGACAATGTCATTTCAGGGTTGCAATACCTAACTTTCAAAATGTGTATATTTCAGTGCCAATATTATTAATGAGCAGTTTTCCGGTAGGTACAATCAATTTGTTTTTTGAAATCATAAGGAGAGAGCGCTAGCATAGCTTTTGGTACTGCACTTGAACATTAACTGACCGAATGTCTTAATTTTGATTGCTGTTTCTGAAGCGTTGAAGTTTGTTTGTATGTAACATAGTAACCTCAGAAAGTTGATAGAATACATAATTTTAGTAAATAATACATACCTGGATGATCGAGCTTCGCTCGGTATTTTTTTTGTGACAACGCCATCTGTTCGAAGCTTTAGTGTTGTTGTGTCGTTAAAGCAGTTAGTTGCTCACATCGCCAATAGATGTCAAGAAGAGTCATATTTCTTTTTATTTATTTTTTAAATAAAATGACACGGCATGATTCCACAAGATATTACACAACGAAATCAATGGATTAGGGCTTTAAGATTGGATGTGGACAAGGCTGGTCGTCAGCTGAAAAAGTACTTAAAGTAAAGTACCTACTGAAAGTCTTACCAAAAGTGCCGGCTGCGCCATCTAGAGCGTTTTTAGGAAAGCTATAAATACCTACTAGAAAACTGCTCAATCCTCATTCATGTTTTGGTATTACCATACGAATTATATAAAATTATCTGAATAGGTACACATCAACACAGCATTACCTGAATGGTTAGCCAAGATTACTAATATGACGTTGATGATTTCCTTTTATTAGCCTTATCAACTAGTTAACATAGAACATGCTAGGACTTTAGTAAAATATTAAAGTAAAGTAAACTAAGAAGATACGGTTGCAGTTTTTCATATTCTGTTGTATGTAAAGGTGTCCGTATCCCCTTTGTCGTTGGTATTTATGCAATTTTCTGTGACATCAAAGCGATTACTAAATTAATAAAACTATGCCTATCATTTTAAGTATATGAATGTTTATTGCAAATACATTACTAATAAATTTTAATACCATGAAATTGTTGCAGCACTATCATGATGTTTGATCCACCAGATTATCCTTACAAAGAACTATCTGAAACCTATGATTTACTTTTCAATAATGATTCAGAAAACAATGGACAACATTCAAATCTTAATAAAAGTATAACCGATACCTCGCTGGCAGTAAATAGTGTGGAAAACCAACTATCTTTCAATTCCAATGATTCTGGCAAATTTTTCAATATTGATAATAATAGCTTTTTTCAAGAAACCAACCAAAGTGGACAGAATACTGAACTCTATATTGTCCAGTCGGATAACTTGTTTAACTTTGAACCTATACTACTGGATGAAAATACAGTTAATCAGTTTTTGCTACCGCTTCAAGATGGTCCTGAAAAACCAAAGGTTTTATGACATTATTAAAATCAGTAGAAGATAGACTTTTAGACTAGTCATGTGGTTATTATATACTTATCTATTAAGTTGATTGTGACATGAGCTATAGTAAATATTTACATACGAACTTTATTATGTAATTTTCAGATATTATGTAATTTTCAGAACACGGACACAGCAGGCCCTGACTTATTAGCATTACACTCCTGTATGGTATGTCATGAAATATTTACTACTGAAGCAGATCTATTGGACCATACCATATTACTTCATACTACTACTCCAGAAAACGCCATAAATAATGCACCCAATTCTTACTTACCGCCTACCGGAAATGATAGAATGGGTATTAAGGCTTCGGAAGGTAGGTATATGTTTTAAATTATATTTTAGTATACACGATCATAACGCAGTATAGATAGCTGAAATATATATACTTACCTTTTAATTTTATGTACGTAATCTAAGTACTTAACAACTTGGTTATACTGATAAAGTACTGCTTGGTGACTTACTTGATATTTTAATTATTGATTTTAGAGCCAGCTAACATTAGCGAAAACTTTGAAACCGAGTGGCTTGTATGTAAAATGTGCGAGCGTGTGTTATCTACTGCTCTGGAAGTTGAACCTACAGGTAATTTATTTTAAATTAATATTGTTTATTCTGTTATTTTTAAATAAACAATGCTTTTTAAACTATTTTATTTATACTATTTTTAGAACAATTATGTTGTATAGACTCTGAAGGCAAAAGCAGTATATCTTCACGAAAACTAAATACGATGTATGTATGCGATTTTTGTAGCAGTTTATTTGCTGATGGGGATGCGTTGGACAAACACCGGCTAACCTGTTTTATAGAGGATGAAAATAATTTTTACGGAAACCAAAATGTTAGTTGAATCTTCATTTTGATTTTTTTAATATAAGCTATCTTAAGTGAAAACTAATAAAAATTGCAAACAGGTTATGTCTGGATACTGGAGATATTAAAAAAACTACCCAGACAGATTTTGATGCTGAATTTTATTTTCAGACTTGACATTTTACGTAAGTTTGTTCACAATAGGTTGAGTAGCACCGGATATATGACCAAAAGTCGTAAAATCCAACATTGATGCTGGCTGAGCCTACAGTAATGTGAATATAACTGAAATATTAATAAATTTCAGGATGGGTGCAATTTAAACAGTAATGGGTCCCACTGTTCAGATATATGTTTCTCATGCGATATTTGTGATAAGCAATGCACATCTACGGAAGAGTTAAGAATGCACACGATGGAATCTCACAGAGCCCCGCCTTCAAGAAATACAAGACGGGCCTATACAAATAGCAGTAATAATAAAATGTGGAACTGTGGATCTTGTAATCAACTATTTGCAACAGCTAGGTAGAATTTTCTACTGATTTATTTATGTTGTTAGAATAAATCTACTTTTATATATGTTCTATCTTTTATATGTGGTCTATCTATGTACTTTTATATGTGTTTTTATGTATATATTAGTCTATGTTAAATACATTTACCGAAGTGTAGTAATAATAAATAGAAAATTGGTCGATATGCCAAATCTTTTATACCTGGCAATCCTTGCGAAACGTCATTTCATATTAATTCACACATGCCATCTAGATGGCGCTAAATACTCTAAATAATTTTAACCCTAAAATTTTATTTTTTTTTATTTTAATAAAAAATAATGTTTTCAATTTTTATGTTCAGACATTCATTATAATAATATATAATTAATTATTAATAATAAATTAATTTAATTCACTGAATAAAATGTTTATCATCATCGTCATCATCTTAACAGCCGCACATAGTCCACTGTTGAACATAGGCCTTTAGATAGGTCGTTTTGGAAGTCTGAATGTTTATATTAATTCATAAATGTTTATTTCACAGAGAGTTATATCGTCATAAGCGGGGTGAGGATCGACCTCAAGGAGCTCCGTTAATGGCCTATGTGTGCGAAGAATGTGACAAAGTACTGGGAAGCATGTGTGCGCTGCACACGCACAAGAAAATGCACAAAGTCACCAAGCCAGTAAGTTATAAAACGTACCGGCTCATATGTTAGCACACATTGGGGGTTTTATATCTACTGCAAGTCGGTGATTGTGTAAAAACCGAACATAAGTATAGAATAAGCAGATCTAGGCCTGTTTTTCGTACTGCAAAACTACTGTAGTTTTCTCGAGTAGGAAACGGAGGTACGGTCTTCGGCGGCAGTACCTAAGTCTGCTAACCAAGAAGATCGTTTTTTAACGTGTGATGTAGCAGCTAGGTATACAGGGTGGAAGATTTTGATCTCACCTGAAGGGGAAGTACTCTATTGGAGATAGCGAATTTCACTGAATAAATTTAGACATCTGATGGTACAATAATTCGCACACAGCACAGAATTGGGAGGCTTGTAGGTACATACCATATTTACTTCCCGGCAGAGTAGAATTTGGGCCACCCCTTCTCTGCCCATGTGGTGTCGTACAAGGCGACTAAGGGATAGGGCTGATTAACTTCAACATCAGACAGATATGTACAGCCCAGACTCACCCCCTATTACATGGGACCGAATACAGATGAGTGTTTCTGTGTTCCGAGTGTTAATTCACCTCTGCCTAACCTTTCAGGGATAAAGGCGTGATTATATGTATGTATGTATGTTAAATGAAATATATAAGTTCTCATTGATCCGATACCTGAAAAAAGAATTACTCAGGGTCAAAGTTAACAAAAACCTCACCGGTGATCCGGAACATATAGTAGCAATCGACGGGGCTCCGGTATAGGAAAGCCTGTCTTGTGGTCAGGAGATTAGACGGCAGAGGCCAAATCCAAAGGAGAAGAAGAAGTAAGTGAAAATTGGACTGAGACTGCAGAAAGAAAAATACTTTGAGCAGTTTCGAACTTAACGCGGACGTAGGGTTATATTGTATAACTAGCTGACCCGCCTCGGCTTCGCCCGTGCTATACTTCACCCCGTAGCGCCCCTTTGCCATTATGCGTCACTCAAGTGTTTTGCTTTTCTCTCCATTAACACTTAAACTTTATGATATGGTATTAAAGTTCAAATTGTATTTTAAGTATTAGTTTATTAGACTCCAAGTTGAAAAGCTTCGGATGCGACTGGGATTAACGCTAGGATGAAGAAGAAGAAGTTTATTAGGAATCGTATTAATGGGAGTATAGAAATGTTGTATTTACACATTTTCTGGCATTTTTTTTCTACGTAAGAGCCATCCTCGTACTACGAGGAATATTCTAACAACAGCAAACAACGGTTCAGCCCCTCTAGACAAGTGGCAATTCGCTTGACAGCGTTTGATGGAATAGAATGACGAATGTATAGGATTTGACGTTTGTGACAATCGTTAACGCATGTCATAAACGTCAAATCCCATACATTCGTCATTCTATTCCATCAAACGCTGGCAAGCGAATTGCCACTTGTCTTGACGAAAGTTGTCCTTAAGATTTGTGCATAGCAACACATTCAGTGATTCAATTTTTATAATATAGAAATAATATAAGTTTACTAGCTGTCGCCCGCGGCTCCGCCCGCGTGGATGTCGGTTATCGCGAATCGGGGTATGAAAAATAGATGTTGGCCGATTCTCAGACCTACCCGATATGCCCACAAAATTTCATGAGAATCGGTTGAGCTGTTTCGGAGGAGTTTGGGAACGAAAACTGTGACACGAGAATTTTATATATATTAGATAAATGTTATCAGTGGCGGCCTTAGGGGGTAGCGAACAGGGCAATCGCCCGGGGCCTCGCCCTTATAGGGGCCTCGCGCAACAATCCTAGCAAATAAAAAAACATTAAAAATCAGTTCGTGTGGTCGTGATGCCGGTAGAAAATTTGAGTCAGGGAGTTCAAAAAGAAAACGAGCTATCAAAAGAAAGCAGGCACCTAAAACAAGTAAAGGATAAGACGATTAATGACCACTATATCGGAAAAAGTATTCAAAATTTGCTCATACAAATAATGGCAAGTCACGTTCACGACTCAAATTGTTGAAAAAATAGTAAATAATAAATATTACTCGATTATTCTTGATTGTACTCGCGACGTTTCTCGTGTTGACTTTTGTAAATCTTTCAATGTAAAATATTTTAAAACTCAAATTTGATTTATTTGTATAATTTTAGCATTTCTCCTTATACATGACAAATACCTAAACCAAACAACCAGAACTACTTTCGCATCACATACTTTTTATGAAGGACAAAGGGCCTCGCAAAGACCTGCTGCCCGGAGCCTCGTAATGGGTAAGGCCGCCTCTGAATGTTATATAATATAATTTTAACTTATCGGTATACCTGGTTAAATATTAGCTGTAGTTATGAGTTTATTTTAACGAGTACTTACTACAGTATTTGTCTTCACGAAAAAAATTGGTACGCCTTTTGATCGTAATAGGACGAATTACCGAAATTTGTTAAATTTTTTTTTAAGTGATTCTTTCCATTATTTTGTTCTCTTTATTTTACAAATAAATAGCAATAAAGTGTGAGTTTCGAACGTAAACCTTACCTACTTACAACAAGAAAGTATTTGTTACCCTTCGTCTGTCTATTCACTTGACTCCTTAGCACTTGCATGGTAACAACTGAGTTGATTCTGATAAGACACTCACAGCAAGTAAGCTGCACAAAACTGTTCTATGTTCACTAAATCCTTCATTTTAAAAAAGGAATTAAGGTTCCGCACAAAAATAATTAAATCTTTTCAGTCCATTATATATACTTGAATTTATACTCGACTCTCTACTTACTTGTCTGCTCCGCTCTCTACTCCACTCTCTACTTCCACTTGCCCACCCACTCGAATCTCTTTTCGCCTCTCTACTTGACTCTCCCCATTCGCCTATCTACTCGGCTCTCTAGTCATCTCTCTACTCGAATCTCTACTCAACTCTACATCAAGATCGGTTCAGTGGTTTAGGCGTGAAAGCATAACATACATACAGACAGACAGACAGAGTTACTTTCACATTTATAATATTAGTATGGATATTAAAACATAACAACAAGACATTAGAATTAGAACTCCCATCGAAAAATATAAATTCGAAATTCAGTATTCAGAATTCAATATCGTTCTAGCTACAATACAAGGCTTATGTATTACAAAAAAAACTAAATCGTTTGTCCATCCGCAGGGGTACCCGTGTCGCGTCTGCGGGCGTCGGTTCAACCAGTCGGGTCATCTGGCCATCCACATGCGAATGCACACCGGCGAACGGCCTTACCCTTGCGACCTGTGCCCTAAAGCTTTCAAAGTCAAGGTATAACTCATACTCTTATGTACAGTCGCCAGCAAAAGTAGCTAACACGTTACAAGTGATCAAGCGCTAATAATAATTATTAACTGTTAAGTAATTGAATGAATATTTAAAGCATTTAGCATGCTGCGTGTTCTGGTCCCGGTGATAAGGGTAGCCAGAGCTCACTGGAGAGCTTTTGTACTATCAGTGGGAAGACCAAAGGCTATTTCTGCTTTGTCTTCTACAATGACGGCATAGAAACTCTCTGTGTTTACAGAGTCGGCCCTCCTGGTGATGCACACGTCAATAGGCTTCGGTAACCACTTTCCATCAGGTGGGCCAAGCGCTTGTATGCCACCACAATTATTTTAAAAAAAATTGCAACTATTCAAATCGATTAAGATAGGTGCTCAGTGGTCAGAGGATTCTCCCTGTAAGAGAAGGACCGCGGGTTCGAATCCCGCCTGGAACGATTCCTGTCAGAATCGATGTTATAATAAGTAATTGTTAACAAAGTATGAAATATAACAAATACTTAAATAAAAATGAAGTTTTGTTTAGTTGTAATAATGAAATATTAGTTGTTTAATAAACGCATATGTCTCCTACTTCTCTATTTCTCGGGTTGGTTCTTGGCTTCTGTGGAAGTGACCCTGCCTTCCGACTCCCAACATGGAAAGGATAGTTTGCATCAAAGTCTCGTTCGTCAGCAGATGCATTACATTTTTTTATAAATAATGCAAACGTTTCTTCTTTGTCAACGGTACCTACCGATTTGCAGGAAATCATAATTCCATCTCTGGTCTCTTATACTACTTAATTAACTTACCTAATGAAAGTATTTCCCCGTAAATACCTAGTTACTGGGAAATCACAGTCTATACACTATGGTGCAATTTTATTTAGTTTACTTGAAAAAATGTAACAATTATGCAACTTATATTATTTTAAATAATGACTCTCGATAGCATAGTACCACTGCAATTTTATTGCAAAAAACGGGCTCGTTGCACGCGCTGTTTAATATAGGATGGACTCAGATAGTTCCCAGTATTTTTTCCGTATGATAATGTATGTGAAATGGTGAATGTGGCAGGTGGAGCGCGACGATCACCGTCGAACTCACACCGGGGAGCGGCCCTTCGCGTGCACTGCTTGCCCCAAGACGTTTACAGCCGCGGCACGGTTGCGTGAACACGCACGCATTCACACAGACCAAAGGTTATGATACAATCCTTTTGTTTTATACCCAAGTCAACGTATTTTCATCATAATATTTACTCTTGCACAGCGAATTTTGAAAATACCTCCTTTTGTGACAGCGAAATCAGTACAGTTTGTTGTCGCGCTGCATAGATGGCGTTACTATATTGAAAACTCCGTTTTGAAACTAATTTGAACGCGGGATGAATCGTGAATTATCAAACGATTTTTCCTGGAAAATCTCTTAAAACTTGTATTTAAATCATTCATTGGTGGTCATCTGATCTAATTATCAAAACAAACTTAGCGTAAAATGTTAATTAGTGAGCCCACATTCAAGAGGGGAACCCTAAGTCACTTCAAGATTCAAATGTGTCCGAGTTAAAAATTTTGAGTGCGATGCTTTTTTATACTACTTAAGTAGTAAACAAGCACACAGTCTTACTATGGTTTCCCTTCATAATGCATTACAAAAAAGCACCCTAACGTATTGGCATACCACCTTATGGATGAAATATTTCCAAGCGTGAGTAGACTAAAGAAAAGAGTCCCTTAAAACTTACTGTAAAATATTATTTTAAGGGGGCGTGTCACTGGACCTGCCTCACAAACCATCCATTACTATATAAGTATTGCTGAATGTCTCCTAGACAGATTGCAATAACAAAAAAAAGAGAATGAGAAGATTTTATCAAACCCTAAGTAGGTACCTTGCTACGATGTGCACATACCGATATAATTCTTGAACGTAATTAATACTGCAGCTGCGTTAAAAACTTTTACTTAGTGCGTTCTGGAAACGGAAATGAAAGAATAAGAACTCACAAGTTCTATTATTTTTGCAAAAGCTCATTTATAGCACCGTTCAACTAAGGAATCCATCCACCAGTAAAAATTATTTACGTTCAATTTGAACTAAATTTAGACCTCACGTTTAACTCAATGAAAGAAAGTAGCTTGAAGTGATCTCAACTTTTATTGTTATTTATTCTTAGAATCCACTCGAAGTGGTGATTCGATCAGTATACAATAGTGTAGGTACCTATAGGTATACTCAGTTAGTCCACATGGTATGAGTGGTACGAGAATGATCATTCTGTTCTAGACCTAAGTTGAACAAAAAAACGTCCTTAAACGTGAGAACGAAGGGCATTTTTTGTTTGCACCGATCTTATCCTTCACTAAGTTTTTATATCTACTAAAAACGCTTACGCGCTGCAGATATCGATAAAGATCATCATGATCATTGACAGCTTCTGTGGCGTGGCGGTAGTGAACGTGGCTGTTACGCAGGAGGCGCGGGTTCGATCCCCGCTCAGTGCCAATATTTGTATGCATGAATATGTATATTTGCATTGTTCTGAGTGTTTCTATGTATATTATGTATGTATTTACAAAAAAAAATGTATTTAAGTATGTTTATCCGCATTCTAGATTCCATAACACAAGCTAGTTAAGCTATGCTTACCATGGGTCTAGTAAGCGTTGTGTGAAATGTTGTGGAATATTTATTGTGGAATATTCTCATAGGAATTGCCTCGATGTGGCATTTTTAGGAAGGCTTGAAGTTTCACTGCCTATTAATTAGCCTATTGTCGTTCACTACTGGACATATCCCTCTCCCAATGTTGGGAGCCTCATACCTACTGTTTCTACGCTGGCCAGACGGGCTGGTACAGGGATTTTTTTCTGCTCTTCCTTCTCTCGCAGTGATATCGTCTGTGTATTTCTCCATTAGTCACCTTTTCGACAAACTTCCGATTATATGGAGTGGTGATACTTGTATTCCTTCTCCGTCACCACATGGCTTACACAGTATCTCATCCAAATCTATCTATCTATCGTTTTTTATGACGTACTGTGTGATGTGGTTGGTGGGTATAGGTATTCGAATTGTCAGGGTTTGATTCCCATCGAACGTTTTACGACTCGAGTAAACTGACTCGTCAATACAAAAATGTATAATTTTGGTATACCTACCCACAGAAATATATATTTGCATTGATAGATAGATGTCATTGTCTTGTTACATGTTAAAAAAAAATACGAGCATGTTGGTCCCTTTGTCCACATTCTAGAACCATTAGTTTGGGTGTAAATGACTATTATATAAAAAAAAGTGTCCTAGACCGAGCGATCCTGAATCAGAATAACTCGAGTTTTCGAGAAGGAATGCAACGCATACCGAGTTCCGAGTTTCCTAGAATATTTCAATTTTCCTCGAATCCGGAGCGGATGCAGTGCGATACTTCAAAACTTTTAGTACCTGTTACTTTTTGTGCGAGCTCTTGAAAGCGATAGAAATCTAAAGGGTCACTTTAAACACTCGTAAATTCAAAACATTCATGACAGTTTTTTTTGTTGACTGTATCCTCAATTTTATTAGTTAGTAGTAGTAGAAAGAGAGAAACTCGTTTGTAGTCACATTATTTTTTAGCGACTACGGCGATGCAAAAAAGTGGGTTAAAATTTCGACCAGTATGTGTGTATGTTTATCTTTTCACTCATTACTTCGAAATTACATAACATAACATAAACTTACGCCTTTATCCCCGAAGGGGTAGGCAGAGGTGCTAGCACCCACATTTCGCCGGTTTGTGTTTAGGTCCCAATGTAATAGGTGGCGAGCCTATTGCCATTAACTGGGCACTTATAAACTTGCGATAAATACACACATAACTTCGAAAAGCATCGAAAAGTCATTGGTGTGTGCCATGGAAAACCTGGGATCGAACCTGAGACCTCGTTTCAGCAGTCCATTACCCATACCACTAGGCTACCGCGGCCCCATCTAATATATAAAATTCTCGTGTCACAGTTTTCGTTGCCATACTCCTCCGAAACGGCTTGACCGATTATCATGAAATTTTGTGGGCATATCGGGTAGGTCTGAGAATCGGCCAACATCTATTTTTCATACCCCGATTCGCGATAACCGACATCCACGCGGGCGGAGCCGCGGGCGACAGCTAGTCTAATATATAAAATTCTCGTGTCACAGTTTTCGTTCCCAAACTCCTCCGAAACGGCTCGAACAATTCTTATGAAATTTTGTGGGCATATCGGGTAGGTCTGAGAATCGGCCAACATCTATTTTTCATACCCCGATTCGCGATAACCGACATCCACGCGGGCGGAGCCGCGGGCGACAGCTAGTCTAATATATAAAATTCTCGTGTCACAGTTTTCGTTCCCAAACTCCTCCGAAACGGTTCGAACAATTCTTATGAAATTTTGTGGGCATATCGGGTAGGTCTGAGAATCGGCCAACATCTATTTTTCATACCCCGATTCGCGATAACCGACATCCACGCGGGCGGAGCCGCGGGCGACAGCTAGTCTAATATATAAAATTCTCGTGTCACAGTTTTCGTTCCCAAACTCCTCCGAAACGGTTCGAACAATTCTTATGAAATTTTGTGGGCATATCGGGTAGGTCTGAGAATCGGCCAACATCTATTTTTCATACCCCAATTCGCGATAACCGACATCCACGCGGGCGGAGCCGCGGGCGACAGAATTCTATAAATGAGCTATCGATGTTTGCAGGCCATATCGCTGTGAAATTTGTGGAGCTGCATTCAGAAGACCTTACGCTCGTACCGTCCACACGCTCATCCACACTGGTGAGAAGCCGCATGAATGTGACATTTGTGGCACTGCCTTCAGGTAAACATTCTTTAAATCAATTTTAGATGATTTTATTACTCGACTGTTGAAGAGTTATGTTTTTCGCGCGTATCTTGTATGTGTGTAAGATCCTTTGTTACCTCATATCTTGTGAACCACCTTACGGATTTCAATGATTGTCCAGCAGTGGACTGCAGTGGGCTAATTGATTGATTGAATTTATTTTATTTATTTATTTTATTAGGGCGAAATTATAAGATAACACTGATTGATTAAAGTTGGAACTTACGTAGATCTTCGAACAACAGGACATTTCGACAACTACTAGCTTTTTCCCGCGGTTTGATGTGTTTTTGATGTCCTATTTTTCTGCACCCCTTTGGACCCTAGTCTTTCATTTAAAAAAACCCCGATGAAATTTGATTCGGTAGTTTTTGAGTTATGAGCGTTAGAGCGTTTTCACACTCATCCGATATCTGATATCCAATATCGGTGTCGGACGCCGATAGCCGACATCCGATAGCCGACACCTTATGCTGTTTTCACATTTATCCGATTAAATCGGCCCGATACGGCCATTTCCTTGAAAGCACAGACTAATTAGGGATGATAGAAGTGAAAAAAAGAAAAAGTAAAGTGCAAGCAATTTTCGACCTTATTGTTTAAACATGGTACCTATCGAGTTTTTTTTTCTTAAATTCGTGATCAGCGTCATCAATTAACGCGAAACGACATGTAACTCAGAAAATGTGCTTAAGGTCGAAAATTGCTTGCAGTCGCTGTTTTAGTCTCTTTGTGTTCCGATATCGGGCCAAAACAGTAGTGTTGGTTCCGATAACCGATATCGGGCCGGGCAATGTGAAAGAGAGATACATATCTCATACATTTGACTTCCTCCGATATCGGATGTCGGATATCGGATATCGGATGAGTGTGAAAACGCTCTTACGCTAACGTATTATTATAAGAGAAGATAATTTTCAGTTCAACATAATAGAGGACGAGCCCATTGCCGTCAAGCTGATAATAGTCAAGAGCTATTAGTAAAGTCGCTTATTATAAGAACAATCTAATAAGCGACCTAATATACACTGCGTTACTTAGTTCCGGTTGCATACAAGGAAGGAAGAGTTATAACTCTAGATACTAATTTTCCTCTTTATTTTACTTAGGTTATCGATGTATTAAAATGTATTTACGTACTTTTGAGGGGTAAAATAGACGACTTGAGCTTTAAAAGTGTGAAAGCAAGCGAGCTTTCACACTTCAAAACAGACGTGATTTCAAGAGCTCATTCATTTAAAAACTCAATAATGAGCTATAAGTGTCTACTTATATGAACTTTTTTTATGAGCTCTAAGCAATGGCAATTCAAATAAAGGTTTCCAATTACTTTTTGTACGAGCCGAGTTCTTGAAAGAGATGATTTTGGTAACTTTCAAACTCGTGCTATATGAGAGTAAGGTTTCTCAATTGGTGGGTCACCAGGCACCGGGTAACGTAAATCAAATACCGGGTACGTATCACATTTTTTTAAAATCAACAATACACGGTCATGATCAAAATGATAATTATGTTTGATAGAATATGTTGTATTTATCTTTCTTTTTGCCGAAGAGTTGAATGCTTGAGAGTCTCGACGTGGAAAATTAAAGTAATCAGTCTAGGGCATTACAAAGTTTGGGAAAGGGTGGTATAGAGTTTAGTAATTGCGTAGAATGCTTACAAATAACGTTTATTGTTACTTTTGAAATTCTGTATAAGTTCGGTGCGGATTTCAAGACTTTCCTTGAAACTTATAATGAAACAGAAACGTACTTACGTCACGAGTACGACAGTGAGCTTTGTAAAAAATGGAAGACCTTCCAATAGACTTTTCTTTGAGTTTCGAAGAGTGTGAGCCGGTTTACCTGCTGATTAATGGACGAATCTCTGACTCGGGCTTGGTAAGCCTCGATGTTGGGGGGGACAAACGGTAGTCACTCTCATAAAAGTCATGATAACGTAGCGGACGTCAGGGCTCACAGTGGCCCTTTGAGTCCTGTGCTCATTTAAGTCATGCCACTCGCAATATGTGTAGTAAGTCAGCGGCTTAATTGCTTTTATCTATGTTACAGGCGATCGGGTGATATGTGGAAGCATAAAAGAACCCTGCATGGAGTACAAGCCGTCACAATGGAAACAGATTCGAAGAAATGATTCAAGAACTTTAAAATTAACTTTACAGTTCCTAATCGCGGCAACAGATGGCGTTAGTTGTATCTAAATATTAACTTATTTGATTACGTGCGCAGTGTTAAATACGTAACAACGATATATAGTAAATATACATTCTGCTACCTCATAACACCGTTTTTTTTTACTATTTACGTGAATTTTGCATACATTCAGAGGACTTTATACATATACAATAGTTTGCTGGGTACTTATCGGAAGCAAGGCTGATTGCGTAGGACTCCCTGTATCGTATGAAGTCGCAACACGGAAGATTGAGGAAATAATTTACCAGAGTTTAAATACTCTTTAACCTTATCTTGCAAGAACAAAAAAAACTTGATAGGTATATATTGTCTGTTATAGTTGGACTGGGAATTTCCTTGCTAAACTGCATTTACAAATACTAACATGAGTCTGTGTGTGTATTTAACAACTGACCGTTTTAAGGTACGAAGTGACTATTAAGTATTAAGTAATCTATGGTTTGGTGCAGTAGACACTTGGTTACAGTAGACAGATTGGTACCTAGGTCATTTAAAAGGTCATTTTTTAAGTATTCTGGTTGCTTGTGTAATTTAAAAGGATAAATCAACGAGCTTGAATAAGTTTCCTGTTTCGAATCGAAGTCACAGGTAGAGTGTCGAGTCTGTGGCATAGCGGTAGTCAGTGGTCGCGGATTCGAGTTCCGTTGAGTGCGAATATTTGTGCGAATGACACGTATTTTTGTATTGAACTGGATATATGTGGGTTTAATATGTATTTATTTTTATAAAAATATATTCGCATTCTAAAAACTAAAGGCAAATAATCCAAATACCGATCCTAAGTGCAATTAATATAGACTCTTGACTGATTATAACTTTTTTGCACAAGCAACCACAAGTGGGATCTTCAAAAAGGTATTTAAATAGGAGTATTGCCTCAGTCTTGCCCCATGTATCAGTTGCGTCCTCAGATAACGGTAAAAGCTTACATTGACGACCCTATACTTGTTTGCCAGCTTAGCGCTACAAAAACTCTTCTGAATCATTAGAATAGTTAGTAAGACGAAAAGACTCAACTAGTGATGAAGTGGCACGTTACAGCACTTTACAGTTATGTATCTTAACTGAATAGAAATAGAGATGAAATCCCTACAACACACATGATCGAATGGCGCCAATTGTTGTACGTCTCATAACGATTATTCATATTTATACTTCAACAATATCAGCGTAGAGTTGAAAGTTCAAAGACATTTTAAAGTGGTGTTTAAACTTACACAAGGTTTTTAAAGGATGTTGTAATTATTACTTTTTGTTTATGCCACCCGGCAGACAAGCATACGGCCCACCTGATGGGAAGTGGTTACCGTGGCCTATGGACGTGTGCAACACCACGGGCGTCACACTCGCGCTGCCGACCCTGTTAGAACAGATAGTTTCTGTGCCGTCAGTGTGGAAGATAAAGCAGGGCAAGCCTTTGGTCTTCCAACTGACAACACAAAAACTCCCCAGTGACAGATCCTGCCCGATCCTCAAACCAGTCTATCCTAGTTACTTTTTTCAGGTTATCTATACGACTTGTTGGGGGTGTGGGCGGCCCACCTCCCGTTAGCCGATTCGCGGTTTCCATATAACACTGGCACAACACTGGTAATGTAATATAGCAGTATTAATAAATGTTTAAATGAAAACAAAAGCCATGGGTTCATAATCAGTATTGTAGTATGATTTTAGTTACACGTTATTTTAGGCTTCATTTGAATATCACAAAAATATAAAGCAACATTCAATTCGTAACTCGAATAAAACGAGCTTTTCATATTATTTTCATGTAGGTTTACGAATATTTTAGTTAATTGTCTTTTTGTGACTTTTTAATTGACTTTAAAAAAAAAAAAAACATAACCCTTCTTGGCAGTCGGGTAAAAGTATAGTCTCCGTGGCGTAGCGGTAGTGAACGCGGCCGCTACGCAGGAGGCGCGAGTTTTATCCCCGCTCAGTGCAAATATTTGTACGCATGAATATGGGTATTTGCATTGGTCTGATTGTGCCTCGGAGAGCACGTTAAGCCGTCGGTCCCGGTTGTCATACAAACATCTATGGCATTCGTTACGAGTAGTTGGAGCCCGCAAAAATGCAACAAGTGGTCTAGCTGAACTGCTTCGATATCGCCTTTGGGTTGGGGAGGTCAGATGGCAGTCGCTTCACGGAAAAAGCCAAATCCGCAGTTACACTGGTAAAAAGCGGATTCCAGACTCCAAGTTGAAAAGCTTCGGATGCGACTGGGATTAACGCTAGAATGAAGAAGAACCCTTCTTGGTAGTCGGGTAAAAAGCAGGAGATTATGAATGCGGCACGTGTACAGTCAGCATCAGATTGATCTTGATGAGCAAAGTGCTCAAAATGATCTTCATGCGTTCATTTTCCAAATTCCTGTAGACTGATTGTTCTGATTTTTGGTAGTTGTTGTTGTAGTCAACTCGAGTCAACAATAGCGCTCGTAATACGGCAATAAGCTCACCCCTTAATACGTAGGATCTAATGCAAATTTGTGAAATATGGGTGTTAATTCATATCTGCCTAACCCTCCGGGGACTAAGGCGTGATTATGTATGTTAAATCAATAAAATAGTTTGATTAGCTCTTAACACCTACCTTATCACTCCTGATATTTATTAATTAAATATCCGGCAGAATATTTTAATGTCTGGAAAATAAGTAAAATCTTGTAAACTAAAAAATCTTATTAAAAATGTATGGGCGGGAATTCGGATACCTCCTATCTAGAAGTATGAAAGTAACAGAAAAAATTTGTGGAAAGGATGACAGAGAGATGAAGGGTAACAATGAAAGCGAGAATATGAAACGTGGTAAAACTAAAATATAATTTTAACCCCAATTGAGCGATTCATAAAATAAACTACATTATGTAAAAAAGATAGCATAGTGGCGAATGGACTTGAGTCGAAGATGACAGCTTAAAAAAAACACCTCCCTTAGATTTAAGATCATTTTGAAACTATGTAGTCAAGATAATTTTGACGCAGACTGTACTTACAGTGTGTGCAGTTGTGCACCTTTGTAATATACATACATACATATAATTGTTAGGCAGAGGTGAATTAACACGTACATTTCACCGATCTGTATTCGGTCCCACGTAATAGGGGGTGAGCCTATTGCCGTATTCCGGGCACTATTGTTGACTCGAGCCATGCATCTGAGGCTGAGTCTGGGCTGTACATATCTGTCTGATGTTGAAGTTAATCAGCCCTATAGTCTAGCCTAATAGTAATCTCTCTAATAGTAGAATCTTTGTAATATGTAACTTTTTTAAATCATAGTTAGTATGTACTTCTTTATTATTCAGTTTATTTTATTATTTGTTAAGAGGTCAGTGAAGTATGAATTGCCCGTACAAAATGTAATGCGAAGTATTTGCAATTCGAGCGTTTTACCGTTCTGATGTTGGTATTTGAAATTCGGTTGTAGTATTCCGCTAGGGATTTTCTCATTTATTTGTTCAGAATATTTATCTGAAACAAAATGCAAGTGCATAGTTGTTCGCACATAATTATTTTTCTCTTGTATTATTTGCATACATATAATCACGCTTTTATACCCGGAGGGTTAGGCAGAGGTAATTGAATTCGATCCCACGTAATAGTGGGTGAGCCTATTGCCGTATTCCGGGCAATATTTTTGACTCGACCCATGCATCTGAGGTCAGCCTCAGGTCTGGGCTGTATATTATTTACATCTGCCTGATGTTGAACAGCCCTATTCTTTAGCCGCCTTGTACGACACCGCTTGGGAAGAGATTAGGTGGCACAAACTCTATTCGGAATCACGCGGTCAACCAAGTATTTGCACTGTGTTAAATGTGAACGAAGATAGCATTATAATCGATTTATTCAGCTCGCAGAATAAGCAAGCTGAAGTGGCAATGGTCTGGCCACGTCTGTCGAAGGACCGATGGCCGTTGGAGCAGACGAGTCCTAGAGTGGAGACCGCGAGAAGGCAAACGAAGGGCAGGACGCCCCCTAGCCAGATGGACCGATGACCTGAAAAAGGTGGCTGGGACGGACTGGATGCGGACGGCGGAGGATCGTACGAAATGACGAAAACGATCTATTCCAATCCAATACCACATTTTAATACCACCAGTATTTCTTTGTTCTCATAATTATTTATTTTGTGTTTAAAACGGATACATACACAACACTTTTTAAACTGTTATGGCTAGTGGCTAACTGGAAACTGAGTAGGTATGCACATTTTTTTTATATATGCAACTGAGGTCGCTCACTCACACACGGCCCACCTGATGGAAAGAGATTACCGTGGCCTATGGAAGTGCGCAACATCAGGGAGTCACACTCGTGCTGTCTGTAAACACAGAGTTTCTGTGTCTTCAGTGTAGAAGACAAAACAGGAATAGCTTTTGGTCTTTGAACTGACAGCATACAAACTCTCCAGGGAGCTAGCTTTCTCACCGCCGGGAATACAACACGAGGTTATTATGGCACCTGTATTCTGTAGAACGGAGGTACTTCCTCAGTCGGTTAAAAGGTAAAGCAGTTCTAGCCAGGTAAGTAATGGATGATTGCTGATTAAGTATCTGCTTCCACATTTGGAGACCAGGAAACATTTTCCTTGCCCTTTTTTTTTATTTGGTGTATTGGTTATTAAGTGAGTTACTGCCACTGTGGTCTGGTAGGTACACGAATTCTGAAAGTAAAGCGTGTGTCAAAGCCTCGTCTGTCGTTTGATAGGTGTACCATGACTCCGGTTCCGAAGACCTTGTTATGGTCCCGTACACTAACATAATAGAAAGCTGAAAGGATTTGTTTTATATCACTATTCGACAGCTTACTGTAATTCAGTTAATGCAAGCCTTCGCGATTTACCATTTAAGCTTCAAATAATAGATACCATTGATTGCCTGATGTTTCAACCGAATTTCATGGCTGTTTTTATTACCCAAGGAAACTATCTATAACAGTCCTTATTTATGTGGCCATCGACTTCGCATGCCACGGGTCCGGCAGTGCACTGATTTCACACACAGAGTGGGTAGATATACTACAACTTCGCTATCATCGTTACTTTAGCACCTGGGGTCCGCTGTATTACTCCTTTTTTGATTTGGCTTATCTTAGCTATTGCTTGGGCGACTACCATCTGACAATATTTAATTATTGCTGGCAGGCTGGCTCACATTATCGGCATCGGCAAGGAAAAGGATTCTTCGGCATCATTCCTAAGGACGTTGTAGCATTCCAAAGTGCAGTTTCTGACAGTGTCGATGGATACTATTCTTTGACGATGCCGATAATTGCTCTTTATAGGCACAAGCTCGAAAATATTTAGATTTGTGCCTTCATTCAGTATAGACAAGAACCAATTACTATAGAATAAAATGTACCCTCAGCAGCATTTACTTACTTTGTCGTTTCGGATGTAAGGGGGTAATTAAGGGGTCTACAAGTTCGAAATCTGTGCATGAATTCCGCTTATTTTTTGTTTATGAACCTATGTCGGGAACTTTTCAAAATATTATATATAATATTATTAATAAATAATGTTGTATGATGATATGTGGGTACAGTACGCACCCGGTCTATGATTTTGAACGTCGGGAAGACGCCTAATTACGGCTTGCTAATAAAACTAAAGCTGTTGTTCGTATGTTTCATAAACATAAACGGTTTTAACTACTCCATAAAGACGACTGCTGTCAGTCCGATAAGATAGAAAGCGAGGAAGCTATACCAACCTGAAGTAAGTCAAACATGGTGCCGAATCAAAGGCCGGATAATTATAATATAGAAATAGTAGGCTTTTTAAGGAGTTACTGGAAATAAAATACGAAGTTTCTTCAACAGTAAATATTTATTATAAAAATTGCTTTTATAGTCACATTTCTGTTTCTATAATATATATAATATTTATGTTCATTCTTTGTGCCATTGTTTCACAAAATTATTCCTGTTCTTGTTATTTTCGTTACAACGGCTTAAACAATAATATATTACAATTTTATATCTTACATTAGACAAATCGAGAAACGATTTTGAGAAACTCTAACATAATGAGGAACGATTTAACAATTCGATGTGCAATATGAGCCCCTTCAAAATGGTTTTCTCAATTCACTAACGAGAGTATTTTTTCTAAAATATATTCACAATAGTTTCAATAAAAATCCTGTCATTTTTGGTAACCAATGGCAATGGAAAACATTAAGGAAATTACACTTATACAACTGTAAAGTTACGTATGAAATCGTTGCAGGAGCTTCTTGGAAGCTCTTGCAACAGAGTCGAGACGGATACGACACGGGGTCTACCTGTCATCAATTATTGCTGAGGAGCACTAGTCACAACACGTACGGCCATTCGCGTCCGAAACGACGGCGACTCGGGCACGACACGACTTAAGATAACAGATAAAGAGTATTCAATAGAGGGTCCGTAGCACCTACGGGCTGGGAACTTACCAAGACGAATCTTGGGCTTGGAGAGTTCTATCTACAAAATATAGTTTAATATAAGCAGTTGATGGGCGTTTTGTTTGAATTAAATGTTTTGGCTATAAGTGACTGAAACAAAGCTCGGCTCTGACACGTACCGACAATAACTCAAAATTCATACAAGAATCATCTTACAACTGCTTACATCAAACGAATACATAATTATTCAGAAAAGGAAGTACTAGCGTGAGTGGAAGGGATTTGGAATTGATCCATACAAAAAACGTTCACAAATTTATTGAAAAAAGTACGTTTATTGTATGAACCGAGTTCTCAAAAATTATAAATAATTACAATAGTTGGAACAAGGGTTCAGGTTACAGTAGGCCAACCACTTACGTTTGTACACAACTTTACAATCTTAGTACACACACATCATCGCTGCTGTACCAACAGTACATCTGTCGGTCTATTTTAAGAAAATGACAGGATAAAAGAGTTTCCGTACCTACGCTATATTGCAAGCATTTTGGAGTTTGGTCTTCCTGGCGCACACGAACATACAAACTATAATTTAAGACGTTTGACATAAAGTTTCGACTAAGATTAATCTATGTTAAGTACCTCAGAGGTGTTCACATGTTGCGCGTCAGGAAAACAAAACTATGACTCAAAAATGTTAGTACAAATATATAGTAAAATATGTAGGTACAAGTGAAACAGGGCAATTTGCCGGAGAGCCGCTAACTTACTTAAGTAAACCATCACAACCAACCCATACGGACATCTTCAACAGAACATCTACAAGAAATAATAACCCATAAAATAAAATTGAGCTGATTTATTCATTTTCTCAGTGCATCACTTATGAGTTTAGAACCCAAAATTATAACTAAATGTTGTTCCTGTATATTGGTCTGTACTGGCGATAAAATTTTGTGATACCTTATTAATATTATAATGCATTAATATGTAACTTGTAAATCTGTACTTGTTGAGTGTTTTGGACAGAATAATAGGTCGTTTATACAAGAGGGCGACGGCACCACAGCACCACCGTGCGGTGCGAGCTGCTACCCAACAATCGACATCAATAAAATTATTACTTTACATAATATATTTACAACGGGCGCGTTTCACCACGCCATAATGCCCATCTCCGTATATAATATGTACACTAAATTTAAGAACATAGTTTTCTCTCATTAGCTACCGAATCACAATTCACATAATTGAGTAATTGACAACGGTGGACAAACATGAGCCGGAGCACAAATGCATCTTAATATTGAAATTTGTACTTTGCTCTATTAAAAGTCGTGCTAGGTATGTTTGGTCCATGCAGTCGCTATACCACCGTGGTTCGCATGCTGCGTCCCTCGAGGAGTGATCGACAGCCCTCGAGATTAAAAGCGTTTAAGTACGAAACTATTGACTCAAGAGAAGGAGAAATCAGTCGGCGAGGCCGTTATCGGGAGGCCGTCGATCACAGGCCCTCGTCGGGACTGGCTACTGGTAAATACTTCAAATGGGGCCCACAACCCGATGTTACTAATGAGAGAACGTTCCGAAGTAACACATCACACCCATTTTGATTCAGCGATGTTGTTCGTATTCGTCTCTATTTAGGAACGACGGGTTGTTCGACATGTTTGCTATTGTTACAATTCATCAACCGATTTGTTATTTCAAATCTCAATGCATTTTCAGAGTCCATTATTAAACTACAACATTTTGTTCCTGAAAAACCTTAACTGAATACTGTCGGATGCGTTCTAACGAGTATTATACTCCAGTGTCAGACTAGGAGCGGTTTAAAATAAATTAAGCCATTGTTCTAATTAGTTTTAATTACGTATTAGGAACTGCACTTCATTGTTAGTTGTAGTAAAAAATAAACTATTCGATGAGACAAATTACAGATTGATTACTCTTAAATAAAAATTTCTTAGACTATTTATAGTTAAAATGTCATTAGAAAGCATCCGAGCCAATGGACAGAACTGTTCAATTCCGAATTATGGATGATTAAGTACCGACAGCCACGGATCAGTCGTGTGTAACAAATTCCAATTATTCAAATGCACGATTCCTGTAATCATGAAACTTTCATAGTCACAGCTGGTAAGGCTTACTTATTTAATTGACATCCAGTTACGAGTGGCCACACTGGCGTGTGCGTGTGGTGGATGTGGAACTCATGAAAGTTCATCAGTTACGTTAAGTACTAAGGTACTAGAGTTTTGTTCGTCATTGTTCGCAGAAACCATCGCTCCTACTGCAGTAGCTTTACACATTCACGCGCATTTCAGAACGGCACATGTCCACATATTATTTTATGACTTACGCGAAGTATCTCCCCCGTCACTGTGCGCGCCTAGCTGTACTAGTGGCAATTATGTGACCCGTTGGTTAGGCAGGACAGTCTAGGCAACATTAACAGTCACGATGGAGAGTCTCGCGTCATCATCCAAGACAAACTTAGAGTCATGCTCGTTGTTCAGATACAATGCAATGAAAATATCAAGACAGAAATAATTTCAAATTGTCACTTTTCATCTTCTGGTCAACGAAATAAATATAGTTATATTTTACCTAATTAATTACATAATAATTTCAACAAAATTTCAAACACCTGAGTTTAATTTAAACGATAATAACGTCATTAGCTAAGTCACTTTCATTCGGTTTGGAATTCACTTAAAGAAAATAAAACTATCAAAAATAACTCGGCTCGCATTTAAGTCCTGCGTAACGTCCGAAGCTAGCACCTTCCCTTTAGCAATTACATAATACTAACTACTGACTGCGTGTTGCGGCGCGTCGCCCCCCGGCCGGGCGCGGCGGACGCGGCGCGGCGCGGCGCTCCGACTAGATGTGCCGCGGGGCAGCCGAGGCCGCCCTATCACAGGCTCAGTGCGGCGCGGGCGACTCCGGCCCGCGCACACTGCACTAACTCGTGGGCACCAGCAGCCGCACGAAACTGTCCTCGCTCCAGCCCCAGTCGTCGGGCCACGTGTCCTCGGGGGGGTCGAGCGCGGACCGCGACGACAGGCTCAGCACCGAGCCCCAGTCGATGGTGCGCTGCTCCTCGTCTCCGTAGCCCGAATCTCGGTCGGGGGGAGGCGGGGTAGGGAAGGGCGTCGCGCGTCCCGCGGCTGGATCCCTGGAACCCAACAGCTCGCATCGCGCCACGCCGCCTGCCACGCAGGCTGGCTCGAAGGGCGCCTCCTCGGCGCTCTCGCGCTCCATTTCTCTCTCGATGCCTCGCAGCGTGTTGCACACGAGTACTGATCGCCTGAGCGAAGGGTCCGCTGTCTGGCGCAGTCTGGCCAGCTTGAGCGCGCACAGGTTCATCATCTTGAAGCGCCTCTCGCGGTAGCACCGTCGCGAGGCGCAGCGGCCGGCGGCGCGGCCGTCGCAGCAGGCGCGCGCTGCGGCACCGCCCAGCTCCAGGTAGGACTTGCCGTTCTCAGCGCGGATGGTGTCATGCGCGCCGCACCAGCCGCCGCACCAGCGTCGGCGGCATGCGCGTCTCTCCTCGTCCTCGCCACGCCAGCAGTCTCCGCCGCCGGCGCCGGCTGCTACGGCCTCGAGCCGCGCTATCGAGTCCTCCCAGCGCGCGACCTTGCCGCCGCCCTCGCACGGGGAGCCGGCGCGCCGCTTGGCGCCGCACCCGCCGCCCGAGCCCTGCAAAATCAAACACGCTTCATTTAATAACACAAATCGAACGTTTATTTGCAAGTTGATTCATTAAAAAGTAAATTTCTGTACCATTACGAGTACAAACATTCGAATCGTTCATATAATGACACTGACGTTTATTTTGTCTACGTCCAAATCAAAAAGGTAATCACTAGTTTACACTAGTTCTTATTCGGATGAAAAGATGTAGAGGTAGAGACAGGTCACTCGAAATCTAGTCAATGAAAAGCATGGGTGTCCGTTTCCCTAGTCGCATTTGGATAATATAAATTACAAGAGATAGAAGACAGTGCATAATGGTGCGTGGGCGGTGGCGGCAGCCCGGACCACGCTCGGCTGTGCACACGGACGTGGTGGGAGCCGCTCTCTCGCTACGTCAAGTACCGTAAGCTACACGGCGGTCTAGCTCTATGGAAAATTTATACAAATTTTGGAGGTATTCTCCAAATTCCACGCTATTCCTGTTATTGGTTTTTGTCGTTGTCTAACATGCCGACACTTATTAGACTAGTGTATAGTAATGTCAACAAGAATGAACAATGAGTAATATTCTCTTGGTAGTTTATTTAATTTCGTCTCGCATAAAAACGGATGCAGCGTTCCAAATAATCGGTGTGAGCCAACGTAGCATACGGGTGGCGGATAAAGGTACCTGATGGGGTGCGCCGAGCTCGCTATTGTGCGCGCTCCGACCCTACTCAGTTTTTTTAACGACAATGCGCTCCGGGAACGCAGCCCTTGGGGCCGGGGACCGATGGGCGCTCAGGTAAAGGGCTCCGGGGTCTACTCACCCGCCGGATTTAAGCCACCCTTGTGTTGTGCAGTCATGCTGCATTCTTTCGACATCAGAAATATGCACAATATGGTTCCCTCCCCGAAATATCTCATTCTATCAGACCAACTCCGAAATTATACGCTGTGTTCTACAGGTGTTATAATATATTGATACCTTTGCTGTGAACCTGAATAACTAGCTATCACGATAGCAGCTGCAGTTGAACTTTTAGTACTTATAAATGACGGACGAGCAAGTGACGAGGGCGCGTGACTTTTACCGCAGCGACGAATATTCATGGAATTATTTCGCCTATACATCGCTGGTTCAGTTAGTGATGACGAGCCAATTCCACGATGCATCGGACCAACGGACAACGACCGTGGCAATGCACACGTACTGGAAAAAATAAAATGGTAAGTGGCAAAGTCCAGAAGGCGGCAGATGCCACTACACCTGCCGCTACAATTAGTTGGGACACGCGTGTTCGCAAACCTGCCTAGAAACTTACAGCTTTTATAAAACACATTATTTAAAATGAGAAAATTACTTTTATTTTAATGCAACATATATTCATCAGTAGATATTGAGTATATCCTCGAAAGAAAAAGTGTGCATATTGTGAGCGTATTTCCATGAATATTACTTGTTTTTAAAATAAATTTGTTGAGTATTTTGGCCTACTTCAACTAAATGCCAATATAATTGAAGCTTTTTATGTAATTTGAGAATAATAGTGCAAAGTTTTTTTTGATTTTCTTTTTATATGGAGTTATGTGTACCTACATATCTTATTTTACCTACATCCGGCACCGGCATCATAATAGTGTTTTAGTAGGAACTATTGATAGACAACACTTTAAATTATTTATTTTATTCCTTTTGATAGTACCTACCTATTTATAGAACTTGACAGTTTACTTTAGCACATGTAGAGATAGTGCATGTGGAGACGATTTGTATATTGGTTTTTAAAGTAGACATAGGTGTATAAACTATTTCTTTTTGCCAAAAGAAAGATAGAGACTGTGCCTAAGTACAAGAGGCTAACATCACATGATTGGTTAGTTTTAGTAGGTTGCAGGCGGCGCCATTGCGCCGAGCCGTCGCGTTGACTCAGCGGCCACTCATCGCAACGCTGCAAATAATCACTTTGCGTCACTCTTTATCGCTCCACAGAAACGTGCCACCTCACTCTGTACTCTGTGATTATTGCACGTCTTTTATTCTACATCCACCTACCGTTCATTATAAAAATATCAAAAACGAGACAGGTTTTCAATGCAGAAATATCTAGATAATATCTAGCGTGAGGTAGTAAGTATCATGTGGCGCTCGCGAGCGCTATATGTATGTAGCGGTGTCGTCGCCAGCGCTGGTGCTCATGAAAATAAATTTAGTAAATGACGTTCGCGCTCCGCGTTGCCGCTTCGTGCCTCTGGAACGCGGCTGCGCGACGTTGCCGCTCCGCTCGCTCTTTCTAATCTTGTCGTAAAGTTCTTTTTCTGATGCGCAGCGCGTCGCTCGTTCTCTCCGCTCGAAACTTGGAAACGTCAGACGTTTATTTTATCGCTAGTCTCGGATATGCGGGATTTTATAACCGTACCGCGCGCTATAGCGAGGCGAGGAGTTAGTGCTTATTCAAAATAACAACCATAAAGACTCCAAGTGTATGCGTTAAGAAGTCATACTAGTCGGAGCGACGCTATTACGGCGCCTCTCGCTCGTGGAGGTAGGAAAAGTTCGGTCGGCGAGGCGAGTCGAACGAAGACTTTCTATGGCATTGTGGAGACCAAATAGACGGCGGCAACGGCATTGCCTCACAGCGGCGGTACGGGTGTACAGTACAGCCATGTCGGGCGGAGGGGGGCGCGGGGCGGGGGCCGTGCACGCGCACACAGGCGCGCTCGTAACTACACCGCGCTGCTATCTAGCGCTACAGCTACCTACGCGCACCGCGCGACTCGCCGGCGAATGTTATATTATACACCCAACTATAAGCGGGGTAGATAGCGCCGAGCGCGGGGTGTACTGGGCCACGTTATGGGGTCGACGTCGACCTACCCACATGAGAAATTACGAAGCCGCAATATACGTTTTATATTATGCTAACATTAGCTGCTATTAAATAGTACTAAATACCTACCTACTTAATTTTATTTTCATTGAAAAGTTTTTAATACAGTAATGAAAATAATAAAAGGAACAGGTGCTTATATTGACTAGTGAAACTGCTTTGCCATAAGTAGATGTAACAGAACTGGTAATGAAGAGACACAGGTAGCAAATGGAATACTTAATATTATATTGACTAGTTACAGCTTTGGAATGCCAAGTAGACGAAACAGAATTGGTACAGAAGAGACACAGGCACTCTAACAAAATAGAGAGTTCAAACATTTGATAGAGCTATTTCAGCGCATCTATTTTTGTGTCTGTCGAGTTTCTGTGGCAATTTAGTGACCGGCGTTGATCACGCAAGCTTCATGTTTGTGTGGAATACATCGATGGCTGTATAAATAACATCGATTGTTTACGACGCGACGGTCATAACACTGTAGTAGATTTTTATTTCATTTTTTGTCGTCCATTCATGAAACAACGCGAAGAGGCTGCACTATCGGAGAGATTGAATGGCCGATTAAATCATTAACGCTCCTTAGCAGTACAATAGCGCACGTGACCGCGAAGGTGGTGATTTCATTACTCTTAGAAAGGGTTTGTTGTGGTACTGTCGGGCGCATTCAAGATAAGAGATAGTAAACACCTGACTCGTTGAATTCTCTGCGCCGTGTTCGTGTAGCGCTAGAATCTAGTAATGTTAAAGCGCTTGAAAAGTAGCACGCGGTAATGGACACAGAAAAATAGTTTTTGTGTATGTTATTAACGAAAAGATGCGTTTCATGTTCCATTTTCAACTTTCCTCCAAAGTTACTGCAAGTCTTTAAGATAGTTTGACAACCTGAGGCAACGTATTATTGTCAAAAAGATAGAGGCTAGCACGGCGAGTGAGCTCACCGAGAATACAGCCGAGGCTTCGACGTGCCACCAGGGCTGTCCGATACACCTGCCTGATATTTACTACCGCCTACTTATATTTACAACACCACACAAACCGAAACCCTGTATTAGTTTTTTCTTCTCATTTTATCTCTCTTATTTACAACGTTCAAATGGGTTATAATACCGAGAATATACTGCTCTTTTTACTATCATCATAAACTTGCAAATTTCAACGGCGGCGGCGGCAGTGTGGAGTGGAGGGAATGATAAAAATAAAATATATTGAGAATATGGTCGTGCGAACGAGCGTCGAGCGCTTGGCGCGGACAGCCCTGGCACGCACATTTCCGTGAGCGGCGAGCGGAGAGCGGCGAGGCCGTGCGCGCTTGTGTGCGTGCGTGTGTGTGTGTGTGCGCGCCTGTGTGCGCCAACCAGTCCCACATCCTGTTTGGCGGGCCGTCGCTCGCGCAGCTTCGTGCCGTGCTTCTGTCGAGCTTTTTATTTCACGCCTCTGGCTACTGCTCACCCGTGTACGATTGATTTTAACAGTAGTTGTGTAATCCAATTTTTTGCCAAACACTAACAGTATCGAATCGAGACTTTCATGTCATGTTTGACGAAAGATTTTATTAATATAGGCGCGTTCACGCTTTGTCCAATATGCACGTAAGTTTGATTAATATTCATTCGGTCAAATACCAAACGATTCCATGTCCTAATCAACTTGATAACGGGAATATAATTTAGTTGAAAAGAATAAATGAAGGTAAAAAACGGGCAACGTGGGTATTTCCGAATGCCATTATATTGAATCACTTGTACAAAATGGAATTCATTATAGAATTCAACAGTTCGGGAATGACATGGGAAATGTACCGAAGTTGGAGACTTACAAATTCAACCTGTTTTTCTCGAACGAAACACATTAAGACTGTTTTTAGTTACTCCCTCAACTTCCGCACTAAACAAGCCTTAAATTTAATGAAACATATGAATATTTTATACATTTCGTGGTCTCCGCGCCATTTCGGTCTGGTTGAGACTTGAAAGACTTGATTAGATTCATGATAACTAGTTATGTAGAAGAGGTTCCACTGGAGCTAGAGCTCTAGCATACAGCTATGGATATAGATTTCTTATTATGTTATCTCTCGAGCCAAGTATTCATTAGGAATGTTAGGATAAATATAAGTGCATTTGTCCAATTATTTATGTATCAACTTTGGAGTCTAGAGGCTGCAAGTTCAGATCGGATAAATCGCAATATTACCCAAACCTTGAACCTCCTCGAAATATGAGATAATGAATTCATATAACTAGTATTTTGAACCACATTCAGTTAAGAAATAATGGTTGAAATAAACGTAAGAACAACAGTAGGGCACAAGAATACTTAAGTGGCTTATCGTAAAGGCGCTTTGTTCAATGACAGAATGTTTGAATGGGCAGTACAAAAAGCTCATAATCTATGCGTACCGTTATGCAAGTGTCAATAGAGTCAATCTCAAGGTGACGACTGAGAAAAAAAAAACGAACGAACAGTTGGAAAGCAAACAAAAGGAATCCCTCAGGAATGTGATCCCGCTTAAAAAGAGAGGGAATTCCCGAAACGTATTGTTTACAATGAGCAGGCGTGCGAGTCGACGAGTTATGCGTTTATTATGATGAGCGTGGCTTACACCGCGACCACTCGATGCAATGAAAGGGAAAATTTGTAGTTTTTGTCGGTAGAGCACGAGATGACGCACGCTTCCCCGAACGCTGCCGCCGGCTGAATGATCGGAATGTCGGCCGGAGAGGTTTCCTTCTAAGAATATAAGTTAAGTAGGCAGTAAGTATACCTCCCTACATACGGCGCCCAGCGCCTACCGAGCCAGTACGCGCCGCCTAACTGTTCCGTACTATGACCCATTAGCGCGTTGTTGTTGAAATTCAACCGCGTCCCACGCGAAGCTGCCAGAGGTCTTTTCTTATTTCCAGTTGAGTCTTTTTACTATGCTAATACTGCAGAACACTGATATTGTCTCAGTGATTTTGTATTCTTATTTGTGACCAAGAGCGTAGCATACTGGAGGTATCTTTTGTGCTTTATTTGCGAACGCGTAGCTATACGTTAATCTTAAATTTGCAAATTGTGATTGATAGTTTCATGTTTGACCACTATCGCACCTGTTGCTAAGTGATAATATAATCGAAGTTGAGCTACGCTTGCCTAGTTATAGTCAGTTCAATTGAAATAGGCAATTCTCAGTATTAAGCTTTCCATGTTGCTTCGACTTTTATGCAACGCTAGTTTGGTCGGTGTACTGATTGCTATGGTGAACTGTCACTATCGGCGAGGAAAATGAAAAGTGTGATTGACGTAAAGTGATTGATTACGTCTTGCGACACACACGAACCGGTTCAAGGTACTTTAATGAGCTTAACACTGACATTGTTAGAAGCCACCGTGCATACTGCACGTCGGTATAAATCACGGCGGATCGCAGGGGTGGAGTTATCTCGCGTTTAAGATAATAAATCAGGTGGCGGCGGCGCACGCGGGCAGATAATGACGTCACTGGCACGTATCTCGGAGAATCCCCGGAAGAGAGCGAATAAAATAAAAATGTCACGTAGCGATCAGCTGTTGGGCGGCGAGCGAGCGTGACGGGCGGGCCCGCGCCTCGCGCCGCAGCGATACGCATAACGACGCCGCAATAAAACTTATTTTTATGTTTTTCGCTCACAATGGCCGCGCGAAGGTCGAGCTATCTAAATGGGTCAATACACTCAGCGTAGTACGAGCGGTGAACACGTGCTCCCGCGTTTGTAAATAGCGAGATATCGGCCGATTGTTGCAGTGATTAATGGGGGCGCGTAATGACTCGGCGCCGGGCACCGCCGCCTCGCGCCTCGCCGCCCGCGCCGCTCGCTAATATGCTCATTCATCGCTTCGACACTATTATTATTTGCTGGTCGGAGATGGTTTTGTTCCGACAATCGATGCGACGACATTAGGGCGGTCAATGTCAAGGCTGCACTTGCTATGCGCCGTCCGCCGCCCGTGCTCAATGCTAATTGTCTACGAGCTGAGGCGACCCCGTTACGTCAATTTACAGACCTAAATTGTTCCAATGCCGACTTGTGCATCGACTGCACACGAACGTTTTCTATCTGTGCTTTTCGCATGGGAAAGGGCTCGTTTTGGCCTTTCGTGGTCGTTAACGTTTCGAAGAACTGAGTAAAGCTTAGGGTACAACTTCACTCGTAATTATTAGAATCGTAAACTTGAATTAGCTGGCTTTTGTTTTGTTTAATGGTCATTTTTCTGTTTGAGCTTCAAATAATATACTTATGTGCAATTATGAATTAGATGTTTGTCATTATAAGTAACAGCACAAATAACAATTTATAGAATAAAGTTGTCTGTTCATGAGAAAATTTATCATGTCACTAACTTTTTAACTGTTTGGTTTGTTCAGTTTTTCTATGTTTGCTTATACACATTCTAGAACCCATCTTAACAGTTACAAGCTACTGTGTAGTAAAATAATGTTCAAAAATATAACTCCATTTACAATTTTAAATGAGATTTAGTACTTAGGTAATGTGGCCATTAGTGTGTATTACCTGGCTCTTTTCTTACTAGTTCTACTTATTGTTATGACCTTTGACTTCCACAGACCAATACTAGCCAATACTTCAGTTTGAGTATTTTTGACATAGTGCGTCAACCATGCGTCAAATACAAATCTGTTTCCACTCCACAAAAAGTAAACAAATACAGTAACGCAATCCGTGCCCTTATTTATGAATATATGATACACAATAGAGTGTAGAAACACGTCAAAACCACTGTATTTGAACAGTATACAGGTGCAAAGGATGCACCGGTGAAATGTATGCAGCGTCATCGACAAGCGGGCGATAAGGGCGAGGTCACGGTTATCAATGGAGACATCTCCATACGCGCACGTGGCGGCCGGCCACGACATCTCGCGCCCATTCACATGAAGACGCCCCCGCCCCTCGCGACCGCGGCCCGCGCCCCTCCGCGCACCCCTCACCTCCCCTTACCCTCCGCGGTGCATCCATGCAACAAGTTAGGGCAAAGGTTTTGTCTTGTAAGGAGTTCCGCTAGACAGTGTCGCGTCCCGCAGGCGAGCACCCTCGCTAACAGAGATTTAATTTTCTAGAAGAATTAAAACGTATGAAAAGTTTAGGCACTTCAAAAATATGACCATACTTTTCATGAAATCTTACACAATCCCATAACGAAATGCATAGTTTTCTCATAAAAGTACATAGGTACATCAACTCTCATTATTGTGTTTAGTACAATATTTACATTTACCGTGATGAATTTTCCTGAGAAAATCTTGACTATCGAATTCTAATACATTACCTAAACATCTAAAAAGGCCAGGAGAACAAATACCAGCTAAAAGTACCCACATTAAAAAGAAATATCCCAAATAATCGGTGAAATCAGCGCCATTCTACATATGTAGCGCAATTCAAATAAAGTTCCCGTAAAACATGGAGGTTCAAACACATTTTCCAGCTTCGTGATGCCCAATTAAATATGGATGTGATTGAAAAACGCGTGTCCGTTAACGAGCGTGTACATAATTGTTGGGCGGCGGGGCAGGCCCGGAGTGACCCAGTTGGCGTTGCCTGGCGACCCGGGGCTGGTCCACCTCCCCGTCCCACCTGCCGCCCACCTCGTGCCACCCCGCACTAAATAACCTGCCCGAAACCGACACCTTAGCAAAGGTCGTTCAACCGTCACAGAGGCAGTTGCTCTCGCGATTTTTAATCTCCACATGCATACACATGAGATGCTCCTCACCAACACCCTCGCGATGCATTAAGAAAATAATCAATAAACGAAAATCCTAATTACAGGTTCATTAGCTATTAGCTGATCTCTGATCAGAGCTTTGGATAATTGTGATGACATTTCATTTGAATTCAATGTTTTTCAGTACAAATAGGATTCTATTAACACATTATTATTGGAACTACTACTACTAGTCTCTGTCAACCCAATGGCTTCCGTCAATTTTTTGAACTCATTGTAATTGGAATTTAAGTAATACACGAAACACGCTCTAGTTTGAAGCTATAATTGTAATAGGTAAGATGCCGACAGTCTAGATGCCGAGCTGATACTAACTTACACAAACTATTTAAAGTTATTTTCTCTCACGAAGAGTATTTTCTGTAGAGCCGAATAGAAAAACCTGCGAGCGAATAAACTTAATTGTTATAAGCCGCGTTTGCCGACTGCCTCCCCTCTAGTCCTGGGAGGACGAGGGGTTGGGAGCAGTTGTATTTCTCCGAACTTGTGCTAAATTTCACTTTCTCTGAAGACGTTATGCGTAGACTGAACCACTCACCGCGTTCCCGTCCTAACGCAAACTTTCCTAAATAGTTTCAACAGAACAGAGTATCTGTTTTTTTTTAAATGAGCATCGAATGTCATGTTACTTTCGTCTAACTTCATCACTAAGGGCTACTGACCACGATTTTCAATGTTTCAATGTTTCATTAAAGCCCCCTACTATTTCTTATTAAAAATTAATAGTATCGACGATGGAATATGTATCTTCTACGAGAGCGCTCTCCACCCTCTGTGAGATGTCGTTATCTTAGCGAACCCTAACCAAGTAAAACATAAAAAACGTTAGTCAAAAAAGTCCTACCACTCACAAAAACTCCGCCACCTTCTCGCCCTCCCCTCCGATGTTATAAAATGCTGAAGGCGAGGTGGGTGGGGCGCGGAGCTTACGACCATATCCCCTCGTCTTAAAGTCGAGAGCCGTTTGTGCGGTGTGCGCACACCAGTAAAGTGCCTGAAAGGCGAGCACACGAGCGTAGAAGCTTTAGCAAAATGAAAGCCGACTCGCTCTTAATTCACCAGCACATAGACGCCGCGTACGGACGTCGATAGAGCCCCCTGTGCCACCCTCCGCCCGCCCGCCCCCACGCGCCGGGCATAAATAAGGGAGACGAACTCGGGTTAACAAGAGAGTGAGCGCCCTCCCTCGCGGCAATGCTAGAAGGGAGAATTAAGGGGGCTGTGGCGAAGGACGAATTAAGGAGATGAGAGAGCACACGCTCTCTAGACGAACCAACTCGCACCAGCCAGGGAATTATAAGAGAGCTCTTGTCACTGCGATGCTCACCACCCAAACATTTATTTTTTGCTTTATAATTTCCTACAACTTTTATTATTTATGTAGAAAAACAGTTGGTATGTAAAGTTATAAACTGCACAACACGAACTATTTTAGTACAATAAGTTAGACTGATATAGGTAGAGTCTTAGTTTGCTTAATTTATATTAAAAAAAAATATAGAATGCGCCTCCCTGAAGCCGCCTACCAGCCGCGTGACGTCACTCCTGCGTTTTCGAAGCACGTGAGCCACTTTGTCACATAAATTACAAACTATATCCCACAGGAGTTAAGGTTTGTTTTCGACGAAATTGCTAGTGCTCCTTTGTCTTGATGGTTCAGGGTAGGTGAAAATGTTCTTTATTTGTGTGAAGTAAAGGTTCAATTTAGGCGGGTGGTATAGTAATGATCTTGGGAAGAGGGTGGGTATAAATTTTCCATGGGGGCAGACGGGGCGACGTCGCGCGAGGGCGCCGCTGAGTCACGGCGCGCGGTGCCGGCGTCGGCGGGGCACGGGAGCGGACGAGGGAGCGAGCATATTGTAAGTATCTACCACTCACATGTCACGAAGTTTTCTCCACATCGGGAAACTTTGTTAACGTCAACGGAGCACGTGGCCTTGCCGATATTATACATAATTGCTGCACGAGTTCCCGCTCAACATGTGACAACTTCGCGCTGACACTCTACGACACTTCGGATAAAAAGTTCAGTACACACATGCACGAAATCAGTGCGATGATGTAAACTTTTGAACCGTTTGATAACTTTATGTTTATTATGCGTTTGATTTATGGCGCCACATCACGAATTGTTATTTTATTGACTTAGGTAGATTAAAAATGAGTGTTATTGAACTTGAAAAAATGTAATAGATCGCAGGAGCATTGCTATCAATGAATTCTGATAGGTTGTAAATACTTAGATTGTTTTATTTTTTTATTGACAGTCTCTAAAAGTACCCGCAACTATTTTTATTGCAGTAGATGTTATCATTTTCATTACGAAATATCAGAGGAGCAATTGAAACATATAATTTGTTGGCCGTATCTTAGAAGTCGTGCAATCGGCTGCGTTACAGCGGCTCGTCACCTTGAAGCCTGATAACGTGGCTGGCGGCGTGATAAGAGGCGATACCGCCGACCCGACACATAGGTACAATCTTATATTCATACTTGAACGCTTATTGTATTCCCATTTGTCAACGGTGATTTCATAATAAGCAACCGTAACATACGACCGTCAATGAATCGTAGCTAAAAGCGTTTTATGAAGTATTTGATAATACGTAAAACGTGTTTAATTAATCTCGACATTAGATAGCAAACAATAATAAAATATTGTAAATTCTTAATAACATTGAAAGTTTACATCTGATCAGCTTATCGATAACAACAACAGTGTGTAAACAATTATTGCTTAATAGCCACTTTTAAAACAATTACCCATTATGTGACTTGGTAGCGTGTAGTTAAAATACTTCTACCGTAGCAAACTTAAGGCAATGGCTTTATAATTTTATTTTCAAAAGGATTTGTTGAATGTATTCATAATTTCCTCATATATTTATGTCGAGATTAGTTCGAAAATGGCTAGCTCTTTAGTTTTTCTTCGAGTTTTCCACCTCGCTACGTATGAGACGTGGTGCGGCAGCGCTCGAGCGAGCGCCCACAATACTCAGCTTGAAGATCCGCCGCTGTTGCCAATTACATTATGTACAGCGAGGGGGCCGCCCGGGCGCCGGGCGGCGGGGCGGTGACTTATATAAAGCCCCCTCCTCACAACGGCTTGGAAACTCACAGGTTATAAAGCGCGGGAATGAGTTTTCCCGCGCAAACTTTATCGCGAAAGCTCGCTCAGGCTTTTTCACAAGCTTAGTCTAGTTCGATAACGGATCCTTGCTTAGGAATGAATATTATGCTGCCATTTTATACGTAATTATTTGTCATAATGAAAATAGCGTGTAGCAGTCACTGTATATGTATACTTCTAGAAGTCCTTGTGCACTTTTCAGTTTGGATTATAAGATTCTTTGTTGATTTACTCTCAATATATTGAAACATACTAGAGGAAACAAAAGTCAGGGGCGACCCTTTCTAGGCGGCCGCGCTTAGGGAGCGCACAAAGACACTCCCGAGTTCAGTAACGAGCTCCGGGTCCGTTAGCCCATTGCCAATTCACAGATTAGGGTTCCGCACAACTTTCCCGCCCGATGCGATCCCTAACAAAGGGTTTTTTATACTACGTCATCAGGTAAATGAAACTGTCAGATATTATTTTGGAATGGTACCTACGCCGACGGCGTCAGTTCATTTGGCGTGGTGGGTCGATAAATCAATATTTTGGTAAGGTCAATATTGGTGGGCAGCAGGTTGCCGGCGGGCAGTGGCCTGGAGGTGCGTGCCGGCCGCAGCAGCAGCTCGTGCTCGTATCGCTGCTGTTTTGCATAAGTAATGACCGCCCCCGCCCCGCGCCCTCCCGGCTCGCCCGTAGGCCTATCGATTGCGGCGGCGCGGGGCGGGCCGCATCGCCGTAATTGTCACACTGAGCGAGCTGAATTTAACTCCACCCTCGCGTTATCGACCTTACTACCCCCGCATAAAACCCACTCTCCGTCGGCAACAATTACTGATTGAATACCAAATGCGTTATAGTCCGCTCTAAGTTTGGAGGCGGCTCGTAATAGAGCCTTCGAAGAGTCTATGACAGAGTTTAATTAGACAGGCGTGTGATGGCAACGAATGGATTTTACTTGTTCGATATTTCAGACCGAATTAAAGTGCAAATTGTTGGGACTGAATAAAAGCACTTAAAATTAGTGTATCTACCACTGAACTGTGTTTAGCGGCGCAACCTTCAGATCGGGCGTGAGCGCTCTATTGGCGTGCTGTTTGCGCGATTGGTTAGCGCCCGCTCGTAGAAGGCGACAGACAGCAAAATACTTGAGTTAGGAATCGCGCGAATTAAGATCTTGTTGCAGAATCCTGCTGTCAACTAGATGCTGATCTAATGCTGATTCTTTTTCAGCGTGATGCCGATTGCCATCGGGGAGAGCCGTTTGACAGTGGACAATCACGCTCAGTAGTCGCACACAGAAAACAATAATTCCGTGTAGTTTCGCGCGACAGAGCGTGCGACGTCGCATCGCATCGTGTGTATTAATAGTCGTTGTCTAAGCGAGCTCGGGTTTTTTAGCGCACCAGCAACGACGAAAGTATGGAGAAAGTGGCGCGTTGACGTCACTCACACACGCGCAACAAACGCGTGCCTTACGCTCGGCGGCCGAAGACAACGTGACAGCGCTCTCTGTGCTCGATACAGCAATGTCTTGCTACACGCCGACGGAGTTGCAACATCACTCTGCATGAGAAATACGAAGCCGCGGCAGCCCGGCCGATACGCAGTGCCCCCTCTCGACACGTTCACTTGCTCAACCGAAATGAGTTTAAAAAATACGTCCGCATTGAGCTCACATCGAAACAATGTTGGTTAATCACCAGACCCGTCGAGTCCAAGGCTCGTGAGCGTTCCCCAATCTTTTCATAATTATTGGAACTTATACGGGCGCTGCGTCATTGCATGCGGGTGACTATCACTGGTTTGAGGTCAGACTGTTTGTTCGCCTTTGACGTCCAGTGAATGCAGAATAATGCTTTTAAAATAAGGCACCTGTTTCGGTAGGAGTGCGTGGATAACCGAACAAAGGACCGGTCGTCTCACAAACACGATTCTTTACTGCGTCCCATTGCAGTTGTCATTGACGATTGGTTACGAGCGAAAATCGCCATTGTTAGCGGTACATGACATAACACGGCTCGTGCCCACGCGATCACAACACCTCAAAGCATAATACTGAGAAAACAAATAAAAGAAAGAGTAATGATCATCGAAACGAGAGAAATGAAACTGTCGCACGCGAGCCCCTGCCGCTGATGAGTTGTAATCGGTACTCGATTAAATTGAGATTAAACGCGGTTCATTCATAATCTGCTCACAACATCGGTAAACGTAGTACTTAAGTTTGTAGAGGCTTTAGTTTAGCGGTTAGTCGGCTTATCCGTGGGCAGGCGCGCCGCCCGCGGCGTACAATTAATTAAATAAAGTGCAAGATGAAAAGGAAACTGAGCGAGTCGATCAGCTGATCTGTGATTGATGCGTACATCATCGCACCCCGCTGCACGCATACAACCGGTTTAGGACCGTTATTATTTACAAAAAACAACATTGTTTGTTTACGATTCAATGGCAATTATATCGTGAATCAATTAAGGTCCGCGTCGTTGGACAGAGAATGCACTCGCAAGGTTGTCCTGTTGTTGATTTTACGATACCACACACCCAATTTTTTATATTCGTAGTGGCCAAATTGGTAATATATTGAAAAGAGGCTGGTCAACACCACTCGAAACCGTTAGGCGAGCTAGAGGAGAAAAGGGTTATGGTACAAAAGAGGAATTTCCTGACGTGAAGAGAAGCAGACGTTGAGCTGTTGTCTCTGCCTACCCCGGAGACAAAAAGGCATGAGTATATGTAAATATAAATACTGAACCGTAAGAGTATACCAAAAATAACAACGGCTCGACGACGTTGCAAGTAAAATAAAATGTGTAATAAATACAACTTGATCACTTTTCTTCATTGCCAAAAAGAGGTATAAGTAGTGACGTCACCAGGCGAGCTCGGTGAGGGCTAGAGGAGATTAGGACGGGCGGAGTTCGTGCGGGGGCGAACCCTCGCCGCACCGCCACTACTAGTGCTACTCGACTGGATCTCGTACTCGAAAAGACAAAATACAATTGGAATGTTGAACATCTTCGGTTGGTGTTGCAAAATACCACAGAATACTGACTTTATGAACTTCAACAAATGTATTTAATGTTGCCCTAATTTAACTAATAACTAATTTTGTATTTAAAATATTTGTCCACCTTTTGTTGTCGGTTTCAAGAGCATTTACAACTACTTTACTATAAGATTTGGTTGTGTGATCGTTAAGAAAATAAGATAACATTATGAATTTTATATGTCGATGAAAATAATAAATGAGGAATATTCGAGTTGGTGAACAAATGGTACGGGAGATCAAAGAGACGTGCTGGGGTGGGTTTGGGGGCAACCTCCCATCGCCGCCCGATGGGGAAATATGCTGAAACACACACACTCGCTACTACATTACTGTAATTATTCAATTATTAAAAAATGTACGACTGTGCATTCAATAAAACAAGGAGATATTAGGTTTGACACTGGTAATGTTTGTTGGGGATGGTTTTTGGGGCCATTAGATTATTTGGTAGGTACTAATGAAAAAGGCCTTTGGAAATTTCTTTCAGTCAACGTTTGGGTGGTGCAGAAATACATAGAAGTACTTATATATTCTTGACGTGAGGTTCTAAGTTCTAGGTTCCTATATTTTAAAACTCTGAAAAATGCAAAAAATAAATTAACATTCAAAAAAATACTTCAGTTGCTGAACTTGCTAACTACCCTTAATTTTTTAAGTAGTGTGGTGAAAATGTACTGGATGAGGTTCATACGCATGAATCCCTCAACATTTATGCAACCGTAACTAATTTTACTACATAAATTGCCCATGAAAACGTGAAACAAAGTAAAAATTTTGGTGAGCCTACTTCAAGGATTATCACAAAACGCAGAAGGGCAAAACCACCAAAAAATAATCATAACTTTACGCAGTACTGTTGTACGGTAAAGCTACAACTAATAAATCACAAAATAAAGAAGTATACGCAGAACGTGGTCGGAGCCGCGTCGAACTCCCCTCTGCGGCTGATTACGGCGCAGCACCGCAGCGGAGAGCACCAAATAAGAATGAATTTTTAATGAGCCCCATCCCCCGTAGCTGCCTCTTCCGAACAATACGCACTTAGGAGATTAGTCCCGGGAGCGCTCGCCTTAACAACCAACAACACTAATCTAAAAGTTGTAACAAATAAATTTCATCTTTCTATATTTTCCACGACTCTATCCAACATCAATGATCGAAGATTCTATAATAGACATCTTTATTTTTAATAGTCTATGCAGCTGACACTGACGTAACTGTCGATACGTTTTGTTACGAGAGACAGGTAGCCCATAAACTCAAACGAGCCATAAAGCAATAAATGATAAGACGACGACCCCACAAAACAATAACAATGTAAGTAAATACTGTTTTATAGTGTAAACAAAAAGAATAATAAATGTGTTACGTAGGCAGCGGTTCGCGGATGGAGCTGCGAGCTACGTCAGGGAGGGAGCGGGCACGTCACGGGTGCGACGTCATCAGCGGAAGTCCGCACTAGATATATTTACTGTAGGCGTGCAGCGAACAGCCGGGACGGGTTCAATGTCGAGTCGCGACTATCTATCGGCCATCAATCAGCGACGCCGTGCGCCCGAACGGCGAACACCCGCTACCAAAGGACGCGACCGCGATACACTTCCTCGACTCGAACTCGTCCGCTCTCACATCGCAGCGCTCTAGAGACGTAGCCGATGCTCCTAACGATAACATCGTGCACATTCCACGCGTGATAATAGTTTGTTATTATAGTCGTAGTAATAGTAATCCACCTGTCTTCGATTCGCAGATATGAATCGAATCGATTGTCACGCTCGGTCGGGTGGTACATTATCATTTTCATTCATGAATTGATAGATGTATGTAATTCGATATCGAAGTGAGTTGGGACAGATTGTGCGTGACCGGCGCGCTCGTAGAGCGGTGCAGCAGGCGTGAGGCGTCCGGGAGCAAGGCCGGCGCTGTTTACAAACTTCCGTCACCGATTTACAAGCACTTGTCACTCACCGCCGCCGTTCCTCGACCGACACACACGTGTCTACGCAAATAATAGCGAGCCCTCACAGTTGACATTGTCCCACTTCGGCTAACTGCCCGCCGGTCTACTCTACACTAGAGATACGATCGGCCGTCGACTGCACGCATATTGCTAACGTTTTGCATACGTTATCGTCTCGCATCAATTGCTATGCTATCCGTTTTTTCTATTATTAGCCGTCTTTAGATGCTGAGCGATGAGCAATGACGCTGCATACGATAGTATTCTTAAATTTAGAATGCATGCACCCTTGTGTAAGTTGTGCCCTACGCGGGGTGAGAACGAGGGGTGAATGCAATGGGGTGGCTCACCCCCCTCAGGCCAGCACCCCCGGTGCACAGTAGGCGCGTAGTAACTGCAATAACGGAGCAGTGAAAGTGTCGCGGAGCGCTTCAACCGTCAATGGGTGAAGACTTTACTCCCTTCGCCCCTCCGTCTTGTACTCAAACTTGTAGCTAATAGTACGAGCTTCCCTGTGTCGGTCGCCGCACATGTTTATCTTCACATAAACATTGTTATCGTTGAAACTTTTACCTAGACAAGGTAAACGATTCTGGTAACTAAACTTGTCGTATTACAGTCAGCAAAAGAAGTCACCCGTGTCCTCAAGTAGTATCGCAATGGACGTGCACTCAAATAGAGTACGTATGGTCGATTGGTGACAGATCAAGTATGTAAAGTGTACGTGAGTGGACACCGGCGACAAGCAAAAGTAAACAAACGAGCGGAACGAGTGCGTCGTCATTATCTCGAGTCATGAATGAAACGGAACGTAAATTGAAATGTATCGCGTGCCATAATCCGCGCGCATTAATCTCACTCAAACGCCGATCGTTGTGTAATAGCGAGCACAATAAACGACTCAAGTTCATTGATCCACTTAATGTCCGCGCTAAATGTGTCGTTGTTGAATGTCAAAACATTGTATTACATAATTATCCGCGTATGCGTGATAAGTGAGGTGCGCGCGCGCCTCCACCGAGCGCCGGCCCACCGCTACTTCCGAGTCGCACCGGACGCTGATCAGTCGATCATCTGCGATACGTCACACTATTTATTTATGAGCTTATGATTATAAAATGACGTTTACAACATTCTGATATCGTTGACCGGTTGCCGTATAATAATAACATTCATTCATAAGTAGTGATTAATGGTTACTACCTACAAAATAGATTTGTAGTATAAAGCTATTATCATAATTATAAACAAGATTTTACGCTACTTGCTGGCCGTAGTAAAACATTATTTACAAACATTCGAAGCAAAGTCAAAATTACATCGTTGTTTTGTATACTTTGCGTTTTTGTTCAATCTATAACTTTTTTGTTGTCGTTACCTATACTTTTAATAACTCAGCTAGTAGAACTTTATTTGAAAATAAAGTAGTTTCTATTCCGCATACACTATTACATATTTGTATGATTATGATTTGTATTCATTGATACAGTATAAGGTCAACGTCGAAAATTCCCACGTGCAGCATAAAATATAGAGCAAAATAATAGTCAACAATAACATTTTCGTAGTATAAAATGAATTGTATAAATAGTAATTGTTTTGTTTATAAATTGAATATATTTTACGGTACTTTCCGACTTAGCATGTTCATACTGGACGTCTTGCAATCGACTCTACGCTTTTACGACTAAACGTATTGCAATTTCGTTCCGATGACGATGTTTTTAAGGTAATCGAAGGTACTAGTTTAACTTTCGCTGCATCGCGAACTTGACCGTCAAAACAAGATTGCAATAAAACATCACACTCGTACAATGACGTGAATTTACATAAATTATTGGCGGTGGCGCGTCTCCGGCCGTCGGCACTCGGCACTCGTCAGAACAGCCGCCGTTTACCCAGATGCAATGTTTACATAGCCATCGGCACTCGGTTCACCAAACGGGAGGGTTCAACGACTCATATATTGTTTTATTGCCAGACGTAATTGGGTCGCGGTGCGACATTGAGGGCATACAAAATTTATTTAGAGCGTGGAGAAATCACGCTGCGAATCGCAAATACCATTGTTTTCATTTTTCTTACGATCACTGTTCCAATCGACTTTGATTTATAATAATTGACTTGTTTGTAAGGTTACATTAGTAAGCAAAATGACTAATATCATATCACCGGGTTATTATGAGATAAGATTATGAGTATGGTTCATAATTTTATCTGATAATTGTCCCGCGATGGACAATCTATAATTTTCCAATAATTATACCTTATCTGGCACTGTGAATAAATAATAAAAGTACAAAGTAGATTTCTTAAGATTAAGGCGTACTTAAAGTACTTATTCTTAATATATTTAGAAGTCTGTTAAAGATTACAATTCTTCTTCATATTGCTGTTGTTATTTATATACAAATAACGTTTCTGTAGACAGTAACTAATAACGATAAGTTTAAATGAAGAACTATTTTTAAATTGAGTTGACTTGTATACCCAACTACTAACTAGCCAAATATTAAGTGTATACCCACCTATTTAAACAACTATATTTCATATCATTACAAATATAGGATAAGTATATTATTACAAAGAAGAAATTAACCCGATTAATATAATAAAATCGCAAGCGCTTCCTGCACACGAAGAAACAGATAACAATTTGTTATCAAATAAAAACTGGTAAACAAAGTAGTAACGTGCGCCCAATATAGCGGCAACAAATAAATAAAAGAGGTACGCATTGAATTTGGTGCACCTGACATTCGCATACAATATTTTTTTTCTAAACAGGTGTTCTGGCGGTGATGCTCGTCACTCAGCAGGCGCGTGTCGATGCCCTATATTATTGTGCTGTCTTTCAAGTTCATTGAGTCACACAATGGGCATATAATTGGTCGTTAGCGTATGTCAAAACACGTCGCTGTAGCTCATAATGCTTTACATAATTAGGCTCGTTTGCATAAGCGATTATTATGCGTGTCTTCGTCGATGACGTCGGCCCACTATGGCTAATTCATTCATTTGTTTATGAGTTTACTATTACTTTTACTCCACGTGGTTGACTGTTTACAATGCGAGCGTGAATTTAACGGCAAATGTGTAATAAAAGTTGTTATTATTACGTGATGATTAAGAAGCTCATTGTGACGTTGATTGCGCGGTGATAGCAGTTTGTTTACATGTGTCTAACAAGTGTAAGTTTGTTTTAGGTTCCGTCTGCCGATTTGCGATAATTATCTGGGTTATTACTATTATTATGTCATGCCGTGTAAACCATTAGTACTTTTATTGACTGAAGCAAGTTTTGTATTCAGTATTTACATTAAAATTTTGGTGTGCATAATGAATCGCGAGATTACGGCATTGGACTAAATTTTTTTTTGTGTGGAGGCATTTCCTATCCTTCTATGCAGATACATTTCTCAGAATCACACCGTAATCTATACATGTTCTGTGTTTTAGACCAAAATTTGCATTGTAACTTTACTGTCAGAGCCATACTTAAGCAAACACCCAAAAAATATGTAATGGTGATGGGTAATTGTCCTAATTGAATGATCAATCAGTTTACCAATCCTGGTACCTAGTGGCTTTGATGGTAAGTTAATGGTAGGAGCAGTTACCTAAAAAAGACCTTATTATTCACGTAGTATCGATTTGCCGCGTTTCATTGACAGTAGTCGTTTAGAAACTTTAATAATAATAATGCTAATTTTTTAATTTCGAGAGCTTCATTCTCTTTTATCTTATTTAGATTTAGAAACTAAACCTGTCCAATCAGTAATTTATTGCCAATAGCTGTAGGCAATACGTTGTAATATAAGCCTAAGTTCTGCAACAATTAGCCGACGGAACTTAATCCTACGGGATTTCGAAGAAACCCTGGTGTAAACATTACAACATAATATGGAATATAACGAGAACATAAAATTTTTGTAAATATATTTTTTTTGTTTTGTTAATAAGATTAATATAAAATGGGAAGTAAATATAAAAAAAAAAAACTATCCTATTTGTTGATGAGATTTAGAGGCGTGACTATGAATGACTGATATGTATCTGCATGAATGATATGAATGGACATAGAACATATTAATATTGTATCAAATACTTCAAACAGTTAATAAATCATCTACTCACATCATCACTCATCAAACAAAATGAAATAAAATTGAGACTATTACAATAAATTAATGGAAACAAATAGATAAATAATAATTATATCCAAAATTAAATTATAGATTCTAAACTGTGAACAACAGAAAATTGTCCCTCTCTCCGAACATTGTGCTGTGCCCGACAGGGTCCATAATTGTAACTTAATAATATTAACATGACATCTATATGTATCACATTATGGAACGCAATAAATGTATTGAGTATTGAGTATTGAGTACATAACGTAAGATGTCACTTCTGAATAGCTATTGTATACAAGAATCATGATTTAATGACAGCGTATAAATATTGCCTAGCTACAGAGGAGAACAAAAGACACGGGTATTTTATAGATATTTGTCATCATTTAATGTAGTCTATTAACAAGAACTGTGCTGCTGAATGAGATGGTGATGTTCTGAAAAAGGGATAGGTCGGAAACATTATGTTCAATTGCAATGAACAACAATATGTGAAAGACTGATGTCAGAGGAAGCTTGTGAGGAATGTAAGAACAAAAGCAAGTGACCCTAACACCATGGAGAGAGGTTGTGTAACATGCAGAGTTGTTAAACATCGCCAAGAAAAACTGTGTAGATGATATTAAGCATAATGGCTTCCTGCGATGTAGGTATATACACTTTCAAAGGATTACATAGATTTGAACTATTTGGAGTAATAAAATAACACTCTAAAATTTAATGATGTCGCGAAATATTCACAAAAGACTATTGCATACGTGAGCTGATGTTGCTTGCGTCACAGCCACATAATAAAATAAAAGAAAATCAGTATACCGCTTGAAATGATCGGTATCAATGGAAATTATATATTATGACTTGACAAGTAAGTTACCAGGCAATTATGAGTTGATCGTTTGCAATTCGATCAGAGAGTCACTGTTATCCTTATCAAGCGTTCTATCGAAATTTAAATTGACCGTTAAGACCTTCGAAGTTCCAACCCTTTTTCACTATCGTTGGACGGACCCGAGTCATGGTGACTCGCAACTTTTCGTGACTTTTAATCATCTATCGTTTTTATGAAGCACTAAGTAGATGGTGGGATCGTTCACTCAGCGGCCGAGGTTAATAACACCATAAAACTGCGAAGCGGACTATTTATTATGGTAATTTATATGTTTTGTGTACAACCTGTCAGGGTTTTTTTATAAATCTGCGAGGCAATTAGTTATATTTTCATAACAAGGCGATGAGATAACTAAAATAATTGTGTAATTTTACACTAGGTAACAATTTATGATCGCTCTTTCAAACTCTTTGCGGGTAAGGTAAGTCATTATCACTTACTTGGTGAAAGAAAATAGATCTCTAAGAGATTTTTTTTTGTACGCGTTCGATGATTTGTGAGTTCTAATAGTTTCCAGATATGTATATGTACTCGGATATGATATAGATTAGATTGATCAAGTCTGAAAATTGTTCTGATTCGTCAAGTCTCTTATTAGTTCTTAATTTGACCGATTATACCCTAAGTCCATAGGGACTTGCCTAAGATCTAGTGTCATACATAACAGATTCTAAGACAATAAACAATACCGCGAAATACATTCCATTGACAAAATCGAAAAAAAATATATCCTTATGCGAAAATGGAAATATATCACAACTAAAGTTGAGAGCGCAGCTGATCTGGTAACATAACTGTGCCAAACAACCAATGTACACAACTTTAGCCTTTAGCCTCCAGAACGAAACGATCAAACTCCTTTGTAGTTGTGCTTACAACTCTTACGAGTAAGTACATAAGGGTAGTTTGTGCATAGTTTCTTAGTGCACGTGACTGCAACAAGTCGCATTCCACGCCTTACTAATGTCCTTTACATCTATCCCTTTAGGCTTAACACTGATTATATAATTTAACATTACCATTTTAGAGCTCAAGGGTTAGTTCTTTTGAACGTTATATTCTCCGAAATTGTCTGTGTGATGTGAATTTCTTTTAATTCATTTGATTGCCTAGTTTTGGGAGAAGGTTGTTGGCTATTTAAGGTCATGCTGTGTCTCTTAGCGGCCAGGCATTAGAAAAATGTGGACAGGTCACCGGAATAGAAAGGAATAACTATGGTGGGTAAAGTTATAGGATAGGTATATGGAAGGCCATTTTGAAGAAGTTGAAGTTATAGGATTTATGGCTAATAACTAGGTATATAAATTTACTACGCTATTCCATGTTCACCGTATTCACCTTTTAAAACAAAGACCGCACCTACATAATAGTTATGCATGTATGCGGCTGCCAAAATATGTTCTTCTAAATCGGACTCATACCTAGCTATTTTCAAAGTGCTATCTATAGATTTTGGTTTGACATTTTAAACTTGCAAAGGCAAGGAAGGACTCCCTCAATTTATTCCTTACAGGTGGACATACCTATGTGCTGTAGAAACATGGGTTTTATTATTTTGACTTTTGGAAATTGATTGTGCTCTTATGTAAGAAGTTTCGTTTGAGTGTCTGTCGTAACCAGCGAGGTTCTTCTTCTGATTACATGGCAATGGCAAGAGGACCCAATAGAAAAAAACAATTTCTTTTATCGCGAAAAGATACCTTATTTTCCTTATTTATACAGAGTTGTATAATAAATAAAATTCCTGCCTCCCAAGGTTTACTGCCTATTAGATTCTCGTCAGAAAATAGGTACTCAAACTTCAAAGCTCAAGCGTAAGCAAGATATAAAAGAAACTCGACCGATGATTACTAAGGAGGTTTCTTATGTAGGTACCGATATAATAATATATAAAAAAAAGAATGTCAAAGGCTTTCAAGTTGAGAATGGACTCGCCAATGGCGACTCCAGTCTCGGAGTAAATCTCAATAAGTGTAGTGGAGGAGGCGCTCGGGCCTCTGCTGGGCGGGGCGCCCCAGCTGTTGCTATGGCAACGCGCCCCTAGCGCGCGCCGCCGCTTACCAGGCAAACCCACCGAGCAACCATACCTTACGTTTGTTTCAAAACTCAACATACGTTTCCAACAAAACCTAAATACTTTCCTACTGCAACTTATATATAACCTTTTTTATAAACCCAAGGTTCCTTGTATTAGGTATTTATCAATGCCAAGCAATTCGTATTAGTCCTAATATCGTTTGCTTCAACGAATCGTATTCGACGAATGCATTTATTCATTTCATTTGAGTAAAAACGACGAAGCGTTGTTCAAGAGTCCAGTAATATCACAGCAATATAGAAAGTAAAGTGCGTTAGCGCTGGCTAGCGATGGCGAGCCAACTCGGCGATAATTAATGTGGAGTCAGTCGAGTCGAGCGAGCGGGCGCCTCGCCGCGCACACAAAAAACCCGCTCCGACACAAAAACACCCGTCGACAGAGCGAGACAGCGCGCTGGGAGCGAGCGAGACAAACGCAACTACGTATTTCTGTGACGAGTTTTCGTTCGCCTCGAGCCTCGAGCGTCGCGCAGTTATCGAGATTCGAGCCGAATACCGCGCTTTGATTTAAAACTCTACTGAATGCGCCCTTTTATCTATCACATGGCGTTTGACAGGTCGCCGGAAACGCGCCGGGCTGTCAGATTCGAAAACAGGCGCGCATATCTTTATGATTTTTTTAATGACAATTAAGCAAAAGTTAATAAGTAACAACTAAAACAATGGCCCAAGCGCAATGAAACCAACATTACTGTGTTGCACAATATTATTCAGTTGAATTGAAATGGTAGAAGCGGGTACAGAAGAAATATTTAAATAAACGGAGGTAGAACCGCGAACAAAGAAAGAAATGCTAACGAACACTACAAGATTCGGTGTAGGGAAAATTACATTCTAATATACCACAGTCTTCACGAAATGATTAAAAAATATTTAGAAATATAAGAAAGTCTATGAAAAGTTGTCAAAATAACACCTACACTTAGTTTCAGTTTGATATTTTGATCATAGAAAAACTTTTAAGTCAAGAAATTCTTCACATAAATCTATGTAAACAAAACCTTTAAGTGATAAATCAACCCATGAATTGACTAAATTTGGAGTTTTAACCGTATCACTAACTTTTAACAAAACTGTACTAACACAATACAAAAACCAAGACTGGGAACATAAGTCGAACTCGAAACAATTATGAAATCTTTTAAACGGTGTCACACAAGTCTATACTAGTGATAAGAATGCGGGCTTACCTGGAAATCACTCCACATTTTCATGGGGATACACCATAGTTCCGATACGAAAACATCACACGATCACGATAACAACTGTCAAATGTGTCACAGCACGGCGTCACTGTCACATGCGAGCAGGGTGGAGGCCGAGTGCAGACTGAGGCTGGCGCGCGGCGCTCGCTCTGTCGGATACGCCGTTGCGCGTTGGGCATGCGTTCGGCGGCGCTCGGCCGCTGTCGGGCAAGTTCGGAGCGCGCCGCAGCGCCCACCTGCGACACGCCGCTCAGCACTCGCTTCCACGAACAACAAAACCGTACGAGCTAGCTGCCTACAATACCTCCATATCATTCGCACCAATGCTGACCAATGCATATATTTTGTTTTTCAGCATTATCCGACTTGTATTTATTTAAGCACTGGCTGCTAGAACATTGGTTTACATTCTCCTAATTAAATAAGATTCTATCAAACCTAATTTTTATGAGTTCTACCTCTGTGTGGTAACTCTTCGATTCAAGCATAAAAAGCTAGAAGTACCTACTACTGTTATATAGTCTCCGATAAGCCGTTATTGAGAAACTTGAAGGTGAGACATTGATACTAACGCAATGCATTGAAATCTCAATCCTAAAACTCGACATAAAGAGCTTAAGTTTTCAGCCAGCTGATAACAGAAAGTGACAAATAAAAAAGCTTTCTGAACAAAGTTTTGAGTGCGGCGCGCTACGGCCGGCGTAGCAGGAAGTTCGTAGCAGTAAAACTTCGTAGCGCTCTCGTAGCGTGAAAGTTTTGATTTCAACGATTTGCGTTGCGGCGAAGAGGGCCGTGGGGCCGTACTAACTGCGACCCTGCGCCCAATACTACCAACCACCTTGGACCACGAACACTGATGTCCATACGCAATTGTACCATATACATTGCTGTTTTATCTTACCAGCCATTGTATAAACACGGCACAAAAGCAGCAATGTACTGCGAATGTAGCGATGGTTAGCAATGTTGCATACATTTCAGATTTATCTGTTCGTTCCTCTTTCACGAGAGTGCGCCACTTGGCTGTCAAGCGACTACGCCCTTACCGTGTTTAGGTACATTTTGCAAATCACCGCATGACAAAAGAGCCTTCAATTTGTCGCGTTCCATTCCGCGTGCAGTTAAGGCAGCACGCGGTAACGTGGCTAGTTCACCGGCAATGGGGCGGGTGCCGATCGATAATGTTGCTACAGTACAGCGCCAACAAACGAGAAAAGTCGTTCGGCGGCAATTTTGACTATTTTTTGTACATAGTCAGGACTCAGATCTTTTAATTACTAAGATTTGAAGACAGATGAGAATGTAAGGCCACGTTCTAAGGTCTTGATGACTAAGCGTTTTTGAACGAATTATCTGTAAATAAGAAAGAAATAACTGCTTATCAAGTTTTTGTTAACGTGTATCTATATTACTCTGTTATATCCATAGCATTATACGTACCTACGTACCACGTACGCACTAGTAAAAGCCAAGAGAAACCATAAGGAAAATTGAAGTAGCAGGGCGAACCCCGGGCTCTAAGTACTTCAGGTGTGGTTCGGGGTTTTAGAAGCACCCGGGATTGTCATTATATATATACAACGTGGCAATGCCGCCAACCTTCTGGCCACCCTCCCAGTTGACGTCGATGGGGAGAATTTCTTTGACGCTTGAACCTGCAGGTTCGTAATTAGATATTGTTTTTATATTTTTATTTAAATAATTCTTCAAAAAATGTACATATTGTAAATAAATGTTTGTTAAAATGGTGAAAACTATGTATATTACTTATAAAATTGTAAAGTAGTCATGTCTGTCTGTCTGTGTCGATTTCAAATTATTATTATTTTCTTTCTGAAAAATATATATATTTAGAATACTTGACTATTTTGTTCTTGATGGACAGAGAGAGTAAAAACCTACAGAATGGAAGTCGTGAGAATCTACATTTAGGTAGGCGAAACCAAGGCCATCAGCTAGATTTGGGTTCCATTGTGGTGAGTATTAAAATGAGATCAATGCAACGCTGAAACAAATTAATCGACTAACCTAACCCGAAGAAAATAAAAATATAGGTAGTAACTACAAAGTGTTCAACTACCACTACCACTAACCTAACTTGTAGTGAATTTTTTTTAATGCTATAGGTAGTTACGGGGTGTATGGGACTTCAACATACCACCACTCAGAATAGTCTTACAAGCAAAACTTGTCTAGTAGAGCAAGAATGTGACATTGTTCAGACGATGCAAGTCATTTATTGCATCAATATCGTTGTAACATGCAAGATACTTGCATCGTGTAAATCAGCCTTAACCACACTCAGACTCGACCACGGACAAAACATAATATCATTACATAACACTAGCAAAAATAATAAGAAACTCATGCGCAGCAAGATTGTTAAAAGAAATCAATTGCAGTACATAAATACAAACCATTTTAATAACAATAAATAAAGACACATAAATTAGAACAGCTATAATAGGTTATATTTCAAAACGGCAAGCAAGAAAGTGGTATCCCTTGAGATACGTATTTTGGACCTAAATCGCAAGAAAAATATATCTACATCTACACTACTATTATAAAGGGGAAAGATTTGTATGTTTGTAATGAATAAATTCAAAATACTACTGTCCCGATTTTAAAAATTCTTTAACTATTGGAAAGCTACATTCACCCTGAGCTAGATATAGCTATATTGGATTTCCACTGGAGCGTTTTTACCACCCAAAATAACTTATGCTTTGTGAATTTGAGTTCGTCCACCGCCGCTGCACCCCGTGTTATCTTCAAAAAATACCCGAGAAGCGTATACAGCGCGTAGAAAGCACATTTTAAGTCCAAGATATATGTCCTGAGCAGTATATTTTAGCGCAAGGTGTGCGAAACAGCGCATGCGTCAAGTACACATGTGACATGCGCAGTGTGCACCGTGCGCAGGCGACGCGGAGCCTACATTTTGCAACTTGAGCATCTTTAGACATAGCTGACTCCTCGCTTGGTATCGTTTTACTGTCGTATTATAATTTTACTTTTAGATTTGTAACTATGCTAGTAAGAATATTTGTGTTTATGAATTTTGTTACATTGAATATGAAAAATATTTACGTAATTTACCAATGGCTCGGGTTTAATACTGATGCTGCCCATAGGAGATTATTGTGTGCTACCAGAATAGAAGCTATCTGTAGGCCGAGTTAAGTAACAAACATGCATTCATGTATACAACGTTTCAATCACTAATAATAGTAAGATAATTACTTAATATTCTTAATAGATACTTAATAATTTATATTAATTAATACTGAAAACTTATATACTACTAGACTTTGATATAATCGTAAGAGACATTTTTATAATTCCATTATTCATGTAGGAACTCCACGTCAAGTCTTCTTTTTGTATCAAACAAGAGCACTGTCCACCTGGTGGTTTGTGGTTACTATAATCTATATACGCTTGCTACAATAGATGTGTTAGGTACGTGTGTTGCCACCTGCAGACAGGTAAGGGGGGAAGGGAGAGAAAGATGGAAAAAAGAACAAAGAAAGGTAAGGTTTCTTTTTTTTCAGGACAGGACTTAAACCTACGACCAGTGCCTTCTAGGAAAAAGGGACTTTATCAAATGAGTTACCAGGCCCCCGATTCTGCTAATTTTATGACAACAAAACCACGGTCATACCGCTGACATTGCATAAAATATCATTTAATTTTAGACTTTATGTCAAAGTCTTAAAGTCCAAAATGAAAAGAGAAAGATTTCATTGATTTGAGAATAAAATAATATTTTTCATTAACTCTACAAGATTGTCATATAATTTTAGACTTTAACATCATGACAGTAAAGTCTAAAGTTAAATGTCATTTGTTACAGTGTCCTCGGTACTGCAGTCGTTTTGTCATGAAAAAAATAATAGCAGAATCAGGGCCCTGGCCACGATCTGGTAAGCCGAAAGTCATCAATATACATACACGTTAGGGTAACGCTGGCCGAGAGGGATGGCCCTGGGTCAGCCGGGGTGCGAGGGATATACCGCATGACAACCTCACCTTCGGCCTAGCACTACGACCCAGAGACGGCGTGCGGTTTAGTCGGTTCGAGTCCGACATAACCTCTCCCTCCGGCTCCGGAGGGGTGGGTATCCGTGGGGATTACCCGCACGTAAAAAAAAAACGCTGGAGCGTACTTCATAGGTTTTAACTTGTCAATATTATTATTTTACAAAAAGAATTATTCGTGCATGTTGTTAATTTTATAATATGAGATATGTATAACTAGTATCAGTCGGGATTGTGTAAAGATTCGGACTTTGACCCATACATAAAAATCTGTTCAGAAATGTTATAGTATCATAGTGGAATATGGAGATTAACTCCCATACACACCTACCTACATGAACCCCACAAATATTACCTTCAAAACACTACGATTTCTGAACACAACCACTGTCCAAGACAAGTCGAGTACAAGTGACCCACTAATTCGAAACTTCTGAGTAAACCCCCGATAAAGTAAAAATAAATCCATGGTAACATAGTTATAATTATATTGTTACTGTGGGTAAAATTCACGCGGTTTTCCTGTCATACTTCACTCACGGTGCGTCAACACCGTTGTAGCAGGAATTTGTTGGGTTTTCAGTTCTATAGCGCTGTATACAGTCAGTGTGAGATCGATCTTGACAACCAAGTACTCAAAATAATCCTGATACCTATTATCTAGTATTTCTGTGAGCAGTAGACCTCGTGAGCACCCCACATTAGCCACATTTTCTGGTGTCCTTATCTGGTAGAAAAAAAAAAAACAACATATTCTTATTTTAAACATCCCTGGATGTTTCACCAAAAATAATGATGATCTGTTCTTCAAGAACGCTAACTTCTCCCCTTTTACCTCATCAGTTTTTTTTATAACGAAGTTCGCCTTTACGAGCCTTTTTTTCACAACAATCTGCCAGGAATCATAATCTTGATGTTTCAGCCAAAAATCATCAAAACCCGTTCATAAATAAGGCGACAGAAAACTTCCCCCTTTTTCGCCCCCATTTTCCATCCTATCAAAAAAAGCTCTCGACAAAAGTTGCGTTTTAAATCGGAGAAATGTGTTTGGTGTAAATCGGTTTAGAAATAAGTGCTCTAGAATGGAACTGACAAATTGACATATAGACAAAAGCAAAATCGGCCACCTTGTGGAAACAGAGACTCTCGTTCGTTTCGCTCGCTCGGTCAATGATGTTCGTATTTAAGGTGTGTACCAAATATCAGAACAATCGTCAACAAAATCTGGGAAATATCAAAGCATTAAAATCATATTGAATACTTTGCTCGTGAAGACCAGCCTCCGTGGAGTAGCGGTAGTGAACGCGGCCGCTGCGCAGGAGGCGCGGGTTCGATCCCCGCCCAGTGCAAATATTTGTATACATCAATATGGGTATTTGCATTGGTCTGGTCGTGCCTCGGAGAGCACGTTAAGCCGTCGGGCCCGGTTGCCATACAAACATCTATGGCAGTCGTTACGGGTAGTTGGAGCCCTCAAAAGTCCAACAATTGGTCTGACTGCAATGCTTCGATATCGCTTTTGGGTTGTGGAGGTCAGATGGCACTCGCTTCACAGAAAATGTCGCAGTTAAGCCAAACCCGCAATTGTACTGGTAAAAGCGGACCCCAGACTCCAAGTTGATAGCTTTGGATGCGACTGGGATTAACGCTAGGATGAAGGACTTTGCTCGTCAAGATGGATCCGATACAGACTATACCCTTATAGGTCCATGGTGTAACGACCACCCTGTTAGATTTATGCAGTTACGTAATGTTTTCTGAAATAAAATAATTAAGTAATTCCGTACTTTGCTTTGTGAGAAATTAAAAATTTGATAATTTTACGAATGATAGTTAAATTACAACTCTGCCTAGAGTAATAAGTTCCAGGGCTTTTATGATATGAATATACCGACTTAATACATTTTTCTTTTCAAAGAATATTAGTAAATGAAGTGACAACTATTCTCTCTAACCCTTCCAGCTAAGCTAAATTGCTTACACAACTTTATCGAACCCGATACCTCTCAATCCGCTTAATCGTAAGGCCGACTCCTGAACCACGAAGCTACCTGCCATGTCAAGCCATGATATAAGTAATTACGTGAGTAATTTATTAGAACAATCTTACCGAAAAATATCTTTAAAAATGTATTACCATTTCCATATATTCATAATTTTTAATGCCGAAGAGCTGATAACTTCAGTCCATACTCCAAGTACGAGTTACCAACACCACGAAGCTGTTAGATATTCCGTGAACTCGAGTATACCAGAATCGTCCTTCACCGCGACTGGCTGCAGAACGGCTTATGTACACGAGGTTATTCATGCCAAAACCGACGTTCTGTTTATTACTCAGAGACCGTTTTTATGTGAGAACTCCGTCCGTGCATATATTATACAGAAAAACGATTTTTGTTTACGTAAATTTCAAACTCGTAATACAGGTACAGTTCTTAGTTATTTTCCATTATGTTAGTGTAGTTTTTATTATTGGAGTCTCCTAGTGGAAATAGGAGCAGCACACGATAACTCCCTTGGTGTTCCACACGTCCATAGGCCACGGTAACCACTTTACATCAGGTGGGCCGTGTGCTTGTCTGACACCTCAGTGGTATAAAAAAATCAGTCTTGCATTAACCCCCCCTGAGATGATAACTCAAAACAATGCAAGTAGATAAAACTATCATGCATACCTATACATATTTGTTCTGAGCCAGAATCGAACCCGTGACCTCTGACGTGGCAGTTAAACGCTCTATCACCACGCTACAGAGGTCATCTGACAAGTTAAGAATTAAATATATCCTAATAATAAATGGGACAGTTTTTGATAATGTTTGGATTTTTGTATGTTTGTTATTCAAATGCGCTCTGAATAGATCTGGCTGAAATTGGTTTAATGATAGATTATAATTACAGTCTGAAATAACACATAGGCTTTTATCCCGGTAACAGGTTCCTATGGGATGGAGGGACGGTATGAAAAATCCACAGAGGTGAAACTGTGAGTATTAGCTCGTAATCTATAAGTAGAACCACTAGAGCATTGCAAGTTGCGATCTCTTGCGTTCGGAATGTGTGCGATGATAGCATTACGTTATAGCCACTCAAAGATGACATAATCCTAGTATACAAACATACGCACGTGGTTTGTACAATCAATAACTCGAGTTACTACAAAACATTGGCTAGTGTTTTTTTCTTTGGCTAGTGATTTCGTGGAAGGTATACTATAGACGCCCATCGTACGAAGTGAAGAAGGAAGAGCTGGAAGGTGGACCTTGAGCTCCGAGGGCACCTTGGCCTCGGATGCACTCAGTTAAATACATCTCCATGAAGATGACGATGAATGAGTGTTTTTTAGACCACTTAGTTGGCAGACAAACGTAGTACTTGGTGAAAAGCTACTGCTACTGTGGTGTATAGACGTGTGCAACACGAGGGGCATCGTACTAGTGCTGCTTACCCTATAGGAACCTCCTAATCCGAAAGAAGAACCCCGTATTGTAATCGCTTACTTAATTTTATAACAATAAAAATATTATTTTTTATGAGTACCTACATAAATAACTAAATTTACTAGTATCACTGCTAACGGCCCTAACCCCTTCAACTAAACTAGACGGTTGGTATTAAAAGTGGGGTTCACGTTGATATCGGAAACTGCCAGGATTCAAACCAAGAACCGTTCAATCGTGAGGCCAACTTTTTAAACACTAAGACAATTGAAATTGCAATAAACAGTAGTGGGGCCATACTATGATCTTCACACTTCAAAACAAGCCTGTTAGACTACACACCATTGGCTCCGAGGCATTCATCAGCAGAGCTTCGTTATTTAATCACCAGTACGAATGTATGGGATTTGACGTATATGACAGTCGTTAACGCATGTCATAAACATCAAATCCCATACATTCGTCATTCTATTTCCGTGACCGAATTTAGTCACTGCCCCTTAAATACCTAGAGACCTCCATAAAAGATTAAACCTACTCTCCACCTCGAGGTTGGTAGAACCATCGGTACCCAAATAACCGATGCAATCAGAAGGAATAAAATAAGAAGAAGAACAAGTCATTCTATTCCATCAAACGCCGGCCATCGAAGTGCCACTTGTCTAGTGGGGCAGTTGTACAATCGACAAAGGAGATACGGTGTACCACTTTTGAAGTGAAAACTTCTTTAGCGGCGTTGGATGGGTAAAAAGTGTTAAACTCGCGTCAGGATCACTTGACCTTTGAACCGTAACCGACGACTGACGTCAAACAACATTAGCTACAGATTGTTTATTTTGTTAGGTACGCTAAGAAGCTTCGTAGCGTAGTAAGCGCTTCGACTGTGAGTTTGTGACTGTAATGGTTTCAGATAGTACCGGGTTCGAACCTGGGCTTCTGACACTTTTTGTGATAATTTTTTCTTTTTGTAATTTATTACTTTTTGTGATTATTTTTTCTTTTTGTAATTCATTCATTTCTTCTGACAGAAAATTAGTGATAGGTTCTATGATTGGCGCTATATTATAGGTATGGTATGGTATGTTCTTTTTATCTTTTTCTCTGTATATAACGAAAAAAGAAAGAAAGAAAAAGTTTTCACTTCAGCTGGCACTCCCGGAGTGCAACCCGTCTTTTTTTATATGAAGTTGTATGGTAAGGTTTAACATTACCTTTCCATACAACTTTAAATGAAAAATGTATCCATTTCTCCCTTGTTGACTGAACCAGCTTGCAGGTAAGGTAGACTTGATCATGGTGGGACCCTACATACTACCCAGATGGTTGTTACAAGGTTGGCATCGTGTGCTTGTCTGCCATCCAAGTGGCGAAAAAATAAAGATATTAATGCAATAAAATAGGTAGAGTTTTTTACTCCTTTTAATAACCACATTTATTCACAGATATGTAAATATGGGGTTACATAATATTTGATTAGGTTGCGTAGGTATTAGAACACACTGTACCATCTTTTTTAGGGTTTCGTAGCCAAATGGCAAAAGTGGAAACCTTATGGATTTGTTAGGTCTGTCTGTATGTCTGTCCGTCCCTGTTTCACATCCACTTTTATTCTAAACTATAAGAACAATGCCGTTGAAATTTGGTAAGTAGATGTATTCTGGAAACGCTTTAAGATTTTCACACAAAAATAGACAGAAAACAATAAATTTTGCGTGATCCCCATATTTAGAACTGAAACTCAATATTTTTTCCATCAAACCCATACGTATTGTATATCTATGGATAGGTGTTCAAAAATGATATTGAGGTCTCTTATATCATTTGTTGAATAATTTGCGCGAGAGTCACTTCCAAAGTGGTACAATGGATCCCCCCCCCTGTAACTTCTTAAATAAGAGACTGATAAAACTAAACAAAAATATATGATATACATTACCATGTAAACTTCCACCGAAAATTGGTTTGAACAAAATCTGGTAAGCAGTTTTTTTTAAAAGGTCATAAATCGTAAAGCGCAATTCAAATTTCATTCAACTTAAATATTAAACTTTTATATTATGTTACTTGCTGCTACGGAACCGTTCATGGGCGAGCTCGACTCGCACTTGGCCGTTTTTTTTATATTGGATAATAGAAGAAAATCTGAAACAGAAAGATACTACCTACTAATTTTTTTGGTGAAGCGTGAGTTTTCATTTAAAATAGTTAGGTATATTGATCATATTTGGTTTGTAAAAACCTGTTTAGGTCTTTAAAAAGACTGCATTATAAATTTTCGTGTAGGAACTAGAAATATCAGAGTTCAGCCGTTTCATAGTTAGACTCAAAGGCAACTCCAACTTAATTTTGAGAAAAGGCTTGGAGAATGATGATTGATGTTACATCCATGTAGAATATACTGCTTCGCATGTAGAATATATGAGTCGCAGATAAGTCGCCGACGAGGAGAGGACTATGCATTCGTCGCCACCCGTACTTGCGCCACTGAAGATGTCGACCGCAGTGATCGACGAAACGTCTGGAACGCAAGTTTCATATGGACCACGGCTTAACAAAACAGAAGCAGTATAATCTAAATGCAACGGTGGCCATAAAATGCTATGGAATTAGATGATACATCCCGTTAAGTAGGGGGTTTTGCAATTAGACTGAAAGGTATCCCCAACCCCGACTTAGTTTAGAGAAGAGGAGCCTCTTCTCTAAACTAAGTCGGGGATGATGAATGATGATGCATCACCATCAAAATAAGTAGAATAGTGTTATCACAATGTGAGGGTTTAGTATGGCTTGCGGTCCTAAGGCAGGTCTAGAGATCACTGACCTGATTCCGGTCGTTAAGGCCTTGACTATAGGCCGCAAGGTCGTCACGAATAATCAAAACGGTCTCTATGAACATACCATTATGTGTTCAATTTTATCCAAATAAATAAATCAAATTGGAGTGTCTGGCGCAGCGCGCCGTTCAGTAAAGAGCCCAGGCGGTTAATTGATTGAGCTAATTGGCTGCAACAGATACACGATACATATAACAAAAATCATTAAAATCAATTAAAAATTGTCTATCTGTTAATCTTCGAAATGACTGGGACTGTTTTGATGGGATTTTTACTACAGATATCTGATGTTATAAGGTGTAACTAAAATTACTATTATTTTAGAAAATGTGTTTTAGAAAAAAGTGTTACGGTTTAGCGTTAAAAATAAAAACCCAAATAGAAGGCCACATGGGCGAAGTCACAGGTGCGGCTAAGTTTAAAAGAAGATTTAAAATTTGAGTTTAGAATGTTACTATCCTCTACAATGGAACGCACCGTGTTCTAAAAGTGAAAGTTATGAAAATTTCGAAAACAGATTTTTAAATCTATGCTCAGTGTTACAACAGTAACCCGAAAACTTTTTTAAAATGAGTACTTAAACTTTAAAAACTACCAACAAAATGGTCTTACAGATATAATCTGCGGCACAATTATTTAAAGTCACCTTTAGGACGCCTGACTCAGCGCTGTTTGTTTTGATACGCCCGAGGTTTGTAAATACGCTCGAAGTCGACTATCGCCGATGAGCAACTCCTTTGTTTTGTTCGAACAACGATAGATGTCACTCGGCAGAAAAATGAGGATCGTGAATGATGTTTTTAATGCGTTCGTCTCGGAATTTCCATAGAGGTATGCAGAATATGAGTAGGTAAGAATATAAAGCCGAAAGATTGCTTCTGCGTATAGATCGCCTGTACATGAAACTTTTTGACTATTATTGAAGATCGGCAGCTTAGTGGTGAAGGTCGGCCTTACGATCTAAAGGTCCCGATTTAGAATTATGGGTATAACACTACCGACGTGATCCCACTCATAGCAATTTAGCTTAATTAGATGGGTTAGGTTAGAGGGAATATTAGTAATATCGGTTACAAAAAAATATTTATTACTATAAAATAGTAGTTCTGTCAACAGTAGACCCCGCGAGTACCGTTTATCATATTTTTAGTAACCTCAAAAAAAACTTAAAAAGAGAACGATATGTTTCTTCTTATTTTAAATAGTCCTGAATGTTTCAACAAAATATAATGACGATCGGTTCTTTAAAACAACGCTACAGTAAACTTCTCCCTTTTTCTCATCAGTTTTTTTTTATAACGAAGTTATTCATACCGATTCACTATAGCCTGTGCGGAATCATGTCCTTCATGTTTCAACCAGAAATCATCAAGATCCGTTCATAAATAACGCGACAGTAAACTATCCCCATTTTCGCCCTCATTTTTGCTCCTACCAAAAAAAGTTAAGTTTTAATACAAAGAACATGTGGTGCTAAGTTTGGTGAAAATCGGTTAAAAAATGAGCCCTCTAGACCGTAATTGACAAATCGAAATAGATACTGACAAAAGCAAAATCTGCCAGCTTGTCGAAACGGCGACTCTCATTCGCTTCGCTCACTTGGTCAATAATTATTGTATGTGTCAACATCATCATCTTCGCTTTAGTCTCGGTCGCATATTTTACATCGGAATCCGGAATCCGCTTTCCGACTTTTACTGGACCACTTCGCGCGGTCTTGGGCATGTTATCTTCTACGATGTCAAGCCTTTTTCGGGACTTAACCACGTTCAATAAAATGTAATTATAATGTTACTATAATGTGTCTGTTTAACTTTGTAATATACAATATAATTACAAGCTTATATTCCTAATAATGAAAAAAAATCTAGAATCTTTATATTAAACTTTGTTTGTTTGTTTGAACACACTTATCGCAACAATTACCTATCGCAGTAGGCGGCTAAAACCCGGTACACTGAGTTTATTCTTCTACTTTTACTAGGTAGGTAGTTGCCCAATTCCAAGTGTAGGTTTGTCTAATCACATTTAGATACAACCCACGCTCTTGAACGTCGCTGGACCGTGATGCTGGGCATCCCACACTCTCCTTATGTCTGATGACAACCGAGTGTTACCCTGCCCACACCTATTTGTGTCCATATGACTATATTTTGAAATTCTTAGACTTGGGAGTATTAATAAAACTAGCTGGTGGCTGACTATCTTGGGTCTCAATGTTTTATTGTGCCAAATCAGTCCTGTTGTCGGGGTATTTGTCGGTAGCTTACTGGTTAAGCGGTAAAGCCTTACGATCGAGAGGTCCCGAGTTCGAATCCCATCCATTATACTACCGAGACGTGAACCCACTAGCACAAGCAATTTAGCATAGTTGGTAGTGTTAAAGGGAATATTAGTAATTTCGATAATTTCGGTTGCTAATAATCTTAATAAAAATAATTGGTCCCAATATGCATTCTAAAAAGCAGGTCAGTGGTACTCGAAACCAGCGGGCTTTCATGAAAGGATTAATGACAAACGAATTTTGTGAAGTATGTAAGGATATAGACAAATAGCAGGCTGCTGTCACCCCTCTGACGAAATATGCGTGTACATTTATATGTTTGTATGCATTCAAACTCTATGTAATATACTACGAATTTTAGTGGGTTCGTACTCTAAAGAACAGCATTTATTCTGTGAATTTCTTAAATAATTTTAAATTTTAGATATTATAATACCATGACTCACCATCAAGGATATCTTCAGTGCATCCAAACGTGAGTCTTCATCCTAGTGTTAATCCCAATCGCATTCGAAGCTTTTCAATTTGGAGTCTGGGGCCCGTTTTTTACCAGTCTAACTGCGGATTTGGGTATACTTCGATATTTTCCGTGAAGCGACTGCCACCTGACCTCCACAATCCAAAGGCGATATCGAAGCATTGCAGCTAGACCAGCTAGGCTACAACTACCCGTAACGACTGCAATAGATGTTTGCATGACAACCGGGACCGACGGCTTAACGTGCTCTCCGAGGCACGACCAGACCAATGCAAATACCCATATTCATGCATACAAATATTTGCACTGAGCGGGGATCGAACCTGCGCCTCCTGCGTACTGGTTGCGTTCACTACCGCTTCGCCACGCCATATACGTTAATATGTTTAAATACATTGTAAAATAATACGAATCGGTCTGTATACCACGGCAAAATAGCGTGATGGTGCGTAACAAACTCAACCCGCCAAATCAGTCAGCAGGTCGATGACCTGAATTAGATTGCAGGCAAGTCTGATATGATAAGGCAGGAATATTTAGGTAATTTGGAGATATGTTTTCGATGCGTCGGAACACTCAAAATGAGTCATTTACCTGTGGTATCTAGACCAGAATGTGCAGAATTTGTACTTTTCGTTCAGTACTTTTGTTAGATAGAAGAAGAAATGAATTTAAATTAATTTATTTCAACAATGATTAAAATGAGGCAAATAATATTCGATTTCAATTAATGATGATTTATATCAGACACGTCAATTTGTCTTCACCTCGCCTGATGGTAAGCTGAAGGCAAAGTCTGAGGAAAAAGAGTCATTATTGCATACACGCACCATGTTTTCAATGGTGGCACTAAGTTTGACGGCCTCATCAGATGCTTTTTCACGCCCCGCTTAAAGGACCCGGGACTGTAGGAAGTAGGAAACATGTGAGCTGGCAAGGAGTTCCAGGTCTTAATGGTGCGACAAAGAAAGAAGTCACGAAACCGCTTGGTTCTTATTGGAATATTTTTCACCGTATACTGATGACATCTAAGCCCTGAGTTTTGATATACAAAGAGTAAGAACTGACTTTTTTTTAAATAATTAAAAATATATTAACGCTAATTGAAATAAACTTAAGATAATATAAGAGACGATGCCTTAGAGCGAATGCGTGAAGTCTACGAATATAATAAACGCAGCCCCGCACCACCCGCACACACGCCACTAAAGTGATTATAATACAAAAATATCAACTAAAAATAATAACAATTAAAATGAGCATATAGTAATTGATATAGTATAGGTAACTTTTGGAGATACCGCTCCATTTTTTTTTTAGAATATATTTTAATCTATACAAGTTCTAGTAAGTTTAGAAAACTTCGGACATGCTGAAATCAACTCCTTCCCAGAGATGCCGCATTGCATACAAGAAGTGTCACCACTCACCAGTATTTTGGAACAGTGCCCAAAATCTACTGCCGTTTTAGTATTCAATAAATCGGCTTATGCTTGAAACGTGGATATGATATGGGACAGTCGCAGAGTAACGTAATTCGCTAAACAAATTAAAAATTGCAAAACTCCTGAGAGGTTCAAAAGCCATTGTTGCGAACCGATTATTGTCTTCTATTGGTAATAATAAATTACAATTTTCCTTGTTCGTTACGTATTCACAGGAAATATTTTAACCTATTTATCCTTATTAGTATCCTATCGCAAAATTAATTTTAATGTTTGCTATCTGTATATCACTCAAAAATAAAAAATAAAAACTATCATCGGCATTTAGAAAACTTTAAACTAGAATCACGGAATTTGGCAAGAAGCAAGGTCTTACAGCACCACTTAAAGGAGGTGGAATGGAGGGGGGCACCTGACCATCAGTTCACCGATTTGCTATCACCATTGTAGGACTCGTAGGTGACCTTCTTCCTTCAGCAGATGTGACCAGACCTCTGTCTTAGGTGCTATTGTCTTTGGTAACGTCAGTTTTCCGAAAGCAACGCATAGTTTATACTTGCCCTCCAATCCTGTTGTGTATGGAACCATACCAACCACGCTTGAAGAGAGTGATGACAGCTATTATAATACGTAACTCCAAACGTTTTTGTCTGTTTATGTAGATGCTAATTACCAAGAATTACTGTTCCGATCAAACGATTTTTTTTATTAAATATTCATAGATATGTATGAGTTACAGATGCGTGTAAATGCAATATGTCTGTGGCGTGCGAAAGTCTCGCTGTCATAAGATAATACACTTTTGTACCAAGAATAAACCTAGTGTGAGTAATAATTGGTTTTGTTGATTAGTTTTAACAAAAGCCATATCGACGATCTTTCAAAAAAAGAAAAAGAAAAAATCAAAAACAACCTATATGGCTTGACGGAAGAGCATTCGATTGCTTAACTAACTTTTAAACTTTCGCGTTCCATGATACATAATAAAAATAACGGGAATTAACGCGATCATGGTATAAGTACTTACATACCTTTGATTCCCTGACTATTCGACCAGGTTGCACCGGCCGTGGTTTTTTTTCGTCATGTACCGTCACATACAACACTAAGTGTCCCTATTCTGTGAGCAAACTGTCCGGTGTCTATCTGACTGCGCAGAAAAGCGAGGTTGCATGTTTTTAATCACTGGATACCATGATCGCGTTAATTATCGTTAGCTTTATATATATTCGATTGCTTTATCAAACATCGCGTGTTTGATTTTTACCAGTTTTTTTTTTTCATAAATTTTAATCGGTCTGTGTGTTATTATTATAATGGGCGTAATACCTCTGTCAAGTCAACCACACAGCTTTTTTTCACTCAGATTAGCAAATCCCAGGGCTCCAATAATCATGTTTTTAATATTACCTGGATTAGCACTCGGATGAAGAACAATACCGTTGGTTTATGTGTTTCTCTGTACACTAAGTTATATTTATAAAAGAATAGGTACAGTCGACAAAGGAGTTAAGCACACACTTCATATATGAAGTGTTTATTCCCGTCCGCTTCACTTTTATTCCCAAGGACTTCTAGACTTGACTTAAATATTATTATTTTTTATGAAATGGTAATTATGTATATGTACTTGACTCTTTTGCCGACTGTACTAAAGTGGGTATGTTTATCACCTCACGCCTATGAGTTAAACTAGTTTAGTTCTAGATGGCGCTATGTAAAAATATAATATGTCAGGAAATACTTACCCAAGTCCATTATTATTTAAATGATAAAATATATCAACACAGTTAAGTTTAAGTTCGATTCATATTAATAATAACTAGCGATCGTTCGTTAAAAACGTTCCCGTGGAAATTCAATATAGCCTATGTTACTCAGGATGAATGTAGCGTTCCAACGGTGAAAGAATTTTTGAAATTGGCACAGTAGTTTTTGAGTTTATTCATTACACACATACAAATCTCTCCTCTTTATAATAGTAGTGTAGAAATAATATGTATAAATAATAAAAAATAAAAAAAAATAAAAAAATAAATAATGGTCCAATTTGTTAGTGTAAGACGACCACGGCGCCACAGGTTTATGTAGTTGCAGCAAATGTCGTCACATAGGGCTGTCCCAGCGGTCTGCCACAGTGTTAAGAATGTTGCTGGGGCATGATAGAAGCGCATCTTTTACGCAGGATGGCATGGAACCCGTCTACTGCCGCCTCGGCGAACATGCCGGACGCGCTGCAGTAGCTCGGCAGCCCCATAAACACCCTGAACGCGTCATTGTACTGCACGCGCAGGGCGCTTTTAATAACACTACACTGTCCTTGTTTACATAGTGCACCAGCTTTATAGTAATTAATAAGTTCTGTAATACACATATGTGTATATCATGCTTCGAACAATGCAAGTTATGTGTGTTTTTGTATGAATAGCCATTGAACATAATGGACGTGAAACATAATGCTTTATTTCAGGGAAATGAATAATTAATGGCAGCTGGTGTACTTACTTGATTACTGGAAATGCATTTATTTTCATAAATACGCTTGAAATGAATACTTTTTATATAGGTACTTATGGCTATTTATTCCTAAAAAAATAGGCTGGAACAAGGTTATATTACATTCATTTTTCACCAACTAGGTAGTTACTTATATTTTGTATACCCGTTAACTTAAAATACCGTCTCTCTTCATTTCAGAGCGACCCTGATCCGCAGCCTCAGGATTCTTACTTATGAAGAGACAATTTTTTGGCCGACTTTTATGACAATCGTCAACCTATTTTTAATCTCATTTATTGATCAATCTATATATTCTGCTAGCTTTTAGGCTCTAGGCTCCGCCCGCGTAGATGTCGGTTATCGCGACCAAACATAACATATATCCTTTTCTCATGGTCTAATCTACCCCTATACCAAATTGCATCAAAATCGGTTCAAAGGTTTAGGCGTGAAAGACGAACAAACAGACACACACACACACACACTTTCACATTTATAATATTAAGTATAGATTCTACAAATGTATTGCATCACAACACGATACGACGACGTTTCACGATGTGGCACTGTAACGTGAAAATCTACGTCTAGTAACGCCAAACTTATACGTAGACATTCTCTAAGATATTCAATGAGCCAGTTTCGGCTAGCTAGCCTGCTTTTTCCTATTAATAGATACTATTAACTGTAACTACTCGTATATAAAATACTAGCAGTTAGCTATCACAACCAAACAATCCTCTCCCAAGCTCTAATTTATCTCTGTACCAAATTTCTTCTTTTCTTGGTTTAGGCGTGAAGGCGTAACAGAAAGGCATAAAGACAGACAGACAGACAGAGAAACTGAGAGAAAGACAGATATTTCACATTAATAATGCCAGCTCACGTGTTTCCCTCTTCCTACAGTTCCGGGTCCTTTAAGCGCGGCGTGAAAAAGCATCTGATGAGGCCGTCAAGCTGAGTGCCACCATTGTTAACATGGCACGTGTGTATAATGGTGGCCCTCTCTACTGAGACTTTGCCTTCAGCTTACCATCCGGCAAGGTAAAGTCAAATTTACGTGTCCTATATAAAAAAATAAATAAACTAACTCTATTCTAACAGGGTCGGCAGCACAAGTGTGACTTCCCCGGTGTTGCACACGTCCAAAGGCCACGGTAAAAACTTTCCATCAGGTGGGCCCTGTGCTTGTCTACTACCTCAGTGATATAAAAAAGTATGGATTTCGATTATAAATGCTTTCAACATATGTAGGAATAATATGTAGGTATGTATGCGTAAATGGTCACTCTGCCAATTGCCACCGCGTTGAGTGTCGTGTGTGGGTTCAATCTTTATATGAGACTACTATTTGAGTGGGCCACAGAAATAGCTGTCATAGGGCGGTACCTGCCTATCTTTGGTCGACACTTGCCCGCTGTCTTTGAGTTCGACTCGAAGACGGCGGGCGTGCACCGCTGAGCCAGTCAGCCTGTGACCACGGCCGGTGTAACCTGACCAAAACGTCAGGCAATCAAAGGTACGTAAGTACCTATACCATGATGGCGTTAATTCCTGTTATCTTTATTGTATAGGTACTAGCTGACCCGGCGAACTTCGTACCGGCAATATTTTCCGCCCGCGTGCACCCTCTACTATATTAAACATGTATTATACATATAAACCCTCCTCATGAATCATTCTACCTATTAAAAAAAAACCGCATCAAAATCCATTGCGTATTTTTAAAGATTTAAGCATACAAAGGGATATAGGGACAGAGAAAGCGACTTTGTTTTATACTATGTAGTGATAGTGATCATGGAACGCGAGTGTTTAAAAGTTAGCCTATTTTTGGTCTATTGATAGTACTATTATCCTAGTAAAATATTGATAAAATGTGGCATAGGAGACAAATTTATTGTAGGGTGAAATTCACAGAATTTCTTGAAAAAAATTGAATTTATGCTCGAATAGGAATAAGAACCCAGGTCCTCGCCATCGGAGTATTCTTCTATTTCACTATAATAATAATAATAATAATAATAAATATTCCACAACATTTCACACAACGCTATCTAGACCCATGGTAAGCATAGCTTAACTAGCTTGTGTTACGGAATCTAGAATGCGGATAAACATACTTAGATACGTTTTTTTTTTGTAAATACATACATATTATGCATAGAAACACCCAGACCAATGAAAATATACATATTCATGCATACAAATATTTGCACTGAGCGGGGATCGAACCCGCGCCTCCTGCGTAGCGGCCGCGTTCACTACCGCCACGCCACGGAGGCACTATACACCTGAACCATGTGAATTTTAGTCATAGCAATAGTCGAAGTAGTTAATTTATTACTAGCAAATGGAATACATAGAGAACAAGTCAGCTGATACGAAGAGTTCCTGAAAGAGATAGAGAAGTGACCTATCAATAAACCCACCGCACCGAAGATGCCTTGACACACCATTGTTTACCGTTCATTAAATGCAGCTGACCGTGGAGTTTATCAAAAAAAATCTTTATATTATAAAGGCCCATTATGTCGTCAGAAGTCAACGCCCGGAAGATTAAGACTTTTTGTAAGTACTGTTTCAGAATTCTTGTCACTGTGTAGGTTTTTTCGTCGAGCGAAAATAGTTTTTGTTTATTTTTTATATGAATTCACATAGTAGGTACCACTGAGGGGAATGTTTTTGGCACTTAGTTTCACTCTTGGACAGTTGGGTTACCCACAACCCATGAGGAAAAAAATGCAATAAAAAAAGTCCCAACACAAAAAATGCTATTCCTGACTATAGTCATCTTTGCAGAACATTTCATACGATCCGTTCAGCCATTCTGCTGTGATTGAGTAACAAACATGCATACACCCATCCAAACTTTCGCATTTATACTAGTAAAGATTAGTAAGATAGTAAGACGTTAGAAGTTGTCCTTGCAATATCAACATCTTGCACATCTTAGCGAACGGCGGATTCAAGGTCACCAGCGAAAGTCAGCGATTGGCTACATTAGCCACAGATGAACCTTAAATATTCAACACTACGCTTATGATAGATTACTTAAATATCTCCATCTGTATCGCTAAGAGGCCCTGCCAAGATCTACGGAGCACGAGTCAATTTTACCTGTACGCTGATACACTTGCTGTACGACAGATGAGGACCCGGCGCAGGTTTTGTTTTAAGGTCATAATCAGAAAGCAGTCGCTCCCATGAAAGTCAAAATGAACTAAATCGTAGGAAAAGGGGAGAAAAACGGACCTCTGTCTCCAAGTTTCGGGCAATGCAGAGGTTAGCGCTCGGATATATAAGAACAAGATGAGTATTAAAAAATCATTGCAATTAAAATGGAAAATTTTACAAAAGTAGGTCATCAAATGTACCATGAAGATATTACGGGTTCTTTCGGTAGGATTGAGACCGAACAAAGTGCCAAGTGACACAGACTCCACTAGAAGTCACTAGACCCAAGGCTAAAAGTGAATCACAGTAACAACGTGACCCGGAGTAATCTCTTCAATATAAAAAAAATCTTTAGCCGGTCACAACATAATACGGAAAATCCGGTCTAAATCAAGTATGTAGTTGTTTGCGTCCTTAGTATTATTAAAAGCCACTTATAACAGCAGGTAACTCACATTTTGCTAGAAAAACACTTCCCTCCCTTATACCAGACAATGAACTGCCTTACAAGGAACATTGGCAATATTTAACATTCTCGAGTGCCTGTTTAGGAGTGTGCTTCATATTTCTTAAGCGTGGTAACAAGATCATTATAATCATAACATTTATTGCACTAACATATTTTTTTAGGTTCCGTAGTCAACACGGAGCCCTTATAATTTTAGTATAGTCAGTCCGTCTGTCCGCAGCTTAGCTACGAGACTCTTCGACGCCCTCACGTCGAACAAATCGTATGTATTTTTGCACAACTCTCTGGTGCAAATGAATTTTGAAGAATGAATGAAGAATGTGGCGGGAATGAATTTAGAATTTGGAACGGAACGCAGAAACTAAATGAATGAGTTATAGAATTTTGATAACTATTTGAATACATAGCGCTCATATTTGTAACGTCATCTGTAAACAGTAAAAATAAGTGGCACATTTTTGCTGTTCAAGAAGTAGTCTTAAATCGATACCAAATTGGGTATTTGACTGACTAGTCAAATTAGTTACATTTTATTAAACGTCAAAACGGTAAATTATAAGGAAAATTGTATGAAAAACTTATTTGTGACGTCATAATATTTAATAGTCAAATAATTTGTTATTAAAGGTTTGGTGAATAGTTAAATATAAATAAGAACGATTAAATAAGAACCGAAGCAACAGTTTTCACTCTTTTACTATTCTTAATTTAATAAGTTCAGCTAAATAAATTATTTTAACTACAGGAAAATACCCAAAGTTCAAGCTATTTCTTTTAAACTTATGTCACCCCGCGTTCCTAGCGTGACCGCGGTACCCGTCACTCGTCTGTGAAGACAATGCACAGAGGCAGACGTCATGATGACATTTGTAACCAGCGCGTCCGCAGCTCGTCATTATAAAGACCTTCTCGTAGTATAGCGGCGATGACGTAATCGCTGAAACATTGAAATACTCTCGGGATAGATCAATCCCAACCTAGTGTGTTACTTGTTTGTTAAAAGTTTGCACTTTGGAAGTTATCTGTCCTTCTGCCCTTTTACGTCTCCTTTCCATAATTAAGTTCACATTGGCTTTTACAGGAACGCCTTCCCTCTGATCTAAGTCCGAGACGTAAACCTACGCCTGAAAGTGTAGCAGTAAGTATACATGAAAAACATTAATTCATTGTTACAAGCGTTCACACTTATAATGTGACGGGCATTATGAAAAAGGCACATTTTGCATAGGCACATTTCGAGACCTATAGACATTTAGCGAAATAGATGCTTTGTAAATAAGCCGTAGGATTTTTTAGATGGCTGCTTTTTATCCTCATATAACTCGCGTTTATTCAATATTGAGTTGAGATTCTATATATAATCTCTTAAATACTATTGACTACATGAATATTCGTAAAGAGAGAGACAAGAAACACACAGAACAGTATCTTTGTACGAGTATGTCATTACCTCCGAGCAGATGTGCATTTTCGAGCACCATTTTCCCAGCCAATAAAATAATCATAATTATCTATGCGCCAGCACGCGTATCAGCGTCGTGACGTAGTCGTGATAACATTGTGACGTAACAAGCAATAAAAATACTTCATTATTGGCCGGTTAATGACATGAATGTGTAACCTTTACCTTGTATCAGCTGTTCAGCTGTTTACCTAAACTATATAATTAGGTCGCATAATTCTTGTAGCGCTGATAAAGTTTTATTTATAGTTTTTGCTAAAGGAAATATGAATATGTATATGTGTGCGTGTGTAGTTGTTGGATAATGTACTATTACATGTTTTTGTATTGTATTATTGTCCATACATATAAGAGTATGTGCGAGTGAACTAGCTTGGGTAATGATTAGAAGATCCGGGGAATGTAGTAGCAGTACCTAAGACTATTGAACGATCTGCCTACCATAGGCATATCGTCCATGGCATAAACGCATGACAAAACAAAATAACCCTTATAAAATCACTACGGTGTCCGTCTGTCTGTAGAAGCACACCAGGATCGACAGAACAACAAGTCTGTGTTCACGTTTTCCGTCTCATAGCACCCACATAATGTGCACATCGTATGAACTTTTTTAACGATTTTGTGCAAATAATTTGGACGAAATTAGCTCAGCCCCTCTAGACAAGTGGCAATTCGCTAACCAGCGTTTGATGGAATAGAATGACGAATGTATGGGATTTGACGTATTTGACATGCGTTAACGACTGTCATATACGTCAAATCCCATATTTTCGTCATTCTATTCCACCAAACGACAGCTATCGAAATGCCACTTGTCTAGAGGGCCAGTACTATTTGGCAGACCAGGTGGCAGTCGCTTCACAAAAAAAAAAATCGAAGTTCAGCCAAATCCGCAGTTGGACTGGTAAAACGGACCCCAGACTCCAAGCTGGAAGCTTCGGATGCGACTGGGATTAACGCTAGGATGTAGAAGAAGCTCAGTAGGTACTATTTGTACGAAATAGGCGTGTATACGGACATCGCAGTACAAGTCCTAATTGTCAAAACATGTGCCTCTGTGTTTACGTTTAATGCCAGATTCTCAACGCAGCTCGCAGTGGCCAGAGCTACTCAGAAAAGAACATTGTAATAAAACTCATGGCCACTCTCCCTCGATTCTCGGTACAGAGTACTGTATTACACATTTTGCCTGCAAGTAGAGTATAATCGTACATCCATACTAATATTATAAATGCGAAAGTAACTCTGTCTGTTTGTCTATCTGTATGTTACGCTTTCACGACCTTCTTAAACGACTGAATCGATTTTGATGAAATTTGGTATAGGGGTAGATGAGACCTTGAGAAAAGACATAGGCTGTGTTTGGTCTCGATAACCGACATCCGCGCGGGCGGAGACGCGGGCAATAGCTAGTTTATATCAATTAATACATGCCTATATCACATCAGCCCCCTTAGACAAGTGGCAATTCGTTGGCAATATTGTAGAATAGATTGATGAGTGTATGGGATTGACACTAATTTTGATCTTTTTGAAGTTTATGTTTAAAGCATGTTATTTTTATTTTTAAGGAATATTAGCAACCGTAATTATCAAAATTACTAATATTCCCTCTAACCCCTCCAACTAAGCTAAATAGCTTGTGCTAGGAGTGGGTTCACGTCGGTAGTGTAATGGCCAGGACTCGAACCCGGGACCTCTCGATCGTAACGTCGCCTCCTCAACCACTCAGCTCTATTTTATTATACAAACGTGTTGCCACTTGTCTAGAAGAGCTGTATACCTACCTATTGCTAAAGAAACTGGACGTAGACTTATGCCAATCTGCGTCATACCACTCAATCTTCTATAGAATTACTTTTTCAATTGCTCCATTTAGTTCGAGCAAGGATGCAAACCCGGAACTCATTCTCAACATTCGTACTCACTTCTACTACACCACTGGGTTTGTAAATAAATTGTAGCAACATATAGTTGGAGCTTACTATCTTAAAACTGTTTGACATTTTATATCAATAGCTTAATGTATTGTCGAAATATAGAGGGGCAGAAATAAAATCAAATTGACAACAGCTAAAAACATCGGCTTTTTCGCCTCCAATCGGTTTCTCTCTGGCTTTTGTAGGAGGGAGTCATGCCATCTAACGCCGAAAGAAAAGCTTGCTCAAGAGCCTACTCCATTAGACAGCAGGTATACCAGCTCGCAGGTGTATTATAGTAGGATTATAGGAGGTAGGGCTGGGGAAGTACCTCCGTCCTACAGAATACCGTGGCCGTAATAACCTCGTGTTGTGTTCCCGGCGATGAATAGGGTAGCCAGAGCTCACTGGAGAGGTTTTGTGGTGTCAGCGGAAATATCTAAGGCTTGTTCTACATTAATGGCACATAAACTCCCTGTTCTGAAAGGGTCGGCAGCGCGAGTATGACGCCCCTGGTGTTGCACACCAGGGGCGTCACTTTCTTTCAGGTGGGGCCTTACAAAAAAAAGTGTACCAGCTCGCAGGTGAGGTTGAACTTTGAAGCTTCGTGGGGCCTCATAGACATACGGGTAAATAAATTTACAGGTAGATTTATTATAGTATGATTCACAGATTCGCTGTACCGCGCCATAGCAACGCGCGATGTGGCGGGGAATGTGGTGAAGAAAGAGAAAGAAAGAGTATTAACTGAGAGCGAGCGAGATACCGTCACTAGCGCTCACGGTCTTTAACTACTTTTCAAATTTTAAACTCTTCATTTCTTCATATCACTCTCCGACACCAAACCTCATAGATTAATTCAAAAATCGGCCACTTGATATCGCCTCGTCGCGTCGCGTATCCATCAACTCGCCAAGTGCTAGTAATTCTCCGAAGGTTAATTCCCGTCCGTCGTCACCATCAGCGTTTATTAGTGTTGATTAGTCTGTGCTCCGACTCTTATCTACAACACATTTTGTTTTAAATGGCGACACTGTGACCAATTTGTTGCCAGTACAAAATATCGGACGTATAAGTACCTACCTAACTATGAGTGGCGCGTTCTCGGCAATCGATTCGTTGTAAATAGTACAACAATATTATGGCCTTTGAATAAAAACTATGTGCCCGATAAATAAATGACATTGCCGATTTTGATGGATTTTTAGGCAGTTTACAAATTAACATATTAGGTGATCTGTGAAGCACTAGTAGTTAGTAGTCGTGGGGAGCGGTATCGGATCAACCTTTTTTTTGTTTTGATTTTCTGCCATTGTGGTTGTCCTAACATTCTTCACTTTTTCAGCGTTTTTCCCGGTTGCATCCGAGATATGGAGCCGGCTGTAGTTATTCCCTCTTCTCCTTTAGATTTAGTTTGCCTGTCTAACTGCAGGTTTGGCTGACTTTCGATATTTTCCATGAAGCAATGCGGATTTTATGGGAGCCGACGTTGTCTGGTGTCTGAACTCCGAAAAGAATGAAAAGAAATAAAGTCAATTATTAGTAAGGACTAAAAGCAAGTTCTGCCGAAGACGGCCGTCTGTATTTTGTGTTTCCATTTTCCCCGAACCAGCGTCACCAAGCATCAACTTCGATTATCTTCGCTCAACAAGATAGACATTTTCTGTACGCTACTCAGACAGACAATTGCTTTAATTCCTATATTATTATTTAGTTTCTTTTAGGATAAGTCCTAAATATATCTAAAGAAGAACCTTAAATATTGGTGACCTTACCTTGATAACCTTAATTATGGTATCAATATTGGTATAAGTACACTGATAATGCCAGAATCAAATCGACTAAAGCCTTACTTTTCCAGAAACCTTCAGAAACGCCTAGCATAAAGCCTCCCAGACACTATCTCGGGCTTTCTTGTTACTGTATTTAAGAACATGTATAAACATATTTAGCTAGTCATTTTAATTACATTAGTAAATATCTATTAAACATACAGAGACTGCGACCAATACAGATAAATACATTAACCCTGTGCAGTTAGTTGATTTGATAGTATTATTTAACATGAGTGGGACAGGGCCAACAAGATATGATCGTCTCTTTTTGTTACACTCGCTGTTGACGTAAGAAAACAGGACAACGTTTAGTACCTCCTACTGGTTAATTAGTAAAGAAAAAAGGTATTCAAGGAAATTTAATTGGTGCTTTTTTATTCTAATATATTGCCTGCGTGGTATACCGATCCCGTTATCGTTCACTCAGGAACCTGTTCCCGGAATGAAGATCTGTTCAGTAGTTCTGACATAATTAAGTAACAAATATCCTTACGTCATCATGATTAGGTACTGCGTTAGTCCTGGTTGTATCCAAATCTTGTACTCTGGCTTTCGTTCTCTTGATTTGAAACAAAGGAAGATGGAAAAGAACATTTATTTGGATTATCTTCGCTTTTGCGACTGCCATTTGACCATCTCCCTTCGCCAAAGCCTCATCCGTTTATCAGCAGTAGTACCACCTTATAGGTGCAATTGGGACTCATTTATACGCGTATAGAATATTATATTTGGTGACGTTTCCTTTTACTACTTAGGAACAACAGTTTTGGGGCAATATTAGAATATTTTGAGCTTTCCAACTCGCGCCAAACTGTTCCAAGCAGCCCCCGATAGTAAAATCCTTCCGTGAATCCGGTCTACCGTCGTCCCTGACCTAAATGGAAAATTCTGGCACGGTGGTCTCGCAGATTTGTATAATGTTACACGTAGTAGGAATACAGTTCAGAATATTTTGGAAATTTCCGTATTCACAAATTAATAATTTTCAAATAAATTCTTATTCAATATACAAAAGTGGTGGGCAAACTATATTAATTGGGGACCAGAAATTTCATACAACATAGGAGTATTTTTTTTGAAATTTGTTTCATTACGTGATTTAAGTGAGTACGAACTTAAAGATACTTTTTAAAACGTTTTCGACGGAAATGGTGTTGAAATGGCTAGGTACTTGACGGATAAATTAACAGGATGTTGCGTAAAACGAAATGCCATATTATTTGATACGAAATAACAATTATTTTCGCCCAATTCTGTTAACATTTTCATTTCTCTTACTAACGTAAATTTTGTTTACCCCATCGATGTCATAGTTACGACAAGTTCTGTGAAATTTTCAGTAAAATTACAAAAATATTTTATTAGTAAGTTCATACATAGATTTGGCTGAGCAGGTAGAGAAACATAAATAGTGAAGGTAAGTGTTGATGTACTCGAACCTACACCCGTTTCACAAGTCTCTGGGTCTGCTGTGCAATTCTCTAAGCATACAGCTTAGAGAATTGCAGAGTAGATAGCGATAGCCTTGATAGAGATTGTCATTGGTCGGCCTGGGTGACGTCACTGGCGATCGACCAATATCTCTCAAGGCTGTCGCGGCGATGCACTCGACGCTAATGCCTAGAGTATCGCACAGCTTGGCCCTGATTCTGCTATTATATTTTTCATGGCAAAACCACTGTGGTACCACAAACACTGTAACCAATGCCATTTAACTTTAGACTTTGCAGCTATACGGTTAAAGTCTAAAATAAGATAACAATCTTGTAGAGTGAATGAAAAATGTTATAAACTCTTTCTCTTTTTATTTTGGACTTTGAACCTCAGCCATAAAGTTTAAAATTTAATAACATTTTATGACAGTGGTTTGGTATGACAGTAGTTTTGTTATGTCATAAAATAAGTAGAATCGGGGACCTGCTTGGATATCTCTCTGCCACACGATGTACCCGGCAACCGCACGGTCATTTCATGAATAGCTAAGAATTTCGTCTCTGGTGTTGGATTTAAAAACTTAAAAATAATAAAAAGTAGATAACAATGCATGCAAAATTTTATGGCATTTTATTCATTTTCAGTGCTACCGACTGCTCTACTAGCTTCGCACGAGAAAATGAGAAATTATGAATCCTTTATGTAATGCCCGCGTGGATGTCGGTTATCGCGAATCGGGGTATTAAAAATAGATGTTGGCCGATTCTCAGACCTACCCGATATGCCCACAAAATTTCATGAGAATCGGTCGAGCCGCTTCGGAGGAGTTTGGCAACGAAAACTGTGACACGAGAATTTTTTATATTAAGATAATTAAGTAAATGAACATCTGTATTAAATCATCAATTTCTAACAGAACCCATTGATGGTATGTGCTACGTAGATAACCGTTTAAACTTCACAGTACGTTTTTTACAAAATGAAAGTTTATAAATTTAAATTTTCTAAATAGTTAACATAAAATTGTTACAAAAATGAAAGTTTATAAATATGGTTTATAAATCCTACTAATTTGTTAATGTGGATAGATGGATGGATGTTTGTTAGTCTTTTACGTAAAAACTACTGAATGGATTTTAACGAAACTTTACAATAACTCGTACAGTCGACAAAATCGAAAGTATCCCACCTTTACATATAAAGTTGTATGTAAAGGTGGGATACTACCGATTTTTTCGAGTGTACATCAGGATAACACAAAGGCTACAATTAATAAAGGTAATAGATATTATAGCAATAGCCGACATTAACCGGCAAAAGCTTATACTTACATAAATATCTATTACCTATACTACCTATAATAATTACCTATTCCATAATATTTTATTCTACTAAGTTCAGAATGGTCATCATCTCAAGCAAGACCACTAACATGTAAACAATGGAATTCCAAATTCAAAAAATTAAAAAGAAACCCGAGCGGTACCACACACGGATCACACTCCAGTCACTCTACGCGTGCCAGTTCACATCGGGTTCACGTCACCGGTCCCATACGCACTCCACCCATAACGTATGCTAGCCGTCATCATCATTACTCCAATGGTGCTCTCCAATCTAAAACAATATTTCAAACATTTTGTGGCTCACAATTTGACTGCATTCGCTCAATCGGAATTAAACTTTAAAATAAGGCAGTGTAGAGTTGGTTTTCGTCTGCAGATAGTTTTTGACAGTTATCGTCTGACCGCGGAAGCTGGATTTAGGTGGAGTAAACAGGTTTTGGTCTGTGCTTGTGACGTCTAGTAAATTTCGTCTTCTGTCCAAGTCTCAAGTTTGAGGCTCTCGTCGCCGTGTTTGAAGTTTGTGTGTTTGGTTACAACCATCAGAAACCAATATAGAGTTCTGAAAATCTATCTATGGTTAATTAGAATGTTTTATTTGAGTTTGGAATAGCTTACCGTTACTCTGAAATATTTACACTACAGAGGTTTATGCCGTCTGTCTGTATGTATCAGCGGCACGCGGCAGTAGAGCGGTCGAGTGCTACATTAGTGGTCAGAGGTTCAAATCCCGTTCAGTGCAGACATTTTCAAGCATATATATATATATTTGTATTGGTTTGAATGTTTTAAGGAATAAATATGTAATTGTATACAAATAAAAAGTGTGTGTGTGTGTGTGTGTGTCTAAGTATGTTTATTGAAATTGTAGAATACCTACATACAAATATTTTCATACATAATACATAAACTCACGCCTTTATCCCCGAAGGGGTAGGCAGAGGTGCTAGCACCCACATTTCGCCGGTTTTATGTTTAGGTCCCAATGTAATAGGTGGCGAGCCTATTGCCATTAACTGGGCACTTATAAACCTGCGATAAATACACACATAACTTTGAAAAGCATCGAAAAGTCATTGGTGTGTGCCATGGAAATCCTGGGATCGAACCCGAGACCTCGTCTCAGCAGTCCATTACCCATACCACTAGGCTACCGCGGTTACATTTTCACTGACTGAGAATTGAACACGTGACCTCTGACGTAGCAGTTGAAACGTATGTCACTCGCTACCCCACTTAAATCTTCAAATGTGAATCAACCAAGGATTTATCAGTAGTCATAGGCCACACAGCAGGCCTAAGATCTTTAAGATCGTATTCTTCAAAGAAACACGTGATAATCACAGTTTTACAGCAGATTATTCTGTACATTTATCGTATAATTGTACCATAGAAGTTCGCGATACATGAACAAGAACGCGCGTGATCAAATATGTTTATATTACCGTTAGCAATAGTGAATAAGGGCCCACGCGTGGTCTAATTCGGTCAACGGCTAACGAATAGAGTTCAGGAATTAACGCGATCATGGTTTTTTTCTTTTTTTTACGTGCGGGAAATCTCTACGGATACTTCCCCCCCCCCCCCCCGCGGTCACAGGCTGATCGCGTTAATTCCTGTTCTCTTTATAATATATTATGGAACGCGAGAGTTTAAAAGTTAGTTTAGAATGGAGTTCATTTTACGTGCGGGAAATCCCCACGGATACCCCCCCCCCCCTTCGGAGCCGAAGGGGGAGGTTATGTCGGACTCGAACCGACTAAACCGCACGCCGTCTGTGGGTCGATGTGCTAGGCCGAAGGTGAGGTTGTCTTGTGACATATCCCTCGCAACCCGGCTGACCCAGGGCCATTCCTCTCAGTCTGGCCCTCCTCGGGAGGGGGGTTTAGATTGGAGTTCAGACTTACAATACGCTTTCTTTTTAAAGACATATTGATTTAGTCCATCTGACCATTTATTACCCCCTATTATTTTTAAGTATGGCCTTTGAAATCCGAGGGGCCATTCTCCTTCTCCTCTTTTCGCTAATCTGATTGTTTTTGCTTTTACAATCAGGAGGTGGGGTTGGTTAGGTCCTCAACGATCTTGGCGCCCATACACTATGGCGCGCCGTAAGACCCATGGGGGAGCGGCTAGAGAGGCCACACAGTAGCCTCTCGTACCGTCAGACGCAGAGTACTACCGGAAACGGTCACTTCGGGCGGTATCTGCATCTGATAGGCAAGGAGCCAACGCCCGAGTGCCACCACTGCGACGCGAGCTAGGACTCGGGGCTTCACACGCTCACCTAGTGTCCGGATTTGTCGAAGACCCCACTTGTAGTACATCGATCCGCAGACGGCGTGCGGTTTAGTCGGTTCGAGTCCGACATTACCTCCCCCTCCGGCTCCAGAAGGGCCCCTGTTTTTACGTGCGGGACATCACCACGAATACCCCCCCTCCCTTCGAAGCCGGAGGCGGGAACCGTGGTGATTTTCCGCACGTAAAAATAGGGGCCATACACTCACTGTTTATATTTTTTAAGATACGCAAAACTTCTGAAGTGCCCCTGCACGTACGTGAAAGAATTACTTTTGTTTGAGAATAAAAACTTGTTATAAACAACAGCACGTGAATGGATAGCCATATTTCTACATGAAGATGTTGTTTTAGGTTAACTTATATAGGTAGTAAACTAGCGTACAGCCCACCAGACGTCATGTCACTTTCGAACATGGATGCTTGCAGCACCAGGTATGAACTTCAAACTAAGTAGCTGGCAATACTCGCTCGTTGTGTTTACCTACCTACAATATTTAATAAAATAATGCTAAAATTCAATATCATCATCTTTGCGGTGTTTTAATGTTACGATCTCAGACCGGAGCCCATAGTCTGCTTATTTCTTTTGGTTTTATTTATTCCGCTTCTAAGGAGAAACCTGATGTCTGACCGCCTCAGCCCAGAAGGAAAATTCGGTTGGCTTGAACCCGGAAAGTTTTGCAAGGACCCCAGAAAACCCATTAAACATTCTATTGTTACTTTTTAAAAATTACCATTAACAAACGACAGCCGAATCCAACCAATTCTTTCGATACTCGCACAAACAAAACGCGTCGACAGTAACCGTACTCACAAAGGCCTTTCCAATAAAAAAATTAATAAACCCCGTCACAAAAAACCTCCAAAATTTTTGCGAATACCTGTGTTGGTTATCCCAATAACTTTGATACACTTAGTAATATTAATTCTAGCGTTGCGATGTCGGAGGGATCTAGCATCGTTCCGATGACCGAGTGCTTTACCATTTGGTTTTTTTTTTAAATTTTAATTTAATAATTATTTTACTCTTTTTGTAATGGATCTACTAGTAATTGATTTAATATATTATTATACTCCGCACGCCGAATGATGATCCTATGACGTTTCAACTGACAGTTGTATTAGTTATGCGAAACAATTTCGATAAAATACTGTTTTTTCAGGCAAATGTCATGTCATTCAGCCGGGTCATTCAACATAATAAGCAATATTTATTTATTTTGAAAAAAAGACTACGCGCATTGATGGACATAAAACACTAAATAAAAAAGTAACAGCCTTATTATATTTTATTTTACTATACTTTAATTTTTATTCAAATTGCATAATTTAAAGAATTTAAAATTCTTTTTGAAATGAATTTTAAAGAATTCATAATTAGCTGGCAATTATGGATTACACTGACTGGGATCGAGATGTACAATACGACAATATCATTGACCAACCGTTAATAATAAACGTCACGGATAGCTGCAGTTCAGACTCAGATTTTGAAGATCCGATTGACCCTGTATCAGATTCAGATTGATATAAATAAAATACAAACTCAAAGCATTTGTTTTATATTTCCAACAAATTATCGATATTTTGTTTATCGATGTGTCCCTTCTTAGTCGATAACAGCTTGACGACGTAACTTTTGCAGCACGTACCATGTACATTTGCATTGAGTTTTTTTCTATTATTTCCGAACATTACGCAATAATTTCTTAATATTCATTTTTATAATTTACAATTGTACACAATTATGATTTTTTCGTCTTTTTAATGGACCTCTAAAGGATTTGATGTGATAGGACGTCAGTACTATGTTAAGCGCTAACGAACTGTCATAGGGATCATTATTCAGCGTGCGGATTATAATGCCATCCCCACTGTTGGTCTCCCACATTTAATTGCAAACATTTTTCCTACTTTTACACCCAGAGCTTTTTGGCAACTCAATCGATTTTCACCAAACATGTCTAAGAACTCTCGCAGATAAGTCACATTTAATATATATAATTTATAGATAATGCTTCATCCGTTTGGGAGCTATGATGCCACAGACAGGCAGACACATCAATCATATAACACGCCTCTTTTTGCGTCGGGGGTTAAAATAACATCGAAAAATGGCAATATATAAGTCTCTTATAACATGTCATATCGCGTAAACATTCGCTCTATCATGAATTATCGCGAATATAAACACGCGAATGCGATAATCTAACGATTATCAACGCGATAAGGACAGAGTTCTGGCTCATAAATATTCCAGAAAACTCCATATTATAATACTAAGAGGTTCACTCCAGGGCCTCTGCAGCCAAGCTTACCTCATCTCCACGCCGATACTAATGCTGATTGATGGACGAGGTTATGGAGCAGGCTTGCTTGCCTCTTGGGCTTGTATGGGAGGTTAAATAGTAGTCGCTCTCATAAACGATACCTTGGCTTCAAACTTCAAGTTTTGGATGCAGCCGGTACTAAGACTAACGCTCTGATGATGACTTTAAGTTATATTGAAAGACAAACTTGTTTTAACCGGCGGTTCCACTTGCATGAACATCCCCATACTCATCCCGTGTCTGCAACCCATTAAATTCTATTCCCGGAATAAAAGTTAGCCTTTGAGCACGTACAAAAATATTTACGTGTATACAAAGTGCAAGAAAAAGAATGCACTTTTGTCCCGGTTGCTACCAACGTTGGATCCATTCTCTTGCTTTATCTTGACCTCTACTGAAGTGACAGCCACCCTCTCCTCTAACCCCGAGAGGGAATCCTGCGCTAGAGCCTCCCCGACGTAAAGTGAGCCCAAATACGTATTTTGGGCCCCTACGATATTGGTGGGGTCGTCACACAAACAAGCACAAACCTAATTGATTTTCAACCACATGCTCTGTAGTTATCTAAGTACGTAGGTGTACACTAGAATTTACAACTAATCGTTACACTTGTTTAAAAATAAGCGTTTTTAAACGTTCAAAAAAGCTTTTCAGTTCAACAAAGCGAAAAGATAACCGTTGATTTATTTTATTACGTTACCTAAACTGACCTTTTTATGAGACCAAAATTTAAACAACCTAAAATTGGGCAAATACGTCCTACTCATCACTCTCTGAGACCTTTCCCAACTCAATTAGGGCCAGCCCTCAGGTTTTCCGTGTAGCGATTGCCATGCCATCTGACCTTCGCAATCTTCTAGCGATAGTTCTGTAAGTAATATCTACATCCTATTAATATTATAAAACGAAACGTTTTGTACATTTAATATTTTTTTGCGCTGAATCATTTGGGCTGATTTGGATCTAGGAATATGTTGACCTCCGTCATTCGTTGTTTAAAGAACTTTCTGAAGCAGGCTTTCATCTCAGGGTTGCGTAGTCAGACGGCAATCGCCACCGTTAATGCCAAAATGATCCAACAATACCAACAGTCTTTAGAAAGAGAGATAGATAGAGTGAGAGTGAGAGAGAGAGAGAGAGAGAGATAGAGCTACCTTCGTATAGTACCTATAGATTAAATATTATTCCTAGATGTCATCTGTTAAAATAGATATCCTGGTAACGCTTTTTGTGGATCTACTTCGTAACTATCCAAGTTTAACTTTCGGCTGCAATCAATAATGGATACATTTCTATTTTAGTTGGACTGCTTTTAGAGCTACGTTAACGATTCTAGTTAGGAGTACAGGATGAATGCATTATTAATGATTCTATATATTTTAACTCATCATCATCATTATCTCATCTTCTTGTTGTTTCCAGTTGCATGCAAGTCTAACCTTTTGTCCGGGGTCTGATTACTCCCTTTCCTCTTCATCATTTGGCTTACACAGATTATAAATGTCTGCTGTCTGGTCTCCAAAACCTCCCAGGATAGCCTACTGACGAGTCTTTTCCATCAATCATCCGGTGTGCCACCTTGCATTTGTAGTCTTGGGTTCCGAAGATCTTGGTAAGTCCTTCATAATCATCATCACCGCAGTGGTATTCTCGGTTGCATCCAATCTTTGCACTATGAAGCCTGGGATACGCTTTACTATGCTTCTTCTCGTAATGCGTATTATTTCGGCTTTTAGGGTCTCGATTGCGGCATAATCCCAATTTGGAGAGCAATGTCAAGAAAAGTGTCGGTAGTGGTTAAAGAGTCGGCCTTACGATCGAAAGGTCTCGGGTTCAAATCCTGGCGATACACTGCCAACGTGAACCCACTCGTAACACAATTAATAATTTAGCATAGTTGGAGGGGTTAGAGGGAATATTAGTAATTTCGACACTAATATTCTTTTTTATTTTTAATGTTTTTACCACGTCCATTTATCAGCCGGTGTACTGGCTAAGCTAGCTTTATAGGTCCCCATATACCCCACCGGGGTGCGGGGCCTCTTTATACTCCAGCATCAGAAGCCCAGAGACGGAGTGCGGTCCCCGCCGGCTGACAGATATCTGTGGGAAATCCCGCATAACCCCCCCCCCCCCCCTCCCCCTTTCAAACCTTCTCATAATTTGGCACAAAACCAGCTTTTTATGCTCTTTAGAAGTTGGTTAAAAAAAGTAAGTGTGGTTCATTAAGAGCACTCAGCCAAATTATCATCAACAACAAAATGTCATTATTTATCAATTTTTCACATAATTAACTCATCATCAATCACTAAATAATCAATTATTAACTAATGATAACTGTTGTTTATGTTGACAGGACACCGCCGCTGAACCAACAATAGCAGGGGTAGTATTCCGCTTGACAATGAAATTTAAACGTAATCGTAATGCGAGTAGACGGTAAATTTCAAATGGTTTACATAAAAGAGAGTATTTGCGCTAAACCAAACCAACTTAAATTTCTCGGTTTATATGAACTCGCATAGAGCGTTATGGTTGGTCAATCCGAATCAATTCTGAAGCGAATATAGACATTTAAGTTGATTTTCATTAAGAAAATTATAAAGCGTTGAGACAAACTTGAATAAACTAACTAAATTAAATGAATAACTTTAAATTGTTCAATTCAGAAGTAGGTCGGCAGTCGAGATTTAAACTTGACTGATTAAATGTATAATTCCTATTCCTAAGCAAATTCCTTTTCAAAACGCATACAATATATTAGAAACTAGCTTTTGCCCGTGGCTCCGCCCGCGTGGATGTCGGTTATCGCGACCAAACAAAGCCTATGTCCTTTCTCGAAGTCTAATGTACCCCAATGCCAAATTTCATCAAAATCGGTTCAATGGTTTAGGCGTGAAAGCGTAACATACAGACAGAGAGACAGACAGACAGAGTTACTTTCGCATTTATAATATTAGTATGGATAATACAAGTAAACCTACAAAGCACTAGTAATATTCTGTATAGTTAGGAAGTCGCTTTAGTATTTTTTTATAAAGTCTCTCACTACAGCTATAATGAAGAAGGAGTATCTCTAAAAAAGAATTAAAAAATATAGGTACTCCTAGCATCTGTTCGTAACGGTAACCGCTTCACCTCGAGCATAGCTAACTATGAAAAGAACGATCACAATGTTTTCTCACGAGCCGTCGTTTCTTCCCCTGCGGTGAGACTAATATTTTAAAGCAGTTCTGGCCCGTTTTTATACACAAATCCACGAACCGTTATTCTATTGGGTACTTTGGTTCAAGTCATACAATAAGCAATACCTACATCTGAATAACCTACTCATTAGAGGCACACTCTGCCTACACCAGTAGACACCGTAGTTACACATGAATTTAAACTTTAACCTCATAAGAATAAAGTTCTAATGATAATTTAATCGCATCACGTTCGCAGTGCGTTGAAGTAGGATTCGTGATTTTACTTACAAAGCTTGCATTGTTGATGTTTTAAGTCTATAGTTTAGATGCTTCCTATTTGGTCATATTACCGTCAACTGGGTAGATTTCCCAGACTACTGCCACTGGGAATATAAAGCCGAGCCTTACTCGACCGGCGGTATCGAACCTATGACCTCATCTACCGAAGACCGGTATGCGGCTATGCGTCTGCGTAATAATTTCCTTGACTTCGACACACCCGGTAGCCTTGTAGTTCTTAAGTCAGTTTAAGCGTTTGCTTTTGCACATGAAATATTAGATACCTCTTTTCCGTTGGCCACTGATACCTTTACCCTTGGGCCTTATGATCAAATTAACTATTGCCCGCGGCTCCGCCCGCGTGCAGAATTTCCGCAAAGTATGGGAATCAGGGGTAAATGTAGCCTTTGTATTTTACCAGACTTTAATTTATCCTTGTACCGAGCATTAATCCTAGTCACATATGAAGCTTTCAACTTGGAGTCTGAGGTCAGCTCTTTCCATTCCAACTGCGGGGTTGACGGGATAAATCTATCCATTTACCTATTAGACAGTAAAGAAATCACGTAATGAAGAGAAACTGGTTGGTACCGTAGTGTACAAACGTTTGTCCACTGAGCCATTGATCCAAACTGATATAAAAATAATAAGCTGATACATATTCAACGATACTCGCCTTCGAATAATGAATAAATATATTTGAAAATGTGCTAAATTTCATATATTTTATCCGTTTTCCTTTTATTTACATACGGAATCGCTTGAATAAACGTGAGCTTAGAATGAATTTTGGGGTTGGGAGGGTAGACGATAGTCGCTTCTGTAGAAGCCAAAAACTTCCAATTAAAGGAGGATTCCGGACCCTATACTTGAGTCAATATACAGCTCAATCTATCCAGTGTGCAATTGATAAATATTTGAATAAATAATTTATTTTCTTTTTTTATTCTTCTTCTTCTTCTTCTTCTTCTTCTTCTTCCCCTTCTTCTTCTTTAACACACAAACTTATCATCATCCATCCTCTAGTCTTGCCCCTCTAGACAAGTGGTAATTCGTAGTCCGGCGTTTGGTAGAATAGAATGACGAATGTATGGGATTTGACGTATTTGACAGTCATTAACGCATGTCGTAAACGTCAAATGCCATACATTCATCATTATATTCTACCAAACGTCAGCCAACGAATTGTCACTTGTCTAGAGGAGCTGGTCGCATCGGAAAGTAAATTTAATAGACATAATTCTATTCATACATACGAATATTTGCACTAAATTGGATTCGAACCTGCGATGTAATACACTGCCGCACCGTCTCAAAGGCGGTTGCAGAACCTAACACATAAATAACGATTGATTGTAGTATATCTATCGAACAATAGCAAATCAAGAGGAATAGCCCTGCAGCTATCACTAAGTGCCAGAATGCTGTTAAAATTTTCAACATTATTTGCATTACCATTGATTCCTACTTGATCGGTTAGAATGCAATATCCACTTCATGTTCCCCACGGTACCGCAAACTACCGAAACAGTTCATTTGTAGTGGGAGCGGCTGACTATGTTAACAAAATAGGAAACCACCCTGAACTTGATCTTTTTAACACCAGTCCATTCTCCTATAGTCGCTTTATCTCTAAGAGGTGGTTTGAGTCGGTTCTCTGACTGTATTAACAACGAAATTAATCCGAGTTACAAGTGTACGGACAAGCACTAAATATGTATATGCGAAAACATCTAAATGGTTTTAAGTTATCCAGTCAGTTGTCTATTTGGCTGTAAGATACTGTTTGTTTTCCAAATAAAATAAAAATAAATGAATTACTAACTTCAGTGATTGACTTCTAGAGTAGCTGCACGATGTCTCGAAAGATTACTAATACACCAAAAACAGTACGCAACTTTTTGTTTCGGTCATACCAAAATGTGCGCTATTTATTCGTGCACTATTAATTTGCCTCATAAGGCTTTGATGAGAGCGCCTGTCGTGTGACCCCCCAACCCCGAAAGGAAAGCTTACACCAGAGCCTCATCCATAAATCAGCAGGTGTATGCTGCTTGTAGGTGAGTTCAGTTTGGCCCCTAGTTTATATAATAATGCTAAAATATATACAGTCCGTTTTTTTAATTCAGATAGTAAATTGACAACTGCAAATGTCAAATTGTGAAAAAATTATACCAGCTTTTAGTGCTTAGTGACGTGCTCGAAACTATCGACAATGTTTGAGGCCTAGATACAAGTGGTTTGGCTTTATTATATTTTAAGAAATAAGTTAACATTAAAAAGTTTTTTAGTTTCGTACACTATACATATAAGCTAACAATAAAATAACCTACAAAAATCTGCACTAAATTTAATTTATCGATAACTTTCGATACCAGTGGCATATGACTATTTTTTAATTGCAATAAACCGGCAACACAGGTAATGTCATTTTACTATCTGAAATTGAAAAACAGACTAGAGACTATTTAACAAGGTCGTTATATGTCTGACCACTTATATAAACAAACTCACTTCACACAGCTCACCGTTCATCCATACTAATTTTATAAGTGAGAAAGTCTGTGTGTGTGTGTATCTGTTTGTCCGTGTTTCACACTTAAACCACTGAACCGATTTTGATGAAATTTGGTATAGTGGTAGATGAGACCTTGAGAAAGGACATGGGCTATGTTTGGTCGCGATAATCGACATCTACGCGGGCGGAGCCGCGGGCAAAAGCTAGTAGAATAAAAAATACCTACGTATTATACCGCACTCATGCGCGCTTATTTCACTATAGAGACAAAAACTATTATATAGTTCGACGTCCTTCCCGTATCTCTAAGAATATTATAATGAATCTATACAAATAAATTAGATTTAGTGTATACCTACTCATACTCACCTACTTGTAACTTTTGAAGTCCCAAGCGTTCAGTAGAGCAGAATTTCACCCCCTATTATACTTATGACCGAATACAATGATTGGTGAAATGTTGGTGTTAGTTCACCTCTACCTACGCCTACGGGAAAAAGGCGTAATTATATGTATGTGTATGTATGTGTATTTATATTTGTAAAATTTTTTTTTAAGAATATTAGCAACCGAAATTATCGAAATTACTAATACTCCCTCTAACCCCTCCAACAAGTTAAATTACTTGTGCTAGGAGTGGGTTCACGTCGGTAGTGTAATGGCCAGGATTCGAACCCGGGACCTCTCGATCATGAGGCCGACTCCTTAACCACTAAGCTACCGCCGCTAAAATAATAGTTAATAATAGTTTTATTAATAAATGCATAATTATGTGAATGTATGTAGGTACCTACCTTTTTGTCCGTTTGATCTCGTGAATCTTGGCCAATTCACCTATTAAATGGTGAATTGGCCATGATTGGATGGATAATAAATAACGGATACAGACTAAATAAATTACTTTGAAAAGAAAGATATCCTTTAAGAAATTCCATGATTGTGAAGCAATATTTAAAAAAAACTAAACCAGAGCAGGTCTAGTACTGAATTAAAATCAATCATAAACAAAAATAGATACATATACTGATATAAATATGTATTTTGACATATTTCATGTTAATAAACTGCTATAAATATACAAACAGGTTTAATGACATGCATAACATAATCGCCATAACTAACTGTACCTTCTTTTAAATTGGGTAACTTGTACGGTCAGCAATAAAACGCTTTGTATGAAAAAGTTAAAACACTCAAAGTAGGTGCTATGAGACGGAGGTAAACTCTCTAGATCATACAAATAGATATCCTACGCGAAGGACAAATATAGGGCCTTAAAGGTCTACTAATATCCTTTTATATCCTCGTACCTGTATGCCTCTGAAATGGCAAGCAGAAGTATATTTCCACCCACATTTCGATAACTACCCATATTTTGAACTCAAGTACAATCAACTACAAAAGCTGAATAACACTTAAAAATATTTACTAACTTTTTCATACATTGGATAACATGACTGTACTTTGTCTTTAGTTTGGAAGCCTCGTTAGTAAACTATTAAAAAATGGCCAGCTCAGAAACCAAACTCAGGATCTTACGGATAAATAGGCCACAGGATGAACTTGACAAGCAAGTATTCAATACAAAAATATGTTAAGAAGTATAACAAAGATTAAAAATACTATTGGTCTGTCAAGGAATTAGAAGAAGAAAAGACAGTAAAGAAAAACACACACACACACACACACACATACACCCAAACACATACAAATTCATACAGTTAGCAGACTAAACACAGTAAACACATAAACCATAAACCATTATTGCAGATTGCAGTAGAGTTAAAACTAAAGTAGTATGCGGGATTCCCCACGATGCCGATGTGTGTGTTCTTTAAGGATAACCGTCGCGCACGATAGCAAACTAGTGATGATAAATATTTAAAAATGAGAACATGACTTCAAAAAGTTGATGATTCTGCCTTGAAGATTGTAAGTGTGTGTGTTGCATAAGTTTTTGAAACTGCGATACACACACATCCTCAGGTGGTTGTGTGAAATCCGATAAAAAGTTACCGATGACACAGAATAGATAATAGTACTAGCGTACAGAATGGAAGCTCACCCCCTCCCACCGATTTCATTTCCTCTCCCCGCACGTCAAAATCATGGACGCTTTCATGGGCGCCTAAAACAAAGGTTGTCGCTGGTAAAATGTGTAGTAACGGCACTTCGGGAAGAAGAGTGAAAAGTTCGGCTAGCTTCGGTTTTTAAGGCGTCCTCTCTTTCACACATGACTATAGTTAACCCTCAAAAGCATCTTGCTTTTTTGTATAAATAACTAATGAACTACACATAGTAAGAACATTTGTACTTTTTCCACAGTATTTATTATTGAACTTGACCGGTTTCGCCTTATGGTAACTTCAAAAGTTTACATTCATGTTTTTGAAATGTTTCTAATCTTAAACACTAGAGGTGTTTACGACTAGAAATGTTCATAAACATTGCGAAACTGGTCAGGTTCAATAATAAATACTGTAGAAAAAGTACAAGTGTTCTCAATATGTGTAACAACAAGTTCCACCAAGGGTCATCAATGAACAGTATAAAAAAAAACTAATGAACTGGATGTCAGGTTCGCCCAGTAATAAATTCGTGAAAACTCTTATCAATTATAATAATTTTCATATAGTCTGGGTTTTTTTTAGAAAATAACTCTAGAACTAGCATGTTAAGTGACATTATGGTGGACCGATATTGATTATAGGTGTATTATTTTTTTAACATAATATAGATTATAACTCAAAAGCATACGATGCAGATTAACATTAGTAAACATTTTAGGGTTAAAAAATGGGCGGTACCTGGCAATGACGGAATCCATGATGGACGACATTAATTGTGATACATTCAAATTGAAAAAAATGCCACACTTCATAGGCGTGAGCTGTCATAATATTGATTCTTAAATTTTATAAAGTATAGAGTGGTTAAAACCATTGACAATTCTAAATAAGTATTAGGATAGTTATTACAAAAACCGGGCATAAAATTCGTGTCATTCAGTTGAGGTTCAGAAACCTTGGTACGTAATAAAAACACCATTTATAAAAAAATGTTCTACCTCACCCTTGGTAATGGAGCATTAATTACTAAGGGGTAAATATTAGTAGTTTTGTAAAGAGTTCCAGATCATTTTTTGGCATCTGGAGATCAAATCTGGTATGCTCACTTATATTTCTTTTATACGATCCGTATCTTTATTTTATAGCTCCCTGGATATTTCACCAATAAATATTGTCAATCCGTTCTCAAAAAAGCCACAACAAACGTCTCCGCCTTTTCTCATGTTTTTTTTCCACAACTACCTGTAAGGAATTATGTTATTTCAGCCAAAAATCATCAATATCCGTTCATAAATAACGCGACAGAAAAGGCACTCCTTTTCTCCTCCGATTAAAAAGCTCTAGGCAAAAATGATGTTTTAAATCAAAGAACATGTATGCCATGTTTGGTGACAATCGGTTAAGAAATGTGCCCTATAGACGGAACGGAACGGAGACTATTTATAATTAATGAAAAATTTCACGCGGGCGAAACCGTGAGCAACAGCTAGTTTTTATAAACACAATCGGTTTTAATTACTCTATAAACATATCAAAGTCGTGTTGTAGTATTGTTTTGTTATTTGTGCCAATTCTGTTGATTGACAGGACCAAAATGTATCGCCATATTCTTTTCTTCCGAAGCGAAGAAAAAGATAGAAATACGTTTTAATGTAAAAATCATTAATATGAATTTTTGTAACAACAGAATTGTCGCCTCCGTCGGATGTGACGTACATCATGACACTAAGGGATAGAGTGAGAAAAATCACGCTGTCTCACTCGAAAATTAGCTCAAATTGCAAATAGTGCCATCCATGACATTTCTAATTTTCTCACACATCAACACTACCGTGCATGTACACGAGCTATGTTTGTAGTAATTACAACGCGATTGTTTCATACATTTTTCCGAGAGCTTCCGAGGTGTGCCGATGATGAACTATTAAACAAGGTAAAAGAGAAGAAAGAAAAGGAGGAACGCTTAAGGAAATAGAAGCAGACAAGATAAATCATCAACTATCATCACCAATATTATAGAAGGCAAAAATAATAGGTAAATGAAGGGAAATGAGGAAGACTTACTGTAAATTACAATCAGCGTTAGAACGATGTTGACAAAGACTCAAAATGAACTTATTACCAACTTATTCAAAGAAAATCGAACTGGGCCCTGGTTCTCCTATTATTTTTATCATTGTAAAACCACTGCCGTACCACAGACACTGTTACAAATGCCATTTAACTTTAGACTTTACCGTTTTACCATTAAAGTCTAAAATTAAATAACAATCTTGTAGAGTGAATGGAAAATGTTATAAACGCTTTATTTGTTCATTTTGGAGCTTAAGAATTCTTCAATAAAGTCTAAAATGTAATGACATTTTAAACAATGTCAGCTGTATGACAGTGGTGTTGTTATGTCATAAAATTAGTAGAGGGGGCTGTTTTATTGATTTAAATTGTATTATTATCCGAACTAAAAGTGTGTACCTACGAAAAATCAGAACAAACAGTCAACACGAAGGGGGAAATATCAAGGCTCTAAGATCATTTTGAGCACTTTGTACTGTATACTGAACAACTTCGATGAAATCAGCCTCACAGCGGTTCCCCAGTATCATCCAATGTTTGTACTTTTGAGCTCAATGTCCGTTTATTGATTTTTATTGATATGTCGACTTTTCCGAGAGTGACTGCCGTCTAATCATCATTATGGAAGATGTAGAACTACAGAAGGCCTTTCACTAAGAAGTGCTCGGCAACTAAAGTTTGGATGGATGAAAGTAAACAGACAGGTACAAGTAAATTTCAACCTTATATTATTAAATAGTACCTAATTTATCGATTATAATATCGGCTGTCGTTATAAATTGTAGCCTATGTGTTATTCTGATGTATAAGCTATATTATTGTAAAGTTTTATTAAAATATATTCAGTAGTTTTTAATGAAAATAATTAAAAGAAACAAACATCCATCTATCCATCCATATTAAAAACTTTCGTGTTTATAATATTAGTAGGATAATAATAATAAAAAACGGACTGTTTTTTATCGCTGATAGCCATTCCGTTCTCGAAAGCTTCCAAAATTCTCGCATTTTGTTCTAAATTATTCTATCGACTTCTCTGGTTACCTCTTCAAAGATTTACAGGAGTGAACATAATATGTATTACATGTATTTATTTCTATTGTGTTATAGTTGTCACATTAAATATGCGATCCGCCGGTATCATTTTGTAGCATCCCATAGATGGCGTGCAGTCCAGACACTCTCCGAACTGAATGACCACACGTAGCCGCCATCTTCTAGCGGGAAATTTTCGAATTGCATGCTATTCGTAAAATCAGGTTCGTGCCACGTTTTTGGATCATCAGTTTACGGTCCTAATACGTGGTATGGAAAGGATTCTGTCGAATAACGTTTTTAAAACACAAGATTTAAAAACTTACCTATGAAAATCTAAATCTAATGGAAATCTAATCAAACTATTAATGTTTAATAGGTAATCTCTCAAAAACGTAGAGGTAGTCGGTAGATTTTGTTTTATTTACAGTAATACCTTGGGTAACGGAGGCGGCAGCGCCTCTTTCCCGCAGGGCTGACACTGCCTCATACGGCAAGAACGGCCCTGTGTGTCTCTCTAATAGGCGAGGGCACAGTAAAGAGCCGGCACTGAAAACGTAAGTTATTTTTTTTATTTCATTTTTCTTTGAAATCAAGGGTTTGGAAATTTTTTGATGATGGAACACATACTTGACAATCAAAAGTTTTATTTTAACATTTTTAAATATAATCTTTTTCTGTGCAGAGTATTAACTATTTTTAAAATGATGTCTACGGAACTAAAGTCGCGGCAAAACAGTTTGGCAATATTAAATTCGTCATATCGTCGTGATGACGTCATCGCCAAGGTATCGAACTTGCAATCGAGAGGTTGCGAATCCGAATCGCACTCAGTAGATACGGTACTGTTGTGAACTTCTAACAAACATTTCGGCTGGATGTCATCATGAAGTTCATTGAGGAAAACGTGATAACGCAGTTTAATTATAGTAAGTAGGACACGACGGTCAATTGAGCCGTCCGACTGGGGAAGTACCTCCGCCCTACAGAATACCACGGCCATTATAACCTCGTGTTGTGTTCCCGGCGGTGAGTAGGGTAGCCAGAGCTCTCTGGAGAGTTTCTGTACCATCAGTATCTATGCTGACGGCACAGAAACTCTGTCTTTACAGGGTTCACAGCACGAGTATGACTCCCCTGGTGTTGCCCACGTCCATAGGCCACGGTAACTACTTTCCATCAGATGGATCGTGTGCTACCCTGCCACCTCAGTAGTATAAAAAAAATGAAATTGATTTCGGTTCACATATGATGAAATTTGCCAGGTGCGCCCACTGTCCACCTGATGAAAAGTGGTTACCGTGGCCTATGGAGGTGTGCAGCACCAGAGGAGCCACGCTCGTACTGCCGACCCTGTAAGGACAGAGAGTTTCTGTGCCGTCAATGTGGAGGACAAAGCAGGAATATCCTTCCCATTGAGCTCTGGCTACCCTACTCACCGTCGGGAACACAACACAAGGTTATTATGGCCGCGGTATTTCGTAGGGTGGAGGTGGACTGCTTAATTGGACGGAATCGTCCTGTCAGTGGGTCGCAAGATGCATGAGGAACTAGAGGTACCTAAGTTTATTTTCCATCGGCTTTCGTTTGCAAAATTTGACCCTTCACCACTGTAAGATAGGTTAGGCCCTATACCAATTGCATTGCAAACCACCTAGGGCAGCTTTCCATCTGATTTGTTAATTTAATTAGGAAACTAAAACAAGGAATCTACTTACCACTATCGTAGGATTTCAATCTGTATCAATTGGGGACGAATTTGTCACGAAATTGTACTTTAACGTTACAGCCATAAAGAGGCTGGCAATTCGCAGATTTATATAATTAAAAGTTATATAATTAGGCGGCGTGGTCGGTGGTCGGTGGCCGCAGGCTGGCAACATTATGATTGGCATTGGTTGTGGATTGAACCAAACATAAAACATTTATATATATAGTTGGTTTGTGTATGCCTCAAAAGCTCGAAAAGTTCTGCATTCAAATTATTTGACGGCAAATGGCGCTCCAAAATGTTAAAGGGATCCAGGTTAAACTTCACTAGTTAAAAATAAGTAAATATATATTGTAGGACATTTAGTATCGGATCAAAGCATTTTTGGACTGGAATTTGAAACAGACCAATGCAAATACATGTACCTACCTACAAATCAATGTTTTTTATTTTTTTTGCACTGAGCGGGAATCGAACGGGCGACCTCCGACGTAGCACTCGAACTACGAGTCGAACGCTTTACCGCTACGCCACATACACTACACACACACATACACGCATTTCGCTACACTCCTAAACAATGAGGTCCATATTCTAAAATGACACTCAGCTGAATCTCGATTTATCTGAGGAAAAATTGTATAGGCAATCTGCCAGACAACCTGTCACATTTGACAATATGTGTATACAATCTTTCCCCAGATAAATTGGGGTTCAGCTGAGTGGTATTCTAGAATACGGGCCTGAGAATTTGAATAAAAGATGAATACTTTCATACTAACTGAACTAGTCCCCGTATTCCAAAACGACACTCAGTCCTGAATCTTCCTCTATCTGAGGACAGATTGTATAGCCAGATTGTCTATACTATACAATCTGTCCTCAGATAAATCGATATTCAGGACTGAGTGTCGTTCTATAACACGAGCCTATTATGTAAGTAGGTACATATATTGACTAGATATATATTGACTAGCTTTTTATTATTGTACAGTACAGTAACCGGCTTTTGATTTGGCAGGTCGGATACTTTCCGACCTGCCAAATCAAAAGCCGGTTACCGGTTCGGGTAAGATCAGGTACCTAGTTTCGGTTTTAAAGACCTTTCTCTCTATCATACAACACTTTGATACCTTTATAGAGTAGTTAATATCGTTTGTGTTTATAAAATATGAAAACTATAACTTCGGTTTTAGGTACTCTAAAAAAATATCTAACTGTAGCCATTCACTGTGTGAACAAGAGAGCGCTTTACAAAATTGAGAGTACTCTTCTTTAATACATGCCAACCCAAATTCCGATACTTACTGTACTGATAAAATTAGGTAGAGTCAGCATAAGATTGATGTTGACCAACAAAATATACAAAATTATCTTAAGTTCTTTGTTTACCCTTTCCTGTTGACGGATTGTTCTTATATTTGGTACACACCTTTAGTTTGGACAATACTACAATTGAAATCAATAAAACAGTTTGATTTGCTCATAATACTTTGATAGGTATAGTCTGACTTTTAATTTCAGATAGTAAAATGACATTACCCGTGTTGCCGGTTTATTGCAATTAAATAATAGTCATGTGCCACCAGTATCGAAAGTAGTCGATAAATTAAATTTAGTACAGATTTTTGTTGGTTATTTTATAGTTAACTCATATAGATAGTGTCCGAAATTTAAAAACTTTTTAATATAAACTTTTTCTTACAATATAATAAAGCCAAACCACTTGTATCCATGCCACAAACATTGTCGATAGTTTCGAGCACGTCACTAAGCTGGTATCATTATTTCTCAATTTGTCATTTGCAGTTGTCAATTTACTATCTGAATTAAAAAAAACGGACTATAATTAGATCATTTTTAGACAATGCCGTCAAGATAGTTCTGACAATGACTGCTTCACTTAGAATTTTTGTAGTGTTTTTAAGACAAGTTTTGATCCCTTTATACCGTACTAGCTGACCCGGCGAACTTCGTACCGCCAAAATTTTTTCGTCCGCGTGGTGTCAAGTCCCGTTCCTGCTGCACCGTCTACTATATTAAATATGTATTAATTGAATCACTTGAATCACTCTATCTATTAAAAAAAAACACATCAAAATCCGTTGCGTAGTTTTAAAGATTTAAGCATACAAAGGGATATAGGGACAGAGAAAGCGACTTTGTTTTATACTATGTAGTGATAATATGTTGTCCCAACTTAGCATTAGAGACAACTAGACGCCATTAATAAATAAAAAAAATATTTAAATCCAAACTCTTTACTAGCAAGATATAATCTTTTAGCAACATAATTTAAACATTAGTCTTAGTTGCCAAAATCATAAAAATAAATAAGTAAATGTTTTATGACATTACAACGTTATTTAGCGCAATGTAAGCATAGCCTCACTAGGTTGTGTTGTGGGTTCTAGAATGAGGATAAACATACTTCAATATAATATTTTTGTGAATATATACAGGAGGATCGAACCCGCGCCTCCTGCGTAGGGGCCGCGTTCACTACCGTTAAGCCACATAGCTTCTTTATCTTGGCGTTAATCCCAGTCGCATACGATACTTTCATCTCGGAGTTCGGGGACCGCTTTTTCAGTCTAACTGCGGATTTGACTTCGATATTTTCCGTAAAGTGACTGCCATCTGACCTCTGAGACCGATTGTTGGATCAGACCAATGCAAAGAGCCATAGTCATTCATACAAATATTTTTTAAAGGACGTAGCACACGACTGTATTTCCGTCCAAATGTGACAATTCGACTGGGGAAGTACCTCCGCCCTACAGAATACCGCAGCCATAATAACCTCGTGTTGTGTTCCCGGTGTGCGGCGATGAGTGGGTAACCAGAGCTCAGTAGAGAGTTTTTGTGCTGTCAGTGGGAAGACCAAAGGCTATTCCTGCTTTGTCTGCTACACTGACGGCACAGAAACTCTCTGTGCTTAAAGGGTCGGCAGTACGAGTGTGACTCCCCTGGTGTTGCATAACTCCATACGCCGCGGTAACCATGTTCCATCACGTGGGCAACGTGCTTGCCTCAGTGGTATAAAAAAATATTTTGCACTGAGCGAGAATTGAACCCACACCCCTTACATAGCAGTTGCGTTCAGTACCACCACACCACATAGGCTGTTACTGTACTTCTGTAGCTTCCACCATCATTAAACGTTTCACACAAACTCGCCAGTTTTATGTGCTTTTATCAAGTCAACAAATTAATGATGTTTTCAAAACATCGCTGACATGTTTGGTGTGTACCCTTTGAAGTAGACGGCTATTGACGTAGGATTAGATTTGTTATGTATACTTTGTCTTACATTAGTCTTAGATCGTTTTGGGTGTATGAGGCCCCACCAAGATCTTCAGGGCCCAGGGTAACCTTACCAGCCCCTCTAGACAAGTGGCAATTCGTTGTCCAGCATTTAGTAGAATAGAATGACGAATGGATGGGATTTGACGTTATCTATCTATCTATCTATCAGCCAATAAACGTCCACTGCTGGACATAGGCCTCCCCCAAAGAGTGCCATGACGACCGACCTTGAGCCTTCACCATCCACCGACTTCCTGCGACCGCTTTAATGTCATCGGTCCATCGAGTGGGGGGCCGTCCTACACTTAGTTTTCCAGTTCGCGGTCGCCATTCGAGAACCTTTACTCTTTGACGTTAACGACTGTTATAAATATACGTGGAGTGGAGGCTGATCCCAGATGCCCGGAGTGCATGGACGCCGAAGAAACCAGCCTTCACCTGCTGGTCGAATGCCCCATGTACTCGCTGAAAAGATGGCTTGGGAACAGACAGACTAGATCTAGAAGACATTGACAATCTGAGGGTGGAACAGATCGTAAGTTTTTGCAAGGAAACAGGTAGGTTCCACAGGAGGAAAATAAGGGAAATGGGTGAAATGGTCGACACCGAAGGGCATCGTCCCATACATTCGTCATTCTGTTCCACCAAACGAGTTGCCACTTGCCTAGAGGGGCTGGTAACCAATAGACGAGGTACGACCTCGTCCATTAACTATCAGGCCTCCGATTCTGCTAATTTAAGACATAACATAACCCTGACATTGCATAAATTGTCATTAAATTTTAGACTTTATGCCTAAGGTTCAAAGTCCAAAATGAAAAGAGAAAGAGTTTTTAACATTTTTCATTCACTCTACAAGATTGTCATTTAATTTTAGACTTTAACTGTATAAAAATAAAGTCTAAAGTTAAATGGCATTCGTGACAGTGACTGTGGTACCGCAGTGGTTTTGCCATGAAAAAGTAATTGCAAAATCAGGGCCCAGCTAGCACATACTCTCCTTTCGAGGTTAGGGGTTTAGTTGGCAGTCGCTCTTGTAACACTCAAGACAGCCAAAAGTAGGAGATACAAAGCCAGGCTCAAACGGGCAAGACTTGGATGTAATCAGGACTCAACGTCTTCGTGATGATCATGATTTGGTCATTCAATAAACCAATATAACATTTAGTCCATATTATGACTTAGATTATTACCCGAGTAATACCTTCAAAATACTTATACTTACAATAATTAAATATCAGCAAACATAGGTACAGTCGACAAAATCGATAGTATCCCACCTTTACGAATAAAGTTGTATGTAAAGGTGGGATACTATCGATTTTGTCGACTGAACATACTAAGAAAGTATATACAGACAAACTTCTCTTTTTGAAGTCGGTTAAAAAGGTAGGTATGTATCGCACTAGAGGCTCTATCTAGAGCGCGGTAACTGTTGCAGACAAAAATTATAGCAATAGTCGCCTCTCCTTCTGTATTATGTACGCTCTACGCTCCATATTATCTATTTCTCTATGTACCTGCCTGTAATACCTTCATATATTTAGGTACATCATCAGCAATACATCCTTCTTTTAAACATCACCGGTTCGAATCCTATTTAGGAACAAGACTAAGTATTAAAGTAAACTTACTTCTAACACCAATATTATATTAAGCTACCACACATACCTATTGTATACCTACTTATATTAAGTAGGTATATATGTTTTAATAAATATTACTCTTTTATTCTATAACAAAAGTAGAAGACATAAACAGAACCCTATCAAGAGAATTCTTTATATCATTCGAGGTTCACAATTTTGGACTCAATAGTATTAGAACATTCATGAACACGGTCGAGTATACTCAACTCCATAATGGCCACGAATTAGTAGAAAAGCCTGCCTCTATAACATTACGCAGCAATATACAGAAATTGGTCTCTTTTTGGCACAAAGAAAACGTAATTCATTGCGCCATTCGACGAAACGAACCAACATTCGTAAACAAAGAGCGAGCAAGCTACGCTAAAGTCCAAAATAGCCCCCTACGACGAACCAAAGACGACGGTTTCTCGTTATAATATCGTGTTTTTATCGAGTCGAGACGCGCCCGGGTACCTACCTACCGCTCGCAATGTTTTCCTCTACCATTTTATCTCTCTCTGCCTCTCTGCTCTTTGACATCACTGACGTATACAACCCTGATTATTCATTCTCATTTTCAACCTTATTCCTTACATTCTAAAATTTAAACTCGAACCATCGACCTCTCTTGAATTTTCAGACTCATTAAGCGTCATTCGGAAATTTTGTATTTAGTAAACAAAATTTTAGAGAACGAAATAAACGTGAAATACAAAACAAGATTAAATTTACTTATTAGATCGATTAATGAATTTCTTTGTATTATTAGTAAAAGTCTTAATGTGTATTAAGTTAGTTAGTGTCTCTATATCGGCTCGCTGACGACATCTGTACATAAGTGTACAAAATACGGAAACGTGTATGTGTATGTGCGTTTAGAAATAGTCGACAATGTTAGTCAAGGCTAGAGTGTATTTCGGCAGTGTACTGTGTATGTGAAATGCGCGGCTGGCGGCGGCGCGGCGCGGACGGGTCGCGATTGTCAAACCGCTGTTGGTGTGAGGCCCGCCGCGGCCGCTGACGCAACGTGCGACCTCTTTGTCCGGCCCCGCGGACTCCGGCGGAATGTCCGCGAGCCGGCCTCGCCTGCCGCACTCGTCCGCGCTCGAGTAATTACGAATGTCAAATGTTATCGCACGCAACCGTCCACCGCGCCGTCCGCACTCCGCTGCGCCGCTCTTCATAATAATAAAACCTGATATTTAAAACGGAACGTCCTTCTAACGCCGTGTAGTTGCGCCGACGCCAATCTACGATAATAATAAGCCGGCTACCTAGAAAGCATTGCGCTTCAGCGCTGTATGGCAAATGCCCGCTAAACGATGCAAAGCTACCCAGCGCTACAGCGCAGCCGGCGCGCGCCACGTAGCGCTCACATAAGTACGGCCAGTTCTATGCGCGCCTGTATAGCTATTAAATGTATATAGAATATATAGTAGTAATCGCTCGACGCAGCGGTATTATGTCGGAAATATACCGGCCGCGCCGCGCCTCAAGCCGATTCACGCTTTTGCGATTTAGTTTGTATGGGAAGCTTAAATTTGATTTTTTAAAGTAGTAGAAAGAGTTATGGATTTAGTTCTTTTGTTAAAATATAAAGTATAGGGTAAGCTTTCCTTGAAGCTATATGGAGTATGTCTTGTGTCTTTCTTTTTTATGAAAATTTTATTTGGCCTTATATTTTAGTACGATAAACAACTATCGTATTTTATCACATAAATAGTTGTAATAACGTAAGTGATATATTTCTAACGTAATCACAATTTTATTAATTTTGAACAAAAGTTTATTAAAAGTAATCACAATAATTAATAACACCGACCGTGTAAAAACATGTTACTTATCCACCATTTCCCTTAATTAAATACACCTTATAAAGTCTTTATTAAGATACCTAATAATCATATTAGTAGAGACAACAAAAATCAATATTATTATTCATCGTCACCAACCTTTTGTACAGCTCGGGATGTAAATTATACTTGTATTTTCACAACTTATGCAAGACTTCGAGCTAAATCAATACTTTAATATAAGTGTACTGCAGCTCTGTGAAAATAATTAACCGAATCCTTTTACTACCAACAATTGTACTAAAAGCCTTAATATTGTTTAATAAATAAAAACTTGCAGGCCTAAATGAACTTGTCAGAATGGGTTTATTTATGTAACAAACATCTAAGACGAAAAATACGGATTGTTCCTGTGGCTCTATCAAAATGATGTAATCTAATGGATTTACTGAACATTAATTATACCTTAATATTGGGTGAGCGTGACGAAATGATAATAAGTACCATGATCACTACATAAAAAAGAACTGATCTTATCATTTGTCCCATCTACTGCGTCTTTTTTACCCGTCCTAGCAGTCTTATTCGGTAGACACTTATTAATTCAGTGCCGATGTTTATTTCACGAATACGTGTAACTATAATGGAAGTTTAAGACATCACCACCAATTAATTATATCATCATTATCTCAGCCATAGAACAGAACCAATTTTTGATTAAATTGGAATATCTACTTAAATGTTATAATATATTGAAAGTATGGTAGAATTAGTAAATGCTATCAAAATACAATCTACCTACTTTTTCAATGAAATAAAATATGAAAATTTGTTGAACGACTCTTGTTTTATGCTCCTTAAGCCATAGTGAATCTGTAGAGTTAAATTACTTTTATTATAATTGTATTAAAATACTCTAAGCTTGGTTTCTTTACTTTTATTACAATCTACGTTAATACTTACCTACTTGATTAGATAAATATGCGTAAATGTATGCCAAATGAATGCGTGTTATGAAATGGTATATTTTGTATTAGCCTTTTACTAACTATACTTTTGGAGCCACGTAATAAGAGTTGAGTTTATTGCATATATCTCTGAAATCTGCACATGTTTGAAAAAAATCCCCTAGGAATCCAACTCAGGATCTCCGAATAACCCTTTACCATTAACGCTAACTTCAGCTAAAACACCAATAAGACGCTCCATTACACATTTCAATTCTATTAACAAACATACAAAAACCAGTTACTAATTAAGTAAAATCTTAACTGATTAGATCTAACTTTATTTTATAACCCAACTAAATAACAAGTGAACAAAGAAAAACAGAAATATGCAACCGGCATGTGGCGCGGCCCGTCCCTTCGTCAGCTATAGCGTGGCCTTATAGATGGTTGTTTGCGCTCACAGAGTGCGGTGAACAGCGCTCACCGGCGGCGGGCCTGTGTGCGTGCGTACGGACAGGCGACGCACACAGCCACGCTCACACACACAAGCGCGCGCTGTACGGGTGCGTTCCGAAACCGCTCTCTATTCTATCTATGCGAAGGCGTCGTACTCGTACCGCCACGTATAGCGGGCACGCTCGGGGCGAGGAATTTAGAGGCGGGGGTCGTATCGTTAATTGTTATGAAGTTGATTTCGGTCCTGAAATTCCGAAATAGGTATTTTGAAATAACGCCTCTTTTTCATTGACGAGAGTGCTATGTTTTGGCGCAGAGATCTTTGTATTAGAATGTTTTAGATATGTTATCTTGATAGTATGGTTATGTCAATACTGTACCGCGCTGTTTGACAGATCATACTATGTTCTCTTTCGCGCTCACTGATAAGTGTCTGATAAGTGTATATCCTACACTTGTGTACGATATGTTCTATAAGCGAATTAACGTCATTTTGAGAATCCATTTTAAACACCTTTTTCTATCCCTTTTTAGTAACTTTTTCAGAGTTTTTTTCTAGAGGTCGGAAAGGGCCAAAACGGTAGTCGCTATATAAAATGCCAAATCAATAAAAATATAAGGACAGTGGACCTTGGGCATCAACGTGTAAGCTTTGGACGATACTAAAACTATGACATGACGATGATAATGATTATTTGCCACCATATTTAAATACTTTTTGAAGACGTCTGAATACGTTCTCAGTAGTCAACAGCGTGATTGTAAACATATTTACGTTTATGAATGTTCGTCGGCGTGCGTGTTATCACTGGCTGTGATAACGATGTGAATGAAGCCTTATGCCGTTGGGATAGGGTTTAGATTAGGTGTGCGGTAGTCGCGAGACGTATTGGCAATAGCGAAACAAGTCCATGGCTAGCGAACTGGCCACGAACTTGGGTCATGGTAATGGTGATGATGATTAGACTCTACATTTTAAATTCATTTTTTAAGCATTTTTCATGCTAATTATTCAAATTGATTTAAATAGACTACCAGTCTGGTAGCTTAGTGGTCAAAGCATTGCCCCTGTAAGGCAAAGATCGCGGGTTCGAACCTCGCCTAGACCGATTCAATTTTTTCCATTTAAATCGATTTGTACTCTAAATTTTATATAATTTTATGTAGAATATCCAGTTGTGGTAGATATGTTCACGCTTGTAAATTCTAGAAAGGGTAAGCAGAAATATGATGAAATCCACATTTCGTCAATTATATTTTACGATTTTACGTTATACCTATTGGGTTAGTCTATAGTAGTCAAGTAGACACTTTTATATGTTTATATTAATATATTATTGTTACCTACCCAGTAGGTACGAAACCTACAGATAGAGTTAGGGTGATCCTCGTATTTCTAGTTCACTGAGAATCTTACAGCTCACTCTAGCAGCTCTCAGATCTTTGCAGCCTAAATCTCTTTGTCTTTATCTTCAAACTAGGTAGAGAGAAAAACATCACCATAAGTAATCAATTACCAATAATGCAGCTCTAGTATTTAAAAATGAGGCTATTTCGCCTCACCAGTGGAATATACAAGTAAGGATTTTTTTTTTTCAAGGAGACCAGGTTTGATTGAGTTTACCAGAAAAATGCGGTTAACGGTGCTCGCAAAGTCTACTGTTCACTGAACCACTGGTTGACAACAACACACAAACTGACGTCCAAACCGAAATAACTTACAAACAGACTATGTCACCATTTATCTGAGTGAAAATAATCTACTATAACTAAATTGCACGTGTACTAAACACCCAATACATTGCGTGCTACCAAACATTGGTACGCCCAGCTCCATACACAGCGCACAATGTATAATAAAATAGTTTTTTAGCCAGCCATCTGGCAGCAACATGCGGTGAAGTCCGAAAAAGATGTCATTCCCCTTCATTCGGTTCGTTTTCGACTCTATCATTCAAAGTCGACGCTCTACCGCGGCCTCTATTCGTGAACAAAACAACACTCTACCATCGTATCGTATGAACTCGAATCGCGCTCGCTCCGTCGCTCTACATAGTTCGGAACGAGTTTTGAAAGTAATGATTGTTGTTATTGAAGTGTTTTTACCTGTCTGGAAAGAATGAGGGGTAATGTGTTTTAACTTATATATTTTCTCTTAAAGTAACTACTGAACATACACATGTTATTATATTCGTCTTTAATACTTGAGATTTTAAATGCAGTTGAGTTATTTAATCATCTGTGGCCAATTCAAAATAAGAGCGTTTTGTGTATAACTGTCATGTATAGATCTATATAGTGTACTATGTTTATATATTTTCTTTATTAGATAGGTAGCTACACACGGCTGCTATTTTTGGTATATCTACCGAACTAAACAGAAAAAAATAACGTTTTATGATTATAGTTCTTATATACTAAGTAATACGGCACTTATCGCGAATCAATATTTCGGAAACTTATTATTTGACGACGTTTTGGGAGCGTTACAGCACCCGTGGTCACGACTTGTATTTTATATATTTTTTTAATGATTTTATTAAAATGTAGACCTCGGGATTTCTTACAAACCATTGGAACCCATTGGTTCCCTCGCAACCAGTAAAATGGTTAAACAGATTCTGATAAAATAAATGCTTTGTAAATCGTATCGTCTAAATATTCAAATTGATTAAAAAAGGAAACGTTTGGATTGGTCTAGGTGGGGTTGGAACCCGCCATCTTTGTCTTACAGGGGCAATACTTTGACCACTAAGCTACCAAACCCCGCATAGACCGATTTAAAATTTTCCTATTTTAAAGAAAATACATGTATTATGACTAAAGTTCATTTAGATTGAAAATAGTGATTGCTCAAGACGGGAGTTAAACCAGTCTCCTACAGGAGAAATTCTTTAGCCAACTGAGCTACGTAAGCACGACTTGACGATTTGAAATGCTCCAATACAACCATCTTGGGGCGAGGAAAAATATAATTAAGCTTATAAATAATCTGAATGGCGAATTTACGGCACTAAAATGTACTTATTTAAAAAGGCGTCGCTTTTAAAAAGTACCGCAGTGAAGTTTTACTCGACTTTAACGAAAGCAAATTAGGAGGGTTCTATGTTTGACCTGTATGTATGTTTGTACCTCTGTTCCCCTGAAACGACTTTACGGCTGAACCAATTTGTATGAATAATAATTATATAATTAGACTCACTTTATTACGTGAGTCTGACGAATCCTGCACGCCGCCGCCAAGAAGTGGAATGCCCTATCCAAATCTGTTTTCGGATAGCCACAACTTGGATATCTTCAAGACTAGAGTGAAGCGTGTTCCACCGTCGGCCACATCGTATCTTGCCAACAGCTGAGATAGTGGTCCAACGTGAGACTATCAGCGATAAAAAAGTACAAGTGGGGACATATAAACTTTAAAAATCAAGGCAAGGACACCACGTCCGACTGGGGAAGTATCTCCACCTATCAGACAGAACACCTCGGCCATAATAACTTCGTGTTGTGTTCCCGGCGGTGTGTAGCCAGAGCTCACTGGAGACTTTTTGTGCTATCAGTGGGAAGACCAAAGGCTATTCCTGCTTTGTCTTCTGCACTGACGGCATAGAAGCTCTCTTGCTTACAGGGTCGGTAACACGAGTTTGACTCCCCAGTTGCACACGTCTATAGGCCACGATAACCACTTTCCATCAAGTGGGTGGTTGGCTTGTCTGTATGGAAAAAACATTCAAAAAGGTGACATTAAAGTACTTTATTAAATAATGATATCACTTGTACTTTTCCACACTTTATTTTGTTTTTATTTTTAACCTGACCGGTTTCACCTCACGGCTTAGCTTTACTAAGTACCTTAGTTGACCTTTGATAATGCCGCAAGGTGAAACCGGTCAGGTTAAAAATAAAAACAACATAAAGTGTGGAAAAGTACAAGTGATATCATTATTATTAAATAATGTGTAAAATGTGTAATAGATTCTACCAAGTGCCATCAATCTCCAGTATAAACAGTATAAAAGTACTTTCTTTTTAGTTTTTTGTCATAGAGCTCTATCCTAGTCAAAATATGTTTAAAAAACACTTCTTAGTTCTTATAATATAAACATAGGACGCTATCCTGGTAGTCAGGTATTTCTGTATTGTTCGCTAGTTTACAACAGTGATCCACACAACAAGGAATGCTAGATATGTTATTGTTTTTTATTATAATGCTTGTAAATATGACTTCATAGCCCACGCCTGATGGTAAGCAGTAAAGAACGAAGGGGTAAATTGATGATCAATGCCCTGCTCGATGGCTTTTCGGCTGGACGATACTTTTTCACACGCACGCCCCACTTAAAAGACCCGATATCAAAGTTAAAGTAAGAGATTTTTATTCAATCTACAACAAAATGGTTGTTTCTTATTGATGTCAATAATAAATTCTACTTAACCTAACTTTACCACTACTTCCAGGGCGCTGGTGGAGAAGAAACGGCTCAACAAATTCCACTGCAACATTTTTAAGACGAATACTTAAAAAAGTTATTCTCTTAAGGCTAAATGTGGATGAATCAACATTTGTCTCATGTTTGAATTAACAATAAGTGTATAAAAAACGTTATAATACAATAAGTAACCTAAGTTAAACTATGGTTAAAAGATTGTAAGAAGATGCTATCTCGAAGTCGGAGGTAGCCCTGGGTCAGCTGAGATGCGAGGTTTCAGAAGCCGGGATGTCAAGTGGCCCCCACTTGATACCTCGGCTTCTGAAGATTTAAAACGGTATGCGGTTTTAATCGGTTCCACCCCCACCGACAGACGGGGGATATTCACGGAGATTTCCGTATGAAAGAAGAAAAGGTAGGTACTACTAGACAGTCTATTCAGAACAAAAATATTTTGTATCTTGAAAGACCACCGACCAGACATAATGACATGACAAAAAGGTGCCCTATGATTATATAAATAGATGTGAAAATATATTAATTTATGTACTTTCTGCGTCCAGTTTCGAATTCGAAATTTCAAAATTGCTGGTTTCGTATTTGGATTGACGCCCCCTATACCAAGGAAGAGTAGGGGACCCCGTGGTCCCCCCACACAAAGAGAACTAGATCGAGAGAGATGTGCTAGCAACCTCACCTTCATTCGGCCTTGCACTGCGAGCGGTTTAGTCGGTTTGAGTCCAACATAACCTCCCTCTCCGGCTCTTTATCCGTGGGGGGGGAAAAGGTACTCGGCCTGACGACGGGGCCTTTTCTCTTCCTTTAGCTCTCTTGGTGTAAACAGAAGAATATTGATAGAGGCCGCAGCACCCCTGGCCAGGGGAGACAAAGTTATTCCATGTTTTAAATATTTTTTAGCAGTTTTGTCTCCCCTGTGCTTGCAAATTCTAGGCTTCTAATATTCGCATGTAATTTACATTAGGTATACATATATGCGTATACACACGTCTGTAAATCCCCGAAGGTACAGGCAGAGGTACAATAAACCTGTACCTAACCTTCGGAGATCAACAACCCTTATTTCGCTAACTATGATAACCATTTACATATAAACATATACTCACACCTGTAAATCCAAGCCATCTATATTTTTCGGTCAGACGTAATAAGAGGCGAACCTATTGCTGTACGTTACCTGTCGGATGTAGAACACCTCTGTACCTTAGTCGCTTTCTACGTCACCCATAGGACACAAATTGAGGGCCCTACTGTATTCCACCGGGAACTAACACAACAATTCAATAGCATTTATTTATACCACTTTTTTTATGAAAAATATTAGCAACCGAAATTATCGATATTACTAATATTCCCTCTAAACCCTCCAACTAAGCTAAATTGCTTGTGCTAGGAGTGAGTTCACATCGGTAGTGTAATGGCCAGGATTCAAACCCGGGACCTCTCGATCGTAAGGCCGACTCCTTAACCACCTGATGGAAAGTGGTTACCGTGGCCTATGGACGTGTGCAACACCAGGAGCGTCGCACTCGCGCTGCCGAACCTAAAAACCCTAAATGCAAAAAAATTGAATTTCTGTAGTCTAAATATACTGTTTAAGTTAATGTTTGTGTGTCATAAAATGATAAGTAGTACTAAACCAAAATTTAAAAAAAAACATGTTTCTATATTTCTGTAAATAAAATAATTTGAATTCTAGTTACCATACATCACATGAAACAAAAAAAAAACTAGTTAGTAGATGTTGTTGTAAATCTGCCTATCCTTTTGTAACAATACAGCTATGACTGCTACGAATGTAATTAGTTAAAAGCATGAATACTTTCAGCAAATGCTAACATGCAGTCTACAACAGAACTCATTTTTAATGAGCGCCCGATTAGTTTTCTGTTAGTACATCAGTTTTGTTCAGTTTTTCGAGTCAGGCTAACCGCAATCAGAGCGCTAACACAATAACTCGAATGTTTTTCACTCTTGCTACATATTAGCTTCTATATATGTATATAGAATCAATTGTATGGTAGGTATATAGGTAGGTAGGAGGTAGTACACGACGCCCCTGGTGTTACACACATCCATAGGCCACGGTAACCACTTTCCATCAGGTGGGCCGTGTGCTTGTCTGCAACCTAAGTGGTATAATTTTTTTTTAATATTTGCAATAAGTGGAAATCGAATCCGCTACGACTAACGTATCACTCTATCATTCACGCTACTGCTACTTTACTTGAATCTCAAAACTCAATTAATTTTCCAGAAGAGAATAAATAGATTAATATTCTAGCGCATTTTACACAGCGCCAGCGCTTTCTAAACCCAAAGTAAGTGTAGCTTAATAGTTTATGTTATGAGTTCTAGAATGCAGATAAAAATGCTTAGATACTTTTTTGAATATGTAACTTACATTTATTTTTAAACTGTGCAACAACTCTTTGCACTGACCGTGAATCGTACGCGCGACCTCTGAAGGAGCGTTTAGAACAAACGAGCGAATGCTTATTTTATCCGCTCTACGTCAAATTCTAGTGTAAACAGTGTTCGTTGTTCTTCCTCTAAAATCTCAAGAAAGAATGCTCTTAGAATGCTCTTGTCTGGCTCTAGCTCCATGTTCGTTTGGTCTAAATCCACCTTTACTTACCAGACGAACGCTGTACCGCTAAGCCACCGATAGCTCCAAGGAACCAACAGGTTGTCGTGATTAATATTATTTCTTGATCAATAAGTATCCCGCCCCAACTTATTTTTTATCTATATTTAATGTTATGTTCTTGAAGAGTTTGTTTAGTTGAACGCGCTAATCTCAGGAAATACTGGTTCGAATTGATTTTTTTTGTGTGGAATAGCCTGTTTATTGAGGACTATAGGCAACATATCATCACGCTACTACTTAAAGTAGCAGAGCAGTAATCATAAATATCGACGAATCGAACAGATTCCCGTACATAACTTGAAAATTATAGCCAGCACACCTACATATATGGCTTAAAGGGGACGGTACGAGGTTTTGAAATATACTACGAGGGAAGCCAGGGCGGGTCGGCTAGTGTTAAAATGAACTTCAAAAAGTCAAAGGTACGTGCCCGCAGATCGTTGAGACGCCATTTGAGACCTGAAGGTTTTTTAGAACTAATGTTCAATTTGACTTGCTCGCGCAACGGTTACGTCTATAACTGTTCATATAGGAACCGATTCCCACGTCTTGTTACACTATAAAGTTCTATTCTTTCTGTTAAAGCATTATCACACTATCCGATACCCATTATCCGATATTGGAGGAAGTCAAATGTATGACACATGTCTTTCACATTGTCCGGCCCGATATCGGTTATCAGGGCCGACACCACTGTGTTGGCCGGATATCGGATCACAAAGAGATTAAAACAGCGACTGCAAGCAATTTTCGACCTTAATGACCTTTTTCTTAGTTATGTGTCTTTTCGCGTTATAAGATGACGCTGATCACAAATATAAGAAAAAGAAAACTCGATACTTTGTCATGTCAAAAATTCCTTGCACTTTTTTTCTATTTTTTTCATCCCTAACTAGTCTTTGTTTTCGAGGAATTAGCCGTATCGGGCTGATTTTATGTGAAAACACCACATGGTATCGACTATCGGTGGTCAGCTATCGGCGTCCGACACCGATATCGGATATCTAATGAAAGTGAAAACGCTTTTACTATTTTTTTATACTATTTAGGGGGTAGATTAGCACACTCCTCACCTTAAGAGAAATGGTTATTGTGGCCTATGGACGCGTACAACACTTGGGGAGACATATTTGTGCTGCCGACCCTATAACAACCTTCTAATGCCCCTTCTTGAAGAACCCCATATTACAGTCAGATGAACCACAGCGGGGTTTCATTCCACAACATTTATTTAAGAGCTGTTGCCCATGGAGACCTTTTTAGGTACCTTGGAAGGCAATAACTTGCTAAAACATTCCACATTAAGTAAACCTTTAAAATATGCTGAAACAAAATATAAAGTCAAATATAAACCTAAACTAAGCATAGGTTTCAATAGTTAGATACATGTTTTTTTGTAAATCTATACATATTATACATAGAATCACACAGACCAATGCTATTAAACATATTCATGGATCCGAATATTTGCACTGAGCGGGATTTGAACCCGCTACATCCGTTGTAGCACTCGAACGCTCTACAAAGGTCTTCAAATATAAATCTAACTGCCTCGTATAACCACTAATCAATCTGCTTAGAAAAATGTTATCTATACGACACATGAAATATTTGATGGTTGCTCGTTTAATAGATGATAGTTTGCAAAAATGAGGGGATAATAGATACAGTATTAATTAATACATTCTTAAAAAATCCTAAATTCCTGAAACACATCGGGCTAAAAGTAAATAATTACAAGTAAATCGCTATAGAATCCGTTTAAAAGTGATTCCATTTCAATAAATTCAACAATAAAAATGATATATGAGTACAATAAATGTCAAAAGAGAATTCTAATACAAAAATAAAAAATAATATAAAATTAAATACGAATTAGGTAACACAAGGGCATTTTCTTTCTACATTGAGAAATCGCTGACATTATAATACGCTTTATCTATTCAACATTAACGCAGTTTCTTTTTAAATAACGATAGCGCTAATTCCTTCCAACACTTGGATGTTTCGTAATATATGTTTTTTTTATACCAGTTATGGGGCAGATTAGCACACGGTCCACCTGATGGAAAGTGGTTACCGTGGCTTATGGACGTGCGCAACACCAGGGGAGTCACACTCGTGCTGCCGACCCTGTAAACACAGAGAGTCAGTATAGATACTGACGGCTCAGAAACTCTCTAGTGAGCTCTAGCTACCCTACTCACCGCGGGGAACACAACACGAGGTTATAAAGGCCGTGGTATTCTGTACCGCCGAGGTACTTCATCAGTCAGACTGCTCAATTAGATGGAAATACCGTCGTGTCCTAACCCTAAAGTTAAAACACAATCTCAGAACTCGTTTTCCCTAGTTAAAACCAGTTTTACTAAACGCCTTTTTACTAAAAAATATTTTAATACTAAAAATATTTTTTTAAATTAAAATTATTTTTCGAAAGAGAGTCATGTGCGAATTCGAATAGTCGTGATAAGGTATCGATTTCTAGTTTAAACATAGGCATTTAGTAAAACTAATTTTAACTAGGCAAAACGAGTTACAACTGAGTTGACCAAACAATTGAGTTTTAACGTATACCGCCATACAGAAAACACATTTGTTATGCACGTGAGTGTATTTTCAGATTTCACAAACAGCAACCCAAAAATGTACAAGCACTGGCCTAAGGTGATGACGAGGCGGCTTGTCTGTTAGTATTTTATGTTTCCTGAAATAGCAATTAGCCCACCGCAGTCCGTTGCTATCCTCCGCCTTCTGCATCCAGTCTGTCTCAGCGACCTTGTTCAGGTCTTCAGTCCATCTGGCTAGAAGGTGTCATACCTTCCTTTTGCCTTCTCGTGGAATATGACATGCAGCTATCTGAAATTTTAAACGAAGCATGAAATGTATTATAATCTCAGTTGAATTACCACAAAATATATCCATAAGCATAAGTGGAAAATCAATTTATGGATGGGTGAATAAATGGATGGTTGTTTGTACGTGTCTAATAACTAAAACTTTTACTCAATTTCCTAATAACTTTGGTTTTCTCTAAAAACTTTAAATTCCCCATTTAGTCCGCAACAAACAAAAACAATGTTACCGCTTTTAGTCTATGGCCGAAAGAGATGCGCGCGCAAAGGTTTAAATTTTTTTCCCGCTATTGCGAGAAAAAAATCACAACTCGTTTTCACTTTTGAAATTAAAGTTATTTATTAATTAAAATGACTACAAGTATTTGTTATGAAGAAAAATATTTATGTTGTACAACGTCCGATATATGATGTGATTGATGTGAAACCCTTAATGTTATGGATAGTATAATACCTGAAAACCGCAAGGGTTAATATCTATTTTAGTATTATTTTATTCACAAGAATGTTGAAAAACATAGTATGATACATGTGTGTATAGATGATTACCGTCTTCGGCTCTCTACCAACTTTACATACTTATACCATAATGTCAAAAACACTTGCCCGTCCCAGAAATCAATCCCAGTACCATACGCACAACGGTCACCTCCTCTACTATGCCATGGAGACATACAAGTACGCCTTAAGGCATGCAGTTACCGGTGACTATATAGTACTTTCAATACATGAGGTGTAGGACGCCACACATAAAATATACATGAGAATGACATAAGCCATCGAGAAATCGTGTGAGCCTACGTCTCATAAACGTGCGAGTACTGCTTGAACATCGTTCGCCTATAACCATGAAAATTGTATAAATTACGTCTTAAAGTGGGAATACACAGTTGTATTAACTGCCATTTCAAAAACTGGTTACCAAACTGACAAAACCAAACTAACCCTTGCAGGTCACCTATTTCAAATTACAAAAGTAGATTTTCCGGGACATATTACACAGTGCTATTTAGAAATATACATAAGCAATTTTATTGGCAAATACATATATATAGTAGCTAAAAAATATTTGCACTGAGTGGGAATAGATCCAACACACACGCCAAAATGAATTTGCTTACTCGTTTGCTACCAATAATATTACTTACTATTGTTTATGTCCAAAAAGCATTTATATTTACAACTCACGTAATAAATAAGAACCTGTTAGAAAAAGCTGTAGGCCTAACGTTCAACCGAAATTGCCTTTTAAGGTTTCGGGCAATAAGTACTATATAACTTGCATTCATTCACTACCTGCATGTTTTACGACGAGACGGGCGCAGCCCTTTCTCTCGAGGTTGGGGAATCAGATGGCAGTCGCTCCCCTTTAAACCAAGGTAAGTCACATAGGCAGGAGAAGCGTATGTAATGTCATCTGTAAAATAACAACAAAAAATGCGCGTTGTTGGTAATCCATTAGTCGTCTTTGAATGAAATTTTGAAGCATTTACTATGCTAACCTTTTCAAATTGATTCCTATCTTAATCCATTAGTCGTCTTTCGCGATACATATTATTACCAATTTTTTGTTTCATATACAACCTCTTTTTTTAAGAAGCAACCAAAATTACTAATATTCCTTCTGACCACTCCAAAGGAGTGGATTCAGGTCGGTAGTGTTTTGGCCAGAATTTGAACCCGCGACCTTTCAATCGTTAGGCCGACTACTGAACCACTAAGCTACCGACGCTTCTTCTGTCTACTAGTATACTATAAATAGAAGTCACTGTCTATAACGGGAAATGAACCAACTATTGATAGTTACGGTCGTAGCAAGCAACGTTAAGCGTATTTAGGCTTTGCGTAGACGAATCAACTAACGACTTTAGACGACCTTAGTGACGTAGCCGTAGTGCAGTGCTACGTCTATAGACGCGGGTTCAAATCCCAGTCAGTGCAAATATTTAAAGGCCTAAAAAATATCTTAGTATTTACATTGATTTGAGTATTTTAATGTATAGGTATCTAATAGCTCTATATGTATTTATGAAAAAAGTAATCAATGTTATTTGGGCCTAGATTGTGCTCTGTAAAACGAGATCCAAAAAAATGCAAGTAAATTAAATAATACCCCATTCCTAACTCAAAATGCAGAATGTTTTTCTTCTTAATGATATAAAATACACCGTGTATGTACGACTATATAATAATTGTAGAATATTCGAAATGTACAGTCGACAAACGAAAAAAGTATAGACCTTCCCAAATAATTAAATTTCCCACACATTAAAGCTGTATGAAAACGTGTACACTTACTTCCTTGGCTGACTGTACTAAAAGTTCTTGTTTACGCGGTAACAGAGAATCTAGTCTTCAACAAAAACCCTTTAAGGCCGGGTTGCAGTGCGACCGCCGTACTCTTCACACTGCTAATATAAAATCCGCAAGAGAGACAGAGAGTGTTCATACTGGAGATTGATGGCACTTGGTGGAATCTACTACACATATTGAATAATGATAGCACTTGCACTTTTCCGCACTTTAAAAGAGAGAGAGATAGTTAAAAGAGCTTGAATGCAGCGCCATTTAGAGAATTTCTAAGTTTTTCAAATTTTTTGGAAAAAAAAAAATAATTTAATACAATGTAACTTTACCAGTCCCCAGATATTTTTATTCTCTATTTTTAATCCAAACTTCGACATAATTTGATAATGGCGTCTTAGTTTAAAACGTGTTTAAAATAGCGATTTGGAGCATTTGAGAACTATGTTTGACGCTAAATCGTGTTTCTGCTTTTACACGTTTTATTTGGCGCAATTCCCTGTATAACTTATTAATAAATGTCTTTAAAAATATTGATAACGACCGCTCTTAAGATTAACAGTAAACCCATTAATGAGTAGTTTACTAACTTTTTAACTTCTACAAACATGAGTCAACAATAGTGATGTACGTAAAAGCTGTGCTGCTTCACTAGCCGCGGCGAAAGTGAAACTACCATTGAACATATAACGGATTTCATCAGAACCGAATATTATAACTAATCTATACGATAAATACTTGACCTATATACTACGTTACTACGATTTATAGATACTTTACATTAATATTGAAAATTAGTTGAGACTACTTATTAGTGCGTAGAAATGTGTGGTCTTATCTACAAAAAAAATCTATTACATTAACGTAGTTGTAGCAATAAATGAGGAAAAACAACTTGTATATATTGTAGTGTAGGCCGTGTGGTTCCCGGCAAAGTAGAATTTGGGCCACCCCTTCTCTTCCCATGTGGTGTCGTACAAGGCGACTATAAGGGATAGGGCTGATTAATTTTAACATCAGACAGATACGTACAGCCCAGACTCAGCCTCAGATGCATGACTCGAGTCAACAATAGTGCCCGGAATACGGCAATAGGCTCACCCCCTGTTACGTGGGATCGAATACGGATTGATGAAATGTGGGTGTTAATTCACCTCTGCCTAACCCTCCGGGGATAAAGGCGTGATTATATGTATGTATGTATGTATATATTGTGCACTTTTATTGGTTTCTACGAGTATTAATCACATAAGATCGTCACTACCTAGATCGACGACCATCTTGTTGCTGACCATCGACTCCGCAAGCTATAGATAGAGCACTCTATACAATGTTCCATAAACAATTACATTATATGATACTACAAAGGTCACGGAGAAAGAATACAAGTATAACTAACCCATCTCACCCGAAGGGTGTCGTAAGAGGCGACTAACGGAAAAATACGCAGACGATACCACTGCGAGAGAAGGAAAACTAGAAATAAAATCCTTGACCAACCAGTCTGTCCAGCGTGGTAAAAGAAGGCCTAAGTCTACCACAATTAGGAGAGGCATATATCCAGCAGTGAACTGCTATAGGCTATGAAACCTAAATGCTACTCTGAAGCTTTTTTAGAAGGCACGTTAAATGTCGGTCCCGGCTGTCAACAGTCGTTAGAGCGTTTGCGAAAAGGCTCTTAGGCTAAGTTGGAGGCCTATATGGGTGACTTGAATAACTCTGTCACAGGTTGGCCACTTAACATAAGAAAAAAGAAACTGACGGAGAAGTACTCTCTCTCTCTCTCTACGCACTGCAGCCTTAGCATAGCGATATAGACTCTCTTTGTTTGTCTTCAAATATTAATCCAAAGAGATAATGCTGCTGATAATGTTTAAAGATTTCTTCAAATCGCACATCGCTCTAGAGATTAACACATTCTAACCAACAAACCAAACTTTTCGACTTTATTATTAGTATTGATGAATTATTATAACTTCATAAGTATTAGTATTATTACTTATCTACATCTACACTATCTACACTACTATTAATAATAATATAATAAAATAATATTAATAAACTCATAAATTACTGTGCCGATTTAAAAAATTCTTTCGCCATTGGAAAACTACATTCACCCTGAGTAACATAGGCTAGGCTATAGGCTATATTGGATTTCCACGGGAACGTTTTTAACAATCGTGCGAAGCCGGAGCGGATCGCTAGTAAGATATAAGTATCGTGTTTGAGGAGAGAAAAGAAGCTTTTGAAACCGGAGAGCTTGTACGAAGTAGTGCAACAAGTAGAGGAAGTTTTTGAAATCCATGCAAGAATAGAATGTGTGCTGTGAGTGTATGAGATGATGATGATGATGCAATCCATGCAATGAAGCAATGAATACAAGTTAGTTATAATAATAATTATCTATAGGTCACAATGCAAGTGGTCTGCCCCCAGTTAAGATAAATATTTTATACATTGTACTGCATTTATTGACTACATTTTTGATTTATCTCTTTATTTTTATACATTTAGTTCGACTACTGTTTGGTTTGGAATTCTGGAACATTCTACACAGCGCTATTCAAGCACAACGTAAGTTTAGCTTTACCAGTTTGTGTTACGGGCTCTAGAGATGCAGATAAATATATTTAGATATTTTTTAAATAAATACAAGCACATTATACATAGATATATCTAGGGCTACGCAAATATACACGCCGCTCCCGCGCGCTCTGAATTTGAAGTCTACACTGACGGCACAGAAAATCTCTGTATTTACAGGGTCGGCAGCACGAGTGTGACTCCCTGGTGTTGCACATGTCCATAGACCACTTTCCATCAGGTGGGTCGTATGCTTGTTTGTCACTTTATTGGCATAAAAAAAGTCGAACGGTCTACCGCTACGCCACACAAGGGTGTTGACCAAAAAGAGATAATTCGTGAAAACTTGTGATAGATTTCCATCATTGTAGCTATCGGTATAAGTATTTCACATGTGTAACAATGACAAATATATTTTTTTAAATAAAAACCTGACTCCTGTAATAAACATGAACTTAACAAAGAATTATATATAATTGCGATTGGTTCACAGTAGGCAGGCGGTCTATCGCATTGCTCCGTTCTCTGGATACGTTTACGTTACGAATTCGAAATTTTCGAGCTCGGGGCACAGCCCTTCTTTGTGGGCTACATATGTAACGACTGCCATACCATATCTAGCTCTTTGTAAATCTGTGGTTTTTTAGTCCTAATTTTAGAGAGCTTTGTTTGTAGGGAGTCAAGAAATGCGCATCCAAAAGAGAGCAGACGCCAGTAGGGCGCACATCTCTCAAGATTCGGCCCGTTATACCTAAGATTATTTTCAGGGTCATGGGAAGGAGGTAAGAAAATAGCCCAAGCTTCAAAAAAGGCTGATTAAATTTTATTTGTTATATTATTATCTTGTCACACACACATCGATAGAATCAACGTGTGTGTTAGTTCTAATAAGGTGACAAAATCCTCTGTTTAAAAACTGGAGGTGCGGTCATGCACGCGACACGCGACATTCGACGGCGATGTCCCTGTCACGAATGGCTGCTTGCAATATTTTCTACTTCAAGACGAGCTGAGATTTCAACTGCTTGATACAGCCATCACGAGCGCAGAAGACTGAAGAATCACTAATTGATTATCTTTTCTACAAGACTTAATTTGTTAAAGAATACTCTAACCATTCACGTTCCCTTCATCCTTCAATCCATAACATGGAGCAGCTCCACAATATACTTAATGCCAGTTACACATAAAGCGTTCAAAGCTGAACGATAGCGAACGAACCAGGCGTGGATGTTACGGAGAAAGCAAGTACTTAAATTCAGTTCGTCATCATTAGAGTAAGGTCGACAGCGTGCGGTAATGATCATCCAATTCACATCGTTCGCATTCGTACATTTGGTGGTAAGTTTAGGGATCTTCAGGGCCCGAGCTAACCTAAGCTGCTACTTGATGGATGGTGGATGGATGGCTGTGCTGCACCTCGGTGTTTTGTTTTTACTAGCGGCTGTTATTCCTGTAAAGACCAAGTAAATTGAGCAAAAGTGCAGGATTTGCATGCAACCGACACTGACGCTCGCGTGATGATGGTCTACGAGTAGTAATCGAAATATTGAATCAATCTATGGAGCAAAAGGGCAGGTTTTGTAACCGAATGATGATAGTATGATGGTCTAGTAACCGAAATTACTTGTAGGTATCCCGCTAAATCTTACAGCTAAGCTACATTGCTTATTTTAGGAGTGGGTTAATGGTACCACTAAATCTGGACATTTCATAACTAAGGGAGTAAAATATGGGATGAACGTTTGTATAGAAACACCTACACCTATACAAATATACGTACATATTGCAAATATGCTGACAAATTTGTGCTCTAAATGGAAATTGAACCAGCATTAGCAGTTGAATGCTCTACGGCTACACCACAGAAGTCAAATTTAACCTTTTTTACTTGTTGTAATCATATGACGGTTTATTTTTAACAATTTGAAGATCTAAAAATCCAGTTGAAAACCAACACCGGATATCTTATTATGTACAATAAAATGCTGAATTGGTGTCCTTTGTAGTGCAGCTAGGTTTCAGACGGGTACTAGTTTAGGATTGTCCATTGATATTGATTATTTTTATATCACTTAAGTTGCAGACAACCACATACGACAACCACACGTCTGTGGCGTGGTGGTAGTGGAAGCGGCTGTAACGCAGGAGGTGCGGGTTCGATCCCCACTCAGTTCAAATATTTGTATACATGAATATGCATGTTAGCATTAGTCTGGATGTTTCTATATATATATTATGTATATTATTACAAAAAAAAGTATCCAAGTACATTTTACTGCATTCTAGATTCCATAATACAAGCTAGTTAAAGTATGCTTACCATGGGTCTAGATAGCGTTGTGTGAAATGTTGTGAAATATTATTATTACCTAATGGTTACCGCGTGTAGTTACCTTAGTGGTATTATGGCCAATAAAAGTATGCAACACCTGAGGACGTCACACGTGTGCTGCCGACGCTGTAAGATCTTCTGAAGACCTTCTATAAGAACTCCGTATTGTAGTCGCTTGGGGAAACAACAGTACGGAGATTATACCATAGCTTGAGCGTGCTTAAATAAATCATTCTTCTTTCTTCTACATTTTTTCTTGTTACCCTTATTTCTTCATGCAAAAATACCTACAGACACCGCTCTCCTCCCCACCCGCCAACCGGTGGGACTTCAATCGACTAACACCGTACACTGTCCTGGGTCTCACATGCAGTTGTAAGGTAGCCCAATAAAGAATTTCCCTCCAACCTTACTACTAACTGTGTCACTTCCTAACATACTAATAAGCTTCAACTTCCTGTCGATTACCTAATATTCCGTAAGCATAATAATTCAAAAATAGACTACGTACAAACTCTAATTGGTATTCGGATTTCAAATTTATGGACGTTTTCGAAATTGTCACAGTCCGGATTTCAATTAAAAAATGTGGATTCTTATAGGCGAAAGGTGTACCAAGCAGTCGTTGGACTTACACAGCAGGTGTTTAATATCGATTCGAATCCCGGTTTGGACTGTAAGCATAGCACCATAGCTTACTGGTCACTAGCTTCAAGTTCGAGTGTCGAACACGGAACAAGTATTTCTTCTGTTTTAATGTTTCCTGTTAGACAAGGACAGTGTGTCTTAAGAGCATCCATTATTGAGAATTATATTGCAGTAAGTGGCTGCTGTTAAAATTACTGGCAGTTAGAAAAGTAGCTATAAATTTGTATTTTGTGAATGAAAGTATTTGATCTGGTTTGAAAATTGGCCTTTTTTTTAAAGAATATTCTTTGAAAGTGGATACATGGAACCAAAATCACTAATATTACCCCTATTTGCTAAGTGTTAGGAGTAGGCTCACGTCGGTAATCGATAGTAATGGCTAGGATTCGAACCCGAAACCTCTCGATCATAATGCCGACTCCTTAACCACTAAGCTGCCCACGCTTAATTGAAGAATCATAACGTCAAACCAAAAAAAATTGTGAAGACAAAGATAATATTCCGATATAAAGGATATGTACTTATTAAATTATTATTATCATAAATTGTAGTTAACAAATTGCTCCGGTTTATTAATATTTTTTAATACCATCTGCATAAAATAAGATATTGCCCAACTTACAATCTACCTACTTGTATAAAACGTAGTAAGTAGACATCTACCTATACCCTTACTAATACTAGTACTCTAATACCTAATATCTACTCTAGTCTGTAGCTAAACGCGTAGTACAATAGCGCAAAATATAATCACATCTCAAACCGATCATTTATTGCTCATTTTGCAAAAGACATCAACGACTCCGTGCTACGGAAAGCTACGAAAACTAATCCATTAGAGTTGCAATTGAAAACTCAACGTAACTCTCTGTGACAAACATCAAATTCTAGATAGAAACGCTTGTTTCAATAACTCACAATATACATTAAACAGTCTAATTGACGTATATATAAATCCTCCTTCATCAACCATAAACAATATTCTTAGTTTAAAATAATAACGATTCACAAGTGTCAAACAAAAAGAAAATCTGAAAACAGCAATACTGTCTGTGGCGGAGCGTGTTCTGTCCGGGCCGCTAGGTGGCAGCACATAGCTCGCTATTCACAGCGTATATTATTTACCGCGTTTATATATGTATGTCGTTATATAAGTGAACAGAAAGCTAGGTTCGGTGGGCGCTCAGAGCGCGGCCGCGGCGATGCGGGGGTGGGGGAGACAGGAGGGGGCAGGGAGCGGGGCCGGTACCGGGCGGGGAGGGGGGTGCGTACGGCTGGCGCACACCGATAAACATCCACGCACACTAGCTCACCCCGCCGTGTCCGTGTGTATCGAACGAGCGAGCGCGCCAACCGACCGACTCGACGTATTCTTATTATTATGAAAGGAGAAACGCTTTTTGTAGGGCAAGAAATAAATTTGTAGTATTACGGCCGCCGATAATAAAGATCGTAAACGCATTTCAGTTCGCTGAAGTTTGCTGTGTAGCTCATAGATGTCGCGCTTCCGATCGCGAATTGTTAGTGGGAGTTAAGTTTACGCGGTTTTACATAACATGATCAGAACATAATGTACCATAACGCGTAAAGCTTTAATGAGAATACGTAAAGAGTACTTGCCACGATATTCTTGCTGTAGTAGTAGGTAGGTAGGTAGGTAGTTGATACAAAATTCGTCGCAATTTGAAACATTTCCATGGCAATGCGTCGAAAGTCGGCGTCTATTTAGCTGTACAGATGTTTTGTGTTTAATTCCATTAATTGGACGAAATATTATTTTGAAACATCTACTGAGATATAAATTCCTTACGAAATTATATTTGTTGTAGCTATTTTGAGGTCCATTTCGTTAAGCATTTAAAATGTATTTATAGGATAGTGATTAAACTCTCTCCCGAGATTGGGCAGTCGCTCGCGCTTAAACGAAGATAAGTCAAATCAAGATGACCAGTAGGTACCAGGTAGATTCAAGCCAATGATAGAAACAATGATCAGGACGCACTTAGCAGCGTTACTTATTTTTAATATCTCATTTTATGCCATTATCATTATTTAGAAAAAACTAGTAGGTAGTAACAAGTCCCGATATTATAGCTCGCAAAGCTAAAGTCGGTCAGGATTCGAACTCGCCACACGTGATCGTAAGGTCGACTCCTTAACCACTAAGCTACCGACGCTTATTGAGACGCGTCAGTAATACAAGTAATTCAGTTTAGTCGAATAGATTTTCAATTGTGGAAATCAACTTTAGAGTGTATTTAACTAATGATAGGGACCGAGATTAATAAATGATCTAGACTGCGTTATCACAATTTTCAATTAATATTATTGGGCAAACGTGAAATCTTAGTACCGTAGTTGATGAAACCCAAGTATAGTTTAAAGTATTATTAGACAATTTTTAACACTACCCTAATGTAAGTAAACTGACTTTTTTATTGTTTGGTTTTTATATTGAGATATAGGAGTAGCTAATTATTATTTACACACAAAAGACTAGCGAGCCACTCCGACTTCGTTTGATTCTTGTTTTCCTACCTACCTAGGTAAGAATTTCATTTTATTGCTTCCAAATAGATATTTACAAAACACATCAATCCGTACCTAATAATTGTAATAAGAGAATTTCACAGAAACATCTTGCCAAATTAATACACAACGCTGGTTTCTATATAACGTGACACATCACAACAAATAATAGTTGCTGTGAAGCACCACGAGGTGGCGCGAGGTGGTGCTAGGTGGCGGCGGTCTCGCGATGCGTCATCACCGCGGTGAGTGACTGCCTTTATGACGGGAATAGGATTATTCCCGCCAAAACATGTCGGCGCGCGGGAAACGCGGTAACTTTCACACGAACGAAACTGTGACACCGCTCACTCGTACGCAACACTAACTTTGAAAAATATCGCGCTCTTGTCAAAATATCGCGATGGCGAATAAAATGCTGCAGGTTGTTGGGTAAGAAAGAACAATAGAGAATAAATATAATGTTTTTCGAACGCTCTAGTAGAAACAGTTTCATTTCATAAGATCTTTGTGTATGGCGTATCATTGTGTATGCACACTATGCGTTCTAGATGATAGGAATACATAGAATACGTTGGCTGCGTCCCATTTTATGCGTCATCTGTTTCTCCACTTACTTCTTCTCAGCTGCTTAATGGAATTTATAGGTATACAGTTCTGATTATTATCTATTAAAATATTTAAGTATTCACGTATTAAGTGTTACATTAAAAATCGCATCCCCATCAAAGTTAATGTATTTCTTGACAAGTCCTTTCTGATTTTATCAAGAGTTTAAGCTGAATAAGATTTTTATTTATGACTACTTTTGTTTATGACTGTACATTGTACATTATAAATCCAAAATCCAAAGTTTGTATATAGAATGGAAAAGGACAGAAAACTCAAAGCAGGTCGCTAGTGAACTAAATAACTAGCTGAAACTACTGATCACGTTTCTGCAACCCACATGATTACAGGCTTCTTTTTTATTCATAGGTTTTTAACCCACCTTCACCTTGGTGTCGGGCTCTACTGACATTTGATGTAGTGTGGTTTTTAGCTATCTATATTTAGAACGAATGCTGTCTAACCCAGTCTAAGTTCAGGGCCCAGATTCTGCTATTATTTTTTTCATAGCAAAACCAATGCGGTGCCACAGTCACTGCAACCAATGCCATTTGACTTTAGACTTTACTACGATACTGTTAAAGTCTAAAATTAAATCTCTATCTTGTAGAGTGAATGAAAAATGTTATAAACTCTTTCTCTTTTCATTTTGGACTTTAACACTCAGTCATAAAGTTTAAAATTTAGTGAAATTTTATACAATGTCAGTGGTGTGACAGTGGTTTTATTATGTCATAAAAATGACTATCTTATAGAGTGAATGAAAAATGTTATAAACTCTTTCTCTTTTCATTTTGGACTTTAATACTCAGTTATAAAGTTTAAAATTTAATGACATTTTATAAAATGACAGTGGTTTAATTATGTCATATAATAAGCAGAATCGGGGGCCTGGTTAGTGACCAATCAGTGAGAGAGTTGTTCAAGTCGCCCAAAAAGGCCTCCGTCTTTATATTAATATAACTGCTATTGACAGCCAGGACTTTTAACGTGCCCTCTGAAGCACGGAGATTATCTCTGTATTATCAGATATTTCAGGCCCGAAAGCATATATAACCTTTACAAAAGAAGACCCCGACATAAATTCATTGATCTATGTCAATTAGGCGCACCATATTTTCTCGTCAAATCAGCTAAATCCGAGATCGCGTCCTTATAATGATCGTATAATTGGGATTAGATTGGAACGGGACCGAGATGTGACTCTGGAACGTATCTGTATTTCATTATACCTATATTCACACCTGTTGGTTGTGGTTTGGGCCTGAGCAGAGTAGGTACCAGCGCTTCTTCTGGATTTTATCGATGTTTTGAACCAAACTATATTCTCATGTTTTACTAAAACTTTAAAATGTGCTAACGTAGTTTAAGTAAATTTAAACGGGTTTATACCTATTCAGAATCAGTGTACATACATTTACTAATACTGAGTTTTCACGTTTCGCTTAATTAAATTAATTTTCAATTTTCAGGAAGGAACCTGATCTAGACAGCTTAATGCTATGATGAAGACCATCATGATCTCATGGTCTTTCTCTATAGCGACATATTCTGTATCTTACATAGGTATCAAAAAGTCAAAAATCATTTATTCTGCATAGACCATTAAAATGGCACTTACAAAACGTATAAAATACTTATAAAATAAATAATATTTTGAATGAACTAACTTTTCATTTGTATTGTAAATGTGTATGCCTGCATTATTCTTGTACCATTTGAGAGTAACTAATAAGTAATACTATATGTGTAATAGTACATTATGTTACAAGTGTGTAAAGTCGCCTATGTCCAGCAGTGGACTGCAGTGGGCTAATTGATTGATTGTGTAAAGTTGGTGATTACCGCTGTGGTGTTGCATGCCGTGTGCGTACCCGAGCCGTTATTTGAGGGTCTTAAGAGGGCCGAGGACGGTAATCATCAATACACACGTGTATCATAACGTTTTCTTTCAACAATCTTGTGAATAAACTAATACTAAAATAGATTTACCCTTGCAGTTTTCAGGTAGTAAACTATATCAATCACATCATATATATCGGACGTTGTACAACATAAATCATTTTCTTCATAACTAGTAATTGTAGACATTTAGGTAGTTAATAAACAACTATAATTTCATAAATGAAAATGTGTTGCACAATTTATTTCGCAATATCGTGAAAGATTAATTTGTTTTCCTATGCGCGCGCATCTCGATCGGCCATAAAGTAAAATTGTTTTCTTTTTTTTTAAATTAAGGTTAATTGATTGAAACTTTTGTTTATTAAATACGTACAAGTTAAAATTATCTATTTTAATACGAAATTGCATGAAATGAGCAAGTAATTATTATTATTAAGTAACTATTGACCTTTTTAGTATCGAATCTTTTTTAAAGAAAAAAACAACTGCACCAGAAAAATAATAAAAAGAATTTATAACACACTTGTGAATAATGTGAATTATGATAATCAAAAAACCGCTGTTTAATTATAGGTACCTATCATTATGTGCCTAATTGCGGTGAAATTAGACCCTGTTTATAAGCAAGTCTGTAAAAAAAAAAATACATGATTACACCCAAAAATAGAAGCCACCACTCACCCTGGCTCTGTCAACTTCCACATTAATACATAGTATAATAGTTAACGGCGTATATCTTGACCACAAGTTTTATAGTAGTCTATTTTGATATATTTTATGATTGGTCTATTTGAGTATTTCCGCCTTCGTAGTACCCCATGCTATCCTCTAAAGTCACCCAAAAACACGTACTACGAATATACCTAGAGCACGTTTTGTGGCGTTATTGAGATCGATATTATATGCCGGTAACTATATCCACTAAGGAAATCTCATCGAAATGAGTGATTAACAAAGACAGGTACCTACAGTACAACGGGATATTCGAAGACGGAGAAACCCTATAATCTTTGAATTAATTACACTTATCTGCAAAGAAGAGTCCACACAGGTGTTTAAATCACCTGTACTGAGATATATGGGTGATTTTTTTTGTACCCGTTACTTTCTCGCGAGACTATCTTTATAAACACACGACAGAAAAGTAGAAAAGTACTGTATACTAAAAATAGCAAGCTTTTAAATTGCGTAGGTAGGTAGGTACATACTAATTGGGTATTTGACAACTTTTACAATAAAATATGAAATAAAATGCATATGATAGCTTATATGTAAATAATAACTATACAAAATTATTTCACTCAAATATGAATTGTAAATATTTTTTTTACAAAATAAAGTTGCGATTTTTTAATCTGTATTTTACACGAAGCAAAACGCGCGCGAATCGGATGATAGTTCATGTGACGTCACTCATCATTTCGCGCCTTTCGAGTGGGTAAAGCAAATGGTCCCGTTTCGACTGTGTTCATACTTCAAAATTTGCTTGCATACGTTTTTACTAATTATAATAATTACTTACATTCCTATTGTGAAAAATGGATACAATTTAGCAAGGATATTATAGAAACCGACAGTGCGGTCCTATCTAAATATTGTTTCATTAATGATAGCTAAATTTCGTCGCATCCAATCCGAGTGTCGGAATACAATACTTTCCTGTAAGTATCTTTATCCAAAGTAATGCAGTGTTATATATTAGCAACACCGATAGTTAGACTATAAAAAGACTTGAAATAATTTTCAGCGAGGTTTCCAAATTACCTATTCCAACAGTACAACCTGTACAACCAATTAACATGGCCCATTATGCTGGTGCACATATTGTATGTACGTAATTTTTCATATTATTAGGGGGTTATTAGAGATATTATATAATATCAATTACTTTTAATACATAAGAATATTGGTATTTATGCCTAGATACCAGAGATAGTGATTACAAGAATCTGATACGGGAAGCGCTATACTAATGTTAGCCTACAAAATGTTATGATGAATTATTATTATTATTGTTTTGCAATATCGTAGGTTAAATTGATTAATTACTTACCTATATACGTACATCAAAGTGGTTCTAAAATTAAGAACAACAGATTCGTCAACCATAAACTTTAGATTTTAGTGTGCTTTCTGTAACCACTGATTTCAAAGTTTGAGATCATTATAATATGATATTCTACTCAACAAATAAGCTTTAACAATATAAAACATATCCTGTAACAACTACCTACTCTTCCGTCGCGTTCAGTCGTAATACTCGTCATTGATCAGATATTATTATATGTTTTGTATCTACTCGTAGGTAGATAATAATATCTTATTGATTACGTCACACCCAAATTTGACGTTTTTTGCGAACTTTTTAAGCTAACAGAGTAATTATAAAATATAAAAACCCAAATGATGCAGAAAAGTTCAAAACAAGCTTTATAGCATTTTTTTATTTATAATAATTTATTTTATTTTATAATTTTTAGTTGACATACATATATTTTTGTAATCGTCTTCTAATGTTTCTTCATTTTGATACCCCATTTGGTAAATTAGAGTGATTTTTTTTTTGATCACGTTCATTTTGCCTCCAAAAAGACGACATATGGCTTTTGTTCATGTTTTACGTACCTAAGAACACTTGAGCAATAAATACCTTCCATTTGAGATATGAATCATTGAAATCTGTACGGTGGTTCAGAAGATATGAGGTAATAAAGAATATTACAAACATTCATACAAACAAACAAGATAATTACCTACGCGCAAAAAACATAACCAAGAAGAATTATGTGCAGTTGGGTAAAAAAGCAATTGCATTTATTTATAACTAGCTTTTGCCCGCGGCTCCGCCCACGTGGATATCGGTTATCGCGACCAAACATAGCCTATGTCCTTTCTCATGTCTAATCTACACCTATACCAAATTTCATCAAAATCGGTTCAGTGGTTTAGGCGTGAAAGCGTAACATATAGACAGACAGACAGACAGACAGTTACTTTCGCATTTATAATATTAGTACCTATGGATATTTTTTCGCGAGCAAGGTACATTGTAAGAGGTATAAAATAAAATTCTATATCTTTTAAAAAAGATTTCCAAAATTTTTAAAAAACCCAATTGATCTGTTTAGCTAATTTTATTGTTTACACACGTCTGTCGTGTTGGTTCGCGGTGAAAGCTGTGTTGCTTCCCAGTCGAGAATAATAGTTCTCTCTTCCTGTGGGTATCGTGGAATGCGACTAAGGGATAGGGCTATTACCCATCCGACAGTAAACATACAGCGTATGACTAAGTACCCACTTGACGGCAAAGGCACCTCTATTACGTAGGACCGAAAATGAAAGTTGTGCAAAATATAGGTTATAATCCACCTCTACCTACCACTTCGGGGATTTACAGGTTTGAGTGTATGTATGTATGTACGTCTAAGGGTCGAATGAAATTACGTGGAAAATGCTCAAGCAGTTTTAAAGGGGTAATCCAATATCAACCTTATTTCATTTAGACAAAGCTTAAAATAGAAAGCAGCAACACGCTACTGTGCTTAAGATTGAATGGTGCATACTATTTGCAGCCTTGTCTAAAAAGCATAAGATTGAATGAACATTATAGTGCTCGATCTTTTTCGCGCCTGATCAAAATTGAGCATAAAGGTGACGCCTACCTCGAAGAGAAGATCAATTCTTCTAAAAAACTATTATAAATTCCAGTCTCGATCTATCAAAATCAAATTAAATGTCAAAATCGATATCGATCTCTTCGAATCTGAGAGAATTTTTGTGTTCTTGTGCATTTCATACCATTGGTAATTTTATCACAAATATTCAATGCAATAGTTTCCTAGGGCTTACGTCACTGGAAATTACTTTAGTGACGTCATAATGAGAATTGCGATCACGAATCCTCCTACTAAAAGTACTAACTGAATGAATCTCAGGCAAATACCTGCTTTTCTTAAATTTTTACTTCTAAGCTTACAAGCACGTGACTCACCTGATGAGGCCTAGGAACACTTGCAGCACCCAAAGTACGGAATATAAGTAGAATCAAAAAGAAGTGCACAGCAGTAATCGCTTGTGTGCCTCAATGTGCGTAGCGGTAGAACGCTCGACTGCTATGCAGGAGGCGCGGGTTCGATTCCCACTCAATGCAAATATTTATATGCATCAATATTTGCATTCGTCTGGATGTTTCTATGTATAATATGTATGTAATTACAAAAAAAAAAGTATCTAAGTATGTTCATCCGCATTCTAGATTCCATAACACAAGCTAGTTAAACTATGCTGTGTTGTTGTATAGAATGTTACAGAGTATTTATTTATTTATGTTATCGAGATTGATCAACATAATTCACGTAAGTCATTGGCTACAGTCTTACTGGGACATTATGAGAACGGGACGTTTAGCGATTGAGTCAAAAGGAATGGATTCGATATATTGATTATAAAAATGCTCGTGTTTTTCCGCCTGATCGGAATTGACCTTTTATCGGCCTTACTTTCGATATAAACGAGATTTACCTCTTCTTCAAGATGTATCTTCAGCGGTATGCTGCCTGCTGACAAAAAAAGGGAAGATGGACTAGAATAGACATTAGGGCCTTCGGACTCACAAAAGCCGTACAATGATTAATTTTTAAAAGAGTACAATCACACCTAAATTACCAGTATTCCCGTTAATCCCTCTAGTGGGTCACGTTCGTAGTGTAGATAGTGTAGATTAGGATTTGAACTCAGTACCTGTCGATCGTAGGACTCCTTAACTACTAAGGTACCGACGCTTTTTGTCCGACGGAGGCCCTTGTGGGGGTAGCAAGCGTTTTATCAAAAGAGATTTGATACAGGCCCCTACAAACAAGTTAGTGGCAATAACGTTAGTAGAATCGATTAGATTGATCAGTATATGGGATTGTCATAAGTTGACGACTGTATATATGTATGTGTCAATCCAGATAATTCGTTCTATAATATGCCGTATGCCGCCACTTGTATAGCGTTCTTGTACGGTGTTGGCTAAAAATCCAAATAATGTACCAGCATATTAAGTATTATCAACTATTTAAGGAAAAACTCAGCACAGTAGCCAGCTCTCGGAGCTTGCGATTGTGCACGGTAGCAATAGCTTGCTCGCTATTATTTGGCCTCGATATTAACCTTGGCGGTATACGTACATACAGTGAACGTCTAACGCCATCTAGTTTATGGATCGTGGAACTAAGAGATTCTACATCAGCACTCATCTAATAAAATTAAATAATAATGTAAAACAAATAGATATATTTATCTATTTGTTTTAGGTGTATTGAAAGCCTCTTGGAAAATAATAAATCTATGCAAACGCTGTTCTGTTTCCAAATTTTGTAATGCGAAAAAAATATTCCTCTTTCACAGGTTTTTGCTACAAGCTTTTAAAATAAAATCAGCTTGGCATATAATTTATTTTCAGTTTAATATATTGTTTAATTATGTTATTCAAATGGTTTTATTCAAATATTATCTACGGAGTAAAGCATCCTAGTCCAGTTATTTTAATATTTTTTTTATTATGAACAAATACAAAGTTTTTAAATTTAAACCCTCATAATGCATATAAGGTATATAAGTAAGTAAGTAAGTTTAGGGCAAAAATAACTTAAGAACTAAGTTCGCGATGACACACAAACAACAAATGTCTTGAGCATGAACGCTAATAGTGATATTAGCGAAAAATGGGAGAAACCAAGGTGCAGGTCTAAAAAGGCCACATGCAATTCTGCTAAAAATGAGTAACTTTATGAATTTACACACTAAATCTCAATAAATTCCAATAAAATTTGTAAAATGGTCACTCGATCATAGTCATATAAACAGAGTCACAACAATAAATTGTTTACTAAGAAGACTAATTTCGTGTAAATATTCGATTCCAATAAAGTTGCCTTTTTAGAGCTACGGGTATGATTGATTGTAAACAATGCGACAATGCTGTGATGCGACTGCAACACGGTATTTACTTACCGGTCGCGATCCACCTCATGGACAACGCTGAACTTGAAATATTTTATAACAAGTAACTGACAAGCACATGGACCTGCTGATTAGTAGCGGTTACTGTGGCCTATGGACATGTGCAACACCAAGGGTGTCATACTCCGACCCTGTAAAAACGTTCTAATGCACGTCTTAATTTTTGAAGTAAAACCTTTTTTAGCGGCGTTGGATGAGTAAAGTATTAAACTCGCGTCAAGATCACTTGACCTTTGAACCGTAACCGACGACTGACGTCATAAAACATTAGCTACCGATTGTTTATTTTGTTAGGTACGCTAAGAAGCTTCGTAGCTTAACGGTAAGCGCTTCGACTGTAAGTCCTTATGGTTTCAGATAGTACCGTGTTCGAACCTGGGCTTCTGACACTTTATGTGATTATTTTTTCTTCTTGTAATTCATTAATTTTTTCTGACAGAAAATTAGTGAAAGGTTCTATGATTGGCGCTATATTATAGGTATGGTATGGTATGGTATGGTATCTTCTTTTTATCTTCTTCTCTGTATATAACGAAGAAAAAATGAATGAAAAAGTTTTCACTTCTGCCGTTACCGTCTTTTTTTTTCTCATATTGTAGCCGCATAGGTAAACCTCAGCAAGGAGATCATTCCACAGCCTAAGCGTGCACGGGATAAGGTCCCTGTCGAGTTATTATAGTTGAGGCAGAGAGCAGTTATGATTGAGTCTACGATTCATGTTACAGCTACTAAAGTATAAGCATTAAAAAATAATGAAGTAAGGTGCATAGGGAAAGTTTGAATTCTTCTTCGTCCTTGCATTCATTCCGGTCGCATCCGGTGTCCAGTTTTTCCAGTATAACTGGAAAAGCGGACTTTGGTTGAACTTCGATATTTTCCGTGAAGCAACTGCAAACTGAACTATGGGCAAATTCTCACTGTTTTTCCATTTATTAAAACGGTCGACTATATTATGAAGTAATGACAATATATCTGTTAGCTGGTTATAAATAGATCCGCTTTATATAGATCAAAAATATTATTTTGTGCGTGATTATATTGAAAACATTATTAATTGGAAAAGCCAGGATAGGAACGAGCGTTGGCGGGATAATTCTGGACTAGTCTGTGAAATGATCAATAATTATGTACTAAATTTAGATACAAGAACAATTGTCTGATGTTAATTATGAGCACTAACAATAAGCTGTTCGAATATGAAAATTCTATCTGATTGGCAGTAGTTTTATTATGTATTTGACAAGTATACTTCACGTGTTTTCGTCATCAAATGTATGCTTTGATGACGAAATAGTATAGTATAGTTGTCTGAAGAGTAGACCACATATTCTAATATGTGGTGTACTCTTCAGACACTCATTTGTGTTTTATAGATTGTAGGTAGGTACTTACAAGATTTCCAAATTGCCCAGGTCATTTACTTCCATGTTGTTCCGAAAACGTTTTACAAACAAAATACTTTAAGAACGAATTAAGTACAAGAATTCACCGGTCTAATTGTGAGTTAAGGTAACAACTTCAAGGAACCCCACGAAAAATAGCTCGCTTAGATTTGCCAAAATTTTCAAGTTTTATGGACGACCTGTTAACAAAAATACGAAATTATTTGTTCTGGGGCATTATTCCGCTTGGCAACCAGTTTTTTCGTAACTGTTTAACACAGGAAAAAGAATTGGGCTAAAATGAAACAAACCTGAATACCTACAGTTAGTCAATTGAGGGTTGAACTAATGACAATTGTTTAAACTTCTTTTTTAAAGAATATTAGCACCCGAAATTATGGAAATTACTAATATTCCTTCTAACCCCTCCTACTAAACTAAATTGCTTGTGCTAAGAGTGGGTTCACATCGGTACTGAAATGGCCAGGATTCGATCCCGGGACCTCTCGATTGTAAGACCAGCTCCTTAACCATTTAGCTACCGATGCTACCACTATTTACCTGCACAGATACTCTACGTTCACATATGTTCAATTGGCTCTTCCCACAGCTGGGTAAAAGACCGATCCCAGTCTTGTGACCCCTTCTAACCTATTCCCGGGTCTATCTGTCTATCTATCTATCAGCCAATAGACGTCCACTGCTGGACATAGGCCTCCCCCAAAGAGTGCCATGCCGAACGATCTTGTGCCTTCGCCATCCACCGACTTCCTGCGACCGCTTTAATGTCATCGGTCCATCGAGTGGGGGGCCCGGGTAAATTAGCTATATTATGCTATACCAGACTATAATCTATGTCTGTGCCTATATAGGTCGGTTCAGCCGTTTTTGTGTGAAAGAGTAACAAACATCCACACTTACATCCATCTATCCTTACAAATTTACACATTTTTATTAGTAGAAAGTAGGTTTCTATAAAAACTGTTATTCTTATCCTACGAGAGTTTTTTATTTTGTTCAGTTACTGCTATGTATTCATAGGTTGTTTTTATTGTAAAAACGCTTCCACGAACATATTATGTTAAACAATTTTGTTTGTGTTTTTGAAGAAAATGATCGGGAAAGTATCTAGAAAGATGAACCAGATTGTCTCACTGCTCCTTCCACCCTTTTTTCTCCAGCAATCTACAGAATGCACACAGATTGATCAATGATATGTACCTTTCCTTGCTTATGATAATAATAACTAAAAATATAGTGATGGCATTGAACGCGTTCAGGCTGGACTCTTGATAAAAGCAGGGCAATCGGCATATTGTGACCTATACAGGGCTGTTGTGACATTTAGAAAGAAAGAATGAAGTCACTACATAGTATAAAACAAAGTCGCTTTGTCTGTCCCTATATCCCTTTGTATACTTAAATCTTTAAAACTATGCAATGGATTTTGATGCGGTTTTTTTTTAATAGTTAAAGTGATTCAAGAGGAAGGTTTATATATAATGCATGTTTAATATAGTAGAGGGTACAGCGGGAACGGGATCTGACGCCACGCGGGCGGATAAATATTGGCGGTACGAAGTTCGCCAGGTTTTTTTTTTTTTTTTTACGTGCGGGAAATCCCCACGGATACCCCCCCGTCGGAGCCGAAGGGGGAGGTTATGTCGGACTCGAACCGACTAAACCGCACGCCGTCTGTGGGTCGATGTGCTAGGCCGGAGGTGAGGTTGTCTTTTAACATATCCCTCGCACCCCGGCTGACCCAGGGCCATTCATCTTGGTCTGGCCCTCCTCGGGAGGGGGGACCACGCGGTCCCCGACTCGCCCCCGCCGTGGCCTGCTTCTGCTAGGGTGACGAGCGGCTCCACCCGTCACCCTCAGGCCCGCGCTCATGGGGGGCGGAGGTCGGTTTGCGCCCTCCGACGCCCGAGCCGCCTTCGAACGCGGCCAGCGATGTCCGCGAGTCTTTCTCGCTCGCTGCGCCGCGCCCGCTCTGCTGTCTCCTTCACGAGCATGACCTGCTCGCAGAAGGAGGCGCTGGCCGCCCACGCATCCGCGCAGCGGACCATCGCCGCGAGCAGGGTGGAGAGCGTGAGCACTCTCACCCCCAGGGCCGCCACAAGCTCCCGCCTCGGCGCTTCAAACGCCGGACACTCGGTGAGCGTGTGCAGCCCCGAGTCCACGCTCGCGTCGCAGTGATGGCACTCGGGCGTTGGCTCTATGCCCATCAGATGCAGGTACCGCCCGAAGTTACCGTATCCGGTAATGACCTGCGTCATTACCGGACACGGTAACGGCCTGCCTCTCTAGCCACTCCCCCATGATGGGTCTTACCGCCGCAATCACGGCGTGCCCTGCGCGTGGTTGCTCAAGTCGTAGCTCCCACTCGGTCACCATGGCCCTGTGGAGCCGGGACTTCTCGGCCCGAATTTCTTCGGGCTCGGGATCGTGTCCCCGCCCCCGCGCCTCCTTTCGGAACTGATAGAGTGCCGAAAGGGTCCTCGCTTCCAGGATCCACGGTGGCGATCCGGCCAGGAGACTCGCCGCTTCAAAGGATATCGTGCGGTACCCCCTGATGGTCCTGGAGGCCGTCGTCCTCTGCGCCGCGTGGAGCAGAGGCAGGAATCTGGCCCCCAGGGTGTCCGCCCAGTTCGCCGGGTCAGCTAGTAAATAAATAGAGAAAGAAAAGTTAGTTACAGTATCATGGAAGAGAACGGAAGCCCAGGGGAGTCACAGCCGGGGAAGATTTTCAATGTGGGTACAATCCGGCCGGGACTGTACCGGAATGGGATGGTAAAGGAGGAGCGGTATCGCTACAAAAATCAATAAAAACATCTTATACTAGGTACTACCAATGTTGTTTTTTTTTTCCTAACATTATGAATCCTCATGGACACGTGTACAACTAATTAGGCGCCAGGTGACACTAATCATACAAATCAAAGTTTACTTCAACGAACAGGTGACAAACTCGCACCAGGCGAGTGGAAAACAGCAGAAAGCCGTTAGATACAGACGGCTTAAAACGACTTGCTTATAGAGTCTACATATTTGTCGCAGACAACTAGTTTAATCAGCCGTTTAATTAACCACCTAGGCTCTTTACTGAACGGCGCCGTTCAATTAGCGGCCTGAATGGTGTTCAGCCATTTCATTAAACGGCAAGACACTAAGCACTGTAAACAGATCTTTAATAATTTTCAGTATTTTCAGTTTAGGTAAATAAAAAAAATTGATGAATAATGTAATTCCTTTTTTTGTGTAGGACACGTCAATATGACTTCACCTCGCCTGATGGTAACCTGAAGGCAAAGTCTCAGGAAAGAGGGTCACCATTACACACACGTACCATGTTAACAATGGTGACACTCAGCATGACGGCCTCATCAGATGCTTTTTCACGCCCCGCTTAAAGGACCCGGGACTGTAGGAAGAAGCAAACACGTGAGCTGGCAAGGAGTTTCAGGTCTTAATGGTGCGACAAAGAAAGGAGTCACCAAACCGCTTGGTTCTTGAAGGAATATTCAGCACCGTAACGGGTGACATCTAAGTCCTGCTCGTGTTGTCCTGTATAGGAAAGGAGAGGGCGGACCAATTGGAAAAGCTCATCAGAACGTTCACCATGGTAGAGACGGTATGTATGTGGCGGTAGAGTGTTCGCCTTCTATGTTAGAGCTCATGGGTTCGATTCCTCCTCAGTGTAATCTAACTCTCACCATATTCCTGGGGGCTAGAGGTGCCCGAGGAGGGCCTTCCCGAGGAGGGCCAGACCGAGAGGGATGGCCCTGGGTCAGCCGGGGTGCGAGGGATATGTCGCATGACAACCTCACCTTCGGCCTAGCACTCCGACCCAGAGACGGCGTGCGGTTTAGTCGGTTCGAGTCCGACATAACCTCCCCCTCCGGGTCCGGAGGGGTGGGATTCAGTAGGGATTTCCCGCACGTACAAAAAAGGGGGGCTAGAGGTGGACACCGTAGTTCACCAGAGGAGGTCATCGCGGGGTGCATGGGACATGCCTTAAGTAATTTAAAAGCGACGGTAGCTTAATGGTTAAGGTGTCGGCCTTACGATCGAGAGGTCCCGGGTTGCTCCTTGCACATATATTATTATTGCATTAGTAATTTCGGTTGCTAATATTCTTGTTTTTTAAAAAGTAAAAGCAATTTTACATGACCGTATCTGAAGACCCACAACGGCGGCGTGCGACTTTAGTCGGTTCGAGTTGTACAAAGTTAACTTGTAGCATGTATGCTGTAGCTTGTACCTTGTAACAAAGTATATAATATGCTTCAAGTTATACTTAGTTCGAATATAGATGGTGTTTTGTAATATCCTCAAATATTTTTATTATCATTTAATATACCTACTAACTGTTGCCCGCGGCTCCACCCGCGTAGATGTCAGTTATCGAAACCAAACTTATACCACATTTTATCAAAATCAGTTCAGTGTTTCAGAGGTGAAAGCGTAACATAGAGACAGACAGAGTTACTTACGCATTTATAATATTAGTATAGACACGGACTGTGATATTTTTTATTGCAGATGGCAGCCACTTCATGGAAAATATCGAAGTTCAGGCACATCACAGTTGTACGGGGAAGCCGCCGTGCCTGATTTGGGAAATGGTTCAAAAAGGTTCAGTTCACCCCCTCCGACCGCCGATATAAATACGCCTATGACTCGGCTCGGCATTCAACATCAGTCGTAGCGAGGAAGCCGACGCGGAGAGGTCTGCGCAATGGTCGCCGCACGGACCTGCGCACTGCGCACGCGAAGATGTCGACCGCAGTGATCGACGAAACGTCTGGAACGCTAGTTTCATAAGGACAACGGCCAAACAGCTCGGAAGCAATATATTCTACATAAATGAATGATGATTTTTAATTAAACTTGGCAAGGAACTAGTAAGGCTTTCTACCCGACGGTGAAACCACAGATATATATTGAAATGAAACGGCCATACACAGTATACACCTACATGCCACGCATGGCGACTTTTTCACTGTAAATAAAGAGTCAGGAGAGATAAAAAATACCTTTATCTTTCAAATACACTTCTCCATTATTATTTTACGGCGGCATATTTACGATATTTTTAACAATGTTATTACTAAACTAAGCTTGTCTTAACAGTACTGAGTAATCGTTCGAAAGTTCCTGTCTCATAGAACACGAATTGACTAAAAAGTTGTCACACTTTTCCTACTCACATGGCCGTTCTAACCTAATCAATTTCTGTGGATGGAACTAATACATGATATATGACGGCACTTCGTCTTCTTCTTCTTCATCCTAGTGTTAATCCCAATCACATCGGAAGCTTCCAACTTGGAGTCTGGGGTCCGCTTTACCAATCTTACTGCGGATTTGGCTGAATTTCGATAATTTCGATATATTTTCGAGAGTATCATCAAAACAGCCTCGCGTAAACTCGGAGTCCTGAACAGAGTGAGACGGTTTTTCACGCCGGAGCAACTGTGTCTTCTATACAAGACATAAATTCGTTCCTGCGTGGAATACTGCTCTCATCGAGTGGGATGGATCCGCAAAGTACTTATTAGATGCTCTCGACAGGTTGCAGCGACGTGCGGTCCGCATTATCGGAAATCCTAAGGTCATGAGTACCCTCGAGCCTCTCTGCAGTTGCGTAGAGATGTTGCTTCCTTGGCAGTATTTCACCGTCTCTACCATGGTGAATGTTCTGAAGAGTTATTCCAATTTGTCCCACCCTCTCCTTTCCTATACAGGACGACACGTGCAGGACTTAGATGTCACCCGCATACGGTGCAAAACATTCCTTCAAGAACCAAGCGATTCGGTGACTCTTTCCTTTGTCGCACAATTAAGACCTGGAATTCCTTGCCAGCTCACGGGTTTCCCTCTTCCTACAGTCCCGGGTCCTTTAAGCGGGGCGTGAAAAAGCATCTGATGAGGCCGTCAAGCTGAGTGCCACCATTGTTAACATGGCACGTGTGTATAATGGTGGCCCTCTCTCTTGAGACTTTGCCTTCAGCTTACCATCAGGCAAGGTAAAGTCAATTTGACGTGTATATATATATATATATAGATGCTCGAGATGGTCGATTATATATATATATATATATATATATATATATATATATAATCGATATAAAAAAAAATCCGTGAGGCAACCGCCACCTGACCTCCACAATTCAAAGGCGTTATCGACACAGTACAATTAGACTAGTTGTTAGACATTTGAGGGCTCTAACTACTCGCAACGACAGCCATAGATGTTCGTCAGGCAACTGGGACTGATGGCTTAACATACTATCAAAGACGACACGACCAAACCAATGCAATTATAAATAATTGAATACAAATATTTGATTCATTTAAATATTCAAAATACAAAAGAGCGAATATTGAACACGCGCCACATTTTTTTTACGTGCTGGATATCCCCACGGATGCCCACCCCTCCGGAGCCGGAGGGGGAGGTTATGTCGGACTCGAACCGACTAAACCGCACTCCGTCTCTGGGTCGTAGTGCTAGGCCGAAGGTGAGGTGTCATGCGACATATCCCTCGCACCCTGGCTGACCCAGGGCCATCCCTCTCGGTCTGGCCCTCCTCGGGACGGGGGGACCACGCGATCCCCGACTCAACCCTGGTGTGGGGAGGCGCGCATCGTGAACCCGCGCCTCCTGCGTAATGGCCACGTTCACTACCGCTACGCCACAGAGGCTGTCAACAGCTGTCTGATTGCACTATGGTCTTGGAATAATACAGTCTTCATTTCTAGCTTAGGTGGTGAAATACATGAACTATTCATCTTTTATGAATTTCCACGAGAACACAGTCTACCATATTCACAGACATCGTTCGACGGCAACGAAAGATGGAGAAACACAACTGACAGTTTAGCTCATCTCGTTCAAAGCCGTGTTAGTTTATATCGGGTAATGCATTCTATTAATGGACCATCATTTGCGAAACGAGTTGTGGTTGACTGACAATACATATCGGCGTAGGATAATGTTTATATTATAGCAATAAAAAAAAAGAAATAAAACTTAAAGAAAATTCATCATCATCATTCATCAAGGAAAGCCTTCGGTATTAGCTCATAGCACATTTTTTATACCACTTAGGTAGAAGGCAAGGACTCGGCCCACCTGATTGTAAAGTGGTTACCGTGGATTAAGATAGAAAAATGGTCTAGGCAGGGTTTGAATCCGCGATCTTTGCCTTACAGGGGCAATGCTTTAAACAATAAGCTACCACGCTCGAACCAATCCAAATTTCTCCTTTACATCTGTCTATGAGGTGATAGTGGAGGCGTCTACCGATATTCTAACCAACTATATCGGAACCAATGAATAATTTTTCAATCACTTGTAAACATTGATTTTTGACTCATCATCATCATCAGGCTATATTGGTCCACTGCTGGACATAACCCTCCTCTAATGAGCGCCATAGCGCCCTGTCTTCAGCTTGTATTTTGACTACTCTGCCCAAATTGAGCTGTAAGGCAAAGATCACGGGTTCAAAACCCGCCTAGACCGATTCAATATTTTTCTTTTCTTAATCTAACTATCTCTACTTTTGTACTGTTACTCTAGACCTACCTACCTATTCATCATACTATTATCTACGGCCTGGGCGTGGGTTCGAATCCCGCTCAGTGCAAATATTTGCATGAATATATATATTTGCATTGGTCTGGGTTTTCTATGTATAATATGTATGTATTTACAAAAAAGGAGTATCTAAGTATGTTTATCCTCTAGATTCCTTATCACAAGCTAGTCAAGCTATGCTTACCATGGCGTTGTGTGGAATGTAGTAGAATATTTATTATTCAGTTATTTAATCAGAAAACATATTTTGTTTTGTCATGAGGACAATAAAAATAGTTTTAAACAAGTTTAAATTTGCAGTAAGCAGCTTAAAAAACACAAACAAACACCGCACCGTGGCAGAATGGAAAGCTCAAAAATGGATCTTTCATGTAGAGGTTTAAAAAAAAATTGTATGGCAGGTTTGTACGTGACGTCATGGTTATCTACTTATTTAAATCATTTTATATATTACACGTCAGTATAACTTCACCTTGCCTGATGGTACGCTGAAGGTAAAGTCTCAGGAAAGAGGGTCGATTATCATTCCAAACACCAACAGCCCTCAGTTTGAAGCCCAAAAAGGAAATACATGAAAGTAAAGAATGTGTTCACTACACACTATTTGAAGTATTAGGTACATGAGTGGGTTTGTTGGTTTTTACGAGAGTGACGACTCCCATCTGACCTCCAAATTTCGAGAGTAAACCCTGTGCCAGTACCTCGACCGTTGTTTAGTACCTATACAACTATGAAGTGAGATTATCTTAGACATTGAAGTATAAGAAGGTTACTGTGCACCCTAGATTTATTTTTTATTCAACTGAGGTGGCAGACAAGCACACAGCCCACCCGATAGAAAGTGTTTACCGTGGCCTATGGACTCGTGCAACACCAGGGGAGTCACACTCGTGCTTCCGATTCTGTAAACACAGGGTTTCTATGCCATCAGTATAGAAGACAGCAGGCTTTTGTTCTGCCCACCGACAGCACAAAAACTCTCCAGTGAGCACTGGCTACCCTACTCACCGCCGAGAACACAACACGAGGTTATTATGGCCGCGATATTCTGTACTTCCCCAGTACTTAGGGTTAGGGCTAGTATTATTAACTAAAGGTGTGTACAGAACAATGAGTCAATAGGAAGGGGGAAACCAAGGCATTAAGATCATTTTGAGTATTTTGTTCGTCAAGATCGCTCTGGTGCTGACTGTACCAAACGTTATAGGTTTACGGGTGAAGAAACGAGCTGAAGCATATTACTAATACTATTGTTAGCCCATCTAATTTACCAATTTTAATTCCTAAGTTACCTCACAGTTCACTTAAACATACTAAATATATTTTTGTTTTATGACATTATATTGACATTACAATCACGATTACAATGAGCTAAAGTCTAAAGTCCGATATTTCGTATGAATGTCGGTAGATGCCTCCCACCGTCGCCCTAAGACGGTAGTATAGGACAATTTGGATAGCTTCAGGTGTGGCCCGTTGACTCAGTGGTCAGAGCATTCCCCCTGTAAGGGAAAGATCGTGGGTTCGAGTCCCACTTGGGCATTCACTTTTTCCTATCTTAATCGATAATTTTGTAACAGTGTAATTTGACAGTTGTAATTAATTTTGTGACGCTGTAACTTGACAGTTGTATATTTGCATGCCGATAGATCGACTAGAGACAGCGCCCTTTAAGAATCCAATGTTATTTAACATCCTTCACACTATGTTTTATGCAAATAAAGACTTCTATTCTATCCTATACATCATTGCTGACCTCTTCGAGGATACACAAGCGTGAATATATTCGAATGTTTATGCTTTAAATAACCGTATACGCTGGCTGATACAACATACAACACAATAGTGCTATAACTTGAGCGGGGCACATATCTTGGACCTAAGTTTTAGACATATGAGGCCCTGGGGCGCCCGCGCATCCTTTTATAATTACCTATGCTTGGCAAATTTGAGCTCAGCTACCACCGCAACATTCCGTACTATACTCAAAAGACACCCGGACAAGATACGTGTTCTGCGCGTATAGAGCACCTTTTAGGTCCAAGTCATATGTCGCGAGCAATACCAGCCCTATCGGCCATAATGTCCTAAGCCGGCGTGTGCCGTTATCTTGCCACATACGCAAATCACGTCCACAAACACCCAGGCTTAACACATAAATATACATGTATTTAGAGGGCAAATAATATGGAGACGAGAATCAAACTTGTTAATTTTAGCATTGAAGGTAATACTGCCCGGTGTGCACTGCTTTACGGCATTAATCACGAATGCACTTAGAAATCACACCTTAGAATCCAATTATGTACTGCTTTGTAGGTATGCTTACCTACTACTTACTAGACTGACTGTAACAAAAAAAACGGCTAATAATTATGCCTTTTATCTATACAAATAGGTATCAAATTATATAAATTAATTAACTCATTTGTTTTTGGTGTGTGTGTCCCGTTCCCCATTTTTATATTCAAAATTATTTTCTGCCTCCTAGGAACCATGAATGAATACCGAGACACTTACAGCTTGACAAGCTTGACTAGTTGACTAGAAGCTTACAGCTTGACTAGTTGACTAGAAGCTTACAGCTTGATTAGTAGCACAGATAATATAATATAATTCTTATACAGATGCACAATCAGAAAAAAAAATCGTAACACTCATAACTTCAGGCAGGCAGGCAGCTTTTTAGTTCAGAAGATATAACTAGATGATGACGTTGTTTTGGTAAACTTTTTATAATTTTAGTATTAAAATTAACTTATCAAAAATAAAGCATACACTAAACACAGTATTGAATAAAACTATAAATATTCAATTCTATATTGATTCTGCCAAATTCTGTGACAGACTTATTGCACTATGCCGCTAGGTTGTACAAAAATAATAAATAAATGGCACGATTGACACGAAATCTTTATTTATTAATTTGTTTCTCATAATGGTTTTTGTCCTAATTTAAATTGTCATAATAAGTTAGGCATAATTTTCTTTGTCATAATAATAGTGTGCCATAATTGGTTTTTAGCATACTGTGTTATTAAGTATAAATATTGTATATCCTATTGTTTTTATTCATAACAATATTATGCATAAAGCTGTAAAGCATATTGTTTATAAAATTTGTCTAATAGTTATTTGGGATAGTGATAAAAAAGCATAAAGGAAACGTACTTTACGGGTACGTATCATCACTACATAGTATAAAACAAAGTAGCTTTCTCTGTCCCTATATCCCTTTGTATGCTTAAATCTTTAAAACTACGCAACGGATTTTGAGGCGGTTTTTTTTAATAGATAGAGTGATTCAAGAGGAAGGTTTATATGTATAATACATGTTTAATATACTAGAGGGTGCAGCGGGAACGGGAGCTGACGCCACGCGGGTGGAAAAATATTGGCGGTACGAAGTTCGCCGGGTCAGCTAGTAATATATAATTTCTAAATACATATGGTTGTAATATATAAAATTATTTGACATAATTTCTAAATTTCTAAGTTTGAATGCCATAATGGTCGAAATATATAACAAACACAATGCATAATGGTTCCGAAGGGGTCCGTTTTATAATATATAATTTCAAAATTTCTTTTGACAGAACATTAGTGATAGGTTTATTGAGAAAGCTGTACAATCCGGCTTTGATAGGTTAGGTTAGAAGGCTAATGCGGGAGTGGAGCGTAGCGAAGCTCCCGCATTAGCATTATTGGGATAGTATGCTTATAAAATATTATGCTTATAGTAAATAGGATTAAAAAGAATATGATTAAAAAGTTATGACAAATGAGTATTAGGTATGCGTAAATAATGCTAGGACAAGTAACAATATGCAATTTTAAATTATGACATAAAATCGTAGGAATAAAAATATTGAACCATTACATTACCATCAACTTTTTTTATCCTTACTTGCTTACATTATCATGTGTATAAGTTCTGAAATAATTCACGTAATTCAAAGTCAGCAAAAAAGCTTTTTAACTTTTTTATTTCTTTAAATGAGTCTACTAGTGCCATCTATTCATTTTTTAATATTATTAAAGATAATTTCTTAGTATCATTACCCCATGCTAGTAGTATACATAGAAGCGTCCGTAGGTTAGCGGTTAAGCTCCAAATGCTTCTTGACATATCAAGAAGCATTTTTCTTGGTAATTAACTGCGTGCTTTAGTGTCTGGCCGTTCTGAACATTTACCTATATAATTAAAGTCAATGACCCCAAAAAATTGGCACCCATCAGAATTCAAGAATGAAACCAACTCTAATCCCACATATTTGACGACTGACTTCAAGCATTTTTTTTTATTCTAACTAAATCAACCGCATATCGGGCATACCGTAGAACTTGAAGAATCTACGCGGCATGCTTGGCACTTACAACAAAAAGAACTGCATGGCGATTCCAACGAGGTGCTACATTTGGATCTAGGGCGACAGGGCCTGTAGACAAAGGGAAATTCTATAAGTGGAATCACTTCGAAACGAATTATTCGTTATTAATTAGTCAAATGAAATTTTAGTGATTGAGTTTTTACAAAAGATCATTTGTTACGAGTCGCGAAGACATTCATGATTATGTCAATCTAAGACATTACTGTAAATGTTGTCCATCGCTAAGAGAATTTCCCTATGTCTAGAAACCCAGGAGTCGCAAACTATCAGTTCTTTTCTGTAACATAAAAAAATCCTTTGTATATATATGGTTTATGTGGCCACACCAAGATTCCGGTACACATGCTAATTGGGAGACGAGGCTTTGACGAATGCTGTGCACTTGGGAATGGATAGGCTTGGTAAACCAGCTTTATCTTGAACCACTTCATTACTTACCATCAGATGAGATTGAGGTCAAACGTTAGACATTGAGTAACAGACGGCAGTTACTCCCGCGTAAAAATAAAATTAAGCCAAAAATTAAGAGCAGAATTTTTGCATTTTAGAGACCAAGAGTCCGGTTCTCTTGGCTTCAAAGTGCGAGCTTTATATGCAACAATTAAAAAACTGGGATTACTCGAGATTGTTCTATTTACCAACATGTTCACTTCATCTGTCACCGAATGACAGCTACAAGAAGTTGCGCATGTTTGATGGTCCCTTTACGGTCATTGGGCCTCATTTGTTTGTTCCGTACAGTCAGTCCAGTAGTACGTGAAGTCTTTGTATCTAGTCCCAAATTCTGTGAGTCTGACCATTACGAGTGTATCTCCCACGGCCCTTCACTTTCGTTTTGCATAACTGTTTCGTTCGTTCTTTGCTACGCCATTCTTTCGACACATACGAACCAGACACACGACGTGTTCATGTTGAAAGAGATTTCTCTGAAAAGTACTTTTATTTTACACTAGATGAGTACTTTGTTGACTAAATTGTTTGATATAATATGAGAGATTGGTATAAAGTTGAAATAGAATTTTCCAAAGACCGATTGGTATAAAGGGTTGACGGACGAAGACGGGAAGAACGGGCTCACCTATCCAAACCAAATGTTCAGGCTTTGTTCGAACTATTTAGTGGATGGTTTATGTGAAGTTTGCACAAAATCGGTCGAGCTGTTACATCCACGCGAGCGGAGCCGCGGGCAAAAGCTAGTTACCTATACATTAATAAAACTCCTCCTTCCGCAACACTTACAATCATTAGCAGAACAGAACAAGGACAGAACTGAAAATGTGCTAAAAGAAAAAGTATTTTCCTGTAACACTACACTAACTAGTAGTGTCAAATGAACCTTGATCACGCACCACCCAATCGGCTCACTCACCTCTGCTAAAAAGGCAAAAATCTTTTATCTAGGTGATGTTCATTTTCATATGATCCGCTCAATGAAGTCATTACGGCTTATGGATATATGCAAGTGCAATTTAATTTTTCTGCGTCAAATATGCTGTTCAAAATTATAACTTGATAAATTCATCCATTTTTATCCACGATATCTCCCACATGCAAATATTACAGTATGTTAACGTAAAATTAAAACACAGAAACAAAAGAAATGTCAAGTTGCCGACTCAATAAAAGCTCTCTTATGAAATATACGCCTGAAAGAGATGACTGGTACAGACTGGATGCAGAAGGCGGAGGATCGGAAGCAATGGCGCTCACTGGGAGAAGACTTTGATCAGAAGTGAAACTGCAATAGACTAATCGATTGAAAATTGATTGAATAATTAAATTCAATCAAAGTCATCTTTAAAAACATTCGAAGTAAAAGTAAAAATTATTGCATTTTTTATTGATAGGAAAGCTCATCAATAATGACAAGCCCTTACTAATAAATAGATGATAAGCACTTACTTATAAATAGATATCATACTATAGTCGCTCGAGCAAACCAAACCACAATTCGTGGCAGGGCGTTACTTTCAAACCGCACATCGCCTAGTCAAATCATTAATCATTCTGATTTTAAAATATATGTGCGTGTGTGTGATGATACCACACTACATGTGTACGGTGCCATCTAGCGAAGTACAGTTGAACTTCTACGGAACTACCAAACCTGGATCGCACAATGGAAATTCTCGGACTGGAAGTTAATAGCATCGGCATATTTCCCTAGAAGAACTGCCAACCTGATTGCATAATAAAAGTATTCTAAATTCTGTCTCATTTTAGTCTTACATCTGCGAATCATTGTAAATATAATATCAAATTTGCCATTGCCGGCTGCACCCGCGTGATCTACAGCTTGTACATTCCACAAGATTAAAAAATAACATTCCAGTCAATATTCCTCCACTGAACTAATTCAGATATTCGTTCAGCCGTTTGGGCGTAACTGAGCAGTTAACAAACATCCATCTAACCTTTCGCATTTAAAAATAGTAATAAGATTCAAAAACAGGAATTTGCTTATTATAGGATAGCTATCGACGTCTAGACTCTAGACTTTTGCGCTGCCGATATTCTAAGTCTTCCTGCCACCTCGAACAGCGGGTCTTAAAAGGGCACATTTAGCGATTCCGCTAAAGGCAAATAACTTTATTAATTTCCAGTAGATCTTAATAGTTTCCTATAAAATCGTTAAATGGTCACTCATATTTCGTATAAATATTACCACATGACAAAAATCATCCCAATACAATTCCAATGGGGATGCCAACTGCGCTTATATCCCTCCCTACAGAGGGCGCATCGTAATGGCCAATGTTAGCTGTCATCTACGTAGATTTCGTTGTTTTTCTCTTCAAATCTGACAGCTATAAGTTTGCTATTGTTGTTTGGTCATTTGCGGCTGCCGTCTACTAACTGGCCTTTTTAGCCCTGCAGGTCATCGGCCCTTCTAATATGCTCTCAGGAAGTACCTAAAGGATTATTTGGGGTTGTTAGATCCGTAAAAAGTAAACCTAAATTATATCATAACGTTCGTTGACGTGAACGTACGTTGACGAAATGTGGGTTTATTTTACGTGCGGGTGATCCCCAGGGATACCCCCCTCCCCCCCCCCCTCCGGTGCCGGACTCGAACGTCGTCGTTGTGCTAGGCCGAAGGTGAGGTTGTCTTGCGACATATCTCTCGCACCCCGGCTGACCCACGACCATTCCTTTCGGTCTGGCCTTCCTCGGGAAGGGGGACCACGTGGGTCCCCGACTCGCCCCCGGTATGGGGGAGCGCGCATTGTCCCGCGATGCGCGCCGGACGAAATATGGGTGTTAATACGCCACTGACTAACCCTTCGCGGATTTACAGAGAGTGAGTATATATGTATGTATACTTTTCGTCTCAGTGACATAAATTAGAACGATTATGATACAGTGAAAATTGATTTACTAGGACTTGGATAAGTCCATAACTAGAACTCATGTTGAGGTCCCAACACTTTAGCACTGAATTACTTCTATTAGCGGTATGACGCCTGGAATTCACTATTTCGATTCTATAATCATAGTTACCTCTATAACTGAGATAACATCGATTTATTTGGTAACGTGCTTATTTTATTTAGCCTACTAATTGCGAAGTGATTAGTAATATTTTCAGTTATATTTTTATTTACTAGGATCATAAGGATGATTATATTAAAAACGCTATCACAAAGTTTTTCTAAGCATCAAAGCATAGGCGCCTATAAAAAATTTATAATATCGAAAAACATCTAATGGCTGATACTTGAAAAACTAAAATGACTGATTTTTATAATTTGATACAGTCTGTTTACGTTTACAAAAAAACGTGTCTATTATTAGGTGCCCTTATTAGTAACTATTTATTAATCTGTGCCATTATTATGTTTTTTAATTCAAATCTTTACAACTGAAATAATCTTAATTCTGACTGAATGAAAAATTTTTGAATTCCAAGTCAGGCATGGACTTAATTCCGAGCTCGCTCTGTTGTGGTTTTCCCAGGCGGCTCTCAAGGGCAAGCTTTGGATGCAATAGTACCTATTGGCACTTAGATGAAAAGAATAGTGTGTACAAACAAAATGAATCATCATCGTCCTTGTGTTAGTCCCGTCTGTCGGGAACTATCCGAAAATTGTAATCAGACCATTGGTACATAATGTCACACTCTACGACGAGTACACACATATTTATTGCGTATAGGTACATGTACCAATGAATACTACTTAAACACACTCACGATAACCAAAAGGGGTTTTGTAAGGGAGGTTGTATGCCTAGCATTGCGGTAAATTACTGATTAGTAACGTATTCTGTAATGCGAGGCGCTGTTACGTAGGCCTAGCTACGTAACACGAACCCGAAGTCGCCGGAGGCCTGACTAGTACGGCTGGTTCTCGAAGGTTCCTCGAAAATGATTCCAAACGGTGTTCAATACGATATTCCGATAACTTAATTACTTTATCTAGGTATGTATTATATCCTCACGCATTTCTCCCTTTGAGGTACACAGGGACAACAGCCTGTCTGCTTCTGTTATATAAAAATATTGTGATCGCACTTCTCCGAAATAGCTCGAGTGATTTAAATGTTTTTTTAAGCTATTGCATAGCTTCTATCGAGGGCCTTGAGCGCGGGGACCGAATCCAGAAATTCCGTAACGAAAAAACCTCACGCTGCCGAAAAGAAACGAGCGCGCAGTCTTCTTCGACACGGTGTTTGTGTGCGTGCAACTAGCCGTATTAAAACGACTCTACGAAGCTCGCACGAATCGAGACGAGCTGCTCCGAAATCGGACGAATACATAAGCAGCTGTTTATGAGAAAGTATATAGGTGTATAGCACGGAGGACAGAATATGATTAAGTAGCGGAGATCCCATAGTCAAATTTCTCTTAAGAAAAACGCGTGACCAAATGCGGGTGGGAAGGGAGACGCGGGGGGCATGACGTTATACCTCGTCCCCGTCTCCATCTAGTGTGTCATAGCGAAACCGCTCAGAAACAGACCTTGTCATTTTTGTTATATAGTTTGACTATTCGCCACTAAGCGCGTAATAATTCTAGAATAATCTATTATTAGGTAAATAATTTTTAAAAATAAGGCGCCATCTTTCCGATTGTAGCAAAATCATTTAGGGGGCTAAATGATTTGGCCTTATACCGACAGATGGCTCAATTTTTTTTACTTTAATTTTCAATTTCAGCTAAATATGCCATGTAATAAATAAAAGAACATTTTTGAAATTGCTAATGAACTCGGGCGAGATTATTGTGATGAAATTTTCATAAAATGAATTGAGTTATTATTACAACTAGTATACATGTAAGACAAGGTTACTTATTTCTTCTCTACGCCAGATGGTTCTGTAACAACATTTTTTTTTCAAAAAAATTAAAATTTGTGATCGCACTTCTCCGAAATGAAATCTTATACCCTTATAATGTTTAATTTGTTTATCTATATACTTTGTGCATCCTTGTACTGCACACTTCATTCTTAAACCAGGTTAAAGCTATTTTTATCGTTGAACCGAACGCAAGGACGTTTCACTAGAACTAGATGGTGACGTCACAGGCCAATTGAGTCGTTTTGACATATGAAAGGCTCGCGACTCGATTGCCTTACAACATCTCCGGTGTATAGGTATTTATGTACAACAGTGAATAGCTGTACTTGTAAAATTTGTGTATAAAGTGTTTTGAATATGAATGAACAAAGTGCATTTATTATTAATGAAGAAAGTCACGAAAAAATAGTAAAAGAAAATGAGTGAGTACTCTATATACATACATTTTATTATTATCACAAATGCAGTATTAATTTTGAATTATAAAATAATTATATATAAATAAATATAAATATAATTATAATTGCATAAGTTGATACAAAATGCTATGCAATAGCTTTTTTTTATATATTTGGTAAGTTTAATGTATCTAAGTATTTTACCATTGTACCCCACCATTATTTAAATCGGGATTTTATTATGATTTTTGTCTAATTTAATATTGAAATTTCATTCTGATTTCTTTCAATTTTTTTATAGCAAAACAACGTTTTTCGGGTCAGTTAATAAACCATATAAATATAAATCAATTGCCACAAATGTTTGTCCGCGCATCGGGTCGACCGATTCGGCTGATTTCCTTTTTATTGTGTTCGTAATTGTCTGGATAAGGTTTGTATGAAAGAAAATTTCACAATCTGTGGCAGGACAACATTCATTATAATTTTATTTTCTCAATGGTGACCTCCTTTTGTCACTATTCAATGTTTCATCTTGCCTAATGGTAGCTGATAGCTTAAGTTTCAGAAAAGGTGACCACCGTTATATAATGCTGTAGTGCAGCTCTCAATTCGACGGCATTATTAGATGCTTTTTCACAAAAACACTAGAAGGAATATAAAGACTGAAAATTCTGTATCAACACACGTGTTTTTATTGAAACCTACAGAATTTCAAGTCTTATGATGTGGCAAAGAAAAGCGCTAAAAAGAAGTGTCGAATTCCTTTTACTATTAAAAATGTTTATTCCTTTGTTGGACTTTTCTTTTGTTTTACCTTACTTTATTCATCATCATGATATAGGTGGTGAACCCGGTTTTATACGAGACTTACACCTCGGCACCCGAGGTTCGGTTTTCTCTTTTTCAATTCGAGATAATTCGAGTGAAGCATTTTTAAAATTTGTATTGGTTGTCTTTTCACCAATTACACTGGTCGGGTGGTACTTGTTACCCTGTGAGGTTTATTCTGGTAGCCGACCTATCTACCTAAAATACATACCTACTATTTTTTGAAATTGTATGGACCTGACTTGTGTCTAAATCGACAAGGGGCAGATCTGAAATTGGACAAAAAAATACGCCAACCATTTTTTATCTTTTATCCTACAGATCAAAGGCTGACTGGTAGAAAATGCCTTTGGCATAAAGTCCGATGTTGTTCATTTATTTACGTGCAAGAAATATTAAATAACAAATTCAAATATTGGGTTTAGGTGTAATTGTAAATTATTCTTATTTCCAGTCGTCGGTTGATACATTGGGGTATTTTGTGGTTCTGGGGTTAAGAAGTTGTTTGGGATAAAAGTTGTTGGGAAAGGTTAATTATGAAATCGTAATAGATAATTTTAAGAAAAGAAATTAAGGCCCATATTCTACAACTTCTTCAAAATGGCCTCTGCAGCAAATCGCCGCAATTCACCAATGTCAAGTAAAACGAATTATAAAATTATTAATGGCAACACGCCTATGTCGAGTGTACCAGAGCCACGTTAGCCAGACGAGATTCAGGTGGACGATCAGGTCGTATGGTTGGATTTTACGGGCCCACTCAGCTGAATCGCGATTTATCTGAGGAAAAATTGTATAGACAATCTGCCAGACAACCTGTCAAATTTGTTAATGTGTATACAATCTTTTTCCTAGATAAATCGAGGTTCAGCTGAGTGGCATTCTTGAATACGGGCCTAAGAAACGCAAATTATTTTCGAATAAATAGATTCCGTGACGAAAGTTTTAAATAGCCTTAGCCAATAAATACGTTCCTTGAGATATTTAACAAAGCAACATCATTTTAGGAAGAACAACTTATAAATATGGGGAAAGCTACCCTGCATATTGTATTGTTTCAATCGCAAATTCATAGTCTTGAGAGTTTTTATAATGATATGACTTCTAGACACATCTTGGACATTCGAAATTTTCCTATTCAATAATTTTGGTACAGTGGTGGAGCCATCTACCGATATTCTTATAAACTAAATCGATAGGATACTAATTATTTTGCTTTAAAATATCATCAATAAATACTCTACATATGTTTTAACATTTAAGAAAAGTAAAGTTGAAGTCAACTCAACCCATAAGCGATTCGTGCATAACACTTGCACTAGTATCGATATCTTCTTCTTTCTTGTTTGAATGAATGGATAATTACTCTTATTGTTCCTTCCACAACACGTCATTACCGTATTATACCACGTGACATATATCTTGAACCTAAAATGTACGCAAAATGTGCTCTTTAGACGCAGTTCACTTTCTTAGGTGTCTTTTGAGAAAAGTACGGCGTGCTACAGCTGTGGATGAGCTCAAATTTACCGAACATAGATTATTACAAAACGATCCACGCGCACTAGGGCCTCGTGTGTCTCTCGACTTAGGTCCGAGATATGTCTCGCGATGTATATCATAGTTAGATGGCTTTAGGTGCACTCTTAAGCAACAACCTAGGCGTAAGTTCTGTTCATTAACTTTCAGATTTACGGCTTAGCTCACAAATCTTAGAATTTATACTGTGTTTGTATATACTAATCCAACCCGCGACTTCGTCCATGGAAATATAGATGTGGGATTTAATTTCTTTGCACGTTAACCTATTTTAATAAAATTAGCCTAAGCTACGCCTTGTAACATCGGTTATTTATAGTGAAAATATCACCAGAAATACTTCAGAGATTTCCCAGTACAAGTAGACAAAGGCCAGACAAACACGACAGACGGAGAAAAGTTACCGATATAATGAGTAAAAGGCTGTTCTATAATATTACAAACGGACATTTCAATTTAATTTATTTGTGTAGCTAGCGAGCACAACCATAATATATAGGTACAATTGTTATGGTCCTAAACTTTACACATATAATAATCTAAACGTTCCAATGCGCCAATTGCTTAGTGAAATAGGCGCCCGCGCCGCCGATGACATCACCGTCGAGACGCGGGTTAGGGTCAATTCACACTAGCGCACAGTCAAAGCTAGTCTAAGCCAAATTCTTTACAGTAAAAAAGGTAAGAGGTAAAAGGTCAAAATAGTCGTCAGCAGACGTGCGCATGCGTACGGAGCAGGATGCGTTATAAGAAATAATAAGCAATACGCTGTTAGGCAAATTTGCATTTGCTCATTTAAGTTTTTTTTATTATTTATTAACAATGTTGTTACCTACATAATTATTTCGTTTACTCTTGATGCCAATCTAATCTAATCAATATTTTAGCTTCGACTTTGCGCTAATATGAATTCGCGCTCAGTTTCATTTCAACTGCTATCGGCTCCAGGAAATATAATGTTTATATTAAATACTTGGGTTTTTTTAAATGCAAATACGTGATTATAGACATTTTGATTAATGAAATTGATTTACTGAAGCCAAAAGAAAGCATTACATTTTTTGGATTCTTCTGCGAAATTATTTTGTTTCTCGTTCAGTGAGTCATTATTATCACAGCGTTAATCCTGTTTGCATCCAAAGCTTGTGCTTACCGCCTGACCTCCCAACCCTGAGAAGAACTCCAGAACCAGAAAATGGACCATTAATCAGCAGATGGTGGCCGGCGTTTAATGGAATAGAATGACGATTGTTTGAGATTTGACGTATTTGACAGTCGTTAACGCATGTCATAAAAGTCAAATCTCATACATTCGTCATTCTATTCCATCAAACACTTGCCAACGAATTGCCACTTGTCTAGGGGAGCAGGTGATTTTGCCTTGACCGGGGATATACCTACACCTATTCAGTGATTGTAAGAACAACTCCTAATCGTGAAAGATTTATAGCGTATTCCAACAATTATAGAAACTGAAATTAAACTACGGTAACACATTTTACTTTGGGCTCGAAATTCAGTCGGGTCGCAGTAAGACTGGAAAAGGTGGATCTCAGACTCCAAGGTGAAGGCTTCGGATGCGCCCAGGCCCCTGTTTCTGCTAATTTTATGACATAACAAAACAACTGTCATACAGCTGATACTGCATAAAATTTCAATAAATTTTAGACTTTATGTCTGAGGGAAAAAGTCCAAAATGAAAAGAGAATGAGTTTATAACATTTTTCATTCACTCTACAAGATTGTCATTTAATTTTGGACTTTAACAGTATGACGGTAAAGTCTAAAGTTGAATGGCATTGGTTACAGTGCCTGTTGTACCACAGTGGTTTTTTGCCATGAAAAAAATAATAGCAGGATCAGAGCCCACGATTAACGCAAGGATTATAATGACTACTTTGTGTAAAATATAAAACCTAGTTCAGTAGATCAAGTTTACATTGGTGAAATCAACGTCAAGTCTCAGTCAGTCAAACTCAGTTGAATCAAGCGAAGTGCTTCTTTGTCAGAAAATTCCTAGAACTTTCGTTTGAAAGTGAGTGACTCACTCCGATAGCTGTGATAAACACGGCGCTCGCAAGTGCGTTCACAATAGCAGATAGGCAGCCATTGAACGAATACCTGGAAATTTTCGATAGCAGCCAACTGGAACAATGTAGTGGATATGAATATATATTATTATTTATTATAAATAATCGACGAAATTAATGTAGTGTTTGGAGGTAAAGTTTGACTGCTACGGACCTGAAGAGTATTTCAGTTTTCTTCTTCTTCATCCGATTGCCAATCACAGTAGTATTTGAAGTTCGCACTTTGAACTCATGCTCTTCCTTTATCTCTTTTTTGGCTTTTATGGGAGTAACTGCCGTCTGCCCTCCCAAACTCAAGAAGTACGTCTGCACTATAACCTCGTCCGTCAATCAGCAGGTGTTGCAGGTGAAGTTGACTTGACCCCTAAAAATCATATTCGGGCTCCTCACACACCCCACCTGAATATCAGCTTAAATTTATTTATTAATTTATTTTAACATGTTCACTGCGAATCAGGCACAATCGGCCCCACGCTGTGATAAATCTATGTGCGTTCGGGAAAAATAGGTCTTTCGCGCTTGTAAGGAACCAATTTCTTAGGCATTTTTACGAGTATGACAGATAAATATAGTTTTAGATTTTTGTTAAAAATGTAGAAATATAAAAAACGTGGCGTTTAATAAATTGGTCTATTTAATTGTCATCGCACGTAAGTTACAAAAAGTTGTCCTAGTGCGGGAGCCGGCCTATTTTGACAGTGAGGAAGAATAGAATAGATCAAATTTTGAAGAGCCTTCTGCTTTTCACTGTACTATCACTACAAAAAGTACACTTTGGTGCAGCATCAGGCCTTGTCAACCTGACACTTCGATAGCCAAATGCTCAGTTTCTATTAGGAGAATCTAGCGGCGAAGCCATTATATAGAAAAGTGATTCGTGACGATTCTAATAATATAAAATATATATATATACCATACACCTTGACCAATATAAATGAGCTTTATTATACTCAGTGGTGGCGGGCCGAAGAAGACTACTTGGCACCCTAACAAAGTGGAGGGACTTTTGGACTGCCACCGCACCAGATGAAAGTCATTAATTTTTCATTGCAGTGGACATGTGAAGCTGAAAATAAAAAGTGCATTCACTGAAGAAAATTCGTGCCATATTGTAACTTTAGATTTCTGAACTAGAAAAAGACATTGCTGCAGTAGCTATTATTGATACTTACATTACGAGCAGTCTATACCGCAACAGTGCTGACTATGACGTAAGTCCACCAGTCACATAGGCTGCTCTCGTAACTACCAGCACATGATATGTGACCTTGTGTCTTCGAAGAGCCTTACTTAACTTTAAAGTGCTTAAATCACAACTAGTAGAAGATATCCAGCTCCGGTAGGCTTTAGCACTGTTTATACATTAGCTGTAATACAGTTACACTCCTGAGTATGACGTATGTCCCCAAGTAAACGGCCAGCTACAATGAGTGACGGCTCATGGGCTGCTCACGTTGATACCAGCACGTGATGTGTGACCTTGTCTTCCAACAGTGCCTTAACCTAATGTTACTGACATTCTTGTGTAAACTGTACATGAAATTAAACTTGGTTTTTTACTTTTGAACGTTGATGTTTTATATTGTTTGGTTGTGAGCTTAGGTTTAGGAGGGGATGAGAAGCTAAAATAGTTTCTAAATCATTTTTTATGAATAGAATTTAAAAAGGCACACTTAGTGCCTTTTGATATTTTCGGGGCTCAAAACACATTCCACAGTAAGCTGTTATATTCCCTTATTGACTTCCTCTCGAGATTGAGGAGTCGCGCCCGTAAATACCAAAATGAACTAAAAATTTCAACAATCTTTAAGGACTCTATACTTCTCTTGCTGAGCAGAGAGGACTCTGAGATCCAAAGAAGTTTTGAAACTCGAAATGGTAGTCGATTGATGATGATGATAAAACCTACCTTTCACTTCTAAAGAAGCAAACCACTTTCCATCAGGTGGGCCGTGTGCTTGTCTGCCACCTAAGTGGTATATAAAAAAAGCTAATATCGTTATTAGGTGGTGAATTCGTGGAGACTTAGATTCTTTATAAAGTAACTGAACTATTTTGTATCGAGTTGTAAAACAAAATCCTGATGAAACAAATCTAAGTAACAATTTTAAAATACGTGACTTCTAAAAATATGTGACATGCAAATTACTCCTCCCATGCACAAACTTCACACGTATCAGGCGACTAAGTATCGTTTTGTTATAAAGCTTGTGTGATATGAATTAACTGAGTAATTCACTTTTAGTAACTAGAAGCTTCAACAAGTTATATATACGCAGCTCACAGTTTTGAACAATGGTGTGAAGTTAGTCTGTGAAAAATGTTTCGAATCACAAAACTGGTCTCTGGAAATAAAAATCTTTTTGTATCTGTTTTTTTACTTTGTGAGGATTTTAAGTTAGGTATTTGTCAGGTTCCACGCTCAATAGTTTATCTAATGCAGAATTGTTTTGAGTAGGTATATCTACCTATTTTTTTCTTCTGGATTGTTCACTGGCGTTTTCTTTTGTGATTGTTCAGCTTTGTCGTAGAAGTAACGATCAATTCTGTTCCTTTCAAGGGTTTCATCTCTCACATCTTGATGTCTTCCAGGTTTTCGGAAATGTGAGAAGAGTTTACAGGTCTGGTAGATTTATTTCTTATTCGTACTTAATTTTACAGTTCTTTAGGTCTATTACTCGCTTACTTTATTATTTTAAAAATTTTGTCAGTTCCTATCTTATACTATAGGTACGGTACACTAAATTAAATTTGAGCTGATGTATAGTTTTTAAAGAGTAGAAACAAGTGATCAAAATTTTATTAATAGTCTGTAGGCCCGGAGCTCTCGATCGTGAGGCCAAGTCATTAACCACTAAGAACTCAGCGGAGCACTAAGCAGAATAAAACCTCACATAAAACTGTAACAGCGTGCCTACTTGGCAATACGATTCTGGTGGAAAAATACTTATTAACTTATATAACCGTACCAAATTTCTGTCTCTGTAATGTCCTTGGCGGTAACGATACGGGGACTTATGCGCAATGGGTCTCGTTACCGCTTCTACTCCCAATACTCACCATTGCTTGTAGTTCGAAGACCTAGTTTTATATAAGTCTTCAGGCTTTCACGGCCGGCGTTGCATGTAGAATATACTGCTTCCGGGCTGGTTGGCCGTGGTCCATGTGAAACTTGCGTTCCAGACGTTTCGTCGATCACTGCGGTCGACATCTTCAGTGGCGCAGGGCCGGGCGACGACAACTTCGGAGACCTTGCCTCGCCGGCGGCTGACGTGCGAGTGGCGCGATGGCTTGAGTCACGGCTGTATTTATAGGCACGGTCGGAGCGGGGAATCGACTCACTTGATTCTGATTGGCCAAGCGCTGTGGCGCGGACGTTCTCGATCCTGATTGGTTGTTTGCACTGTGATACCGAGTGGCTCTCAGTGCTGGGTACCAATCTTTTTGGAGCTGAAATCCCTCGTTTTTTCGGTTAAAGTTGTTGGGATGCTTGAATATTTCGATGGCTTCTCGAAGCATACGTGGGAAAAAATGTGTTGTGGTAGCTAGAACTTTCGTGTTCTGAAATTCGATGGTATGATTCCCATCCTCTTGGGTGTGTTAGTTCTAAAGTTTACTGAAATATTTATCCTCCATCTGATAGTAAACATAAAGCCCTTGACAAAGTATCCGCTTGACGCCAATTGGCTCCCCCCCCCCCCGTATTTCGTGCACTGAAAATTATAGTTAGGGAAATGTGGGTGTTAACACACATCTGCCTTACCCTTCAGGGGCTTATAGGCGTGATTATATGCAAATGAAAAACTTACAAAAACACGGCTGCTCTGCTTTTCACTTTGCGTTTTGTGCAGCCCCAAGGTGTCAAATGTGACTTCACTACATAGTATAAAACAAAGTCGCTTTCTCTGTCCTTATATATCCCTTTGTATGCTTTTAAATCTTTAATACTACGCAACGGATTTTGATGCGGATTTTTTTAATAGATAGAGTGATTCAAGTGGAAGGTTTTATGTATAATACATGTTTAATATAGTAGAGGGTGTAGCGGGAACGGGATCTGACGCCACGCGGGCGGAAAAATATTGGCGGTACGAAGTTCGCCGGGTCAACTAGTTATTGATAAATCGTAATTACGCAAATTTCACGTAAATATGACAGGAGTCGCTAGGTCTAGTCCTGTCCTGAACAATTTATGTTCTAGTGTTGAAGGATACCTGGAACCCAAACAGCTGATTTTATTTGTCTGTTTATGTACATAATAGCCGGGTAATCGCCGTAATTACAACCGTATCAAGTACGCCGAAATACTTAAAAATAATGGAAAAACTGAGGTTATCAGGCTATCAGTCTGATAACGTGGCATTTATACGCCACATTTCTGTGTACTGACATTGATAACAGCGTGTCACTAAACACAAAATACATTGCTGACTGTAGATCAAACAATGTAAAGAGTAATGTAATAGTGAAAGTAATATCACCGCAAAGAGTACAAAATGTCGCTTGTATTGTATCACATCGATAACTTGGTAACAGTCTTTTGTTTTTGGTGAAGAACGTGATGCATGTTTGCAATACTATAAACCTATTTATAAGTTCGATAATGATGCATATAATATCCCGGCAGAGTAGAATTTGGGCTACCCCTTCTCTTCCCATGTGGTGTCTTAAAAGGCGACTAAGGGATAGGGTTGATTAACTTCAACATCAGACAGATATGTACAGCACAGACTCAGCCTCAGATGCATGGCTTGAGTTAAAACAGTGCCCGGAATACGGCAATCCACCCCCTATTACGTGGAACCGAATGCAGATTGGTGAAATGTGGATGTTCATTCACCTCTGCCTAACCCTCCAGAGATAAAGGCGTGATTATATCTATGTAATATGGCACAACAGAACTAATAATAACAATAACCTACAATTTATAATTTTTTCGGAGATGTATTTAAAAGTTTTGGAATGCCTTTTTCTTTTTAAATTCTTTAACTAGAATACTGATTAACGTTTTTAGACTATTAATTTTTGTTTTGTAAAACTCAAAAGAATAGAGTTATTTTAACAGAATATTTGTTCTAAGCAGGAACCGACACGGTGCCCTCTGCTGTAGCAGTCAGTCTATAATTAGAAATTTGACTTTTTGTATGTAAGCATATCTATAGTTCGTCAGAACAGACGGCTTATCACGACTACAGTATTACTACTTATATAAATATAAGCCTTCACAACCCGCTCAAAGAATTTAGAAACAAGGAAACACTTGAAATTATTTTTGAACCAACTTTTTCTATAAATTTGAATCTGAAAAGTCTACATCCAGGTCAGTACTTGAGCCTGCGGCTCGGCCCTTTCTTACTGAAAACAATCTAACGAAATTCTCGTTTACATACGTCTTGGAACGACATTGGAGCCATCTACCAAAACTCTTACGAACGTATGTCATCACTTTATTAAACTGAATTAATACTACCTTCTACGATATGTTAATGCATACAATAGTTAAATTTGGCACGTCTGCTCGAGATAGTGACATTGTTCATTATAATGACGCTACAGCCGCCTCCGCAATTTACGGCAATAAGCGTGATGACGTCAGCTGCCTGAGGGGACACCCACAGGCCCTGCCGTGAGCCCTGATAAGGTCCAAGCATTCACTTTATTGAACAGTTAATCCCGGACAAAATACCGCTCCGAGCCTATTTGAAAACAGATTCTGACATATTAAATAATGATTTAAAATGCTAAATATGTATTACGTTGGCATAGCGGAACAATGTTATTGCTCTGTGGACGAATTTGACTCATAAAATAAGTGATTTGGTTTTCATTTATGGGAACTTGGTCCAAACTAATTGCATTAAATTTGGCATGATTGTTTTGGTCTAACACTTAGAATACGAATATTTTATTTTTAATTTTAACCCGAGTGATAAGTATTCTAAGGATCCAAAACTATTCAGAAATAAAATATTTACGTTGCCACATTACATATACCAATCTTGTAAACATGTCCCTCTTTTTTGCGCAGTCGTGTAATTGTACGTTATGGTACAAGTGTGCAAAGATGGTGATTACACAGATTACTTAAGAGGGCGGTAATCTACAATACACACGTGTATCATACGACGTTTTTCAATACTGTTTGTGAATAAAATAATACTGAAAATCATTTTAACTATTCTCTTACTGAAATAAAAACTATAAAAAAATTAAAAACAAAGCTTTATTGGCGGTCTTTACGGTTTTTGTTTCTTTTGTTCGCTTCGGAATAGGCTAAGATGCTATTTAAATCTATAACTTACTCAATTCAGTTGTCATTATGTGCTTAATTGTGGTGAAATTATAGCCACTTTATGAGCAAATGTGTTGAAAATAAATAAAATCCCACTGATGTCGACTATAGTTGCCAGTCGATAGTGCCCCAGGGACAGGAACTTCCTCACTTAACGTGCCGTATCGAGGAAAACCGCCTTCTGCAACCTTGGCCTAGTAGCCTAACGCGAGCCACTCGAGAAGTTGGTCGAGGCTCTTCTCAATTAATGCGTGATCGGAGACGACCATCAGTAAAATAATAGTTGAGTCCACACTGTATATGTTGACAATCTCTTGAGGCTGGTAGAAGTTTTGAATACGCAATGTTGGACCTCAAAGAGCAAGTACGGGCTCAGTCTCGAGTCTGAAATTCACCAAAATTAAAAACGTACGAAAATCAAAAATTTCACTGGAACTACTAACGGCCGGTTCTAATACGCGATCTCAATCCAAATATGGCAATCCGATACCTGAATTTCGATCGATTCGTTGCTCAAAACGTCCATATATACAATTGGATGGATCGCTTTGACAATCCTTTCCACTATCGATCCCACATATGGACGTTTTGAGCAACGAATCGATCGAAATTGTGGTTTCAGATTGGCTTTTTTGGTTTGAGATCGCATATGAGGACCGGCCGTTAAAAGACCGAAACAAGGTCGATAGAATCTTTCGGATTATAATTTAAAAATGGATCCCGCCTGCTATCGAACTTGTTTCAGTCCTTGACAAACAGACAAACAGAATTCTTATCTGTTTGTTCTCAATGGACGTAGAAAGTACTGAATGAATTTTCATTCGGTTTTTTCAAAAATAGAAAGAAAAAAATAGACTTAAGCTTACGGCAATGTTGGTCGTTAAGTAGTGCCAGTTGCCAGGTCCCGATCGATGCCGCTGTCGCCGTCGCAGCCACCTCGAGATAAAACATCTCTGCTCTCCAGCTTTCCTTTTCTATTTCCATTTATTTTTCTCGAGCCTATTAGTTCCACTGGCCTTGGATAAAATAAAATATATAGGGTCGGCAAAAATAGTCGCGGAACATTCCACATTTATCGAAGGATTTTGGGATGAAATATTTCAATGAAAATGAATATTAGCAAATGTAAGGTCAACAATGCAAATATTGAGTTGAATATAGTATTTTCTAGGATATGCTCCGAGCTATTTTCCAGATGCGTCCACTTTTGAACCCACACACTTTGAAGGTCAACATTGTTTTTCTGTTTGTCAGCTTTTCCGGAAGATACGCAAAGAAAGTATACCTATCGACCTATCAAGACCAGCACTAGTCCTACCATACAGATGACATTACAACTAGGGGAGAAGGCATGCTATTGTCATACATATTCTCATGTCTCGTGTCAACTCATATGTTGTCTTAAGGCGCCCACTCACTAACAGTTTACCGGACGACGGTCGGACGATATAAATCTGTCAGTTAATCGCAATAACCCACACACTCACAGTTTCGTTAACGATTTTGGACTGACGACTAATACGATCCGATAGTGTGTGGCCGCTGAACGATTCCGGACAGTTCTAAGCCGGACAGTCCTAGGCCGTCAGGGCGAACGAGCACAACGGGCCTGTCGATCGACGTTACGTGTCAGTTTTTACTAAGATTTTATTCATTTTTTGTACATACTCGTCAATATTTCTTATGCACATAGTCCATATGGTTCAAAATAGCTAACACCTATTTCCCACAATGATTAGCACGTACTTATATAAGAATAACGTAGTCCAAGCTATTTTCAACCTTATTGACATCACAACAAATCTAGTTTTTTTTCTTATATTCGTGATCAGCAGCATTTATTTATGCGAAAAAACATGTAATTAAGAAAATGTCAATAAGGTCGAAAATCGCTTGCACTGTTTCGTACTCTCTATGTAACTGATATAAGACCATTACCGGCAGGCGATCGTACGACCTAAAACTGACGACTCACAACTGCTAGTGTGTGGTCGCAAAACTGACAACAGGGAATTGCCGGCGGGCCAAAATCGCTTTAGTGTGTGGGCGCTATCGGCTTAGGACTGCAGGCCGCCGGACAGATCAGGAACTGCAGGCGGACTGCAGGCGGACTGTTAGTGAGTGGGCGCCTTTAGGCCCGTATTCCAGAACAACGTTCAGTTATGAATCGATGCTCACAATGACATTAGAACTGTCATGTAGAATATAATCTGTCCTTATCCATACTACTCGTAGTATTATAAATGGGAAAGTGTGTGTGTGTCTGTTTGTCTGTCTTTCATGGCTAAACAACTGAACCGATTTTGATGAAATTTGGTATAAGAGTAGATTAAACCTTAAGAAAAGACATAGGCTATGTTATCCACACTGACGGAGCCACGGGCAAAAGCTAGTTAACTTATCAACCGAGATTTAGGATTGAGTATTGTCCTATAATACGAGGCTAAGTCCCGTTCTAAATTCGAAATTCTTTTCCGCCTGGCCCATGAACCGTGATCTAATTTTTATTCTTAACAGCTTGTCTAGTATCTAGTATACATAAAAGTCATAAATACTTCGACCAAAGTATTAGGGGTTAAAGTATGAAATTGCCGATTTGTACTGACAAATTGAAATTCGTTTTTTTTTTTAATTTAACGTATTTATTTATTCAAAATAATTACCAATATTATCTATACATTGCTGCCAGATGGCAGCAATGTATAGGGCATAAATGACCTTCCTACTAGATAGTAGGAAGGTCATTTATGCCTTTGCGATAGAACTCTGGTGATCTAGATTCGACAAACTGTGTGAAAGCATTTTGTACTGCCTCCTGAGGAGAAAACTTTTTATCACATAGAAAATTGTCCAAATCACGAAAAAAATGGTAGTCTGTTGGAGCAAGGTCTGGCGAATACGGAGGGTGACGGATAGTTTCTAATTGCAGTTCCTGTAGAGTTAAAACGGTTTCTCGTGCTGTATGAGGTCTCGCGTTATCATGGAGCAATAATGGTGAAGATCGATTCATGAGTCGGGGCTGTTTCACTGCTAGTTTTGCTATCATTGTTCGGAGTTCGGCACAGTAGACATCTGCCGTTATTGCTTGACCAGATCGTAGAAAGCTATAGTGAATAACACCATGCTGAGACCACCAAACAGTTACCATTACCTTTTTATTGGTAAGCTTTGCTTTAGGACACTGTTGTGGCGTTTCACCTGGGGTCAGCCATTGCATTTTTCGCTTACGGTTATCGTAAAGAATCCACTTTTCATCACATGTCACAATTCGATCCAATATTCCTTCATTTCTGTATCGATTCAACAAGGCAACACAAGTTTCAACACGCATTTCTTTCTGCAGATCAGTCAAATCATGAGGTACCCATTTTTCACATTTTTTTATTTTATTGATTTGACGCAAATGAGTCAATATTGTTGGTAAGGTAACGTTAAACCATGCAGCTAATTCCTGGGTAGTTTGGCTCGGATCGGCTTCCACCATGTCTTTCAATTCATTGTTATTCACCTGTGTGGACGGCCTTCCTCGTGGTTCGTTCTTCAAATCAAAGTTTCCATCACGAAAGCGTTTAAACCAAAATCGCACGGTGCGTTCATTAGCAGTCCCCTCTCCAAACGCAACATTGATATTGCGAGCTGTTTCTGCCGCGTTAGTCCCGCGTCGGAACTCGTATTCAAAAATCACTCGAATTTTCGAAGTATCCATCTTTCTTGTCTAAGCTGAATAAAAAAAACAACTGAAAGTCGATAATCGAATGATGCACATTTTTAAATGAAGAACTACATAGGTACCATGTGGAAAAAGTTTCACTCAAAAATCTCAAACCATGAAGGTTCTATGTACCTATTACAATGAAACGGCAATTTCATACTTTAACCCCTATAACTTCGACACATTAGTAGTTCATCGACTTACGTTGCCAACTGTACCTACCTGCTATGTACATTTGCCATATACGCACAGGAAGGTAAAAGCTTTTCAATGTCATCGTACAAATTTCACGCTCGCAATATCTTTTGTTTATAATAATAACGGTACCATGTACCCACCAATCCTACCATGGCGCTCGTCACGACGCACGAAATTAAGATAATACAATATCTTTATATATTTTTATAAATATCAAGAATTGTTTGATATAAAGAACTATGTAGAATGTTGTAAAATATTGCCTATTATCCGTCGGCGTAGTGAAATGTTGGTAAAGTGCTTAGCGATAAACTCTTTGTTCATAAACAATAAAAAATAAACGCTATATGGCAGTCTCTATGCCTAAAAATCCTGCACACTCCAAATCCTGCCTACAGATATAGAACAAACCAGCAGAATCACTACCATCGTATTGACAGTGGTCTTAAGAAAGTATTCTGAGAGAATAAATGGCTACATTACTTTTTATAACACTGCATAACTCTGTTAAAATTTTCGCTTTTCTCAGAAAACCGTCGTCCGACTACACTACTTAATATAAAATAAATAAGACGAACTGAAAAAGCTCTCATCTATTTTCAGAAAGCATCGACCGCCATTCTGCGTGTCCTAGTTTATCGACGGATTAATACAATTTCCTAGCACGTGAGCAGCGGTGGAAAACATTGCTAGAGAAATATATTGATCACTAGTAATGCCTGCAACCTGTTATCTGTGCCGCAACTTCATCTGCAAGTAAGTAACCTAAGTAACTTCTTACAATATCTGCCAGTGAAAATCTCGTCAAAATTGGCAAAGGCACTTCGGAAATTAGCTAGAATACACAGATAGAAAAACAGACCTTTTTCACATACACTCATATGCAATGATATAGCGTTTTATATAAACATCACAAGCACTTCAATTTAATTTATCTGCATAGATTCAGGGCTCGTCACGCCTAGTATAATTCACAGTTGACTTTCGTTTAAAGTTTGAATATTATTTTGCTTCAAATATTGCCAGTAATTTAAGAAATGAAGCTCTAGCTTGTTCAAAATCCTTCAACTATGTTAGTATTTGATTGATATTATCTACTTCATATTTTCCCATTACCTATATAAATACTTTATACATATTAGTAGTACTAATTACATAATATTACATTACACACAAATTCATATTCACGACATGTAGTCGTGTATTCATTATGCGTATGTAGTTCATGGTTAATTTTGGTGCGTATTAGCTCGAGTAGAATTACAGGGATAATATTAAAGGTAGCGGGGCTCTCATTTCGAGCATGCTTTAGCTCTTCAGTAGATCTAACTTGAAACGAACGTTGCCATCTGTATTCTTGACAGTTTCCATGTCACCAGACAAGGGAATATGTCAATATCAACCACTGAAAAATGGAATTAAGTATAAGTACTTCAATATTCTTTTCGACACCCTTACTCATAAATTTATGTTTATCACATGGCTTCTACACCCATAAACTATGGTATTAAACACATTTGCTTTTTTTTTATTGATCGCACTAGTGTTTTATTTTATATTCCATCAAATTAAGTTGGTACCTCGCTGAAAGATATTATATATGCATTCTATTTGCTCTTAACTTAACTGGGTTATAGTTTTGACTCTCAAATCTCGGTAAAAGTTTTGACTGATACGTTTCGTTTCAACATAAGACTAAAAATAACACTATTTTTGTAAAAAAAAAGTAGTATACCACCTTGAATATGATAAATTTTCAACAATTTATTTATTTTAATTACTAATTCAACGTGAAACAAATTTATAAATACATTAAAATTAGACTTTTTGCATTTTACGTTTTGGCTGTTTAGCGTAATTGTTCGTGCCTACACTCCAATCTGCGCGCAGAAAAAAAAAATCAGCGCGGAGTTTTTAACAAACTTTCCGTCTGTCTCTGTAGCATTGTTTATTTAAGTAGGAATATTTGATCAAGTTTCAAATGTCAATCTCTAGTATAGAAGAAGACCGATACGTTGATTTGACGCCACCGGAAATATTAATAAGTGTGGCACGAAATGCCAGTGATAGCCTTTTGACTCCAAAATCCAGGGATAAGTACATGGCAGTTTATAAGACCTTCATTGAATAAAAAATTGGTTTTTTTATTCGTAAATGGGTCGAAAAGCTTCGTATAACACACGCTCGGTTTCCTTGCAATATCACCTCGAGTGTAATGACCAACTTACCACACTTGTTTCATAAAAATAACTATTATCGAATTACTGTAAAGGTTAAGTCGTTTAGAAATTGTTAGTGTTCACCAACTCTTCTTACTTGCACCGCAATCGGGTCCGAAGACGCAAAGGCAGACTCAACAACCGTTGTGACTAAACCCTATCAAAAGAAATCTAAAGTAATCTCAATATATTTAAATGTTACGTTTTACATTCGTATTTCTTGTCATCCCGAAGTTTTTGATAGATTTTCACGATAGCCCACCTGTTTTCTTTAAACTGAAATATTGCTTAATAGTACAAACCAAAATATCCAATCAAGCCTTAATAATACCGTAGCGGAAGCTATTTGTGTGTAATCCTCTCCGTTCATAGTATCGTAAAGTACAAGTAGGAGTCGGGGATAAACAATCTACTCCCAGAATAGTTGAGCAGCGCCAATTAAAAATGTCGAACGTAACTGAATACCGGGAAGCGGACATATTGTGTTAACTCCTTACAGCAGGTGAGAACATATACTTAGCAGTTTCGATGGATAGCACACTAGGTTTCTTATTTGAACTTGCAGATGCCCCACTGGTGAAGACTTTCAACCCACAGACTCCTTGCCAGCTCACGTGTTACCTGCTTCCTACAGTCCCGGCTCCTTTAAGCGGGGCGTGAAAAAGCATTTGAGTGCCACCATTGTTAACATGGTACGTGTATATAATGGTGACCCTCTTTCCTGAGACTATCTACAATGAAAATACTTTATTATTCCATATTATTTATTAATATCCTGACCGGTTTCGCCTTACCAAAGGTTGCATGTTTTTTTGGATACATGTTCATTGAAGATGTGTAGCAAGTTTCACCAAGTGCCATCAATCAACTGTATAAGCTCTTTCCTGAGACTTTGCCTTCAGCTTACCATTAGGCGAGATGCAGTCTATATAATTGACGTGTCCTAAATAAAGAAAATTGATGAACACTGGGTTGATATGTTACCTATATATTATATGACGTTCAATCAATCGATATATCTTTTAGCGCAACCCAATTCACTGCTGGACATAGGCCTTCCGATCCTCCTCCTCCTATTATATGACCAATTGCTTTTCCTAAAAAAAGTATTTACGTCCTTCAGACGACGACGAATGGCCTCTATGCGTATTCTAACAACTCTATAATGGTGTGTCTTCAGAAGAATTGTTCGACATGATGCCCATAGCCACATTCTATCATCGCAACTCTCGCCACAGACAGGGAATTCATCCTCACACGTTGCTACCAGAAACGGTGCGCATAGTAAATTCTGAAATGGATTTCATTACGCGCACGCTTATGCTGTGGAATGATCGCTCTGCTGTGGTTTTTCTTCATGGAAGGTATTAGAAGATTTTTATAAGGTGATAATAATAATAATAATAATAATATTTTTATTTTTATTTGTGAATATGGTTTTTTTTTTACAGTGTTATTATATAACATGATAATACATGTGATGGCTCAGCATATTCTGCCATTTGTGGCGTACAAATTAGATAGTAAGAATGTCAAATTTAAATTAACCTATTATCAATTACATTCATGTTATTAACAATTTAAATAATATTAACCCGAATTTCACCGGCTTTCCAGTGAGCCGTAAGATACATGACAAACAAGGTAAGTCCGTCCTCACCAGCTTCACTTTTGAAAGTTTTCACCCTTCGCCATTAATATAATTAATTATTATAATATTATTTTCATTCATTAAACATATCAAAGGAACCAATAACAATTATTTAATAAAATTAACAAAATTATTACTGACAAGCGTTCCGCCTCCGCATCGCACGGGTGGTAAAATCCTTCTCATGGAAATCCTGATTGTAGCTTTCCAATGGTAAAAGAATTTTTGAAATCGACACAGTAGTTTTTGAATTTATTCACTACAATCATACAAATCTTTCCTCTTTATAATAGTAGTGTAGATAACTTGATGAGTGAGGAGTCGGCTAGTAGGTACCTAAGTCACATAGTACAGTGTCATCGTCAGTAAACTCGCTTGACGCTCTTACAGGTTCTCTCAAGAAGTACAGTTTAAAAAAAAGTGTCTTATATTAAACACTAATGGTGTTGTCACTCGAGCTTTTCTCTTTCGGTATTTTTTTTTGTTACTAGAACCTGTTGTACAGTCGTTCACAAAAGTAGCTTACCTAACACATTCCCGGCAGTGGCGAAGGGTGAAAAGTTTCAAAGGGTTGGAAAATAACTTACCTCTTATAGAACGACCATAGTCATTTTGTATAGAGTTCTGGGCGTACTGAGTTTCAGATACTGAATTTCAGAATCATGGCCACCACGGCTTCCTTTTGCAGGGCAAGCCGGCAGGGATCGGGTTATAGGGACCCGTCGCTACTGATTCTTGCCCACACAAAATTTCAAGAAAATAGGTCCAGTAGTTTCGGAGGAGTATGGGCACGAATATTGTGACACGAGATTTTTTTTTAAATATTTCTTGGATCTAAGGAATATTCTAAAAAAAATTAAAAATTGCCTGTAATAGTTTAAAAACTACACTTTTCTATACTTAACAGTCAATTTGAACTTTGATACCATCTCATAAAGTTCAAGTATTAGTAGAGAGTTTCCGGGAAGGCAAAACAATTGAGTGACGCATAATGGCTTAGGGGTGCTGCGGGGTTGAAGTATGCCTCGTTCGAAACCGAGGCGGGTCAGCTATTAATCCCGTTTCCCAAAGATTCTTGACTGTTATTTTAATATTAAGTACCAATCATTATAAATCAAATTTGACATTACTGTACTCTCTACTGATACTATTTCACGTTACAAGTAATTAAATGCATGCATCAGTCCATGAACTCCATACAAACGAAATGAGACAAATAAACTAAAGAGTACAACCGCAACGTGGATGCCTCACTTCGGAAACAGAGGGATTACAGCGTATGCACCCAAATTCTTTTTCACTGAATCTTTTTTTCACTGGGTCTTTGTATTTCTTCATTTTCACCTCACCGAGGGCCAATTTGAGCAGTAAAACCTGTTCATAATTCAGTTAAGTCGTTAATCCTACAATTTTCAAGATGTCAATGTAAGATTGAAATCGTGATGGCTTTTGACATTTGGGAGATTGATATTAGATCGACAATAAATTTTGAACAGATTTTTATTACGAGAAATGGCTCTTACAAGCTTAGCCTGAAGACCTCATCAGATGATTTTCAAACAGGAGTTTAAATTTGTTTTATTAGTAGTTTTTTAGGCAGCGGCTCAACTGGCTTCTGGCTGTAGCACCATTAGATTTTTGAGAATGTTTGATGGTAGAAACAAAGCTTTCACAGCGTGAATACGCCATTATAACCGTGGAGCTTATGATGAAGAAGAAAAGGAAAGGAGAAAGACGGGCCCTGGGTTTTTCGAAGCAGACGGGAAGCTGAAATACAAATACTGATTCAGTACAAGTTATGCCAATAATTTTTAGGTTTTCTTGGGTCTCTCACTCCTAATGGACATCGGTGGAGACGGTATGGCTATATATAGATATTCGTTACTCTGTTTTATGAAACACCTAATTGATTTTAAAAAAAATTCAAAAAGAAAATATACTGCATAAAGACGAAACCTGTTTCATTAAAGTCATAATAGACATCTGCATATTTAAAGTCAACTTAAAAAGCTTTTCTCCTGAAAATTCTCCTATGATAGCTTTGTTCTAATTTCCACTTTATTTGTAGAGCGAACGACGAGGCTCTGGCCGCAAATGTCATTTTATAAGCCTAGGCGATATATCGCTAGTGGGGAGAGGCTTATATCCAGCGGGCTGTGACTAGCTGATTATATTTTTGCATTGATCTGGATGTTTACGTGTATTTATTTACAAAAACATAGGTACATCTGAATATAATTTAACCGCATTCTACAAGTTATGCTTATTGCTTACTTTGGTCTACATAGCGTTGTGTAGAATGTCCTAGAACGATATTATTACATTCCCCATAACCAAAACCAAAACAGCCGGATAAATTTTGGTAAAAGTTATGGTCCATCAATTGACTGCACTACTAGATGATAAAAAAGCTGAGGTCCAGTCTAGAAGATACGGATAAATAGATTACCGACACCTTCGGAGTCCAAGTCAACCTCACCAACTACTCGGTGCACCTGGAAGACAACGAACGAGTCTTTCGAGTTGTAGAGGGCCAGATCGAGAGAGATGGCCCTGGGTCAGCCGGGGTGCGAGGGATATGAACTGTAGCTACCTCACCTTCGGCCTTGTACTGCTACCCACAGACGACGTGCGGTTTAATTGGTTCGAGTCCGACTCCGGCTCTGGCGGGAACGGTATCCGTGGGGATTTCCCGCACGATAAAAAAAAGTCTCTCGGGGTAAAAAGGTTGGACGACAATCGCTTCCAGAGAAACTGACATACCTGTTAAATATGTACGAACCCAAGCACCAAAGTGTATTCTTAGAACACAAATAGGGAATTGCTATGAGGATGATAAAATTGAAAATAATGACAGCAATATAGAATCCTAATTCCAATCTAACATACAGACAATATTCATTCACGACACACAAGTTATGTGTGCAAGGTATCGATCATTAGAAATTAATGACCCACTTACCCAAATATTTGAAATAAGGTATACCAAAGTGCTATAAATAGTCTTTGTTATGTTTTGATGTTTTTTCTAAGCGTGTGTTGCGTCGCTCGAGGCTGCGGCCAAGGTCGTACCAACATTTCAAGGTTTTCGTAACAATATTGTTGGTTGTGGTTCTCTTGAAGTTGGTTGAGTTTCTGTTAACTAAATCAAGTTATGTTTCCAGGTAAACCTATATGGTAAGCTGTATAGGGTCCTACCAGCACCTTTAGGGCCTAAGCTCATCTTACCTGCCTTATCACCTCAAAATTAGGGTCGAAACAGCAAATGAATCATATTATGGTCTTAGGCTACAGTCACAGATCACACATCTGCATATGACTAATGTTTTCGCCTACTCACTCGAGGTTTTCCTCGATTGTGCAGTGACTCAATTGAAGGGGACGACAGATGGGGCTCGTGGAAACTGCTCTTTTGATACTCTCCAAATTAATCAGATAGGGAGAAGGGTAGAAAGATAGAAAAGTCTTTATTAGGTATACGTTAAACTTAACATTACAGATTTTACTAGTACTTTATAGATTTGGATCATTTTTGTTTATACCACTTAGGTGGCAGATAAGCACACGGCCCACCTGATGGAAAGTAGTTACCGTGGCCTATGAATCTGCGGCCAAGGGGCAATGCTCTAACTAAGTGAGCTACAAGGACACGATTTGAATATTCGAAATTCTCCCTAACATTCGTTTTGGGGCGATAGTGGAGCCCGATGTACCGTCTTAAATGTTCACTTGTTCTAAATTCAAATTCAAATTCACTAAATGTATAACAATCCTCCTAATATTATAAACGCGAACATTTGCAAGCATGGATGGATGGATAGATATTTGTTACTCTTTCACGTAAAAACTACTGAATGGATTTTGAGGAATCTTTACAATAATATAGCTTATACATCAGAATAACACTTAGGCTAGTATATCATATGATTCCAATAGAGTGGCCTTTTTAGACCAACAGACAAGGAAATAAGTAGGTAGTAGGTAAGTATGTTTACTTACTACTTTATTTACAACGATTCATCGTTGAACGCGAGTTCTTCCAAGTAACTTTTGGATGTGCTAATTTATTTACATGCTGTTAGCAATATAAGCTTACAGTATACCTACACCAAAACGCTCATATGCTATATGTTACAGATTAGATTAAAGTAAAATATTATATCACTACATAGTATAAAACAAAATCGCTTTATCTGTCCCTATATCCCTTTATACGCTTAAATCTTTAAAACCATGCAACAGATTTTGATGCGATTCTTTATAATAGATAGAGTGATTCAAGAGGAAGGTTTACATGTATAATACTTGTTTAATATAGTAGAGGGTGCAGCGGGAACGGGATCTGACGCCATGCGGGCGGAAAAATATTGGCGGTACGAAGTTCGCCGGGTCAGCTAGTATAATTATACGTTAGAATGTCAATAGATGCATTAAAATTATAAAGTCTAATAAATTAGAATTTATTTTACAGGTCATCAAATTACATTAAACTATTTAAAAATTAAATTATAAATGACATAGATGCGTTCTTACACTTTCATAACATGATTAGGTTTCGCTCGCTCCTGCATAGACCTCTGAGCAACTTATCATTTGTGGACAAGCTCCACGTGTCTTCCGATACAAATTATATTTCTACATTTAATATGTTCTTACTATAAAACTAAGCCTTCATAAAACAGAATATTTACTTCTTTTTGGCAGGAACGTAAATAGTGAAGACTATGCGCTGGATTAATTCAAGGAAGTCGATTTTCATTATAACTTCCTTTAAACGTTTTAAAAGCGATTATGGAGGATTCGGGAAACCGCGTTAAAGAAGTTATCAAAGACAAATGTATGGTAATTTTGATCTGATGGCAAAGCGATTCTTGAATAGGTTAGTGTAAAAATACTTACTTTCGATGAAACAAAGGTGTCCGAGCCCCACCAAGTTCTTCGAAGCCAACTTCACGGATTTTCCAGGCTCCTCTCGAGTTTAGGAGTCTTCAGTCACTCTTTTTTTTTATATAGCCAAATCAATATTACTACCGGAAAAGGCAACATATCAACACAAAACAATAAGTTGCACGATGCCTCACTAACCCAACTTTGAATCTATCGGGTTACAAGTCTATTGTAATATTGCAGGTCTGTCCAAGTTTGTAATCATGGACCCGATGAATAATATCTTCCTATTACAAATCGATAATGTGTTGGAGATGGACAACTAGATTGATTGCTATTTGCAAGCCCTGTATAAATATACATGTGATATGTTGGAATATGGCCTGTGTGTGATTGGAATAACGCAAAGTTGAACCTAGCCTTTATTTTGAAATGAAATGAATTGAAATGAAATGAAATGAAATGAAATGAAATGAAATGAAACGAAACGAAACGAAACGAAACGAAACGAAACGAAACGAAACGAAACGAAACGAAACGAAACGAAACGAAACGAAACGAAACGAAACGAAACGAAACGAAACGAAACGAAACGAAACGAAACGAAACGAAACGAAACGAAACGAAACGAAACGAAACGAAACGAAACGAAACGAAACGAAACGAAACGAAACGAAACGAAACGAAACGAAACGAAACGAAACGAAACGAAACGAAAGGAAACGAAACGAAACGAAACGAAACGAAACGAAACGAAACGAAACGAAACGAAACGAAACGAAACGAAACGAAACGAAACGAAACGAAATGAAATGAAATGAAGGTAAATTGCCAGAATGCAGGTAAATAAAGGTATTATAAATATTACAATGGCCCATTTACATCCTACCACTATGGTGTGCAAATATTTACGTGATTTGAATATTGCTAAAATCTACAGCATGCATGTAACCAATAATTGTTATCTATTTGTTTAATGTCAGATTTATATTGATGTCAGCTTTTTTATTAATGTCAATTTTATGTTAATGTCAGAATAATTATTTTATAGACTCCAAATTACATTAAATTATGATGTCAAATCGCTGATAATATCAATCATAACATTATTTCTATGTGTATAAAGGTATATTAAATTATCTATTAGTCACCTATCCCAAGGTATGACATGAACTCATCCAAATCGTAAAAACATTATTTTTGTAGCCATTGCGTCAACCTTCTTTTAAACAAAGTAAAAGGTAAATTTTTAAAGGTGTTCGGTAATTTGTTATATACCTTTATAGCGTTCATGTATGAGTTCCTTTTATGCAATTCTAGCCTGCATTGCGGTACATACAACCTAAATTTATTTCTAGGAACTACATTTCGTTTAATAACATCGGTTTGTTTACAGAAATGTACCGGATGTTGTTGTACAAATAAGCATAATTCCTTAATATACATGGATGGTAGTGGCAGAATATTGTATTTTTTTAACAGAGGCCTACAACTATCCATGCTCCAGCAGGGCTAACATGCGCGCGTCGTCAAATATCTCGAATCGAGATAAGATATCATCTCGAGTCTTCTCGAGCGAAGTAACGCCGACATATTTTGTCGCGTCAAACTTTTGCAATTGTTGTCTATGGCATACACATTTTTTAAACATTTATCCGATAAAATCGGCCCGATACGGCCATTTGCTCGAAAGCACAGACTAGTTAGGGATGCTAGGTATGAAAAAAGAGAAAAAAAAAATAATGCAAACAATTTTCGACCTTATTGACATAACATGCTATCGAATTTTTTTTCTTATATTCGTGATCAGAGTCATCAATTAATGCGAAAAGACACGTAACAAAGGAAATGTCATTAAGGTCGAAAATGGCTTGCAGTCGATGTTTTAGTCCAAAATGAACCGAGCACAAAAAATGTTTACACGAGATAACTTCTCGTCGACCAAATGAAAGACGGGAGACAAAACATTTTAATTTTAAAAAAGAGAAAAAATAGGGCAAACAATTTTCGACCTTATTGACATGACATGCTATCGAATTTTTTTTCTTATATTCGTGATCAGCGTCATCAATTAACGCGAAAAGACACGTAACAAAGGAAATGTCATTAAGGTCGAAAATGGCTTGCAGTCGCACAAAGGTACTGATTTTGATCCAAAATGAACCGAGCACAAGAAAAGTTTACACGAGATAACTTCTCGTCGACCAAATGAAGGACGAGAGACAAAACATTTTAAATGTCAAAATTCGAGTAAATAAGGGCACGTATGTTACAATTTGCAGACACTAGGTAGAGATGATTTCTCGAAGTCGAGTTATGTCGACATCTGACAGATCGCCATGAAATTTGCCAAGTTACCAACAGTCGATATCGACATAAAACGGCAAAATGCCTCGAGATAGCTATCTCGTGGCGCGCATGTTAGCCCTTCATGCTACCAACAGTCGACATATCAACATAAAACGGCAAAATGCCTCGAGATAGCTATCTCGTGGCGCGCATGTTAGCCCTGCAGGCCCCACAGATTGCCCGTATACACTTCTTTTGTACTCTAAACGCCCTTATAACCTCTACCGAATTACCCCACAACAGAAGACCATATGAGAGTACTGACGAAACATACCCGTGATATGCACTAAGAGCGGCTTCTATCGAAACTGTTATTCGTAATCTTTTTATCGCATATACGAATTTGTTAAGCCTGTCACAAACATAATCGATGTGTGTCTTCCAGTTACAATTCTGATCTAATTTTTTACCTAGAAACATAGCACTAGGAACTTGTTCTATTACAGTATCATTGTATTTCACATTTAAATCTATTACCTTGCTTTGGTTCGTCCGAAATTGTATCATTTTTGTCTTCTGTATGTTTATTTGCAAATTGTAAGAAGTCAGCCACTCTACTATTTTGCTTATGGCTTCGTTTATTTCTAGTTCGTAAGTATTTATCTTTTCGCATTTTACAATGAGAGTTGTGTCATCAGCGAATAATATTGTGCTATGTCGAGTGACATTTGGGAGATCATTAATGTACATCAGGAAGAGAAAAGGTCCTAGCACACTACCCTGTGGCACGCCAAAGTTATTTTCCCGGTAGTCACTTCTATAAAGTTTATTTTCATTTCCCTGTACCTTAGCAATCTCTACACATTGTTGCCTACCGCTTAAGTAACATCCCAACCAGTCGTTCGCTTTACCTCTGATACCATATTTTTCCAACTTATGTAAGAGCAATTTGTGATCTACAAAATCGAATGCTTTGCTCATGTCTAGAAAAATTGCTGCTACTGGTAAACCGTCGTCAATAGTCAGTGTAATCGTTTTTACCAGGTTAAAACATGCCAGTGAGGTAGTACTATTATGTCGGAAACCAAATTGTTCATTTGTTAATATAGCATGTGGTGTCGTAAACTGTTGTAGACGCTTCAGCATTACCTTCTCAAAAATTTTCGACATAATTGGTATAAGTGTTACTGGGCGGTAATTATTCATGTCAGATGTACAGCCTTTTTTAAAAAGTGGTTTTACAATTGAAGTTTTTAATAAATTTGGAAAAGTGCCCTCTTCAAATGACATATTTATCAGATAGCACAGGGGTTGACTAATGTGTACTGCACATCGTTTAATTACTTTTGTCGTTAATTCATCTATCCCTGTTGCGTGTGTATTATTGAGACTATTAATTATTCTTAAAATTTCCATATTATCACTTGGCTTAAGAAATATTGTTTTTTCATTATTAATTTTAATAGTTCTGTTTATCTCGTCACTTTTAAATTTAAAATCATTACTATTAGTCAATTGAATATAAAAGTCATTAAATAAGTCACTCAGTTCTAAAGGGTCTTCATATGTCCGGTTATCTTTAGTTATTTTGTCAATTCGTGTTTTCATATTTTCGTCACCAATGTTTTCATTAATGACTGCCCATGTAGCTTTGCATTTATTTGTCTTACTTTCAATATATTTCTTGTTTTGTAACTGTTTAGATTTATGTATGCATTTTTTTAATATATTGCTATAGGATGTATATTTTTTATTTAACGTTTTTCGATTTGATTTATTATGGACTTGTTTAAGGTATAAATATCTTTTCCTTACACAAGACTTTTTTATACCCTTTGTTAACCATTTACAGTTCCCTTTTTTTGTTGATTTCTTTATCTTTTTTATCGGGAAACACAAATCGAAGAACAATTTAAATAGATTATGAAATTCAGCAAAAGCTTCCTGCAAGTTACTCTTCTCATATACAGTTGAAAAGGTAAGAGCAGATATACAGTCTACAAATCTATTTATATTATCTTTACTATAATCTCTGACCATTTCGTACCAGCTGCATATTTCGTAGCATTTTTTAACTTTAATGGAAAGGGATTGGCCTGTGTCATGATCAGACAACCCGAGGTGATGCACCTCCGCCTTTACATACTTGATATTGCTAGCAAATTGATCTAGGCATGAACTCTTTCTTGTTGGTGTTTTTAAATGTAATTCAATGTTAAAGTTCTGCAATACGATTTTTAGCGCTTTACAATGCTGGTCAGGTTTTAAAGTATTTAAATTCCAATCACCGCAAAGAATAATTTTTTTTTTAGAATATCTAGTAAGCCATGATAGTAATTGTTCTAATTTTTCAAGAAATAACTTTGCGTTGCTATCGGGAGTTCTATATAAACAAAACAAAACAATGAATGATGAAAATGTTATCTATTTCTATACCGCAACCTTCGAAATGGAAATCACATGTCAAGTTATTTATATAAGTCAGATATTTATATAAGTCAGATATTTATATTTTATATTGTAATTTAACATAATGCATACCCCTACTCGGCTTTTTCTACGGGAATACATTGACGCTAATTGATAACCAGGGATTTTGAAAAGTGTTTCTGTATTTTGTTTAATAAATGTTTCAGTCAGACATATCACATTTATTTTTAATCCTATTTGTGAGAGCTGGTGTATAGCACATATATAGCTCAATAGCTCTTCACTTTTATTTATGGTACCTGCAATATTTTGATGAAATATTCTAAAATTAAAGTCTGAGTTGGGGACGAAAACATTCTTTCGCCTGTGGGGATGTATGTGTTTCTACTTGGGAGAGAGTTTGTCTATCTCCAAGCGGTACATGAATAGGGGAATACCTACATAAGTCACTTTTAATGTTATCCATGATTTCTCTATGTATAGTTTGTATGCCATTTCTATTTATTCGACCTGTTCTATATGAGAACATGTCATAGGAGAGGTGTCTGTTTGTATCAAAATAATAGGCATAAGTAGAGTGACTGAGCTCCCGATGCTCCCCCCCCATACCGGGGGCGAGTTGGGGACCGCGTGGTCCCCCCTCCTGAGGAGGGCCAGACCGAGAGGAATGGCCCTGGGTCAGCCGGGGTGCGAGGGATATGTCACAAGACAACCTCACCTTCGGCCTAGCACATCGACCCACAGACGGCGTGCGGTTTAGTCGGTTCGAGTCCGACATAACCTCCCCCTTCGGCTCCGAAGGGGGGGGTATCCGTGGGGATTTCCCGCACGTAAAAAAAAAAAAAAAAAAAAAAAAGCTCCCGATGTAACTGACTATTAAATAATTCAATTTTATAATTATATATAGGGGAGCCACAGATATATGTTGGGGTACATATTACAATATTTGTGTAGTCCACATGCTTTAAAGATTCTCTTATAGTGTTTATTGTTGCAATGTAGTCTGATTGCCTGATTTCATTGCCACTTAACATAATAATACAGTAGTCGTTCATATTAAAGCCCTGCAACTTATTATCAATATTATTCAGAAGTTGTTTTACAGTACAATTCGTATGTATATACCGACAATAATCAAAATGATATCCGAAAGTATCATCAACCATCCGTTGTGTACCATAAGAACTAACATTAGTTAAAATACATAATTTATTTTTCACTATATTTTTTGAAGTATTATTGTTAATATTTCCTATACACTGAGTTGACAGAACATTTTTACTATTAAAAGCCTCTTGGATTGACTGTTCGAGAGTGTGAATTTTCACATAGGGTATCTATTTCTTTTCTGGCGTCAATCAGCTGTTTGTCCAAATCTGTGATTATATCTTGCATCAATGCGACTGTACCACTGGTGTCAATCTCACTCGGTTGCAAGGTACAGCGTCGTGATGGTGTACAAATGGCACTTACTTCTCTTTGTTGTAAGGAAAATCTACCTCTCTTCAATGGATTTCCACTCGTTGCCGTAGTCAGAAGCTTTTTTAATTTGGTATTGTCCTTACACAGTTTCGTATTTTGTTCGCGGAGGTCATTGTTTTCAAGAATAACTAATTCCAGCTCATTCTGTGCGCCACTCAGTTCTAACTGTAGTGCTTTCATTGATTCCTGCATATCCTGGAAATCCTGTAGTGAGAATAGATAGATTGCAATCCATACTTCTAGATAAAGGCTGTTCAATGATGCCAATAGTATCTCTCAATGTAGGACTCGATTCCTGTTGATCGCTTGCAACATTTGTGTAACAACTCCCATTCTCAGCCGGGGAGCTAGTTGAGGGTATCGGAGAGCGTTCTTTGTTACCCATTGATCGTTGCTTTTTTCTCGTGGTTACAAATGACTGTTCAGAAATAGAAGTAGATGTATTTCGCTCCTTATTTTTTTGTTTGCAATTATCACAATTCCAGACACTTGTTTTAAAGTCTTTTCTACGTTTAGTCCCATCGCCTATGCAGCCATATTCGTAGTGATTTTTGCACACTGTACATACAATAGTGTTTTTTCGGTCAACTTGCTTTATACCTACATTTTTTGCAACTAACTAGTGGCGACATCTTGCTGTTTTTGTTTATTGAAATATTAGTTTTCAAAGGCATCTTTCACTTTATAGTTCACGCTGTTAAAAGCACTTCTCACTTGATATCGCTATACTGCACCTTTTAGAAAATTTAATAAGATATCCCAAAAAGACAATCTTGATGACTAGGGTTTGAACCCGCGCCACATTGAATCGCGTTCAAAACCGCCACTTTCTACCCCTACGACAGGGCGTAACTTACAAACGTTGTCGAAATTATTGATCTCTCTTGTAAGTTATAATTTTTTGAATGCAGGTTCAGTTAAAAGTGATTCATGCGTATGGAATTTTTTTCTCACATTCCTATATTGATAACACTTTAGAATCACCTTATTTTTTTTTTAATTTATTTTTTGTTAGCATTTACACTTCACTTGAGGTCACTTATTATGATTGAGTGCACGTATTGTTTTTTTTTTTTTTTGGCTATTCGTTAACTGTATACACAATTTTAGCAGATTTTTTTTTTGTTCACTGTGATCTTTAACAATACTTTAGTGCAGTGTAAGATAACGTTTCCACCTTTGTGTTCCTTTACTTTACACTAATTAACCACATAAAAACGCAGTTTTGTTATTTCGAAACTAATATAATGAAATAAATTTTGCGGAGCACTTTTTTTTACACGTATTGGCTAGACAGCGCCATCTAGCGGATGTCGTTTCTAATCAAATATTTCTTTTGTGACAGGTTGTATCCAGTGTAGCCTAAGTTTCGCCTCATATCAATAGCTATCTACAGTGAGAACTTTGTCCAATGACATAGGATACCCTGGCTTAGTATAAGGGACAGGGCATAATAATTGTCTACCCACCGAATTATTTTTAACACTTACATAGGTTTGTCTTTACCTTATATGTGTCCGATTCTGAAATGTCAAACCTTATTTCTACCCGACTGCCAATGAGGGTTATATTTTTCGCACGTATCTTGTATGTATGTATGTTTGTAATCCATTGGAATCCATACTTAATATTATAAATGCGAAAGTAGCTGTCTGTCTGTCTGTCTGTCTTTATGTTACGCTTTCACGCCTAAACCACTGAACCGATCTTGATGAAATTTGGTACAGAGGTGGATTAGAGCTTGAGGACGGACATAGGGTAACTTTTATCGCGAGAAAGGTTTAAGGGGGGAAATAGGGGATGAAAGTTTGTCATTTTTGAAGATGTCGTGATAAAATTTGGTACAGAGATGGATTGAAGCTGAAGTAGTCGAGTAACGAGTCGAATATAGAGGCGGAGTGGGGAACATTATAGAGGCGGAGTGGGGATCGTGGATAGGCATGAGAGGTCAAATAGAAAGTCGAGTAGAGAGGCCAGTGGAGAAGCGAGTAGAGAGAGTAGTCTAGTAGAATCCAGTACAAAATCGAGTAAAGAGGCGAGTTGAGACTAATGCAGAGGTGAGTAGAGATCGAATAGAGAGTTGATTAGAGATTCGAATAGAAAGGGGAGTAGAGAAGCGAGTAGAGAGTCGATTATATTCAAGTATAGAGGCGGGTAGAAAATCGCGTAGGGAGTCGAATATAGTGGCGAATAGGAAGTCGAGAACAGAGGCGAGTAAATAGTCAATAATATTCAATAGAGTAAGCTCAACATTAAGCGATAACCGACATCCACGCGGGCGGAGCCGCGGGCAATAGCTAGTATTATATATTAGCTTATATCTTGTGAACCACCGTATGAATTTCAATTTCTCAAATGAAAGGTATTTATTTCCCAAGTGTTCTTGGATACATAAAATAAGAACAAAAATTTGGCGCAAAAATGTAGGTATGTGGTAAAAAAAAAATTAATCAAATTTATCGAATGAGGTATCAAAATGAAGGAAATTAGAAGACGATTACAAAAATATATACTTATATCGTAACTAAAAAGTATAAAATAAAATAAAAAAATGTACAAATAAAAAACCCGAATGATACTGAAAAGATCGAAACAAGCTTTATAGCAGCCGGTACCCATTTGCAAATCTCAAACCAGTTGCAAAATAATGGGTACCGCCTGCTATAAAGCTTGTTTCGATCTTTTCAGCATCAGTCGGGTTTTTTTCTACCTATGTATCACTCAAAACCAATTAAAGGTTTTATTGCTCATTTAGTAAAAACGCCGTTCCGACCACTTTGGAGATTACCGGAACAAATCTACAGAAAGACACAAACATCCAGACAAACAAATTAAAACAGAACTGTTTTGTTAACACGATACAGCTAACAAAACAGTATTTTTAAACATTGTATGTTACTCATTATGCATTTGCTAAAAAGCTATTAACTTTGCAATATTGCTTGCTTTATTAACTTTGCATCAAACAGACACATCTATTACCTACTCATTTCATAGCACGAAACTGAAAATCTATTATTCTATCTATGTACGAACCAAAAATCTCTAATTTAATACCCGTACTCGTATACCCCACCGTCATTTCTAATCAAATATTTCTTTTTCAACATCACAACAGATTATAATTATTGAAGAACGTACGTTATCTCGGAGGCCGCGTGACCTTTCCGTGAGAGCCGGCCCCCGCCCGGCCGGAGGTCGTGCTTCCGGTGCCGGCCCCGCGCGGCCTGCGAACTTCCGCCCGACTCCGACCGACTTCGACCGGCTTTCAATCATTATTGATACTAAGTTAATTAACCTATACTTAACTGAGAATGTTTTTGTTAAAAAATTTGTAGGGATAAGGATTTTACTGGACACCTATAACTATTAACATGGTCCAGGTTACAAGGTTCAAGTGGGACCCTTTTTTTTACGTGCGGGAAATCCCCACCCCTCAGGAGCCGGAGGGGAAGGTTATGTCGGACTCGAACCGACTAAACCACACGCCGTCTCTGGGTCGTAGTGCTAGGCCGAAGGTGAGTTTGTCATGCGACATATCCCTTGCACCCCGGCTGACCCAGGGGAGTGGGACCAAATGCTTCCTCTTTAAATTTGGAGCTACATTGTGAGTTTGCTAGGAAACGAAAAGTAAAGTGAGACTAGGCGATGTTACAAATTATGTTTACGCGCATTCTAGAACCCATATAGGTTGAATATTATTTATTTTTGTATTCAATAATATGATATACCATGTTCATAAAAATTATCTTTGCCAAACTGCTGGGGCAGTTTGTAGGCCCATACATTTATAAGCTCATTAGCACTGTGTGCCTCTGAATCTTACTAAAAATCTGCCCGGTAAACGTTGTTCTGCCATATAAAAATTTACTTTTTATATACTACTGTTCTTTTTTTATAAGTTTCCACTGGCACAACAACTGCATCTCAGGTTTGATTCCCAGGACAACCTAAATGTTTGTTTTGCGAGTTTATTTATCTATTAAGAAATTTTCAATGGCAGCACTGAGTTAGCAGACTAAGTAATTTGCACGATAGAAGCAACTGGCTCTATTGCCTCTGGTGCATGTTGTCAGACTCACCACATATTTTTTGGAAATTAAAAAGTTAGCTGGCATACTCTGGCATAATATTTATTTCCTACCTCTTGGGGATATGCATACATATGATAAGCATTAGTACCAAGGACTGTTGCCCCTCTCGATTAGTGGCAGTAGAATGATGAATGTATGGATTTGACACGTATTTTGACAATTGTCAACTTAATAAAAATTCGTAATTATAAAATTATTATTGCTATTAAAAATAATATAAGTCATACAGATTAATAATAATGACGTATTTATTAGTGCTTAGCTATAGGTGTTTTTTATATTTAGTGTCTGCGCCATTTTTGAAAGCCGCCATGTTAATGCATGGCGTATCTACAGTTTATAATAATACATCATTGATGATAACTACATTTCTGATAAGTAGTCAGCCGTGCCAGTAGAAGATGGTATTCCGGTTCTGTACACTCTAGTAGTATCTTATCTATCGTCCATTTTTTTTTAATTCAGATAGTAAATTGACAATTGCAAATATCAAATTGTGAAATAATGATACCAGCTTTTAGTGCGTGCGAGGGATATGTCGCGAGACAACCTCACCTTCGGCCTAGCACATCGACCCCCAGACGGCGTGCGGTTTAGTCGGTTCGAGTCCGACATAACCTCCCCCTCCGGCTCTGGAGGGAGGGAATCCGTGGGGATTGCCCGCACGTAAAAAAAACAGCATTTAGTGCTTAGTGACGTGCTCGAAACTTTCGACAATGCTTGTGGCCTAGATACAAGTGTTATGGCTTTATTATATTTTAAGAAAAATTTAAACTGAAAGAGTTTTTAGTTTCGTACACTATCCATATAAGCTAACTATAAAAAATAACCAACAAAAATCTGTACAAAATTTAATTTATCGACAACTTTCTATACTGGTGGCACTTGACTATTTTTAATTGCAATAAAACGGCAACACAGGTAATATCATTTTACTATCTGAAATTAAAAAAAAAAAAAAAAACTATAGGTATAACATACCGAAGTCATTGCATAGAACTTTATATAACAGGCGAAATCGTCACCAGCCAGTTTGTAGAATATAATAAAATAAATTGATCAATGTATGACATAACTCGAGACTGTCATAAATCTCAAAATACGTGTCAATCCCATATATTCATCATCCAATTCTACAATACACCGGCCAACGACTTTACACTTGTCTAGGGGCTGACCTATTTCAATGACTTCTAGGCTTAGTCCATGTATTGTTTTCAATAACAAGAAAACATACCTATATCGTTAGTCATTAAAAATATAACTTTTTACGATATAGTGACGTACATGGGTCAATTATCACCATAACCTTCCCGCTCACCTAAACCCATTCGTAGCCTAAACCCCACTAAGCTAAATTGCTTGAGCATGCAGTGGATTAATGCTTATGAATGAACTGGGTGGGGTCTGAAACTAAAATCTTATGTTTACAAGCCCGATAATTAGGTACCTAAGCCGCTATGCTTGGCTATGCTAGATTAAATAATAAATCATTATTTTTAATCATAATTTAACTCATAGCAGAAATAAACTTTAGAAAATACGTTCTAATTAAATAGATTTTAAGTTAAACTCTTACTTTAAATGAACTTGTTTCCATATTTCTTTGTTATTATTCATATAATTATTTGAACCATAATTTTCCTGCCCCAGTTTGATAGATACATTTTACATCAAACGGAACATGGAACGTTCAGAATCCAATAATTTTGTCTATGACATTATTCCGGAGTGAGACCAAAATAGATACGCCGGAGTTGTTCTTTGTAGCAGCCCCTAAATAGAGTGCGTAATAGGAAGGGGAGGCGAGAGGGCGACCCTCTTCCCGCGCATGCGCTCACACACACACCAACCGCTCTAATATCGGTTTTATTACAACGGTTTTGTTGTTCTACTTGTGTTAATTTTATTTTGGAAAATTATCGTAAACGTGCTGATATTAAATAAAATAAAGATAGAATTGGCTACCTCCTTAAACCATAAGATTTTCTATCATATTCTACTAATGTTGTTGTGTGTGGGAACATTTTTTTATAAAGCAGCTTCGGAGAACAAAGAGCCTAATAAGGAGAACAAAGACACCTATTTCTTTTTTTAAATATTATGATCTCAATAAATAATTCGAAAATGTTAAAGAGTTAGTAAAAATACTCGTTGGAACAGTATTTTTAAATATGGCTCCAGAACAGAATGAACCGAGGGTACTGCGCTCAAGTGTCACCCGCGCGGCAGATGTGCGCTGCACGTGGCGAGCGGCCGTCGAACGCTGCGCACAATGGAACGCAATTTCATCTAATATGGCCGCCGTTGGGGAACCTTCCCGCTCTTTTCATTGAAGTTTATTGTGTTGACGCAACTAACAACATTATAATTTTAATTAAAAGCTATAACAGTTTTTAGTTTTACTCCATGGGCTATGAAAATTTTGTTATACGTCATGAGTAGATACTTACTTGTTTTAAAATTTATGAAAACAACTAAATATGGTGTATATAGTTTAAAATTGGCTGGTTAGGCCAAAGGTCAGCATTATTAACTAACTTGTAATATGAGCTCTAGAATATGTATACATTTTCTTTTTGAATACATAAATATACATATTTGTACATAAAAACACCCACCCTAATGCAAATGTTTACTGACCGAGAATCGAGTCCGCTACATGCCACGCAGCAGTCGAACGCTATACCACCACGCCATAGAAGTCATCATTAGATGACCGCGATAGGATGGTAGGTAATTCTCCGGCTGGCGTTTTTTGAAGTGAAAACTTCTTTAGCGGCGTTGGATGGGTGTAAAATGTTAAGGAAGCGTCAGGATTAGTTGACCTTTGCACCGTAACCGACGACTGACGTCATACAAGATTAGGTAAAGACTATGTATTTTGCAATTTATTATGGATAACGTCGTAGCTTAAACGGTAAGCACGTCGACTGTAAGTCCTTATAGTTTCAGATAGTATCGGGTTCAATCAAACCACCGGGCCTTCAGAGATTTTTTGTGATTGTTTTTTCTTATTATAATTTATTACTTTTGGTGATTACTTTTTCTTTTTGTAATTTATTACTTTTTATGATAATTTTTTCTTTTTGTAATTTATTATTTTTTGTGATTATTTTTTCTTTTTATAATTTATTAATTTCTTCTGACAGAAAATTAGCAGAAAATAAGTGATAGGTTCTATGAATCGCGCTATATAATAGGTATGGTATGGTATGTTTTTTTAATCTTTTTCTATGTATATAACGAAGAAAGAAAAAAAGAAAATGTTTTCACTTCTGCCGGCACTCCCAGAGTGCAACCCGTCTTTTTTTTTAAATTAAGAATCTTAGCAACCGAAATTATCGAAACTACTATATAATATTCCTTCTAACCCCTCCAACTAAGCTAAATTGCTTGTGCTAGGAGTGAGTTCATGTCGGTAGTGTAATGGCCAGGATTCAAACCCGGGACCTCTCGATCGTAAGGCCGCCTCCTTAACCACTAAGCTACCGACGCTTGACCAGTGTGTAAGGTATTCAGCCTAGGAGAGGCAAGTCTCTCCAACTACCATCAACGCATTATTTTAATTGTTAGTATAAACAAACCAAAAACAAATCAAAGCCTTACGTCACACGTTAGCGTTGTAATAGCTGCGGAATATCTTAGAAAGGTCTGACCAATCTTGTTCTTATATAATTTTATGTACGACTATCTTTGCGCATGTCCTGGTTCGGGCTTGTGAGGCCTAAGAGTGGAAGTAATGTCTTAAGGAAGGGATGAAGTGTGGAAGTAGACGGTTACAAGGGAAGAGAAAGATCTAAGAGGTGTATGGACTGCGTGGAAGATAATTGCTAGCAAAGACGAATGGAAACAGGATAGCGCGAGTATTAATGCTGCAGTTGCTGTAGGAGTGCACTTTGTTCTTTAAAACAGAAAAAACTAACAAACAAACTATTTCAACTGGGTCTTCAACTATTTTTCCCACGGTTTTTTGTTCCGTGATTGTTCGCGACGCACTAAATTGAAGTGACTCAAGACAGTGTGCGGTTTTAGTTTAGTTAGTTTGAGTCCGACATAACGTCCCCCGCTGGCTCCAACGGGAGGTATATGCCATCCCGATAAGATTTCCGCACTAAAAAAATAACCAGGAACTACTACTTGTACTTAAATTTTTGATCCTCAAATTGTCTTTTTAGTTTTTACCAATATTTTATACAGTAGGCAACGTATGTGGTATATACAGTATAGTGATACAGGTTTAACATATGTGACAAATCCACTGCTCTTCACTGTAGAGTGGACGTGACAAGGCGTTTCGGCATCAAATCTCAGCAAGGGCGAGTCAGTAGGGTTTTCCTTGTTACTTGCTGTGCTGTAGGGCGTTAACACGACATACCATTTCCAACAGTAGCAAGATAAATTCACTAGACCATGTCATACCGGGGATTTGTATTTGGCGTCTTGCCCGGGATCCGCTCCTTGATTATTCAACTTCACTTCGCATGGTTTTGGTCGTCACTTGTCTAGAGAGGCTGGTAGTGAGACTACATGGCGGCACGCATGACAAGCATCTTCTACGACGTCCAAAGTTGTTATATACTAATCAATTTGGTATTTATTTTACGTAATTATTATTAAGAGCATGAAAATAATAACGCTAAGTGTATGGGGTACGACCAAGATTTCGGAGCTCAAGCCAACTTCGACTGGGAGCTAGAACTGGTGTTGATGCATTAACGAGGATCTGGTATTGGTGTTCCCTTCCGAGTTGGCAGGTTAGACGGCAGTTGTTTAGCTTCAGTAAACTAGCAATATAGAAGTAGGATAGCAGACCTGCACTACGAAGTTCAAATTTTTAATGCAACCGGAATTGTTTGTCTAATGAAGGTAATGAATAAAAGCATCATAATCCCATTATTATTACAAGAAAATAAATAACAACAGAAAAAACCACAAACATAAAAATTTGTCGAGTGTTTCCGTTCCCTACCCACGAGCTAAAAGAATAATAATAATTCCGTCTTCTACCCACTACAAAAGTTCATTCCGAAATCTACCCTGACGTATTGTAGCTATGTATTTGTTTATGATAAGTCACGCTTGCATCCAAAACTGTTGCATGAGGCTTAGGGCACGCTTGCATATTCATGCTCTTGATTTGGCTTGACTTTAACGGGAACGACTGCCATAACGTGCCGGCTTGCAGGTGAAGTTGCCGTGGGCCCTGGTGATTTTGGTGGGGACCCATACACCCCCTGACAATGAATAAAAACATTAAAACATAATTAGGCAAGCCGGACTCCACAATCCAATATCTATTATTAACAGTTCACTTCGGCTCCGGTCACGACTCACTGAACCCTTTAAACTTCGGCGCGGGGTTGACTCCGAAGGGCACGCGTAGCAAAAATTAAAGGGTCACCGGTCAGTTTGTAGTGTAAAAAGGGCATTAAGGAAAATGTTTGACTACGGTTATTATGCTCATGTACGCGAAATTTTCATAAGTGGTTTGTTACAACATTTTTAGGTGTTAAATTAAACTATTATAATTACTCTTTCTCTTGCTTGTTTGTTTGCAATAGTCCCGATTCAAAGCAATCCATTGTCAGTGCAAAATAACCATAATCACCAATATCTCTAACAGTGGCGAGGGCTCCCTATAGCGGTTTAGCCTCATTCCTGCCGGCTTCCCAGTGGATTGGGTCGCGTGGTGCATGACAAACTAGATTAAAGAAGTTTCTTTTTTCCACCGGCTACCCTTTTGACAATTTTGAACTTTCAAAGTTTTTCTATTGACATTATTAATTTATTAATTATCACTACTTGAGTCTTAGTGGGACCATAATACAAGTAAGCAAGTAAGTACCTAGTTTATTTTGACTTTTACGGGAGCCAGCTGTTTGTACTATTTCTCCAACACAATGCTAACGGTAACAACATAAAAAACGATTTCAAAATGAGCAAACGCTAGACAGATTCAATTCGAGATATCTAAATAACCAGTTCTGCGAAACACAACACATAAAAAATATCTAGGTTCTTATTGCGTAAAATTCTCATTAATATCTTTTTTAACAAACAGCAACCGCAGAATTATACGTTTGTTTTGAATGAAATAACGCGTCACTGAATATTCCCTTTGCCGACCAACCGGGAATCTATGCCTTTCAAGTCTTAATAACTATTTCTAATAACGCAAACCATTCAATATTACGTCCACCGATTCTGTTAGTCTCTCGACCACGGTCGCGTCTCGTCATTACGCCGATGGTCAACCGGTTTGAGATCGCATCAGAAAAACAGCTACCCCGCTACCACGACACTCTCCCAACTATAATATTAACATCGTTATTACGCGATATGAAGCGAAAAATAAAAATCTGTTTGTCGCTACGAGTTTCGTGGTACAGTGTGGCCGATATGCTCGATCGTCGGGAGTGCCTCAAATTCGATGTCAAATTTTATATAACACTGTCGCTATTAAACGCATTTTTGATACTGCAATACGTTTACGTTTTTAAAGGTAATCACAAGGAATTTAACGTTAGTTTGATGACGCAGTTTATTTAATGAAGTCTTGTTTAATGGCGCTAGTTTTCAGTTTTGTGTTTTTACTCTTCTTCCGAGCGGCCAGTCGCATTCAAAGCCTTCTTTTTTTTTCTTCATCCCAGTCGCATCCAATGCTGAGACCTCCGACTTCGCGGTTGAATTTTTCCAGTCTAACTGCGTGTTTGGCTGAACTTCGATATTCCATTCAAAGCCTGAATGGCTTCAATCCACTCACATAATTCTCTGAGCCTTTTCGCAACTCAATAGGGGTCGCCTTTCTAACTTCAAACCAACTGAACTTCGATATCGAAGCGACTACCATCTTACCTCCATAACATCTTTGACGATATCGAACTTCTATAGTTATACTACCCGTAACGACTGCCTGCCTGAAGAAGTTTGTATGGCAATCGAGACCGACGGCTCAGACCGAACCAGAGACCGGAGTACCCTAAGAGGGTCCAGGGCTCAAGGTGAAGGCTTTAGTGTCGTAAGCAACAGGATAGTGTTGTTCACCATCCGAGAGATAACATAAAGCCCACGATAAAGCCATAGGCAATAGGCTCTCCCTCTAAGATGTGAGGTCGAAATAAGGGTATCATTACACCTCTGCCTAACCCATTGCTGTACTTACAGGTACTAAATATTGTACCATTAAGGCATGTTTAAACTGTTCGTTCGTTTGCATTCATAAATATAATACTACAAGGTTAAAATTAGATTCATCATGGCACTTGAACTAAAAATAGCGCGTTTTTATCGCTATGCAAAAAATATTACGTTTTCAACTACTTATAGAAAACAATCTTAGCTTATTTTTAGCATACTATCGTTCTAATTACGTCTTTTATTCTATACAGATTTTATTATAAGCAAGACTTCAATTAATAAAAAAGTTTTGTTTTTTTAATGCGTTTTGCCTTTGCATATCTGCACATACATGCATGCGCTACAATACCGCGTTAGTACAGATATGGGGAGTGAAAGGTATTTCAGTAGACGGTCTCTGGTGCAATTCCTGGATCGAGCAAAACATTATTGAAGGTTTTTCTGTTAGGAAATTCCTCGTAACAGCACGAAGTTAGAAAAACATGTCCAACTGACAGCTTCAGGTTATTGCCCATTAGATAGGAATTAAAGCCTAGTTTTATACACCCCTGTCTACTACCTACTCCACAAATAAAATCGTGATTATATAAATGAAGCTATATTATTTACAAGTCAGGTTTGTTAGTTTGTATAAACGAATACGTAACACCAGATTTAGGTGAACGGTGAATGGTTCATTAGTTCATCTACTACTGTAAATGCGAAAGTTCGGTCAGATGGTTGGATGGATGAATTTTATGTTCAATACTCAGTCACGCCAGTATAGAGGTTAAGAGGTAGGGAGAATCAACTTCAACTTCTTGAAATGGCCTCTGCACCAAATCGCCACAATTCGCCAATGTCAAGTAAAATGTAATATAAAATTATTAAAGCCAACACGCCAATGTCGAGTGTACCAGAGCCACGTTAGCCACGCCAGTAAATTTGTTTCCGTGTGTCCACCCCTCACGAGATTCAGGTGGACGATCAGGACGTGTGGTTGGATTTTAGGGGGCAGGGAGAATCATCTGTGTATATGAAAAGGTGTCCGTCAAAATGTATTAAATTAGGGTGGCGCCACATTAGCATCAGGGTCAAATCAATAACCGTACTATTTACAGTTTGCGAAATAAAATTACTCTAAATTCACGTTTCCTTACAATATTTCTTTAAGGTTATATTTACTATAGTATTTTGTACAACGTAAGTTGTTGAAATTCTCAATAATTTAACTCGGCATACTTCAATTCATCTACAATTGGTACATTCAGCCCATACGCTGTGCCTCCATTAGCATCATTGTGGAAGGTTTTTAAACTGTTATTTAGCGTATACAGCTGGACACTTTTTCAACTTTTCTTCCATATGAGATGATTCTTCTTATCTCTACCCTCCACACACGCTAGAAAGACTGAACTCAATTTACCACAGATATAGTCTAGAGCTATTCCGTACAGTTTAGAGGTACTTTTTGTCTCAACAACTGGCAATTTGTTGGCCGACGTTTGGTAGAATAGAATGACAAATATCTAGGATTTGACGTATACGAAAGTCGTTAACGCATGTCATAAACGTCAAATCCCATACATTCGTCATTCTATTCTAATAACAACGCTTATTTGTGAATAGACTCTCACAATAATATTACAACTGTCATCAAGAATACAAAATCTAGTTGCAAATCGAGATTCAGAACTGAGTATCATTGTGGAATACGGGCCTCAGCCTCAGAGCATGTACTGCTAATTGAGTCACCAAACTCAATCAATTATTCTTCATTTTTTCCACATTATCAAATCTGTACGTTACAATAAAATATGAAGTGACATTCCTATTGTTGTATTGTGCTATTGTTTCATCGGATTTCGGCAACCCTAAAAATATTTGTAAACTCTTTCTTACTCATGAGTCACCTGATGGTAAGCGGTAACAGTGGTCGCTTATGTAGAGTCACGAGTGAAATCAGAAAAATATGTTAACATATTACCGACAGAGAGCTTAGGAGAGAAAAAGAGGAACACCTATTTTCTCCCATTAAAGAGTGGAGAGTCATGTTAATGACAAAAATCAATTATTTTGTATAGACAATTAATTTTGTATAAACCAAGCAAATGGACACCGTTGCATTTAAGAAGATTGCGGGAAGAAACTCAAGATACCTTCAGCAATAATTAATATTAGAAGGAGCTCAGTGAGAGAGTTGCACTTCCCGGATCGGGTAGCCTACTCATGCTTGCAAATTTTTGGTTCAAACGCTTGTGGGATAAGAGTGCCTCCAGGACTTACCTACCAACAAAGTGTTTGAACAAAATTACCAACATCCGAGGCTTTCACCCAGGACCCGAGATCCTTTTACTCTTTTTTATTAGGTATTTAGACTATGAGGCTTTTATGAAAATGACTACTAACCTTGAGAGTAAAACCTGCACCAGAGCGACGTCCATCAATCAGCAGTTGACTTCGCGCCGAGGGTGTTGGCGGTATATAAGTACTACAAAATGATGAACGAAATATTACTCACATAGAAATGTAGCACAGAAATTTTATATCATAGATTCTCAGTCCAGTACTGAGCAAAGTAATGACTTTCTCTCATGTAATTAGGTAAGAGCGTATCAAACGATGAAAGAAAATACTGTGAGTCAATCTGGCACCCATGGCTAAATAATTTATATTATATTATTAAGATAGCTAAGGTCTGAAAGTAGGGTGCCTATAAGAGACCGCGGTAGCCTAGTGGTATGGGTAATGGACTGCTGAGACGAGGTCCCGGGTTCGATCTCAGGTTTTTCATGGCACACACCAATGACTTTTCGATGCTTTTCGAATTTATGTGTGTATTTATCGCAGGTTTATAAGTGCCCAGTTAATGGCAATAGGCTCGCCACTTATTACATTGGGACCTAAACATAAACCGGCGAAATGTGGGTGTTAGCACCTCTGCCTAACCCTTCGGGGATAAAGGCGTCAGTTTATGTTTATGTATGTATGTATGCTATAAGAGAGCCAGAATATAGTGCATGCACGACGGAATGAATGACACAAACGTGATTAGGTGATAACACTAATAACTGATTACTGTTCCCCTAGCACGAACAACAATAGTAATCTTATGGTAAAGGTATTGAAAGAATGGAGCATTGCTATTGGGTGCCTGCCTTCTTTAAACCTGTGTGTATGTGAAGCCAGCCAATCGCAATGCTTCGTTACCGATACGATTACAATATTTGTTCGTTCCAGGGGTACTGTTAGAGCTATCGGAATATTTACCAAAGTATTGTTTCGAGTTTTCGATAGCTCTAATAGTAATGTACCATGATAGTTTAAATATCTGCCCCTCTAGACAAGTGGCAATACGTTGTCCGGAGTTTGACAGTCGTTAACGCATGTCATAAACGTCAAATCTCATACATTCGTCATTCTATTCTACTAAACGTCGGACAACGAATTGGGTAATTTCCTGCCCCTCTAGACAAGTGGCAATTCGCTAGCAGGCGTTTGATTGAATAGAATGATGAATGTATAGGATTTGACGTATTTGACATCCGTTAACGACTGTCATTTACGTCAAATCCCATACATTCGTCATTCTATTCCACCAAACGCCGGCTAACGAATTGTCACTTGTCTAGAGGGGCTGTAGTTAAAATAAATTATTTAGCTGAACTTATTAAATTAAGAATAGTAGAAAGAGTGAAAGCAGTTGCGTCGGTTCTTATTTTATCGTTCTTATTTATTTTTAATCATCCACCCAACCTTTAATAGTAAATGATTTGACTATTAAATATTATGACGTCACAAATAACTTTTTCACATAATTTTCCTTATAACTTTCCGTTCTGACGTTAATAAATAGTACATTACTACAGAGGCCGGGATGAAAGGGGTTGCCGGCCGAAGACATATAGACGGCCGAGCGAAGCGAGGCCGGATAGGTCTGAGGCAGGCAACCCCATATATCCCGCCGAGGTATGTATAGTGCTTTTCTCAAACATGCCAACGAAATAAACAACAAAAAAATTAAAGATATATTTTTTTTTTAATACGCATAGTGGCAGAGTGTCGATGCCTTTGCCACAAATTTATGTGAAATCGAAATTAAAAAAGAGGACTTTGCCGGCCTAGGCCTGCAAGGTTTGTATGAAATTCCATTGCCGGCCTCTGGTCCTAGCCGCGCCTGAAACGTCATACTTCGCAGCCTATTAAGAGGAACGTAATGTCAATATTTCATTGCATGTTTGAGAAAAAGTAATTTATTTGACTAGTCAGTCAAATACCCAATTGCCACTTGTCTAAGAGGGGCTGTACTGATAACTGAGCTGTTCTGATAACGTCGAGTGAGTTGCATTGCAACGTTAAGCACATTAGGCAGGTCAGTGTAGGATCGGTGACTATTCTAAACACGGAAAGGACGTTAAACCATCCGTCCCGGTTAGGCTACGCATATCTTGAGCTTTCACTACGGTAACTTGGATCCCTAAAAATTCCAACAACCTGCTCTGATATAATTTAGATATAGCCAGTGAATAGTAAGTGGAGGTCAGATGACTGTCGCTTCAAGGAAAATACCGAATTTCGGCCGTTTAAGTTAGGAAAATCCTCGAAGGATGATTAGATGCGTGTTAGTTTGTGGAAACGAAAATATGTCAAGTGAAGTAGAAATGAAAGAGGCAAATATGGACAGCTAGCAAGTGTACCCAAGACCCACACGACCGTGCGAAGCAGTTAACTAACGGGAAATGGATTAGTGTGGCACGAAATTTTCCTCATTCCTATATTAACATGTTAATGTGAGTCGCTTTTATAACTCCCCTAGGATATTCTTTCAGCCATGCCAAGGATCGGACATTAGAAGTATGGAAGGATACTCTATTTTTAAACAGTTATTAATTAATATTAGTGTTCAACAGTTAATAATTAAGCCGCGTGGTTCCCGGCAGAGTAGAATATGGGCCCACCCCTTCTCTTCTCATGTGGTGTCGTACAAGGCGACTAAGGGATAGGACTGATTAACTTTAACATCAGACAGATATGTACAACCCAGACTCAACAATAGTGCCCGGAATACGGCAATAGGCTCACCCCCTATTACGTGGGACCGAATACAGTTTGGTGAAATGTAGGTGTTAATTCACCTCTGCCTAATCCTCCGGGGATAAAGGCGTGATTATTATGTATGTATGTATGTGTTAATTAATATAATCAGTAATACAGTAACACAGTTCTTTTTTCCCAAAGTCCAGTGTGAATAACTAAATGAATGAATGCCCGATTCGTTCCACAGTCAGTGAAATTTGAAGGAGCGGGAACATATCCTATTTTTTCCTTAGAACTGAACACAATATCTTCGATCGATCAACGAGGCAAACTACTATGCGCTATACTATCAGGGAAAGTATTTTCCACTAAGGAAATATGCAATAAAATAATTTAACAGGGAACGCACCCTAGTAATATAAAGAAGATTTATCTAAATCGATTCAGCGGTGGCGGCGAAAATCACAGGAGTAAACATGTAAACGTCAAACCCCGTCGAGTCGATATTCCATTTTCGAATCAACTGTCAAAAATAGAAAGTTGCGTGGGAAAACTCTGGTTTCGGAGAAAGAGACTCGGAGCCAGTTGTCTCTGGCTACAGAATATTGCACTTAAAATGTCCATTAGTAGATGTACAGTCAGCATCAAAACGATCTTGACTACAAAGTCTCAAAAAGCTCTTAAAACTAAATTATTATGAGTAAACCACGCTGTTTTATTGTTTTAAATTGTATTATTGTCGGAACTAAAGTTGTGCACCAAATACCACAACAATCAGTCAATAGGCAGGGGGAAACACCAAGGCATTAAAATAATTTTGAGTACTTTGTTCGTTAAGATAGATCTGATTCTGACTGTACCGGCTTGTAGGGATGTACATTGCACAATAAAGTAGCTGATGATTTTGAGATAGAGATGAGAGAAAACAATAAACTGATAATTATGACATATATGTATTTGCATCAAAATTTATAAATATTTTTGTAGAGCACACAAAGTGCTAAACATATTACAAATGTGAAAGTGTGTATGTGTGTGTGTGTTTCTGATTGTCCGTCTTTCACGCCTAAACCACTAAACCGATTTTGATGAAATTTGGTATACTTACTGGTAGATTAGACCTTGAGAAAGGACATAAGCATGTTTGGTCGCGATAACCGACATCCACGCGGGCGGAGCCGCGGGCAAAAGTAGGTATGCTATAATTCGTTTGCCTTATTCTTAAAATCTGAAAATGAATATTTACTTTTGACGCTGACGAATTAAATTAAGGATTTTTTTTTCAACAAAGTGAAGTGTTCCTTCCCGCAATGTTTACGTTGGATATTTTTTACCCTTGAAATTCTTATTGCTTTTTGTTTTCTAAAATATAATAAATAAGTAAATAAATAAATAGCTAGCTCTCGACAAATAAACATCTGCAGGAAGATCGAAACAAACTGTCGCTTCCCTTCCCGCCATTTTGATTTTTGTGCAATCCTTTTTTTTTAATATTTGCGGCCTTGCCAATCCTTCATCATCCGGCCAATATTTTAGTAGTTTCATTATGAAATGTACAATTTACATAGGGGTAAAACATTTTCACTCCTAAGTTCAGATAATTCAAGAATATGTGATCCACAGTAGGTACTGAGTAATAGACAATTCATCGCTAATACCTATGACACATGTTAATTGAAAAATTTAATAATTAAGCACCTTATAGCTCACATGCAAATAATTTACTTAATAGTTAAATTCATCATCATCATCATCATATCAGCCACACATGTCCACTGCTGAACTTAGCCCTCTCCTAAAGACTTCCAGAAGGACCGATCTAAAGCAGCCAGCATCCAGCGCTTCCCAGCGACCTTGATGAGGTCATCCTTACACCTGGCCGTTGGGCGTCCTACACTACGTTTGCCCGTACACGGTGGCCATTCCAGAACTTTTTTGCCATAATAGTTAATTAAAATGAAGCAATTTGCACCTACGACTTGACACTTGTTTTTTTTTTTAATCTCTTTCGGCACAGTGTACAACAGTCGACTTTTGTACGGGACTGTGAAATTTGTTTTCTTTTTTTTTTTTCTTTTTTATAGTGTATCAACTTTAATTTTGTAAACGCCCGGCCTATCAGTGCATTTTATGCCCTTTTCGTTAACAAATAAATAAGTTAAATAGTTTCAAAATCCAATCTGTTGCTGTTAGATTTTAAGGTAAAGGGTGACTATGGGAGTTTGCCTTCGTAGTTATATATTTTGAACCATCCCGAAAAAGAAGCCTAGTTAGTTGCAGTTATTTATAACAAAAACTTCAGACTTTACATATGTGGGTAATTTTACAGACAGCTGTTAGGTACATTAGAAATTAATTTGATTTTTTTATATTATGCGATAAAATCACAGAATAATTAATAGTACTAACGTGTAATGTCATTTATTAAGACCACAATAAAGATTCACTGCGAATCCAATTACTAGTGTTCTTGCATTAGCAACACTCCAATGAATGATAAACAGACAGGCACAAATTACCAAAGACGCTTTCAAAAAGCTGTACTGCAACATAAATCTTAAAGGCAGCTACAAATACTGTTTGTTCGAGCTGTGCAACAAAAGAAAGAAACAAGAGATTGACTCTTAGGGCTAGGCTGCATAAAATGTCCTTTAATAAATTCCTTAGTAAATTCTGATTGATATTATCACAGGTTATTATCGTCATTTTCACGGCGTTTAGTTATATCTAAACCTACCCCTACAGACAAGTGGCAATTCGTTGGCCGACGTTTGATGGAATAGAATGACGAATATAAGGGATTTGACATATTTGACATGCGTTTACGACTGTCAGAAACGTCAACAGTAACATATGCCTACTGTTGTGGACAGGGACAGCTACAGCAGCAGGTCAAATCAGGCTTCACTTGCACTTTTAAAGCTTTATATTTTCAGAGACATATTTCCTTACCAAACCATATTATAAAACTATCGAATCTATTAGAAAACATATTTCAAATTTTGAATAATATAAAAAAAATATAAAATGATATAAAAGAGTTGTGTTGTCCGCAACATATACTCTTGAAATCTATAATCGTTCGGTTTCATTACAATCAGTTATACTATGTGAAAATGCAACCAAATGGTGCAGTTAATTATGAATGATGGAGAAATATAAATTAATTTGTTCTTAAACTGAAACGTGAAGACGATCACCTACTTTTGACGTTGATTGCACGTTAATAGTATCACATACAGCTTACGACTTACGATGCATAAAAAGATCTAGATATTATGTCTGTATACCTTTTTGGAGAAATTATTTTTCAGAAGAAAAATCTTGTAACGGTAATTTCTTCTTCACTCCTGTCAATGATTCAGTTTTGCTTGAATTATTCGGAAATAAAATTCTATCATCTTGATCGCGCTGTCAGTGACCTGATTGAGGTCATCCTTAGTGAAGGAGGTAGAAAATAAAGGATATGAAACCAAGTGCGCCATAGACTGCAGTATGGGTGCTCCACAATCAGATAGTTTAGTCTCGGGTATTTTATAAGTACCCACCTACCTATGAATAAGTATAACAGAACCTACTCATGTGCAAAGCTTACACTTGCAACATTTAGTGCCGCAGCAGTTATAACTAAATAATTAAAAGTAAACCACTCTGTTTTATTGTTTTAAATTGTATTATTGTCGGAACTAAAGTTGTGCACCAAATATCATAAGAATCAGTCAACAAGCAGGGGATAAAACTAAGGCATTAAAATAATTTTGAGTACTTTGTTCGTCAAGATAGATCTGATTCTGACTGTACCGGCTTGTAGAGATGTACATTGCACAATAAAGTAGCTGATGATTTTGAGATAGAGATGAGAGAAAACAATAAACTGATAATTATGACATATATGTATTTGCATCAAAATTTATAAATATTTTTGTAGAGCACACAAAGTCCTAAACAGTATTTAGATCCATACTTAATATTACAAATGTGAAAGTGTGTATGTATGTGTGTGTTTCTGATTGTCCGTCTTTCACACCTAAACCACTAAACCGATTTTGATGAAATTTGGTATACTTACTGGTAGATTAGACCTTGAGAAAGGACATAGGCATGTTTGGTCGCGATAACCGACATCCACGCGGATGGAGCCGCGGGCAAAAGTAGGTACGCTATAATTCGTTTGCCTTATTCTTAAGACCCTACCCCCAGCGAAAAGCTGTTAAAAGCGTATTTTGGTACATTTTAAACGGCTATCTACTCGTTAATTGTAAGATATATAGAAAAACAAACACAGTCCATATTGCTACAATATCATAACCTTTCCTTTATAGGACTCCAATTATTTATCAATGCATTAAATATTCAGTAAATTCGTAAAAAAGTGAATGACAAAATTGAAATGTTACAATTAATAACATGCGTTAGCTCTTAAAGCACACACAATTTTAACCTGAAACTAATACTAATGGATAGATAATTTCATAAAGAACAACTACTAAGAAAAAAAATTTCGATAAGAGCCAAAATTGATTAGTTTAATAAAGATAATCATAAATCTTTGGGTATTTGCAAGGAACACTCTGGCGTCGCCGCGCGCCGGGTCGAGGTCGAGAATTCAGTGCGATGCAAGCTCTCAGACGAGAAGCCCGTGTCGCTTGTCATCGCGCTCGCCTAGCGCACATTTATTGCTAACGTCACGGTATATTTGTTTTAGCAGTATTATAAGTTCGCACTGTTTTTGGCTGCGTACTAACTTCTTTCTTTACTGCGAAAGGCCGCTTTATGTATATATTTTCTTGTTTGTTTATGTTTTGCAAAAAGACGCAAACAGACAGACAACAAAATCACAAAATTATTTTGTAAATCCATATCCATACTAATTTATAAATGCGAAATTAACTCTGTCTGTCTGTCTGTATGTTACGCTTTCACGCCTAAACCACAGAACCGATCTTGATGAAATTTGGTATAGGGGTATATTAGAGCTTGGGAACGGATATAGGCTACCTTTTATCGCGAGAACAGGGGTTTAAGGGGGGGGGGGAAATAGGGGATGAAAGTTTGTCATTTTTATATAGATATCCTAATGAAATTTGATACAGAGGTGGATTAGAGCTTGGGAATGAACATAGGCTACCATTTATTGCAAAGTAGGGCCATGGGATGAAAGTTTGACATTTTTGAAGATATCCTGATGATTTTTGGTACAGAGACAGATTGAAGCTTGGAAACGAACATAGGCTACCTTTTGTCACGAGAAAGAGGTGGGGGGGGGGGGGATATGGGATGAAAGTTTGTCAGTTTTGAAGATATCCTAATGAAAATTTGGTACAGAGATAGATTAAAGCTTTGAAACGAATATAGGCTACCCTTTGTTGTGAAAAAGGGGGTTTAAGGGGGGGGTTGAATAGGGGATGAAAGTTAGTCAGTTTTAAAGATATCCTGATAAAATTTGGTACAGGGATGAATTAGAGCTTGGGAACGAACATAAGCTAGCCTTTGTTGTGAAAAGGGGGTTTAAGGGGGGGGATAGGGTGTGAAAGATTGTCAGTTTTTAAGATATCCTAATGAAATTTGGTACAGGAATGAACACAGGCTACCCTTTGTTGTATAAAGGGGGGTTTAAGGGGGGGATTAGGGATGATAGTTTGTGAGTTTTGAAGATATCCTGATGAAATTTGGTACATAGATGAATAAGATCTTGAGAACTGATAAATGCTACCTTTTATCGCGATACTATGCCTTTGAAGGGGGGAGTGGAGCCCCACTCCCCCCTTCAAAGGCATAGTATTTCACAAATAATGTCATTCATAGCCATGAATGACATTATTTGTGAAATTTGGTACAGAGATATGTTAAAGCTTGGGACCAGACATAGGCTACCTTTGATCGCATAAAAGGCAACGGGCATGGCGAGAGAAATACCGTGTTAGTGCCTTTCTTCTTCTTCTTCATCTTAGCGCTTTCAACTCAGAAACTGGAATTCACTTTACTAGTGTAACTGCGGGTTTGGCTTAGCTTCGATATTTTTGTAAAGCGACTGCTATCTAAGCTCCACAATCCAAAGGTGATATCGAAGCATTACAGTTAGACCGGTTGTTGGACTTTTTAGAACTCCAACTACCATGTAACGACTGCCATAGATATTCGTATGGCAACCGAGACCGATGGCTTAACGTGCTCTCCGAGGCACAGTCAGACCATTGCAAATACCCATATTCATACATACAAATATTTGCACTGAGTATGGATCGAACTTGTAGCCGCGTTCACTACCGCCACACTACAGAAGATGTTAATTGAGCCCTGAGATGGAGTGCGGTTATAGTCGGTTTGAGTCCGATGTAAATCCCCTACTGACCAGTTGCGGTATACGCAAGAAAAAAAAAGTAATTTTATTAAAATATCGAATTTCATTGTTAGTATGATATCAGATGAGCCTTTGAGATAAAGTGCTTTATTTAGTCAAATTTAATTTATAAGTTTAGATTTCAAGGATTTCTTTTCATTTAATGTACCATGTTTGTTAGAGACATTTGATCCATATGATTGACCCTGTCGATGGATGACATAAAAATAGAAATTGTTATTTTTTCAGATTTTAGTCGGTTCGATTACCCTACTACACTACACGAATTTTTGAAATTTTTGAATGCTATTTCATTTCTTTTTAAAAATAAAGGAATGTTTCCTGTGAGCGAAATTAGCTATCTCCAGTATTTACAGTACTTCCCCTCCAGGTAAGGTTTAAAATCTTCCACCCTGTTTCTCACCCAAAATAGAAAAAAAATGATAAAAAAATTGAAAATTTTTAGGGTTCCCATACCTAGAACTGATACTCAAAATTTTTTTTTTCATCACTCCCTTACGTGTTTCATCAAACCCATCTATGGATAGGTCTTAAAAAATGATATTGAGGTTTCTAATATAATTTTATTCTAAACTGAATAGTTTGCGCGAGAGACACTTCCAAAGTGGTAAAATGTGTCCCCCCCCCCCTCCCCCCCTGTAACTTCTAAAATAAGAGAATGATAAAACTAAAAAAAATATATGATGTACATTACAATGCAAACTTCCACCGAAAATTAGTTTGAACGTGATCTAGTAAGTAGTTTTTTTTAATATGTAGTAAATCGTAAACCGAAATTTACCTACTCGCTGCTACGGAACCCCATCATGGGCGAGTCCGACTCGCACTTGGCCACTTTTTTTTGTTACTGTACTGCTTTTGCTGAATCAATAGGTTTTTTTACTTATGTATCGAGTTGATAGAAGTAAAATACTTATCAAAATTTAATAAATCCGGTTACTGGGACAAAGATCCTAGTTACAAATTTCTACAGTAATATGATCATGTCTATGCCTACAAGATGGCAGACTGTAAAAACAGTCTTAAATTTTAATATAGAATGCAAAGAAACTTTTTCACGACCTTACTTCGCCCCCGTGACACTTACATACCTGTAATTTAGTAATTTTAAAATTATTAGTTCAAAAAAATGTATTAAAAATGTTCCCCGATTTATCAACATCACTGCCCCGCTTCCCTGGGTAGCAGGGTGATGATGTATAGTTTTCCCCGATAAATAGACTATCCAACACAAAATAAATATAATTCCAATCCGGCCAGTACTTTCAGAGATTAGCGTGTTCAAACTAACGTTTCAGATTTATAATATTATATACATAGATATATTATTATACTTAGTATAGATTATTTGATTGGAATTAGAAAGGGGAAGAAGTATGCCATGGGTGAAACCGCGGGGCACAGCTAGTGCATAATTTAAATGTTATGCATAGTTATGGTGGAGCCCATTCCCGAGATTGTTTACCTTCAGCTTACCCTCAGGCGGGGTGCAGTCAATGTAGGTATGCAGGTATAAAAAAATGTGCGTTATGTAAATTTATAAATATATATCAATGTACTTACCATGTACTTACCACATATCTGTTTTACAAAGCATCATAAAAACACTTTCTTTCAAAGAAATAAATATTTTTATTCATTGCCGTATGTACATAGGTAAAAACTCGATGCTGTTATTACTGCGCGTTGTTGGAGAGTTCGCGCTTTAGTGTTTTACGGAATATTATAGAGGGGCCGCGGTGCGGTGGGGCAACGAATACGCGAATGCGCAAGGTCATTTGCTACAGGTAGCGCCTTAAAATCTGAAAATGAATATTTACTTTTGACGCTGACGAATTAAATTAAGGATTTTTTTTAAACAAAGTGAAGTGTTCCTTCCCGCAATGTTTACGTTGGATATTTTTTACCTTTGAAATTCTTATTGCTTTTTGTTTTCTAAAATATAATAAATAAGTAAATAAATAAATAGCTAGCTCTCGACAAATAAACATCTGCAGGAAGATCGAAACAAACTGTCGCTTCCCTTCCCGCCATTTTGATTTGTGAGCAATCCTTTTTTTTTTTATATTTGCGGCCTTGGCAATCCTTCATCATCCGGCCAATATTTTAGTAGTTTCATTATGAAATGTACAATTTACATAGGGGTAAAACATTTTCACTCCTAAGTTCAGATAATTCAAGAATATGTGATCCACAGTAGGTACTAAGTAATAGACAATTCATCGGTAATACCTATGACACATATTAATTGAAAAATTTAATAATTAAGCACCTTATAGCTCACATGCAAATAATTTACTTAATAGTTAAATTCATCATCATCATCATATCAGCCACACATAGTCCACTGCTGAACTTAGCCCTCTCCTAAAGACTTCCAGAAGGACCGATCTAAAGCAGCCAGCATCCAGCGCTTCCCGGCGACCTTGATGAGGTCATCCTTACACCTGGCCGTTGGGCGTCCTACACTACGTTTGCCCGTACACGGTGGCCATTCCAGAACTTTTTTGCCATAATAGTTAATTAAAATGAAGCAATTTGCACCTACGACTTGACACTTGTTTTTTTTTTAATCTCTTTCGGCACAGTGTACAACAGTCGACTTTTGTACGGGACTGTGAAATTTGTTTTCTTTTTTTTCATTTTTATAGTGTATCAACTTTAATTTTGTAAACGCCCGGCCCATCAGTGCATTTTATGCCCTTTTCGTTAACAAATAAATAAGTTAAATAGTTTCAAAATCCAATCTGTTGCTGTTAGATTTTAAGGTTTAGGGTGACTGTGGGAGTTTGCCTTCGTAGTTATATATTTTGAACCATCCCGAAAAAGAAGCCTTGTTAGTTGCAGTTATTTATGTATAACAAAAACTTCAGACTTTACATATGTGGGTAATTTTACAGACAGCTGTTAGGTACATTAGAAATTAATTTGATTTTTTTATATTATGCGGTAAAATCACAGAATAATTAATAGTACTAACGTGTAATGTCATTTATTAAGACCACAATAAAGATTCACTGCGAATCCAATTACTAGTGTTCTTGCATTAGCAACACTCCAATGAATGATAAACAGACAGGCACAAATTACCAAAGACGCTTTCAAAAAGCTGTACTGCAACATAAATACCTAAATCTTAAAGGCAGCTACAAATACTGTTTGTTCGAGCTGTGCAACAAAAGAAAGAAACAAGAGATTGACTCTTAGGGCTAGGCTGCATAAAATGTCCTTTAATAAATTCCTTAGTAAATTCTGATTGATATTTTCACAGATTATAATCCTCATTTTCACGGCGTTTAGTTATTTCTAAACCTACCCCTACAGACAAGTGGCAATTCGTTGGCCGACGTTTGATGGAATAGAATGACGAATATAAGGGATTTGACATATTTGACATGCGTTTACGACTGTCAGAAACGTCAACAGTAACATATACCTACTGTTGTGGACAGGGACAGCTACAGCAACAGGTCAAATCAGGCTTCACTTGCACTTTTAAAGCTTTATATTTTCAGAGACATATTTCCTTACCAAACCATATTATAAAACTATCGAATCTATTAGAAAACATATTTCAAATTTTGAATAATATAAAAAAAGTATAAAAAGATATAAAAGAGTTGTGTTGTCCGCAACATATACTCTTGAAATCTATAATCGTTCGGTTTCATTTCAGTCAGTTATACTATGCGAAAATGCAACCAAATGGTGCAGTTAATTATGAATGATGGAGAAATATAAATTAATTTGTTCTTAAACTGAAACGTGAAGACGATCACCTACTTTTGACGTTGATTGCACGTTAATAGTATCACATACAGCTTACGACTTACGATGCATAAAAAGATCTAGATATTATGTCTGTATACCTTTTTGGATAAATTATTTTTCGGAAGAAAAATCTTGTAACGGTAATTTCTTCTTCACTCCTGTCAATGATTCAGTTTTGCTTGAATTATTCGGAAATAAAATTCTATCGTCTTGATCGCGCTGTCAGTGACCTGCTTGAGGTCATCCTAAGTGAAGGAGGTAGGAAATAAAGGATATGAAACCAAGTGCGCCATAGACTGCAGTATGGGTGCTCCACAATCAGATAGTTTAGTCTCGGGTATTTTATAAGTACCCACCTACCTATGAATAAGTATAACAGAACCTACTCATGTCCAAAGCTTACACTTGCAACATTTAGTGCCGCAGCAGCTGTCTACGCACTACTCGTAAAACTGAAGATCTATCGGTGCACTACGGCTGACTAACAATAACTTTGTAGAGATAAGGCATGAACGTATGTGACTCGATGTACCGAAACATCGATAGTTGTTCTGGCTTTCGTTCCATATATCGATACATTGATGTCAAGATTTTAACATCAACATCAGCACAAAAGACACCATGAGTTCAAAAGAGATAATTATATTTCTCGGCTTCGCTTGCAGAGTAAAATCATCGGTCCTACTACGTGCTATTGCTACGTTAAACAGGTCTTTGAAACATTTAAAACCTTCACAAACTTGCACATTTATACCTACTACATATTATAAAATAACAAATAAGTATTGTCTGTACATTGGAGATATCTAAAATAATTAGGGATACGAAATTAACATCAGCACAAAAATATATTTCAAATTCTTGTTTGTTTTGGGGTTTGACGTAAAAACTACTGAACAGAGATTTTGATGCAGAGTTGTAGGTAATTATGAAGGGTCACACTTAAGTTCCTGTTTGTTTGATGACAATTAGTTGAGTAGAACAAGAGATATGACCAAAATTCGCGATCACCGAAATCCGCGCGCACGAAGCCACGGGCATCAACTATTCTATTTATTGAGCGAGCGAATCGAGCGAGAGGCTCTAGAGGTGGCTGATTTTGCTTTTGTCCGTATACCTGTATGTCAGTTCCGGTCAAAGGACGCATTTTTTAACCGATCTTGAACAAACTTGGCATAGGTACATGTTTTTTTTAATAGGAGGGAAAATGGGGGAGGTAAGGTGTAATACGCTGTCGCGTTAAATGGACATGATTCCTCACAGGTTTATGTGAAAAAAATCATACATCGGAAATGTGAACTTCGTTATAAAAAAAGCAGATGAGAAAAAAGGGGGCACGTTTACTGTAACGTTTTTTTAAGAAAGGATCGTCCTTATTTTTAGTAAAAAATTCAGGGTCGTTTAAAATAAGAAGATACTTTTCTTTTTTTAAACCAGATAAGGGTTTTTTTTTACATGCGGGAAATCCCCACGGATACCCACCCGTCCGGAGCTAAACCGCACGCCGTCTCTGGGTCGTAGTGCTAGGCCGAAGGTGAAGTTGTCATGCGACATATCCCTCGCACCCCGGCTGACCCAGGGCCATCCCTCTCGGTCTGGCCCTCCTCGGGAGGGGGGGGGGGGGGACCACGCGGTCCCCGACTCAACCCCGGTGTAGGGAGGCGCGCATCGTCCTACGATGCGCGCACTTCCTGGTGGACACAATGAGTAAAATAGTAAACCACATGAAAATACACTGGGTAGGTATTTAGTACCTCAGAGCTCAGACAGAAAACTGAGCTTCGCTTTGTAATTATGTATTTACGGATGAATCGATCGATAGGTAATTTTCGTTTGCAAATGAACAAGGAAACCGAATATTCTCTTTTAATTCTACGTAAGTTACGACTGCTGAAAATCTTTCCTTGCCTATCTACGACAAAAATCTAAGTAGTCAATTATGCAATCACCATTTTCTTAGATACGTCCTTTTCAGATGATTTCTTACAATATTTTTATACTAAATTAGAATTTCTTATGTTTCTAATCACATTTCTGCCCCTCTAGACAAGTGGCAATTCGTTGACCGGCGGCGTTTGATGAAATAGAATGACGAATGTATGAGATTTGACGTATTTGACATGCATTAACCTACCGTCAAATCCCACACATTTGTCATTCTATCCCACCAAACGCCGGACAACGAATTCCCACTTGTCTGGAGGAGTATATTTTCGTGTTAGCCATAGGACGTAGGTAATACTGAAAACAGTGAACATAATCCTCTTTGCCAAAAACTTCCATTACATAATGGTTTTTGTATACCAAAAGTAATCATCATTCTCTAAACCTTTTCCTCACTCAGTTGGGCTCGGCTTTCTAGTCTAAGATCCGGCTGAACTTCTATATATTGGTAAATCAAAAATCATCATCATCCGAGGTCCATTTGTGGTTCCATCCAAAGCTTACATTTCGTTGAGATTCCAATAACCGTCGTGGCTTAATTGTTAACAAGTCGGGCTTACGATCGACAGGATCCCGGGTTCGAATCTAGGCCATTACACTACCGATGTGAACGCACCCCTGGCTTAGTGGTTAAAGAGTCGGCCTTACGATCGAGAGGTCCCAGTTTCGAATCCTGGCCATTACACTACCGACGTGAACCCACTCCTAGCACAAGCAATTTAGCTTAGTTGGAGGGGTTAGAGGGAATATTAGTGATTTCGGTTGCTAATATTCTTTTTAAAAAACAAAAAAAAGAGGTTATAAAAAAATTTAAAAAATAGCTTATTGCTTTTATTTGTATGTTAGCTTTTACGGGGGCGACTGCCGTTTCCCCATAGTGAGGTGAAAGACTAGAGCTTCGTCCGATACTTAGCAGCAGCACCGACTAGCAGGTGAAGATGACTATGGCCTTTCTATGCACCTTCCTTCACGAGATTGTGTTTCATTACTTCCCATTTTAAAATTCTCTTCAATCTATAAATTGCTTGAGTTAATCAGTTCAAAGGTGTAGTGTGGTATTCAAACCTGTAAGTCTGCTACTTACTACACAACTTAGGTACCTACTACTTACCGGTACCGCTCATCAACAGTCTTTTCAAAATAAAAAAACATTCAAAATCATCAATAAAAGAAATTAACAATATTTTAAAATGTAAAATATAGTTTTCATTAAATCATAAACCTGAATTCGTTTACATAAACACATTTCTAGGTCCGCAGCATCTCAATTTTAATTACAAACAAACGTAAACAAAATCTTTATCATAAAAGAGCATTTTTAGGTTTACTTCGAGTGTAATTGTGAGCGATAGCAACGTCACAAAAGCTAGGTCCCGATTCTGATAACCAACCACAGACACTGCAAAAAATGCCATTAAATTTTAGACTGATTATGATGTTATAGTTTGAATTAAATGTCATCTTTTTCTTCTTTATCAGCTTAACGTAAATTCCAGTCGCATCCGAAGTTTTCATCTCGGAATCTGGGGTCTGCTTTATCAGTCTAAGTGTGGATTTGGCTGAACTTCGATATTTTCCGAGAAGGGAAATTAAATGCCATGTTGTAGAGTATTAATTTTAATTTTGGACTTCAAATCTATAGGAATGAAGTATAATTGCATATTATGCAGTGTTGGTGAAATCACACAAAATAGCAGAATCGGGGCCCTGGATGAACGCATAGAGGGTGTGCAAGGGCGCAAGGGCACGGAGGGCAGAGGGTCGTAGCGCCGAGGGCGTCGGGGTACTCCCGGCCAAGGGTACAGGGGACACGCGCCGCATCCAGCGCTAAGCCGTTAGAAGCCAATGCATTTTCTACTACTTGTAATTCTAAACCCGTTACGAAACTTCATAAGTCATGATTTGAAATTAGTTACTACTTACCTCTTTAACCGACTGTGTCAACACTTGTTTGAATCTATACTAATGTTATAAAACTGAAGAGTTTATTTCTTTGGTTGAACGCGATAATCTCAGGAACTACGTTATGAATTGAAAAAAATGTTTGTGTGTAAATTAATAAATTGCAGGCATAGCTATAGGGGTGACACGGGGTTTCGAAGTACGCCACGAGGGAAGCCGGGGCGAGTAAACTAGCTTATTATATGTCAATGATTTTACATTTAAAAGAGGTAGGTTTGTCACAGGAGGGATTGGTTGAAGTTCCGTAAATCCCAATTTTTGGGCTACCATTTTTTTTAAATCATCAGTAGTATTGCCTGTTTTCGTTTTTTGGAGCATTTCCCTAACACCCTAGAAAAAGAGTATAAGACCGACTTGCTTCAGTTTTGCGGAGCTTGTGCCTACTCGTGTATTTCTTATGACAAGATGTCAAACGTGCAACGAAGATTGTGTAAACCGATTTTGTTTAAAATTGAATGTGAGACACAGTGACTTTTGGCGCTTGGCGCTAATATATATATAAGTATATGTATATGTTTATAAGTATATACCTACTTGATGTCATTAGTAATGTAGGATTTTTATGTAAATGTAATATTTAATGAAACGGAAAAGACTGGGTGTACGGATTCGGAATCTAATATGACATCCTTGTTTTATATTGGACATGAAAAGAGACATCGAACCGGTTGGTTCTCGACGGAATTGTTTTGCATTTTTATCGACATGACTATTTTTTTTTTAAACTTTCTAGAATTTTTACAAGTAGGTACAGGCTATTGGGATTTTGGAGGAATTTTGGCAGTAGGTTGGTAGTCGCTCCCATAAAAACCACTTAAACCTTTTATGGGAGCCCATTGTCCGCTATCTTGCTATACCCAATGTTTAATTACCCCTATGACTTTTACGGGACTTACCTACGGGAGTAACTGCAACTATCTGACCCCCAATCTCGAAAGGAAAATCTGTATCAAAGTCCTATGCATCAGTCAGTGGGATACCGACTCGCGGATTGGCTTGGGCATTTAATGCTGTTTTTCTACCTACTTTAAACATAAATGCAAATATTCTGTGTCCACATTTGCTTTCAGCTGGCACAATGCAACAGACAAAATGCCTACAGCATGCATATGCGAGCATATAAATAGATTATTTCAATAAACGTCCAGAGAATGTCTAAAGAGTGTGGACGGTGAGTTCATAAACATGTTTGGTGCGACGACGCCCTGCGCTCCCAGGCGCAGGAATTTGTTCCCCAAGCAAAGAATCGGAACGGAACTATTACAGTTTTATTTATTCATAGTGGGATATCTTGTCGTTTAACTAGGTAGGTAGGAACCTACGTCATTTACTGTCTAGGAGCGTAGTAGCATTTCGACAAAACTAGCTTTTGCCCACGGCTCGCATCGCTATCATATCGGTTATCGTTGTAATTGTAGCCTATGTGTTATTCTGATGTAAAGCTTCATTGTAAAGTTTCATTCAAATCCATTCAGTAATTTTTTACGTGAAAGAATAACAAACATTCATACATTCATCCATCCGTACTTACAAACTTTCGCGTTTATAATATTAGAAGGATGACGTTAGTAGCTCCTCGCTAATTAATAAAGCCAAACTGAAATTCTAGAAAAATGTCTTCAGGAAAGTCATGTATGAATGTTACCTACGTACCTATACTCAATCAGAGGTTTTCAGTATTTTTACAAAATTAAGTTACATAATGAACCTATTTCGGCTTTGCTTTAAAGAAAACATGTAAGTTAAGTTAATCAGCGATCGAATAGATAATCATTTTAGGTTGCAGATAAAAACTTAAAATTTTGAGCAAAGTAATTTGTATTTCTTTAAATGTAAATGCGGTTTAACTACTAGGGTAGGCTACAAAGAAAATAAGTTCGAAACCCGTGCGATCATCTTCTATCTACTTTTGACACTCACTGTACAACACTTGTATAACTACCGACATATTATTGTTTAACGTTACCATCCCCATGAATTTCTATTCAATTTGTTCTAAGCAAATTAAAAAGTTTCATCAATTTGGAGATACTAATCTGCCTTCTTACTTCTATTCTTAAGTGATCAGCCCCCCTAGACAAGTAGCAATCCGGCGGATTGTAGAATAGAATGATAAATGTATGGAATTGACACGTATTTTGACATTTACGACGTTTATGACAATCTTCAACGCATGGCTATGGGGGCAGATAAATAAATTATTCAGAAAGGAGTCCAATTTTCTTCAAAACTCCATGAATGGAACTGTGTTCAATCTCGTAGAGCTCTGCCTCATTAGGAAGCCATTGGTGACGACACCGGCTATGTATCAAAGCAGTAAATATTGAATTGTATGGTACCTAACTCACTTGGCGACAGATTGGCAACCATACATTTCAATATTAACTGCTTGGATACGTAACCGTAGTGAGACGGAGCTCTTAAACTCCCAAAATGCAGTGAATAAAGTTCATACTTCCGAATTTCCAGCTTAACACGATGATTATATTCTCTTTGTTTTCAGCTTCACTCATCATTTAGACTTACCCTCACCTTTCTGAATTATTAAAATAACCGCGAGCTAGTTCCGTTGAGAGAGTCACCATTGTGGACTCAGTGTTCACAAGTGCGGCACGGATTCGATCCGAACTGTGCTCGTGGCGCAACTACCGATCGCTTCACTAGTTAGTACCCAACATAAAGGTACAAGTTACATAAAATACAAGTCAGCCGAGTAGCGAAGCAGCCAAGTCACCACGACGCTGTACCGGTTGTTCCACACTATTCGCTTGACGCTTCTGTACCTACCTGTACACCCATTTTTATTGCAATTCATGCAATAAGAGCGTTTTATTGTCATAGCAGTTGACTATGACAATAAAACGCCATTTTATTAGTGCCGTAGTCGTGTTTGATTCTAAATAAATATTTTAAAAAAAGTTATTTTTAGAATTGACAACTTTACCACCTATGGATCCTTTTTTTTTTGTTTATTGACTTGTCAATACAGCTTCTCTTCACCTGATGGTAAACTAAAGGTATAGTCTCAAGAAAGAGGGTCAGTAATACACAGAGCAACAATGTTACCATGGTGGCCCTCAGCTTGAGGGTCTCATTTGATGCTTTTGGAGACCTTCGGGGCCCGTATCAACCTCGCCCATAAGCCGGGTACAAATACTGATTGAAGAGGTTTTCATTTTGGGATGAGGGTCAGGCAACAGTTGCTCTCATAAAAGCCAATGAACCAGAATCGAAGTAGGTATCTACTTATGGATAAATTTAAGAAGCAAAACTTTACGGACTGGTTGCCCGGATCCGCTCTGTTATGCTGTCCTCCTGATGTAGCTTACCTTGGTTTTCTGGTTACAACCACGAGCCTAAACCAGGGCGTAGTTCATGCATCAGTGTTAACGTGCCTGACGGGATAAGCTACCTCTGATACCCGGGGTTGAGGGGTCAGACAACAATCGCTCTCATAGAAGCCTAAATTAAGAGCAGTGAACCCCGAGTTCCAAAGTACAAGGATTGGATGCAGACGGGATGTGTTCGAATGAACCTGTGCCCCAGGTGCCCCAGGAAACCCCAGTTCCTATATTTATAGAAACCGGGACCCGTGACTCAATAAATTGTAGAAGCTGATCTGATTCTATGTAGGTAGGTAGATAATTATTGTAAGCAACAGCATTCATATTTACAACAGAACGTTGGACTGTAGGTACGGTTCAGCCGGTGACGCGGTGTCGCCGGTGACACATCGGCGCGTGATTCACTGGCATCAGGCCTGCGCGTGAACAAGAATCCCTGACGTCAGCTTACGTCCGGCGTTTATTATCAACAGACTCGAAAGGAAAATTATTATTTCGTAAATGAAAGGCGAATACTTAGGTAGGTTTTAAACCGTGCTTTTTAAGATCATATATTTTACGTTTATTGTTTTATAAAACGCCTACATACTTTTACTCAAACTATACATAGGTACCTACTTAGGTAATCACAGTAGGTAACAAATAGTGATGTGTATTATGCTGAACATCTTGCTCTTCATCCTACCGTTAATCCTAGTCGCATCCGAAGCTCGTAACTTGAAGTCTGGGGTCCGCTTTTACCAGCCTAACTGGGGATTTGGACGGACGGATATTTTCCGTGAACCATCTGACCTCCAAATCCCAAAGGCGATATAGAAGCATTGCAACTAGACTAGCCGTTGGATTTTTAGGGTTCCAACTACCCGTAACGACTGCTATAGATGTTCGTATGGCAACCGGGACCGACGGCTTAACGTGCTCTCCGAGGCACGACCAGACCAATGCAAATACTGCCGCGATCACTACCGCTACGCCACAGAGTCGTATTGTACTAAACATATGGACAGTATTGTGGCATACAAGTGTTAGCTTAAAGGCATTTCACAACCAATGGGTATGAGGGTAGCGTAAGTTAGAAACTCCCGAATCTGCAGCAGCCTTTAAGTACATCATAAGGTGCAGGAGAATAAAATCTGCGAGAGTAATGTCTGACATGTGGCGCTGATAGGGAGGGGTATGGTCTCATTACCCTGTATGTCCATAACCTCGGCCTCTGAGGTAAGAGCCGAGACGAGACTAGCATTTCACGTAAAAACGCAGGCCAGGCCGAAGGCTTGGTAGGTAACTTCAAATCTTTCAGTTTAAACTGAATTTCAAGATCCAGTGATAACTGTTTCGTAACGAACATTAAACTGAACGATTTACTTACTTATTTATGTATATATGTTTACTTATTCAAAGGTGGTAGAAATTTGATGGCACAAATTTGTCACAAATTTCGACCGGGTTAGTACCACCGTGCACTTTTGCGAAAAATCCTCCATAGTAATCCAATCTCGGTTGGATTGCGTTCAGGGGTCAGCAAGTGCATAGCCGGGCAGGGGGGATTGAGGTCGCAGCACGAGTGGGACCGGTGGGTCTTGGCGTAGTCTAGTGGGGGGTGGCGCGGGGCGACGCGTCGAACAGGGAGACCTGTAGAAACGGTGGTGCCGCTGGCCGCCCGCGGCATAGTACAGGGGCCCAACCGGGACTAACCACCCTGGGAGGCTGCCCCACCAGGTCGCGCATAATCCCGATATGGCTCGTCGTGCCGGTTGGTGACCGGACGAGGGAGCCCGGCGACCATACTCGGGGGGGTACGGGGGCCCTTCCGTTCGGCGCGTCGGCTCTCGCCATACCTCACATTCATAGATAAAACCAATATCCCACGCTTTGTCACGCTGTGCTGCGACAACAATCGCCTCTTTTTCACGCCTTCCCTCCTCTTCATCCTCATGGCAGCGCATAATAACAGTAGATTGGTCTACACAGCGGCAAGAAACTCTCCCTCGAGCTCGCCACGAACATCTGTGGGCTCCATACAAACCTCAACGCCGTCCACCAACACCTGGAGACGGCGAAACCAGCAATGCTGTTTCTTACGGAGACACAAATACGCCGCCCTGATGACACGACCTACTTACTCTACCCCGGCTATGTCCTTGAGGAGAATTTCCGCGCAAAAGCCGGGGTGTGCGTGTTTGTTAGGGCGGATGTTTGTTGTCGCCGTTTGCGCTGCCTAGAGGACCCATCCTTTTCCACCCTTTCAAAATCAAAAATCAAAATCAAAATTATGTTTATTGTCAACCATAGGTACATAGGATGTTCATAAAGTGATAAGTTCAGCTATGATGCGCCAATTGGGCATACAATAATAATTCTAACCCACCGACTAAGGGCTTACGTAATGGTCTAGGAGCACAAAAAAAAAAATGTTGTACACAATTGTCACCATGGCAGAATTAATTTTCAGCATGCATTAAATTATTTATTGTTAGACAACAGAATAAGATTATTTATTACAATGATTTATCATCTAAAAATTCTTTAATTGTATAGTAACATTTTGCTATTAAAAGTGTGCGAAGTCTTCTCTTGAAACTGTTTATTTCGGTTATATTTCTTATGGTAGGTGGAACGTTATTATATATACGTGGTCCCAGGCAGAATACGCTGTTATGTAATAATTCTGTCCTACTGGCTACTATGGACAATTTATCACAATTTTGGGTACACATAGACCATGGCTCTACGAGTCAGATCTATGTGTGCCTCTACCGCTCCCATACAGGAGATGCCGAGACAACTCGACTCTTTGAATACCTTAGTCAGGCGGCAGATGATGCGCAAGAGCGGTTTCCGAACGCTGAACTGGTGTTTTTGGGGGATTTTAACGCCCACCACGAGATCTGGTTGGGCTCCGCCAAAACAACCCACGCGGGAAGAGCCGCCCATGCATTTGCTCTGGCGCATGGCCTGACCCAATTGGTACACGAGGTCACTAGGATACCAAATAGGTCGGACCATGAGCCCTCTCTGCTAGACCTTCTGCTGACGAGTCGCCCGGACCAGTACAGTGTTTCGGTGAGCGCCGCTTTAGGTGAATCCGACCATTGTCTGGTCCGTTCCGAGGTGCCCATTTTAGCGCCCCCACGTCCCGTGCAGGGGAAGCGGCGTCTCTGGCACTACTCGTCAGCGGACTGGGATGGACTGCGTGATTATTTTGCGTCCATCCCGTGGGTTGAACGCTGCTTTGGAGGTAAGAACCCATCTGAGGCCGCAACTGCTGTCGCCGGTGAGATCAGTCTGGGCATGGAATATTATATCCCCTACACTGATGTCGCCGGTGTCCGCAGGGCGCGCCCCTGGTTCGGGCGCGAGTGCGCGGAGGCTGTTAATCATAAACAGTCTGCGTACCGCGCTTGGATCAGGGCGCGCGCTACGTGCGATCCCAACGTGGGCCACTTCAAGGCGGCGTACAACAGAGCCACAAAGGCCTGCAAGAGGGCTTATGTCAGAGCGGATGCCCAGCGCATAGCGCGGCTTGGTCAGGAGCTAGTAGAGCATCCCACGGGCAGCCGTGGCTACTGGCGACTGGCCAAAGCCGTGCAAGCCAACTTCTGCCAGCCTTCGCTGCCCCCGCTGCGCAATCCCGATGGATCCCTGGCCCATGAGCCGCAAGAGAAAGCAAATTTGCTGGTTAATCTCTTTGCGGCCAACTCCCGAGTCGATGATTGTGGTATGGAGCCGCCGACACTGCCCGTCAGTGACCATGCAATGCCTGATATTCGTATCAGGCAACGCGATATCCGAGCAGTGTTGCAGTCACTCGATGTCCGGAAAGCCAGTGGTCCGGACGGTATTCCAGCGGTGGTTCTGCAAAAATGTGCAGCGGAGTTGTCTCCAATGCTTGCGCGGCTGTACCGGCTGTCCTACAGCTCTGGTACAGTGCCTTCGGCTTGGAAAGAGGCGAATGTACAGCCGATCCCCAAGAAGGGGGATCGCTCAGACCCAAACAACTATCGACCCATAGCCGTCACCTCAGTGCTGTGCAAGGTGTTCGAGCACATTATTAACAAACAGCTCATGCGTCACCTAGAAGATCACTCCCTAATTAATGACCGGCAATATGGCTTCAGGCCGAAACGGTCAGCGGGTGATCTTCTGGCGTATGTTAACCATATTTGGGGTGAGGCTATGGACAAGCACGGCGAGTCATTGGCAATTAGCCTTGACATCGCCAAAGCTTTCGATAGAGTTTGGCACAAGTCGCTTCTTTCCAAGTTACCAGCCTTTGGTCTGCCTCCTAGACTGTGCGACTGGGTTGCCGGCTTCTTGCAGGAGCGCCGTATTCGCGTCCTTTGTGATGGACGAGCCTCGGAGTTCTTGCAGATAAATGCCGGCGTACCGCAGGGATCTGTCCTATCGCCAACTCTCTTTCTTCTGCATATCAATGACATGCTGTCGACCGGCAGCATTCATTGCTATGCGGATGATAGCACCCTACACGAGAGTTATCATGGACGTCCTACGGATAAGCAGACGCATATCGCGGAAAAAAGGCAGCTTCTTGTCACTGAGCTTGACCGGATCCTGAATCACATTTCCCAATGGGGCTCTGAGAACTTGGTCGAGTTCAATGCCAAGAAGACGCAGGCATGTGCGTTTACAGCAAAGGTATCTTCTTTCCTTCCCCTTCCCACTCTTCAGAGCACGCCACTGCCACTGCAGGACAACCTCAATATCCTAGGTATGGATGTTCGCTGCAAACTGAACAACAAAAACTACATCGAGAGTATCATCAAAGCAGCCTCGCGTAAACTCGGAGTCCTGAACAGAGTGAGACGGTTTTTCACGCCGGAGCAACGGTGTCTTCTTTACAAGACACAAATTCGTTCCTGCGTGGAGTACTGCTCACATCTCTGGGATGGATCCGCAAAGTACTTATTAGATGCTCTCGACAGGTTGCAGCGACGTGCGATCCGCATTATCGGAAATCCTGAGGTCACGAGTACCCTCGAGTCTCTGCAGATGCGTAGAGATGTTGCTTCTTTGGCAGTTTTTTACCGTCTCTACCATGGTGAATGTTCTGAAGAGCTATTCCAATTAGTCCCACCCTCCCCCTTCCTATACAGGACGACACGTGCAGGACTTAGATGTCACCCCTATACGGTGCAGAACATTCCTTCAAGAACCAAGCGGTTCGGTGACTCTTTCCTTTGTCGCACCATTAAGACCTGGAATTCCTTGCCAGCTCACGTGTTTCCCTCTTCCTACAGTCCCGGGTCCTTTAAGCGGGGCGTGAAAAAGCATCTGATGAGGCCGTCAAGCTGAGTGCCACCATTGTTAACATGGCACGTGTATATAATGGTGACCCTCTTTCTTGAGACTTTACCTTCAGCTTACCATCAGGCGAGGTAAAGTCAAATTGACGTGTCCTATGTATAAAAAAAAAAAAAAAAAAACTTATTTAGGTATATAACTTATTTAGTTATGCGGTCGTAACATCAGCGCTATCAATGATTTACTTACAATAAAGGTCCACATAAAACTGCCTAGAACAGCATTGCTATCATCACCATTATCGGCCAATCCCGTTACTTTTCATGGTGTGCTAATACGCACTGTATTATTGAATCTGTTCCTATAGAATAGGTCCCCAGTCGGGCGCCGTCGGTTCATGTCCGTAGCGTTCCGTTCCACGACCGCAATGCGCGTTTCTATACCTTTTGTACTCATAACCTCCACATCACCTCGCTCTTGCCGCGCTTGAGTCGCCTCCATTATTCGCCTGTGCCGAATTTGCATCACTGAGTGTAACCTTCCGTTAGACGGAGTTGAATAGGAAAACATTAACGTTAATAAACACGCTTTTTTTGGGGTTTGAAATCGGGTTTTGGTAAGATACTTTTGGATATAGATGGTAGTTAGCTGTATGGGGGTGAATGGGGCCTAAGGAATAGAACGGACCCCGGGCTTCAAGGACCGATGACGCTAGGATGGTGATGATGTACTTTTATGATAGGTATTACACAACCCACAATAAAAAATCTTAAAATGGGAATCTAAAATTAATACTTTGTTTCCAAAGTGAATTCAATGTCAAGGAGATGACTAGACGGTTTTGGCATGTAAAACATAAGAGCACTGAGTGAATGACACCAAGTAAGGCACATGTAGGTAAGTGAACATGCAGGCCTCATAGTATGAGGGGACAGCACTAAACCCATGTAGTTCGATGAGATTACCAGATCATAATCTAAATAATTAGAAGCATCCTTAATAGCTATGCAGCCAGGCTAAACCCCTGGTACGCATTAGTACCTGATATAATAACATTACCAGAATAAACCAGGCTATCTGAAAGATCATCGAATTCTAATATCGCAGAACGCGCCTGTTGGTTTTGTGTTAGCAATTATTATATCAATGTGTCTATCGTTCGTGAAGTATGCTAGGACAAGCAGAAAGCTGCTCTGCTTACCCCAGAGGCAAAAAGGCAGAGGCGGCGGAGACTATGGGTGGACTGGGCGACCGCCCACGGCCTAGCAGTGCTAAGGGCCTCGCATCATAGCCAATACAAAATTGCGAGCGCGGCGTCGATTCATGGTGGATTTACACTAAATGAACACAGCCAAAACAAGAGTATCTTTTAGTCTTTTAATCTTTTAAGGTAAACGAAACCTTGTTTCCCGCGTTTACCTACACCAAAACATCAACGAGCAAGAATGAAAACCAAGAACCTAAGTATAATTCTTGTACATCGTTTTCGTTTGATATTTAGATCAGCTGAACGAATGCTTATTGCTCATTGCTCCGCTATGTCCGACTCTGATAGCAATATTATAATTCCAGATGTATTTCTTTAAATTATAATACTTTTTCTTTTTTTTATAATGGACACGTCAATTTGACTTCACCTCGACTGATGGTAAACTGAAGGTACTCTCAATGAGGGTAACCATTACCTACACGTACCATGTTAACAATGGTGGCACTCATCTTGACGGCCTTATCAAAAGAGGATTGTCGTCGCAGCACCGCGTGACACCCACCGGTCTCACTGGAGCTGTGACCACAATCCCCCCCCTGCCCGGTTATGCACTTGCTGACGCTTGAACGCAATTCAACCGAGATTGGATTACTATGGAGGGTTTTTCGTAATCGTGTACGGGAGTCCGTAGAAAATTCTTTTTCCCAACGAACCCAACGTACTTGGCTAGGGGGTCCCTTGGACATGAAATTATCTTCAGTTCCCAACGGACCCAGTGAGGGGACAGATACCCGGGGTCCGTTGGGAATAAACTGCAGGAGACTCTACGCGGAAGTCCATGGCCCTATGTGGGTGCCCCCATAAGGGCGAAATCCTTGCAGGCCAGGCTCGTGCACTGCTGCATGCTCCGCAGCGCACTTCGCAGCCTGGAGAAGTCCGGGCCGGTTCCAACTACATAGGGACATGGTAGCTGAGTAGCAGCTACGACTATGGCAAGCACGCGCTGTGGCAGCGGTAAGATCCACCATGGGGAAGTGGCTAGAAAGGCCACACAGCCGGCCAGGCAGCCTCTCATACCAGCTGACGCAGGTGATCACCGGGCAAGGGTGCTTCGGAGATTTCTTGCATCGGATCCGGAAAGAGCCAATCAACTTTTGCGTGGGGATTTTGCACACGTTAAAAACGAAATGTAACTTGCCAACATGAAATTTGCGCCGCCACTAAGTATACACAGTAATATGTATGTATCCGATAAATAAATTAGCCAAATTTATGTAGAATAAAGAAATACAGTTTACTTGTGTCATATTTTTACAAATTCCATATTTAGGGATTAACACAAAAATAAAAAACCAATTAAAAATTCTACATCCATTATATTTTAATGTCATTAGTAGTGACAATTAAAATTAATACATTTCAATTGCGTTGAGATTTCTTGTTTCATTTTTTACAATAAAATGTATGAACTCAGCATTTGATTTTCTTATTCTGTTAGTGTCTCTTGTTCATTCATTATCTAAAAATATGTTACGCGTACTGTATTAGGTTTCATTTTATAGACAATGTGTGAACAGAGTTCTGAATAGTAAAATATCAGTCTAAAAGAAGAAGCTCCCGCGGCTCAAGACGTTGGTTCACAAACTACTTCGACACTGTACTCATCAGTTTCATCCTTACATAACTAACTCAGGAACAAAATAACTTACTTTAATATTTAAAGAATAGTCCGTCCATGTTAGGTTCAGTCAATTGTATAAAAATGCCCAAACATATATATATACAGAGATTCGAAATAAGACTAGTTCTGTATAATCAGTCAATTTAGTTTGGCATATTTTATTTTCCTTAGTCTGCGATTAAAGCTTAGTTGAATAATTGTGGCAAAATAAAAGAAATAATACAGATTTCACACCATAGATAACGAAGTTATGCACGCTTTACTTCTATTTAGAAAATAAAAGCATTATTTACTTCGTTGCGACGTTTTGTACATCCCAAAATATTTTTAAACATTAAGAAGAATAGAATAGACATTGATTCACGAATCTTTATATATAACATTTATGTCTAAATAAATAATAATAGAACCAAGTGTACACAAGCAATTAGTGCCCACCCATCGAAATAAATACTTAACACAGCCCATTGAATGTTACAGTCTTGTCACTCGTCTATATCACATTAACACAGAGGGAGCTTGTGGACCAAAGTCTGGCTAGCCGCGCGAGTTTGGCAGTGGGTTTTAAGAAAATTGAGTAATATATAATACGATAATTAAGAATCACAATACAGTTAATACTTATGAATAGAACTTACTTAAGTCAAATACAATAAACGGTGACAGGCAATGCGCACTGCTAGACCGGAAAACGCGCGCACTAGGATAATATTATATAATCAAGAGCGTGATTTTTATCACATCCACGACATATAAATAGAAAAATGTTTCTAAAGTAGGCGCTACGCGTTCACACTTCAGTACCTCCATGGTTTACTTGTATATTTGTTTAGTATACAAACTACATAGCAATATCCACATAAATTCGAGTAAAAACGAGTCAGAATCTTGTTACTATTCCCTATAAAATACAAGAGAAGGAATGGTGTAACGCGCGCAATTGGTTAACTCGTATAAAGCACCATTTCTTGGCCTTATATTATAAAACAAAGACATTATGCGAGACGCTTCATTAATAATACTACACCATTATATGCTTACAGGAATGTCTAAAAAGTTCAATCTTATTTCTACGTGCACTTACATTCAATACATTACTTAAAGCGAAATTAAAGTTACGTAGACGTCAGCACTATGCATAGAATCTCACTACAACTGAGTAAAATCTATAGAAACTTCAGACGTCCAAGTAATTTTCATACATTTATGCCTCACCATATCTTGTTACAGTGAGATTCAATGATAGAGTTAGCCATATTCTACACAAGACTTGCCAAGATTTATATTACTAAGTAGTCGGGGCTTGGGGCATTATATTCTACAGTTTATTTAAATTTAATATAAAATATGTAGTACGTAGATATTATTAATCGATTATATCTTGACAAGTCAGAATAACAAACGGATTTATGAAATCATTTACAAACATACGGTGATTATGTTCCAAGTTCGCGTTTAAATTAATTTGGCCAAACCTTTATAAGATCGCATCAGCAGTGCGCACTGCCGGCCACACTGCGGTACACAGTGAAATTTCAATACACGTATAAACTAGGAAGTGATGTCAATTAGCGTGGAAGCAACCTCAGTCTTGTCAATCTTCTGACGAGAACCAACTACGATGCCTGCAGTTCCACTCGTTCGACACTAGAAACCATAATAAAATGCAGTATTTTGTTGAAAAAGTTTCCGATGCTACACAAACGCTCGTCTTAAGGTGGATTTAGACCAAACGAACATAGACCTAGAGCTAGAACAAGAGCATTCTAATAGCATTCTTTCTTAAAATTGTAGTGTAAACGAAACCTTGTTTTCAAAGATAGAACAAATAACAAAATAAATGTTGTCACTGTTTACACTAAAAGAATTTGACGGAGAGCGGATAAAATGAGCATTCACTCGTTTGATGTAAATCCTCGGTAATAGAAAATCAAAATCCAATATCAAGGAAGCACGTAGTACTTGCAACCAGAGATTTTTTATACCACTTAGGTGGCAGACAAGCACACGGCCCACCTGATGTAAAGTGGTTACCGTGACCTATGGACTTATGGAACACCAGGGACATCACAATCGCGCTGCCGACCCTACGAGATCATGGATTATTCTCCACTCACAATATAACTACAGCAATTTCACTTAGCTCGAGAGGGTAATGGGGAGGGATAATTTCAGTGACTAGTATGCCTTAAACATTACAAAAAAAGAATGTATGAAATGTACCAACACTACTGGTGAAATATGTTTGATAACAGTAATATAAAGTGGTTGAAAGGCTTGTAGCCATAGTAAGCCGATTTAATCTCAAGCGTCCCTTATTAGTTCTTTATTAAAACATGTCCCATTGTAGGTATTCCAGTAACTTCGTTGAAGTGGTCGCGTAACGGTATTAGAGTTTATATTTTTCAGTGGCATAACTGTTAGGATTGGTGCACATTATCGGAATCCGCAAGGATCACGATTTTTATTTGTCGAATAGGAATAGACCTTATTTTTCATCATTATTGAGGCCTCTTCTTATTCGACAAAGAAATTCCTGATCCTTGTCGATGCCGATACTGTGCGCTGGCCCTTAGGGCTTCAAAAAAGCCCAGTAGACAGTGACGTCATGGGATAACTCTGATGAAACTACTAGTCCAGTGGTCTATAAGAAAAAAAAAACAGAACATGTTTATCGTTTTCTTAAAAGTAGTACTTTTTTCAATAACAAATTTATGCAACAAGTAGTTATTATTTGAAAGGGAGAAGAGTGAGAAAGAAAGAAGTCTAAAGGGAAACTGTTTCGCCTATTTAAAATTTCACATAATAATTTTTTTGTACATTTTGATGACACGGACGAACAAAAACGACAAATCAAGTAAAGTGCCGAGCGTCTTCACGCGGAACCTATTTATCGTGAATATTATCATATTCATTGATTGACAAAACAGGTTTGGGTCGAAGATATATGGGCAACCCAGTAAGGGATCGAGAACACTAAAGAAAAACCAGTTCAATATTACCCGCAATCGGCGAGCAACTGAATGAAAGGAACTAATGATGTGGTGTCTGCCAACCCTAATGTGAAATGGGCGCGACATTACCATCATTTTATGATTGTTAATTGTATAAAAGTAATAAAAGCGAAACTCACCGAATCGCCTTATGCTTCCGTGGGCTGTTCTATGGGATCATTGCGTGGCTCGTCCATGGCAACTGTTTTCACTTTGATATCTGCGACATCCATGACCTCATCCCCTTTATTTTCGCTTTTAGCCTCCGCCTCAGATGAGTCACCATTAGCACCATTAGCGCCGTTTACAACCTCTTTTCCGTTTTCCATTGACAGTCGAGCGTTTAATTCATCGTCTTTGCTGGAGTCACCATTTTGATTAACCATCTCCGTATCACCGTTTGTCGTTTTACCGTTTAACTGTGTGTCTTTTGAATCTTTCTCTGGTTCAACTACTTCAACAGCACTGGGAGTTGCGATTTTGTCACTATCCTTTGTGTCTACTGAGGTTTCCGTTTGATCAATCTCCATAGAACTTTCTTTTGCAAGCTTTTCTGTAGGTTTTTCTGCAGAAGATTCTGCCGATACTTCTTTGCTCTCGACTTCGTTTTCAGTTGTTACTGATTTATCTTCTGTTGACAAACACGACTTTTCCTCTGTTTGTGTTTCTGTTGTGCACCGGATAGCTGTTTGTGTTTCCGCTGTGCAGACATCTGTTTCCATTTTGGATTCCACCTTTTTTTCCTCTATTTTTGTTTTCACCTCATCCACTACTACTTTCTGCTCCTCAGTTTTAGCTTCTGGAAGACTGCTTCCCGCATCTTTTTGTTCTACAGTACTTTCCATAATTTTTTCTTCCGTAATACTGCTTTCCTCGATTTTTTGTTCTACAGTGTTTTCCTTTGTTTTTTCTTCAGCAATACTGCTTTCCTCCATTTTTTGTTCTACAGCACTTTCCTTTACTTGTTCTTCTGTAACATTTTCTTCTACTTTTCCTTCTGATACACCACTTTCTAGTATTTTTTCTTCGGTTGAGCTTTCCTTAACTTTTTCTTCTGCCGCCAAACGACTTTCCTTATCTTTTTCTTCTGTCGTCGAACTACTTTCCTTTACTTTTACTTCTGTTGTCGAACTACTTTCTTCTACGTTGTTTTCCTTAGTACAACTGTCAGCCGCTTTCTTCTCCGTCTCCTTTACTTCCTCTACTACTTTAGCTTCTTCTACATCATTTGTTGAACGTTTTTCTTCTAGTACAACTTTCTCAGATGCTTTATCAACGACATCTTGCTTCTCACAATTTTCTGCACCTGTGACAGTTTTGACCTCGGCTATTTCTTGCACAGTGTTGACATCTATATCTGAACACTGTTTCATTTCTAGTTCCTGTTCTGAATCTAAGATACCTTCAACAATGTCATTGGAATCAACATTCTCAGTCTCCATTGTTTCTTCAGCAATAGGATTAAGTAATGGTTTCAATGGTATGTTATCCAAATTAGTGACATCCTGTACCTTCGATAATATTTCGTCACATTCTTTATCTAGGACTTCGCCTACATTTTGAAGGTCCTCCATATCTTGAGCTGGAGGTTCTTCAACTACAGGAACTAGATCTTCGATAATTTCAGTGACTTCACTGAGGCTTTCTGTGTCATTTGTAATATCTCTGATTTCTGTAATAACAACAGGTTGAGTTTTTTCAGGCCCAGGTGCATCGTTATCACCGTTTTGTTTAGGTGCAGAAACGGAATCCGCAGGCTCAGTTTCCATCATTTCAGTCTCCTTCTGGTCAGTCTTTTCAGTGCTCTCTATAATCACAGGTTTAGTATCCAAGACAGGTATATCTGCGACTTCTTTTAAGTCTGTAATCTCTTCTACTATAGTTTCGCTTTTTTCAACAATTTCTTTAGGCTTTGCTTGTTCGTTTACGATTTCTTCTTTAGCGGGAGCCTCTTCTTCTACCTCCATTTTTTCATTTTCAGTCTCTTCAGGTTTAGGCGGAGTTGTGGTGGGTTGAGGAGAGTCTTTTGATTGTGTTTCAGATAAAGTTTTCACATTAGCTTCTACATCAGTCTTCGGAACCTTTGCAGGCTGTTGTTCATCCTGTAAGCATAATACAATAACTTATAAATGGAAACATTCATCAAGTGTCGGTTTAGTGAAATAACTTGTTATTTTGTATAAATTTCGAATAATCTGTCTATTTTTCTGTCACATAGCTATATTAATCGCTTTATATGTCGCTTCATCTTCAGATGTTCGATTTATTAGAGATCTAATTAATAGTGAATAATTTCTTAATTATTATTATTCTCTAGCAGGTAAGGGCACACGATAATGTGGTGTAAACTTTGTGTTGGTCGTAACAAAATCTGAATGGGGATTGTCACAGTAAATTTTATGTATAATATAATACATAATACACCAGATCAATATTATAAACAAAATATACAGGACTCCTTGGATGCCCATAACCAAACCCACACAAACCTCGTAACTTAATGTACTATGTTTGCGTATTAATAAGATCTTAAGTTCCCTGAGATGTTAAATTACAAGCTTATAAAACGAGTAAACCCTCTAAAGATTGCCATTAAACATATGAGACAAACACACACTCCACATAATACATTCTACACACATACCCCTCCAAATGTATATTATTGCTTTTACACAAAATCCCTAAGTGTACAGACGTTAAAATATTTAGCAAGTTTTTATGAAACTTCTTGTGTATTTGAGCATATAATTATTATTGGTATTGGAGTACTAGTAGTGCTTGTAGTAATATTCGGATGCATTAATATGTAATATGTATTTGCATTGTATGTATTAGTTATTTCTATGTATGTTTTATAAGAAAGATGTGGAATCCTGAAACCTATAATGTCAAAGTCATGGTTTTTATGGGAGCGGCTGCCGTCTGACCTTCTAACCCCACGAAGAAAGACTGCGCATATCTTCAACCATCAATCAGCAGGTGTACAGCTTTAGGTGAGAATAGCTTGGACCCCAAAAGATCTCGGTGGAATTACCAAAAATACCTTCATAAGAAACAGTTATGTTTGGTCATAAGTTTCAACAGATACGACAAAGTAATCGCACTTTCTTAAAATATTTTGTAAAACGCTACAGTGTGGTATGCTTTTATTCTGGTCGGTACCACGGGCAATTTTAAATTATGCTGCACCTCAATTTAACAGTGTAATACTTGAATGTCACGTTGTTAGGAAGACATCGTATGGACCTTCTCGGGAAGAACTACCCAAAATCAGAGGATTACAGGCATCTACAATTAAGAGGAATAGCCACCTTGATAGAGAGGGCTATCCCTCCTCAAACGTAGGGTCCAGGTTGGGCTTGACACAAAGGATCCAATAGGGTCGAAGCGTCCGCGACAGCTCCAGAACACGCACCCCACTAACATAAGTACTTGAATGAAATCTGTAGTGTACTACTTCTTCTGTATTATAAATTCCGTGCCAAATTTATTTTCAAATTTTGTATGTTCGTTTTATCTTATTTTATACAAGCCCGCCGGTAAGAAGAGTTCCAGTTACCGGCCGGGCTCGTGAGGTAGAGACAGAGAAAGCTTGTAAAGGTATTGCTCGTTCCATATATCTTGGACCTAAATTGTGCTCAAAATGTGCTCTATACGAGCAGTATACGTTTCTTGAATGTATTCTGAGGACAGCACGGAGTGCTTCGGCCGTGTACGAATCAATCCGCGCGCGCCAGGGCCTTTCATATATCGCGATTTAGGTTTAAGATATATGGGACGAAGCAGCGGTTACTTAATGGTTAAGGAGTCGGCCTTACGATCAAAAGGTTCCGGGTTCGAATCCTGGCCATTACACAACCGATGTGAACCCACTCCTACCTAGCACAATTTGGCTTAGTTTGAGGGGTTAAAGAGAATATTAATGATTTCGGTCGCTTATAGTTTTTTTATAAAAATATATAGAATTGGTGTTAGGATGAAAGTTGCATATCGTGTGGTATTTTTTTGCCTAGCCCGAAGGAAACGGTCATGAGTACATGTGTGTACTTTTTGTTTGTGTTTTGGTGTTATTTTGTGTAAAGTAACTTCGTTTTAAATATTCCTAAATAAAATTTAAACACAGGTGATGGATTCTAAAAGTTTATTTAACTATAATTATTTGGTTTTAAATTATTTTAACACATTTAAATATAAATATATATTAATAATTATATTAAACACAAGCACAGCCCAAAGCATATGATGACAGTGACCCATTAACGAACAAATTGTTCCAAACCATCAAACTACTACATAAGTTAGAATTGATTTACCATATTTTTCATCAGTCAGTCACTATTGTAGAAACCCTTATTGCGTCGTCAATTAATGTATGATATAATAAATCCTAATTCTAGTTGGATCTTGATACTATTCACAAAGAGAGGCTGATATATATTATTTTATTTTATTATTAGTTTGGAGTTCGTGAGACTCAAAAACGAATATTTTGCCTTTAGTCCACGCCTAGAAACATTGCAATGATAACTATCTCTTTTACAAACACGCTTATCCTACCTTATTAGTGTTAGGTACTAATTATTTTAATAGATTTGTTTATCCCTATCGGTACATTTCGTATCTTAGCACCTCGTCATCATACCACTGTAAACAAACGATAGCAATGGCGAAATGCGCGGTAATTGTTAGAAACTAAGCTAAGAATGGCACACTACACTACTACACGAATACGCATTTGATGGGCTGTCTTGAATCAGACCTAATGAGAGCCTGCTAGGATTCCTAATCAAGTAAGAACAATAAAATTTCTTTTCGGTTTCTTGTTGTATAAAAAAACTGAATTCAAATATCAGATAAATTACAAAAGTACTACATAATTTTATTCATGAATGGACCACCATCCTAAATATATACTACTATATATACTTACCCAACAACCACTAGAGCAGACAACATATATACAGGTACTAAAGATTGCATGCATATGCTAGATTGGTGTATCAGGAATATCATCGGAGGGGCACCTGAGCGTCGGGTTTGCGTTTCTTGGAGGCCGCGAGCTCCGCGAAGCTGTACAGTACTGGGAAGGTGGCCGTGATGGCTTCGGCTAAAGGCGCGTTGCCCTCGCGGCTCATTAGGGCCACGTGGACGCCGGCTGATCGGGCGGCCTCTGCCTCTGAAATATTATATTTGAGGTGTTAAAACCTGACAATAATGCTAAATGTGTATATTACTCGAGCGCCGCAGAAACCTATTAGAATTGATAGATTGGATTATAGAAAAATAATAGCATATAATGTTTCCACTTTTAGTGCTGGGGGAAGCATCTACATAACATCATAATAAATAAATACATGTACCATACATCTTAAGTAACATAAATCCAGACATAGTTTTTTACTATTTTGCAAACCTTCCCACGCCATAATGTTGCGCTTGAATTGCCAGATTTTCAAAATAGACACTTGTTAGTTAGTAACTAACCTACCTTTTCTTAATCTGACACGTACTTGTAAACTCAATGGCCAATTATTATTTTTGCGCACCTTAATAAATGACCTTACTGGCTGGGGGGAAGTTGTCAATATATAACTAACCTCCTCTATCTTAATCTGATGCGATCGAGTAACTACCGAATTTTAATTTTAGTATTATGAACGAGAAAATTTATTAAGATATTTAGATGTTTGCTATTCAATCACGCTTTATAGGCCAAAAGAATCAAATTTCTGCCAAATCGGTAACTGAAATTTGGTCTGGGGATAGATTATCGTCTGGAATAACACATGGGCACAGAATAGATAATAGTACTAGCGTACAGAATGGTAGCTCACCCCCTCCCACCAATTTCATTTCCTCTCCCCGCACGTCAAAATCATGGGCGCGTTCATGGGCGCCTAAAACAAAGGCTGTCACCGGTAAAAGGTGTAAGAACGGCACTTCGGGAAGAAGAATGAAAAATTCGGGTAGCTTCGGTTTTTAAGACGTCCTCTCTTGCACACATGCCTATAGTAAAATTTAACCCTTAAATGCATCTTGACATTTTGTATAAATAGCTAATGAACTGCACAAATGGTCTCAATCATTTGTACTTTTTCCACAGTATTTATTATATCGAACCTGACCGGTTTCGCCTTATGGTAGGTATCTTCAAAACTTTACATTGATGTTTTTGAAATATTTCTTATCTTAAACACTAGAGATGTTTCAGACTAGAAATGTTCATAAACATTGCGAAACCGGTCAGGTTCAATAATAAATACTGTAGAAAACGTACATCAATCAACAGTATAAAAATGAATTGAATGCCAGGTTCGCCCAGGAATAAATTCGTGAGAAATCTTATAAATTATAATAATTTTCATATAGTTCGGGTTCTTTAGAAAATAACTTTAGAACTAGCGTGATAAGTGACATTATAATGGACCGATGTTGATTATAGGTGTATTATTTAGAAACTGCATTTTAGTAGCATTAAATAAGTAAATATTAAAATTTAAACATGATTTTACACAGATAGTGCGCTAACATTGAAAATTAACACGGTCTATAAAATAAAGAATGAAATACCCAGTTCTCAATTATTTTTTTTTTAACACTACAAAGATTATAACTTAAAAGGATACGATGCAAATCTAGATTAGTATACATTCTAGGGTTAAAAAATGGGCGGTACCTGGCAATGACGGAATCCATGATCGCCGACATTAATTGTGATACATTCTAATCGAAAATAAATGTCACACTTCATAGGCGTGAGCTGTCAAGATTATGATTCTCAAATTTTAAAAAGTATAGAGCGGTTAAAACCATTTGTGTTTATAAAAAATATAAATAGATATCTTTCCGTGAACTTCCGTTTAGTAAAAATTATAATTTATAATTAAATAAATTAACACTATTAAATTAAAGAAATAGCGAAGCGCCTAATCGGCTCTTCCCGTGACCATAGGGCTGGCCATTAGCTTGCTTGGTAATGCCACCAGCCTTTTGAGCACGGTACCAGTAGAGGTCGATGGGGAGGAATTTTTCGATGCCTAAAGTTGCAGTCTCTCCCCCTCTTTTATGTTATTTTTGTATGTATTACATAGCATATTTTTTATTATTTAGTATTATTCTGCAATATAATTGTAAATTATTAAATAAAAATAAATATACTAAAAAAGTGTGCTTAACTGCCATTTTTCTAACTTCCTACTCGCCGTCCATAATTCTAAATAATTATAAGGATAATTATTACAATAAGCGGCAATATAATCCGTGTCATTTAGTTAAGGTTCAGAAACCTTGGTACGTTATAAAAAACACCATTTATAAAATAACGTACTACCTCACTCTTAGCAATGGAGCATGAATTACTAAGGGATGAATACTAGTAGTTCTGTAAAGAGTTCTAGATCATTTTTTTAGCATCTGAAAATCAAATATGGTATTCTTATTTCTTTTATATGATATATATCTTTATTTTATAGATCCCTGGATATTTCACCAAAAAATATTAACAATCCGTTCTTAAAAACACCGCAGACGTCTTCCCCTTTTTCTCATGTTTTTTTTTCTAACGAATTCCACCTATAATAAGCTTTTTTCCACAACTACCTGTAAGGAATCATGTACTTTATATTTCAGCCAAAAATCATCAATATCCGTTCATAAATAAGGCACCATTTTTCTCCCCCGAATAAAAAAAGCTCTCGGCAAAAATTATGGTTTAAATCAAAGAAAATATATGCCAAGTTTGGTGACAATCGGTTAAGATATGTGCCATCGAGACCGAACGGAACGGAGACTATTTATAATTAATGAAAAAATTCACGCGGGCGAAACCGTAACCAACAGCTAGTTTTTATAAACACAATCGGTTTTAATTACTCTATAAACATATCAAAGTCGTGTTGTAGTATTCTTTTGTTATTTGTGCCAATTCTGTTGATTGACAGGACCAAAATGTATCGCCATATTCTTTTCTTCCGAAGCCAAGAAAAAGATGGAAATACGTTTTAATGTAAAAATCATTAATATGACTTTGTGTTACAACAGGATTGTCGCCTCCGTCGGATGTGACGTAAATCATGACACCAAGGGATAGAGTGAGAAAAATCACGCTATCTCACTTGAAAATTAGCTCAAATTTCAAATAGTGCCATCCATGACATTTCAAATTTTCTCACACATCAACACTACCGTGCATGTACACGAGCTATGTTTGTAGTAATTACAACGCGATTGTTTCATACATTTTGCCGAGAGCTTCCGAGGTGTGACATGGGTTACTTGAACGGGCGGTTGAAGCCGCGGGAAACAGCTAGTTGTAAATAAAACAACGAATTGACAATTATAATTCAATCAAGCTGTGTAACTAATGCTAGATGTTCACCTATGATTCTCGATGTATACCATATAAAAACCATCCATTACTGTGAAATCAAGTCTGTATAATCCTGGACCATTCCGGTATGGGAAGTAGTAAAAGCGTCAGACTCGGCCAAATAGAGAATACCTCAATCCTTTTAAGTTTAATAGCACTACTTGAACATGTACAGTGGTTAGTAGATTCGTGTCTGACAGGGTGCTATTAAGCAAGAAGTACATCATTTATAGATATAATTTTATAGTCGTTTGTCACCTTAGTCATAGAAATAAAGAGATATAAAATAAACAGCTTACTAAATACTAACATACCTTTATCAATGTCAGTAAGAAACAGTATTTCTTCAGGCTTGCAGCCAATCTTCTCAGCTATGGCAGTATAACTCGCAGCTTCCTGTTTAGGTCCTAGGGTAGTATCGAAATGGCCATCAATCAAGTGTACGATGTTTCCTGCTGAAGACATGGTGAACAAAAGCTTCTGAGCGTGAACAGAGCCTGAGGAGAAGATGTACACCTTCTGGCCTTCCACGGAGCGCCACAGCTCCAGGGCTGGGGGTACATCCTCGTATATACTGAAACATTAAGGAATGGAATATAGAATTGTTATTATAATAACTGGCCAGCGTCTGGTCTGGATTTATCGTAATGCATGAGATTATTTGTATTATAACACAACTGCATGGACTCAAGTACCTTTAAATTGTTTAAATTTCATTAATTTAATTTGTTTTTGTTTTTGAGAAACAAGCTAAAGTAGATACGAAATAGTTGGAACTTAGTATTGTTAGGTCCTTCTCTATATTATAGAAATACGTTTAGGGCAGCTAGTTATAACATTAACATATTGTGTTAAATGTAGATAGCAGAAAGAGGTCAAAGCTATCGGCACATTAACCAATTTTTGGTACGACACCAGCAACGGCTGTGAGTACCTAAGTATATTTACTTAGGTACTCACAGCCGTTGCTGGTGTCGTACCAAAAATTACTATATTTAGTACGTAGGTAACAATGATTCACTGTGTTTTAACATGGAAATAGGAACTCAAAAAGAGTAAGTAATGTTAAATACCTAAGGAGACATAATTAGACAAATCAATAGGTTTTTAGCTGATAGTGATGACCGATTTGGCTGAAACACTGCGAAAAGTAAGTTAAGGTCTACACCGCCGGATTCTTGGCTAAATGTCTTAGTTAACGAAACAATCTCGGTTTTTAAAAAGACTATCGATCCTGTATACTGAATTTGCAGCAGGTTGCACGGAAGACTGAGGAACACATATCAGTCGCTCTGTATTTCCATTCACTCTAGACTACCTACACCATGGTCTCAGCTAAATTATGCTGGATTTAAGAGGAAGGAATTGAAAATTTATAAAAATGAATCGCTGAATGTGTTGCTAAGCGCAAATCTCGAGAAAAGCTAAACCGATTTCGCTAATTCTTTTTTTAGAATATTCCTGGCAGTGCGGAGATGGTTCTTACGCAGAGAATAATTAAGAAATTGCCTGAAAACTTCTAATAACAACACTTTTCTATACCAAAGATTCGTAATAACCCTTAAGTCAATTTGAACTTTAATACCATATTATAAAGTTCAACTGCTAGTGGAGGGGTTCTGGGAGCGCAAAACAATTGAGTGGCGCGTAATGCTACGTGGTTGAAGTATGCCACAGGCGAAGCAGGTGCGGGTCAGCTAGTTGTAAATGTATCGGTAAGGTGTGTACATCTCACATCTTCGGTTTCCGACAATCTCGTTACTCTATCGTCGCTGAAGCAGCTGAGTCAGATGATGCTGCAGTGGAGCTCATCAACAAAGAATGAAAGTCGTCAAACATAGTCCACAGATGGTAAAGACCGCAAAGGCTAAAATGTCCCCCAGCCAAAGGAATTGGTGACCTGAAAAGGTAGGGAGGCCAACAGCAGCGTATCACCACCGTAGGTAGTGGTAATACATGGATCTCCAGTCTAGTGGCGTAAGTGCGGGAGTACTACTTACACAATGATTTTTGTTAAGAAGTATTTCAAGGTACAATAACAATATATCGATGCCCACGGAGAGTCGACAACGATTACTAAAAAAAAAACTTACTGTCCCTTGATGTCGCCCTTGTCGTACCCCTTGCGCCAAACAAGTCCCTGCAGGTGTTTTAGCGGAGCAATCTTGCGATCCAACGACATCTGCCACTTGACACTCTTCACCAGACCCTCAATTTGATCCTCTTTAGACGCATCCTGAAATAGAAATATTATTAAAAATATTTGAATGCACTTACCAATACCAAAAAAAAAATCTATGTTCAGGTAGGTAAGTTCAATTGTAACCGCAATGAACAGCGACCGCTTAAAATGACGGCGATGTCATCACCACAGCATTACTACCGATTGCATCCAAAGCTTCCACTTTGGAGCCCGGGGTCTGCTCTCTTGCTCTTTCTCTTCATTGGATTATTGTAGGTTATCAAGGAGGAGCACTTGCCATCCGACCCCCAATCCTGAGAGGAAAGCCTGTCCGAGAAATCATTCTTTTCATTATATTTAGGACACGTCAATTTGACTTCACCTCGCCTGATGGTGAGCTGAAGGCAAAGTCTCAGGGAAGAGGATCACCATTACATCCACGTAGCGTGTTAAAATGGTGGCATTAATCTTGGCGGCCTCATCAGATGCTTATTCGCGCCCGCTTAAAGGACCCGATACTGTAAGTGTTAATTCGTAAAATGGTAATGAAATAAAACTATACAAATATAGACCGATTGCGAGTGCTATAGTCCGCTCTAGGAGCACGCGGAATGGCGGGGGTCGAGGTAAAGAAAGAGCAAGAAAACGAATGCGTCGAGAGCGAGCGAGATACAGCCGCGCGCTGTGGGCGTTGGCGGAAGACTGACCAAATCTGACGTTCGATTGATGGATTGGTGGTTACGGTCAAGGACTTTTATGAAAATAACGTTACATACCGATATTTTATTACGTTTTCCAGATACCGGTACAACATTTTTTGCTTCCAATTTAACGTTATGACGAACCGGAACGAAATTCGCATTTCGTTATAAAAACGTAACATATCATAAAGTTTATGAGTAAATCAGAAACTGGAACATTATTTTTCGTTATTTATTTATTAACATACTTGCAACTAGCTATTTTCATTTTAATTCAATTATACGAAATGCTAATACTGAAGGATTAACGTAATAAGCTGCACTAAGCGCGAGTGGACCCGTGGGTAACACGGCTCCACTCGCGTGAAATTCTGATCCCGTACCCACAATCCACAGGGACTAAAGTAGTTTATGCCCTATTTCAGACCAAAATCTACATCTGTGCTATATCCAGACTCGTATGAATAAACCATCGGCATCGTCATCATGATCAAAACCATCAACTCATTATCATCATAAGCTAAAGTATTCATTAAAAAAAACCAATAAAGTATGAACAAACATACATCCATCATCATCTATACCTACACCTCATCTCGCCTCGAATCTAAACCACCTCAAAAGTAACGTAAGTAAACGTTGTTACTTGAAGAATTAGATTTTAGGCAATATGCACTTGAAGTTTGCTAATAATTCACAGCTTTAGCAATCTGCCTATTTTTGACATCATGCTCTCAAATTCTGACACAGGTACAGTTATGTAATGGATACCTATAATGTAGTCAGTTATCATCCCATCATTGATAAGTCCAGAAAGGCCAATGATAATGAAATATAGTGTTGAGGTCAATTGGTTATCGTAGTAGTAGTGTAGTCTCATTCATAATTTAGTATAAAAAGCCACAAGCTAAAAGCCGAAACTGTAAAGTGTAAAGAATTTTTTTTAGTCCATATATAAAAGACATTCATCCGCGGCATCGCACGCACATTCGTAATCGTTTTTAATATCCTATGACATACCTCTCCAGGAATGGTAACGACGCCTTCAACTTTTTGTTCTTCGTCCTCTAAAGCCAATTTCCTCAGCGCCTTCACAGCTTCCTTCACAACATCAACCTCCCAATCGTTCTCCAAGAACTCTTGTACATTTGCATCAACATAAGGAAACAGTCTATCCTGTAACAAAAAAAATACATATTTATAAATTTCGCACTTTGTCAGTGTGGATGTCTGCTATCCCAAACACGGATAACTTGAAAGTTGCCTGTCCCTGTCTAAATACCAGGATACCTCCCTCATTTTCAACTTTAGTACAGCCAAACTATTTTCTTTTTTCGTGGGGAAATTGCCTTTGGCGTTAAGGGGGCTCGAATCAATTCTTTGTTAACCCTAGTCTTTGAGATGCCTCCCTACTGGTGTTGGAAACCCCTCTTGCCCCAGAAAGAGGAGGCGCGCATCTCTTCAGGCCTGCACTTCAGGGAGACATTTGGAAAGCTTCCGAGCAAAGCTCCGAGTAAAAAACACCTTGCCTCAAAGGGTAGCCGTAAGCGGTAACATCTCCCCTACACGTGAAGAAAGGAAGCAATTCCAGGTATAAAAATTAACCTGTGTTAATTATACGATACTTCCCTTTTATTTAAGTTATATCTTGCATACATAAACATAGGAAGATAGCCATAGGTGGGTTGCAGATAGGGAATGTTTTTTAGTCCTTTTGAATGTAAAGAAAAAACACGTGCCTACTCACAGCATAAATTGCAAAAACGTGTGTTCTGAACGAAATAATTGCAAGGGCTTGAAAAAAAAAGTTTGCTCGTTGTCTAGTCTCTTGGGTGAAATCACTTGAATATGATTTCACCGTTCACGTTCATGGAAAGTCTCAGTAACTAGTTTGTTTGTTCTCCATGTCCTTTCAACACCCTAAATGGGTAGTCTGCAGCTTTCTTTGGAAATTGAACAATTTGAATCCATTCGTAAAGGAATATGTAACGTGTAACAAAATAAACTACCGAAACTTTGTGAGATTACCTGATATCGAAAAATATGTGTAAGAAAAAAAATACACCTTTTATATTCTTTACGTATACGACCTATGGCCATAGCACCAAACTAATTTATTGTATTATAAATCGAGTAATTTGACCGGCTGACCCAGGGCCATCCCTCTCGGTCTGGCCCTCCTCGGGAGGGGGGCACCACGAGGTCCCCGAATCAACTCCGGTGTAGGGAGGCGCGCATCGTCTTACGATGCGCGCCACCGCCGTGGCCTGCTTCTGCTAGGGTGAAGGGCGGCTCCACCCGTCACCCTCAGGCCCGCGCTCATGGGGGGCGGAGGTTGGTCTGCGCCCTCCGACGCCCGAACCGCCTTCGAGCGCGTGCAGCGATGTCAGCGAGCCTTTCTCGCTCATCGCGCCGCGCCCGCTCTGCTGTCTCCTTCGCGAGCATGACCTGCTCGCAGAAGGAGGCGCTCGCCCACGCATCCGCACAGCGGACCATCGCCGCGAGCAGGGTGGAGAGCGTGAGCACTCTCACCCCCAGGGCCGCCACAAGCTCCCGCCTCGGCGTCTCAAACGCCGGACACTCGGTGAGCGTGTGCAGCCCCGAGTCCACGCTCGCGTCGCAGTAATGGCACTCGGGCGTTGGCTCTATGCCCATCAGAAGCAGATACCGCCCGAAGCTACCGTGCCCGGTGATGATCTGCGTCTGACGGTACGAGAGGCTACCGTGTGGCCTCTCCAGCCACTCCCCCATGGTGGGTCTTACCGCCGCAATCACGGCGTGCCCTGTATAGACTATATACCTATCTTATCATAATAAGATACATGGATGCTAATTCTGTTGTGACATAACTAAACTAAAATAAGCTAAAAATCTAAATCTAAAATTTAGTTTAGTCCTGTCAAACGTCGTTTCGTATCCAGAGAACACACGACTTACCTAAAATTAGTTTGACACGACCAAAATTCGCTAAGTTACTTCATTTAGTCCTTTTTTAGAGAATCGGTATTCTGTTGTACGTTTTAAATTTCAAAGATTCACTATAATAAGAAATGTCACACTAAATTTAGACGCCGCCGTCTAAATGATGCCGACTAAGTTAGTGATAGGTGTAGTTCTATGTGGTACTCGGTCCAGAACCTCCACACGGTGCACCCTGGGCCTCAGAGACGGCAGCGCAACTCTCCCGTAGGGCTAATGCTGCCGCTTACGGCAAATTCCGACAGAGGCGGAGGGACTCTGCAGAAGATTGCTCGGAGGTTTTCCAAGTATCTCTTTGTCTTGCAGGGGGCACAGTGGAGAGCAGGCATGTGCTAAACTGGTTAACCGAACATCTGGCTTCACGTCATCGGAACTAATGATCAAATGGCTATGTCAGACTCGAACCAACTAAAGCCGCACGGTGATTCATCACATCGGCCTGCGTGGTGGTTGTTTGGTTAATCATGATAGCGTGTCACAAAGGCTGAAAAGCCGCAAGAGCTTTTACGCGTGCTTTGACTGCGAACCATCTCTAGCTAGAGTCAATCTTGGCTCTAGCTACGCGTAAACAATTGCCATAGATGTTCGTGTAGCAACCGGAAACTCTTCGAGGCATGACCAGACCAATCCAAATACCCATTTATGCATACAAATATTTGCACTGAGCGGGAATCGAACCCGCCCCTCCTGTGTGACGGCCGCGTTCACTACCACTACATCACAGATCCTGTTATTTTATATATATCATCTATTGAGCGTTAGGTTATTGAGGAATATGAGCTGTATTTTGATTGAAGAAGGCTTAATGAAGAATCACTGGAAATTTTGGAAAACCGGAGAAAGTTTCTAACAACCTATAAATACAGTTTTTAACGATTTTGTGAAAAGACCCTTTATCATTCATTCTTAATTTTTGGAACGGCAGCACTAACATTTTCAACTTTTAGCGATATCATATTCGAATTTAGCGCTGTCTTAGTGAACAATAATTTTAGTTGGACTAAACAACAATAGCTTTATGTCAATCATTAAGCTATAATAATAAAATTTTAGAGAAATTTAAGTTTAGAGATGTCAACAACAGAATTATCATCATAGTCATACATCTTAGTCAAATTCATATATCAATTTCTGTTACATATAAAAAGTACATTAGGTTCAAGTGTTTTTTTTTATTCCCTAAAAATTTCAAAACAGTGTTTTCACCTGTACACTATCGATCGTTACTAAGCAGTCAACAGGCGTGGCCTATTTGAGAACTATGTTACAGTCAACAAAAGAGATACGATACGATTGCATTTTTTCATATAAAGTTATATGTATAGGTGCAACCGTATTCTCTTTGTTGACTGTACCGAATGCTGAACCACAGAGCTCATTTAAAGGTTCTGCTAAACTTGGCTCGTACGTCTTACTAATGGTAATTTTGATAGGTTCAATTGATCTGGTGTCAGCTTTTAAAAGCATATCCACATATTCAGCTTGTTACAGTTATGTCGAACTCGATCCTCAATCGAAGATCCTCAATCGAGGATCGAGTGCTAGGTAATAGGCGCACATTGGAATAGGCCTATGTCCAGCAGTGCTGGGTTAATTGATGTTATAAATTCTATCCTATTTTATAATTAGATTCAACATTCGAAACTGGCATGTGCCACTGAATTTCTTATCTTTCGCAAACATATAAAAGTGGCTACGCCCCGCTTCTATTTCTTAGGTGGCGATATTGGCCTTGCGACAATATTTTGCCGAGATAAATTGCACAATTTTGAATGCAGAAGAAAGAATGGAACAAGTGAAAGAGTTTAGGAACTGAGTTTCAACCGAGAGTTGGAAAGTATATTGTGATGTCCAGCAAAGAGTTTTAGCAGGAAGTCAAGTGAATAATGCGCTGCATTGCTTTATGAACAGCCAGAATTAATATGAACGTCACGACTGATTGTACAAAGAGTACCTAGTAGGTAGTTTAAATATGGTAGTGGATACTTGGTTTGGCAAGAGATGAAACTGCACTTAATACTGTGGAAATAACAAGTCTGTGAGAAGAAAAGTGCGACATAACAATCCGATAACGATCATAAAGTCAACATCGTCGAAAGATCGATAAGGTGTCGTACACCGTGTGCGAATCTAATTGCGAACGGGACATATTGCGTCATACCCACCAAATCGAGCGATTAACGGAAACGTGGAATAGACAACACTTCGATAATAAAAGGTTAAGGTCCCATTGATTCTCTGCATTGGTCAATGAACAATTGAACATCTAAATAACTGTAATGAAGAAAATACGATACACTGGAAGCTGAATACTTCATCAGCCTCATTTCTCGCCCACGATACTGATATGTCTATTATTTGTTCAAATTTCAAGTATTATACAAATAGTATTAAGCCGATATACTTAATAGTGTTGATAGACTTTAAAACTGATAAGTTAGGAAATATTTTGACATGTATCTACAACTAGCATTTGCCCGCGGCTACGCCCGCGTGGATGTCGGTTATCGCAACCAAACATAGCCTATGTCCTTTTTCAGGGTCTAATCTACACCTATACCAAATTTCATCAAAATCGGTTCAGTGGTTTAGGCGTAAAGTGTAACATACAGATAGACAGAGTTACTTTCACATTTAGTATATTAGAATGGAAGTATGGAAGCTGTAAACGAAGTTAACTAATCAGCAAAGTTATGTAACACGGTCTTCGGTATCTAATATAAACTACCTATTGTCATTATGTGTAACCTACCTATTTAGATTCAAGAATACACGTAGCATTAAATTAGCACCAGATTCGCCTCTTTTAATCAACCCTCCGTCTATCACAAGTACCTAATCAATAATCATATTGCATATATATTATGGTATAATCAAACCCTTGATTTAAAGAGGGGGAACAAAACAGACGGGTCTTTCGGCAAAGTCAATATAATGTAGTTCACCTGCCAATCACCTACATTAAATATCTGACAGCTAATACCTACGTAATTGCACCCAGTGGAAGTATTCGTACCTCGGGTAGAAGTATACGTGGTACGTAGTGGTACGTACGTATTGGTACTGTCAGGACTTCTAGCTAGTCGATACTTGTGTAAATTTGTTATTTCTGTTCAATGGGAGGGAATTTGCAAAAAAAACCTGGGTTAATGTTAAATTAACGATTCAGAATTTTGAATTCTTGGTTAAACGAATAAAGACACGATTTTTTTACTTACATGGGCGTATAGCCAGCTTATACCCCTGGGGTGGGAAGATTTTTACGTCGAATGATCTACCGCGGCTGTTTTGTTATACACACTACACAAATACACCTACATGCAATGATATATTAAAAACTATAGAGCCGTTGTTCACACTCCAAACTCGATGGATTTATCTTGTTTAGTTTAGGAATTCCTACGACCACCTTTCTCCATTGTTAGACCAGCTCCAAGATACCATATAGTAACATCAAATAATTTGCCAACATCACAAATGAGTCTAAACATAACAAACTCACGCCTATATCCCCGAAAGGGTAGGCAGAGGTGCTAGCAACCACATAAACTCTAAACTCGATAAGTTTATCTTGTTTAGATCACAAGTGCCTTAAGATCCCGAGCCAGGATGCTGAGGATTATTCGCCAATCTTCAAAGGCGAGAGATCGGTACATGAGTGTGGCTAACAGTCCCGCACCATGAAGCAATGCGAGAGGATAATCGACTTCCGGATCCGACAGGAGTGTCAATATTAGTTTCTTCCCGATCATGAAACCATTTATCCAGCGTTTGCCCCCAAGGAATATGCGGAAAAACACAGAGCTAAGAATACGCATCTGCATTGCCTGTTTCTAGACATTCAGATGGCCTCCGACTGTGTTCCTCGCACGATGAGCTAGTGGGCATTGCGGTCCAAAGGAGTTCCATAGGCTTACATTGACACGATCCGAGACATGTACCACGGATTCTGGTTCTGTGGTTCGAACCGCTGTTGGCAAAACGAAAACCATCATCATCGGGGTACACCAAGGCTTCGTCCTTAGTTCTTACTTGCTCAGCTTAGTATTAGACGTTCTGTCGGACAGCATTAAAAACTCACGCTTCAACGCTTGCTCATGTATGCCGATGATATTGCGCTGATGTACGCAGACAGGAGCACATTCGTGCGAAGACAGAATACTTGGCGTTAAACTCAAAGGATTCCAACCCGTCCGGATAGGCGGCGACTTGATCGAGTGCACGGACCAGGTTGAGTACCTGATTCATGTGACTTGTGAAATCGATTACGACGCCAAGGCACGCTTGCCACCGCGTGGGTAAGTGGGAAATGACTGACGTCATATGCAACTAAAATGCCAATCAGGTGGAAAGGGAATGTCTATTAAACGCCATTAGGCCTGTCCTTTTACACGGATGTGAAGCGTGACCGCTGCTGGAGCGTCATAAGCAGGAGCTGTGTGTCACAGAGATGAAAATCTATAGATCGCGCTGTGAACTCTCGCTTCCGCGGCAGCCTTCACCTCCGTGACATCGCAGAAAAAATGCCGGAGGAAGGAAGGAAAGGAAGCCGCCTTGGCTGGTGTTGTCACGTTTTATGGAAACTGCCAGGATACGTGGGTAACAAACGCCTGACAAAATACGCCCCTGCGGGAGAGGTAGGTCAAGAAGTCCAGACTTGACATCGTGGAGGTCGACATGTATGCCAATGGTCTCACTGCAAAGGACGCCCAAGTTCGTGTAAAGTGGAGGCCGGTAGTAAAAGGCCGGAGGTAAAAGCCGGAAGGCGGATCGATAGTTCCGGGTTTATCATGCCTCAGATACAATCGGGAAAATGGGCCTCCATGATGATGATAATGACTTTAGGAGTTCCTATGACCACCAAAATAAATGAGCCCAAGCTAGATGGATTTATCTTGTTCAGTTTAGGTGTTTCAATGGTCACCTCTCTACTCCATCCTCAGACCAGCTTCATGGTGCCTATATGTAATGTCATTCAATCTTAAAATGTATGCTAAATTTCAGCTCAAATGGATACCTCGAAATTCTCGAAAACTGGTTTTCTTATTTTGAACGGATAGCTGTCTAAACATCGATTAAGAATGGAAAAAGTGGATAGCTCAGGCAGAACTTGAAACCGCGACCAGTCACTTAAAGGGGGAATGCTCTGACCACTGAGCTACCGAGCCTCGCCTGAAGCGTTCCAAATTCTCCTATACAACCGTCTTGGGGCGACTGTGGGTGTAATCTACCCATATTCGACGGTCGCTGATTCAAGTCCCGCCTGAGCGATTCACTCTTTCCATTCTTAATCGACTTCAATGTTATCGCATACTAATTTCTTTAAAATTTTATTCAATTGTCTAAACATACCTTTTATGCAAAAGTTAGCGCAGAAGACCCCCTATTATACTTTGATTAATGATTAGTACTATTGTTTTACTTTATATACTTTTTACGTTTACTTTATATTTTTCAACACACTTGCTCATAGACTGGCTCTAATTTCACCGCAATTTGACACATAATGACACCTATAATCAAACTGTGGCATTTTGATTGTTATATTTCACTAGTGAATTATACCTTTATTTAAATTATACAGGTTCAGTTGCTTTTCTTCTTAAAAAAGTTTCTACCCAAAATAGGTTAATAAACTGATTACATGTGCTCATTACATGCAACTTCATATTTAAATAAATAATTTTAATTTGTACGTATTTAATAAACAAAAGTTTTAATTAATTACTTAACATTAATGACTTTTCATTTCTTTGTAAAAACCAATTTCCGCATTTAGTCTTGCGACAAATTAAAAAAAGGGTCTTAAGACTTATAACTATACACACTTGTACCATAATGTACTATTGTCAGGGTTCCAGCTGCCCAGCCCCCCCCCCCCCCCCTGCCCCTTCCCCGCTATGCCCAAGCGTACTTATCAATGCAACTGGTTTAGTAGAATCATAAATAAAATACGACTAGAAATAAAATCACTGGGATGGAGCCGTGGGCATCAGCTAGTATGAAATAAACTTTAGACCTAAACGGCTCCTATACGGCCGAGTATTGCACAAAAGGTTCTTCAAAGGACAAAGAAAAATACTATTTCCTTGAATGTCGACGTTTGTTCTGTGAATTATTTTTTGTCCAAGTTTTGTGAACTTTTACTTTTAACGACAGGTCTGGGCACTCAGGTAAATAACGATACGCAGGTAGTGATTGCTATTGTCATAGATGTATAGGTGATACATTTACGTGTCTTTGTCTCCCTAACTATTGTAAGGACCTACCTACTACGTTTAGAAATTAAAGCAATCAGAATCTGAGTAATTGGAATAACTTGTTCTCGATTGCTTCGGTTGTCGGAGGCTTTTCTTTTTTCTTTTCTTGCTGGTCTTCAACCTAATTATTTTTAATACCCTAGTACCTATATAGAACACGTCATTGTAACTTCATTAAGCTGAAGGTAAAATCTCAGGAAAGAGCATCACCATTATAGACACCAAACACCACCCAATGTGACCATAAGTTAAACGGCCTCTTCAGAACGCCCTGTTTTAAGGATCCGGAACCAGGCAGAGGAGAAAGTGTGCTGGTAAATAATTTCAAGACTTTATATTACGGCAAAGAAGAGACGTACCTAACCGTTTGGTTCAGGGAAGAAAATAATCTGTGCTACCTACCTACTAAAGGTACATCTAACTGGAAACCAACGCATCAAGTACAGGCAGCATCAAAATAAACGTTGCGGTAAGGGTAGAAGATGTAGGTAATGACCAAGGTAGAGAAAGGGTGCTGATGGAAGTAATGGAAAGAAGATTGACAAAAACAGATTTGTAAATGGAAACCTGGTAAAAAACGACCTAGGCATACGTATCCCAATAAGACAATGGATGTATTAAGACCTGCAACCGGCGACTATGTATGAACACGAATTATGGAAGTTGTAGAAACGAAAGGCATTTGCCAGAACCAGGATCGAAGCAAGAGGAAAGATGTTGCCTCCATTTACCTCAATTGGAATGAGGCGTGATGATGTTGTATGACCGGCTGCTTTAGCATAACGCTTATAAGTTGGTGTGATCTGTGAATCATGCCAGTGTCCGAATTCAAACTAACCGAACAAAGAAACTAGACCATATCGCTGTTTTGTAACTACCTAGTACTCGTAGCAGTATTATAAACGAACGGTTCTCGTAAAATTTCGGAAACAGGTCAAAACGAAACCAAACTATCGCATATTTATAGGCACAGCCAGTATTGCCTTCGGCTCCGTCCGCGAAAAATAATTTCTGTGACGGAACCTATTCCATGTAAAAAAGGATATTAATCTGTGCTATTCTTGAGTGTAATCTATCTCTGCTGAAAAAGTCATGCAATAAAAAGAGTGACGAAGAAACATTCATCAATCCTTAGAAGTATTCTTATTGGTAGGGAGTAGGCTACTCTAGTGAAGTTTGTTTTTTTTAATGAAAACTCCATAGGTTAAACAACAATGAATCTGTATATATCACCGACAATTTTAAACAACAACCATGGCTATATTTAGCATGATACGATGGCCTGGTGAAACTGCAACGTCTACGATGCGGCAAGTCTTTAGGTGAACGAACTGCGCGCCTTGCCGTATCGCTGTCCAAACCGGATAGCAAGCCTACCTAGCCGAACGACCCGCCCGGAGGCAGGGACGCACATCACACTCAGACATTGTTCAACACGAAACCATTACTATTTACTTATTTGGCTAAAAAACTTGGTAATAATAAATTGTCTTGCAGTACGCGGAAGACACGTAGCTACCCTGTGAACGAAAAATACGAACTGGCCAAAGTATGAATGAGAAATAATTGCTATCTTATTTTTTCTAGTTTCTTAATTTCTGTCTCGTAAGAAACAATATGATATATCAATAGAACGAATACCAGTAGAGAATTGAATGAATACATATTGCATGTTAACCTTACTCATGAAACCATTAGCAGTGTAGACTTTTTTGTAATCGACGATGCGACGCAAACATTCCTACGCTTCGCAGCTGATTTTTGAGCGGAAGTGTGTGAAGTGTATCAGCTGATCGTCGACCCGCGACTCGCGAGTCGTACAAATCGTAGTAATAAAATGTAGGTACAAGAGGCGCCAATAGGTAGGCACTAAGCACTCGTTTACATACCAAATGTAGACGTGTAACTATTCCCGTTCTGTGCAAGTAAGTGAGATAAGTTGTCTGCATGTTTCGAGACCTAGAACTGGTCTCAAGAACATGAAAATAGGAATTTTAAGGTCCAATTTAGTCTTTTATTGTCGTTTCGTTGAGTTTAAACTCGTATTATCATTTATGTTAATCGTGAGTTCAATAGACGGCAAGCGCCACTAAAGTAACATAAATTTCCTTTTTAATAATATGAAAAAATTCTTGGCTTAAGTGCGACAAGGCCAGCATTATATGGCTCTCGCTGCTATTGAAAAAGGACAGTTAATTGATCCACATTTTTTATCAACCAGCTGCTCGAACAGCTGTTCATGCCGGAGACGTTCTATTACAAGTACTATTTAATGAACAATAATATTCCACTAATATGAAATTATAGTAACCTATTGCAGCCTACCTTATGGAAAATGCCTTAAGATCAATAATTATATAAATATTATGGAGTAAAAAAGTTTTTGTAATGCGAAAATCTAGCTGTATTTCTGTTATATACATTTTCGATGCCCATAATTCCATCATAAATAGCTATATAATTTACAACACGTGTTTAATATCAGACAATGGAAAGGGAATGAAAAGGGGTACCATTTTGATTTCGTCCTCCATGTTGCGAATCTGAAAACGCGACCATTTTGCATGTCGAATTAAAATGTTGTATAGTTTTCGAAAATACTACACTACATATTCTTTTTATTGAACAAATAGCGGTTACACATAAAACACATGTTCAGACAAAACACCGGCCGGTCAATCGGTAGACCTACCTTAACAAAGCTGATCGATGTTGTTGTCCCTTCAATATCCAACAGAAGAATTTTGCATGTCTTTACGATGTCGCTAATATCGTTTTTCTCATTCGCCATTTCAAAACGAGAATTTAATCTCTATTAATAAAGCACTTTATGATTTTTTCTGATTTATTTGACTAGAAATTCGTCCACGCTACACTACTACTCCACACTGGCACAGAAAAAACGCATTGATTGGGCGAATACAACGCCACCGAGAACACGCAGTTAACGTTCAGCTGAGAGAGATAGCAGCATGGCGAAGTCGCTGATTGGTTAAAGAGTGATAGAGACAAATTCTATTCTCAGTAGATGAAGTGAGATGCCAGACGGAAGGATATTCCTGTAACAATGCATCCAACATCAAGGAAAACTGCAAATGTTACCATATGTTCATGAAATTAGTTAGGGCGGTTATGCACTTAGAAATTTAATATAGGTGTGTAAGTAGTTGAGGGTTAATTCAGTTTGCAAATGTTATTTTTATTGTAATATTTTTGTACATTCTATTTCTTAGGTTATGTTACCTTTGGTATGAGACTGTACTTTGCAATTCGTACGATTATTATATACACAGAACAGAAAAACGTGATTATATAGTATAACTATAATAGTCGCACGAATTGCAAGCTGTTCACATATTTTTATACCCTGTCGGCTGCTTAAAATATAGGTTTAACTAGCTGTTTCCCGCGGCTCCGCCCGCGTGTATGTTGGTTATCGCTTAGTGTTGAGTCAACGATACTTTTCTAAAATAGCCTATGTTACTTCTTATTGCATCAGCTACCTGCCAATAAAAGTCCCATCAAAATCGGTCCAGCCATTTCAGAGATTAGCCGAAACAAACAGACAGACAGATAAAAATTGTAAAAAATGGTATTTTGGTGTATGGACCGAATTATAGTCATATGCATGTAGTAAAAAAACGGTTATTTCAATACTACAAGCAGACACTCCAATCTTATTTATATGTATGTTTGGACTAGCTGTTGCCCGCGGCTCCGCCCGCGTGGATGTTGGTTATCGCTTAGTGTTGAGTCAACGCTATTTTTCTAAAATAAAAATGGCCTATGTTACTCCTTATTACATCAGCTACCTGCCAATAAAAGTCCCGTCAAAATCGGTCCAGCCATTTCAGAGATTAGCCGGAACAAACAGACAGACTGACATAAAATTGTACAAAATGTAATTGTGGTGTACGTACCGTATTATATTCATATGCATGTAGTAAAAAGCGGTTATTTTAATATAACAACAGACACTCCAATTTTATTTATAGATATGTATGTATGGATCTATGAATAAGCAGCCTAGCATTATGTATAAATAAATATTTAAAGTGTGTGACACTCTCACACAATATTTATCACTAGCTGTTGCCCGCGACTCCGCTCGCGTTGATGTCGATTATAGCTTAGTGTTGAGTTATATTATTGTTATTCCATATTACATCAGCTACCTGCCAATAAAAGTCCCGTCAAAATCGGTCTAGCCACTTCAGAGATTAGCTGGCACAAACAGACAGACAGACATGTAAAAATTTAAAAAAATGTTATTTTGGTGTACCTATGTACCGTATTATATTCATATGCATGTAGTCAAAAACGGTTATTTCAATATTACAAACAGACACTCCAATTTTATTTATGTGTATAGATGTATACATTATCACTTTTGACTTTTGTAAACCTCTATAACATCGAGTTAATATTTTAAAGAAAAATTTGGTGATCGGTATAAGTTTAATGTGTGTAAGTTACACAGGTAGTTAGTTAGATAATATGTACGCATCTCACCCTCTACGACACCAAGCCAGAACTTCTTGGACCTACCCCTCCTATCAGGATCTGGCTGGCCAAGCATTTGTTACCGGGGGTAGAAAATGCCTGACCAACGTGACACATAGATACATGAAGGCTGCCACGGATGAGAGTTTCTCACACGATCTAAACGCGTGGACTCCGCACATTCACTTTAGCATTTTCATCTCCACGACCCGCAGCTTCTGCTTGTGTCGCTTCAGCAGCGGCCGCGCTTTACAACAGTGTCTTTTACACTGCCGGGCCTTATGATCGTTTTATGTTAAGAAAACAAGATGAAACCGATATTTTCATGTCCGTGAAACGAACGGGCTTAATTCATATTCTTGAACCTAAAATGTGCTTTATAAGCGCAGTAGGTACACATTTCTTGGATGTATGGGGTGCTACGGGCGGTAGACGAGTTCAAATTCACTAATTATAGAATTTTACAAAACAGTCCGTATCTTTTATATCACGCGATTTAGGTCTAAGATATATGGCTCATTATTAGAATTTATGTGAAAAATAACGGCAGCTTTCGGGGGCTTTTATTCTGGCTGTAATCAAGCTTGTATTTTCGGAACCAGAATCCTCAGTTCTACACTTTCTGGTTTTGGCTTTTGTGGGAGTGACTAATGTGTGATATCTAATCTCTCGACTTAGAGAAGCCTATGCTAGAGCCTCTTTTAGGGTCAATCCCCACTGAAAGAGCAGAGAATGACAGCAGCTTTTTGAGGTAAAAATATTACAAACCACTTGAAGGCGAGGAAGGCGCAGCGCAGTGCCGCGAGACGTCGCTCGTCCTCGCGAGTCTGCTCGCAGTCATTTCTAGTACAAAATTCTGGTCGACGCCGGCTGCAGCTCTTTCAGTGGGGATTGACCCTCAATCAGCAGTTCAGTCATACCATCTCTTCGAAGTTTGTGTGTAGTCCAAATATTGCTCGTTTCATATATCTTGGACCTAAAATGTGCTCAAAGTGTGCTCTATACGCAGTACACGTTTCTTGGATGTATTTTGAGGACATCACGAAGTGCTTTATTGGCCGTGGACACAGAATAATTAATTGCCGTGGACGAGCTCAATTTCACCAAGTATGGATTATTACAAATCTTTTTACCTTTTATACAGGATTTACAGGTGAGATAAGAAGGGTCTGAAACTGCCATAAAAAAACTTCGAATAATTTTCAAAATTAATAACTATTAATATTTATATTTGAAAATTGTAATAAATTGAGAGTTGTTTCGTAAAAACAATGTTATCTAGAAGTCTTTCCTCGCGCAGCAGGTACTCTTCAAACCGTACAAGCAAATTGTCAATAACGCCTCGACACGTGGCTCTTGCGATTGCCGTTACAACTTACAACTCGTTTTCTTTCATTTTTGAAAAAAAAAGGACAAATGATCCCTTGAGCTCACATGGCAGCCCATATACCATGACTTTGGGGCTATGTAGTGGTCTTTTTTTTGGAGCCCAATATCGGCAGTATTGTTTGTTGACATGACGTTCAAGTAGAAGTTGGACTCGTCACTAATGATTTGCGTACACGGTTTGAGGAGTACCTGCAACGCGAGGGAAGACATTTTGATAACATTGTTTTTAAGAAATAACTCTCTTTATTACTCTTTTAAAATATAATTATTCATTTTGAAAATTATTTGTAGTTTTTTATTGCTATTTTTAACCCCTCCTACCTCGCCATGACACCCTATATATTGCGATTTAGGTCCAAGATATATGGGACTAGCAATACAAACGAGTCGCCCATTCATGTAATTACCGCCATGGATGGCATGCATCCATGGTGGTGCTAAACTTACCTGTTAATTGGTACCAACTGCAGATTTCGATCTTCAACTATCATGGGTAAAAAAAAAACTATTAAATTTAAATATTTTTCTTATAATTTACAAACCAGTCATTTAGTTACATAATATTTAGAAATAAAAATGCCCGTTAACTAATAAAAAAATATTTACATATCTACTGTAGTCCTGGCTTAAAGATATTACGAGTTCTATTATATAATGAATAAAAAAATCTTAAAAATAAATATCTAACTAATTATACAATTGTCACGTATTTAAATGATCTAGTAAACTACTTTTACGATGGTCCTGCTTCTCTTCAAGTCTTATTTTCTTTACTAAATTCGGAGTGCCTATATTGGTAAAGGCTTTACGTTTTATTGTCACCTGAAAAAAAAAATTAAAAAAATAAACGTCTTTATAAATCAAACCGGCCAAATGAGAGCAGAACTTGCGCAACAATGGTTCCGTATTATCACGGTTTTCTTCTGGTTTTAGTATTTGTTGTTCTGTTCGAGAGATACGGCCTTGACACACAAACAGACAGACCAGAGTCTTAGTAATAGGGTACCATTTTTACAGTATGGGTACGGAGCCCTAACTAATGAATTGTTTTCCGGTCAACTTTGTAGGAGAAAGGGCAGTTGTAGGCTGTAAAGTATAGTGAGACAAAACGCAGGGTTTCAATAGTGATTCATGGATTTAAAATTGAAGAAGTTTGTAGCAGAATTATTCTAAAAAACAACTACTACTGCTACTATTACTACTAAATCGACTTGATGTCATGGTGTCACTTCAGCTTCCTTTTCGTGTGAACGTAGAATCTCTCAGTTCCGAAAGCTTCTGATAAGAGACAGGCAGACAGACAAACATTGAAAAAAAAAGCAGTTATTCCCATTATTGCGTTATTATAGTGAAGATGAAAACGCGACAAACGTATATACCTTGAACCAAACTTAATGGCGGCTCGGAAGTTAGTGCGAGTTTTGGCCAATGGCGTTTGAGAACGCCGATTGGCCTGAGTCCGCACTCGTGCGAACTTCCGAGCCGCCATTAAGTTTGGCTCTAGGTATATACGTCGAGGTATACCTCGGTACGTCATTTGTATACCTTTGGATTTTCTTCGTCGGGTGTGAGCGCTGCAAATACAAAGTTTCGTTTCCTACTATCCAAGGCAGCGATTTTGGGAGTGTCCTCATCAACCGTGGCCAGAGGGGTGGCGAGGGCGGCCAGCCGCGCCAGGGCAGTGCTCCCGCGTTTCAACACGGAGCTGTGGTACTTTTGCTGGAACACATTATTTAAGTTTTAGAATAATGTAAACGAGTAGGCAGTAAATTAAAATAAATTTCGGTATTTGTGTTTAATTTAACGAAAAAAGGTTCTCTTATGTTAGATGTAGATTTATCTCGCGTACGTTGAATGTATTTAGTCGTAGTTAGTTTGGTGGTAAAAATGGATGTTAAGTTATTAAATTAAAAAAAAGAACCCATTAGTATGCAAACTTTTCCTATACATTTAGATCAGAAAAAGTCAATATCCAGACGTCACTTGAACCAGCAATCAGTCATTTGCAGGGAGAAACTGAGCTACCTGAACACGTCCTGGCTCCTTATTCTGAGTGATAAAATGTTGGGTAACGATGCGCTTCTGCTAAATCCAATACATTTAAGTTTGTCTAGTTTTACGCCATTTCTCTCATCTATGTAAATATGTCCTCTCAAGCTGCGTTTGAAAGTCGATTTCTTTCAGAATAATGCCTCTGGCACAGAATAAATAATAGCACTACGTACAGAAGTTGCACTACTTTGATTTTGAAGAAAGCCGCTGCCGTTAGGGTCTGGTGTTAGGAATAAAATAATCAAACTAAATGTTTAGTCTTATTTTTATTTTACTATTTACATGTTTATATTTGTTTACTTTTATATAATGTTTGATGAATTTCTTACCTTCTATAATAATCCTATTAGGATAGGAAAAAGTGAATGCCCAGGTGGGACTCGAACCCACGATCTTTCCCTTACACGGGGAATGCTCTGACCACTGAGCCACCATTTACTACCGTCTTAGGGCGACGATGGGAGGCATCTACAGACATTCATACGAAATATCGGAAACAATGAATGATGTTGCAATCATTTTTAAACATTGTTTTTTGATGACTCCGCCCAAATAATCGAATGAAATTTTGAAGCATTTACTATGCTAACTTTTTAAATCGAATAAGATAGGAAAAAGTGAATGCCCAGGTGGGACTCGAACCTACGATCTTTCCCTTACAGGGGGAATGCTCTGACCACTGAGCCACTGGGCCACACCTGAAGCTATCCAAATTCTCCTATACTACTGTCTTCGATTCGAGTCCCACCTGGGCATTCACTTTTTCCTATCTAAATCGATTTGAAAAGTTAGCATAGTAAATGCTTCAAAATTTCATTCAATATAATAATCCTGTTATTAAATTCTTGTGTTGCAAAATTTCTGAATCATAAAACTAATTTTAATAAATATTCTGTCGGAAAGTGTGCAGAACAAAGACACGAAAGTGCAGTGACTAGAACAAAAGACGATTTGTGTTTGTGTTTATATGATAAATAACAGTGTAATAGAATAGGTAAATAGTATATAAGTTAGTATATAAGGTATTTGTAATAAATAAAGACATTTTTAACAGACAAATAGGGCACTAATGTAAATAGTCTTACGCAAACTGCCATTGTTTACATTTAGTCGTAAGAATTTAATCATTGATTTCTTATATGAATCTTATTAATATTGAATCCCATTAGCATAAGAATGTAGAAATATAAAAACTATGTACATAGCAGTAGTATATAAGGAAATAAAGGCACGTCAGGATTTTTCATTAGGCCGCATAGGCACTAAACGAGTTAGTTAAACGCAACTGACAAATCAGATTAAAGTAGTCAGAAACAGACGCGTGCCTATATTTCAAGGTCAATCGAACCATATAAAAACAGGTGCCATGTTGGCACAACACCTCAGTAGTCGGACAGAATTTGCACCAATAACAAGTCGGAATAAAACTCTGCAACATTTTTGTCAAAAAGTGTTTATTCCACCAACAAGAACCCCACACTCAGCTCGCCCACGCCGATCGAGGTACCCCGCCGAAGGTGTCTTCAGGTTTCAGCCCGTGACGACTCTGCAATCCCAGCAGTTCCCGGCCTTACTCAGCGCACCCGCCGTTTCTGTTTCTGATAAAAGTCTGGCGTTGAGTGTTGGGCCGGGAGCGTGCACATTTTCTGGTCCTGTCGAGCCGGATTAAGGAGCGTCACGGACACCAAAGGGTCCCTCCGTTTGTGGGGGTGAGTATAGTGTGGGCGGTACGTCCAAACAGTGCGCGAGTAAAATCGAACGAGTGCGCGAGTAAAATCGAGTGCAGTGCGCGAGTATAGTCCGTTTCGTGTGCAATCAAGAATCTGAAGATGCCGACTACGAGGTCAGAGCAGAAGAAAGCAGCGTCCGTCGTGGGGGCAGCTGGACCTGGGGGGGCAGCGGAGACCGCAACAGAAACGTCCGCCTCAGACAGAACCCCGACAGACATCAGTACAGAAACGGTGACCACAAGAGAGGCACCGTCAGCTTCGGAGCCACCGCCGTGTCCCGAAGTCCTACGGCAGTTGAAGATACCAGCACCTCGTCCAGCCACCAGCAAGAGGGGGGGAGGGGGTGCTTCAGCATACTCTAAAGCGAAGTCCGTCAAGATCGCGAAGGCGAAAGAAGAGCTACTCCGTCTGCGCATCGAACTAGCCGCCGCCAAGCTAGCCGCTTTAGAAGACAGCGAAGAAGAAGACCTGGAAGATCAGGATGATCCAGAACAGGTATCAGCAGCAGCAGAGGAAAAGGTTGGGGAATGGTTCAGCCGTCAAGAGCCACCCCAGCCCGCCGTCCTCGCTATTGAAAACACGCCGCATACAGAAGAGCCGAGTGCGACGCAGCCGACAGCGCCACCGGTTCAGCAGCAGCAGCAACAGCAGACACAGCAGAATATCACCGATCTGGCCGTAGCTATTACACAGGCGGTGAGAGCAGCGCAGCGACCGAAGCTCATAGAGCTTCCAAACTTCAGTGGGGCTCATCAGGAGTGGCTACCATTCAAAGCCGCTTATGCAGAAACCGAAGACAGTTACACCGCCATAGAAAACTTGAACAGACTACGAAGAAATCTCCGTGGGAAGGCCAAGGAAGCAGTCGAAAGCCTTCTCATGACCAGTTCACAGCCATCTGATGTTATGAAAACATTAGAGTCAAGATTTGGGCGACCGGAAGCCATCGCGTCGTCTGAGCTAGAAGCACTACGAAACCTACCGAAGTTAACAGAAACACCAAGAGACATCTGCATCTACTCTACGAAGATCACCAACGCCGTAGCAATATTGAAGACTCTCAACTGTGTGCATTATCTATACAACCCGGAAATTTCAAGATCATTAGTAGTAAAATTAACACCAGTTTTGAGGTACCGTTACTACGATTTCGCCGCTACACAGCCAAGAGAGATGCCAGACCTCGTGAAGTACGAAAAATTCATCAGAAGAGAAGCCGATCTGTGTGGGCCATACGCCCAACCTGAAAACTTCGTAGTGCAACATCACAGCGTGCAACAGAGGCGCCCTCAGCGTGTCAACAACGCAACTGAGCCACAAACAAGTAAGAAATGTCTCATATGCAGTGAACAGCAGCATCCGGCTTTTAAGTGTGAGAAATTCAAAAAAGCGGACCTCGATACAAGATGGGACATCGCTAAAGAGAAAAGGCTGTGCTTCCGGTGCTTGAAATATCGTGATAAAAATCATACGTGTACAGAGCGGCGGTGCGGAATAGACAACTGTAGCAAGACTCACAATACATTGCTACACTACAGAAGAAAACCCACTGAAGATAACAGTAATAACACGACTGAGGCTATCAACTCGGCGTGGACAGCAGCCAGGAAACAAACCTTTCTGAAGATTCTGCCGGTTCAACTATCAGGACCAACAGGTACAGTGAATACGTTCGCATTATTAGACGACGGTTCAACAGTGACTTTGCTCGACGACGCCGTGGCCGACGAAATCGGCGCGTCGGGACCTACAGACCCTCTTCGTGTGCAGACAATTAACAATTCGAAAACAGGATATCAACAGTCTCGTCGTGTCACACTGAAGATCAAAGGGATCAATACAGAACAGAATTCAGAAATTCAAGCTAGAACAGTGAAAAATTTGGTAGTTTCGTCTCAACGTGTCACCTACAGACAGCTGAGAGGATGTAGCCACCTCAAAGACTTGGTAAGTCAACTTACGTATGAAGAGGAGTCGAACCCGAAGATTCCGGCTTTTAAGTGTGAGAAATTCAAAAAAGCGGACCTCGATACAAGATGGGACATCGCTAAAGAGAAAAGGCTGTGCTTCCGGTGCTTGAAATATCGTGATAAAAATCATACGTGTACAGAGCGGCGGTGCGGAATAGACAACTGTAGCAAGACTCACAATACATTGCTACACTACAGAAGAAAACCCACTGAAGATAACAGTAATAACACGACTGAGGCTATCAACTCGGCGTGGACAGCAGCCAGGAAACAAACCTTTCTGAAGATTCTGCCGGTTCAACTATCAGGACCAACAGGTACAGTGAATACGTTCGCATTATTAGACGACGGTTCAACAGTGACTTTGCTCGACGACGCCGTGGCCGACGAAATCGGCGCGTCGGGACCTACAGACCCTCTTCGTGTGCAGACAATTAACAATTCGAAAACAGGATATCAACAGTCTCGTCGTGTCACACTGAAGATCAAAGGGATCAATACAGAACAGAATTCAGAAATTCAAGCTAGAACAGTGAAAAATTTGGTAGTTTCGTCTCAACGTGTCACCTACAGACAGCTGAGAGGATGTAGCCACCTCAAAGACTTGGTAAGTCAACTTACGTATGAAGAGGAGTCGAACCCGAAGATTCTCATCGGTCAAGACAACTGGCATCTGCTGCGCGTCTATAACACCAGAATAGGTCAACAAGACCAACCGGTGGCTTCACAAACGCCGCTCGGTTGGGTGCTGCATGGGAGTGACGCGAAAGCTTCGAGACGTCGCCACGAGTACATCTCTCATATGTTTGAAGAACAGAACGCAGACAACGATCTTGAGAAAATAGTCAAGCAGCACTTCGAGGTGGACAACCTACTCCTCAACCCGAGAAAGCCGAAATCCGATCCAGACGAGCAAGCTTCTTGTATTCTACAGCAAAATACAGTCCACACAGCCGACGGAAGATACGAGACAGCGTTGCTATGGAAACAACAACAAGTGTCATTACCAGACAACTACGAAGCCACTCTGAGACGACTACACAACATTGAGAAGAAATTAGACAGAGATCCCGACTTCAATCAGAAGTTTAAAGAGCAGATGGACGCATTACCAGAAGAGTCATGGCCGCAAGACACTTCAAAGATAGAAAACACAGAAGACTCGGAAGAGAAGGTACATCAAATCAACAGTAAAATAACAGATAAACTTTCAGAAGCCCTGCCGGTGGTCTCCCGCTTCTCTAGCTGGGATAGACTGCGCTACACTACAGCCAGAGTCCTTCAGTTCATACAGCTGTGCAGAAAGAAGACAGAAAACGTCAATTATCGTCGGACTCTTAAGGACAAGACAGCAGACCCAGACTGGCGTAGAACAAACGGAAATAAAAACAGTAAGTCACCTCCCACACAGCTGAGTACGTCGGTCGCTGACCCGTACTTGCCGATCTCCGCCGAGCTTCTGCGCGCCGCCGAACATCTACTCATGCGAGCCGCGCAACAGGAATCATTCGCCGCCGAAATACAGGATTTACAGCAGGGGAGAGCCGTACAAAAAGATAGTCGTCTACACCAGCTGAGCGTCATCACAGTCAACAGTATTCTACGGGTCAGAAGTCGTATTCAAGCCACCCGAGACGTGTCTGAAGAATTTAAATCGCCAATGATTATAGATGGCGATCACCCAACCGTCAAGCTGTGGATCGAGTCCGTGCATAGAAGATTGCATCATTCGGGAGTCGAAGCAACGATCAACGAATGCAGACAACACTACTGGGTCGTTCGCCTACGCCCAGTAACCCGCTCGCTGCTACGGCAATGTTTACATTGCCGTATTCGAACCCAAGTGCCGCCGTACCCGAGGACGGGTGATCTGCCGGAGTGTCGCTTAGCTCATCATAAGCGACCCTTCACACACACAGGTATCGACTACTTCGGACCATTAACGGTTACAGTTGGACGTACCAATCAGAAGAGGTATGTCGCCATCTTCACCTGCCTCACGACGCGCGCCATACACTTAGAAATGGCGCACTCACTCAGTACCGACTCAGCCATCTCCGCTCTACGTCGGATGATGGCAAGAAGAGGATGTCCCGAAGAGATCTGGTCTGACAACGGGACCAATCTCAAAGGCGCAGATCGCGAGCTTCGAAGATCCATAGACCGAGCTACAGAACAGGAAGCAGCCAAGAAGAAAATATCGTGGCGCTTTATCCCTCCTGGTGCCCCCTTCATGGGTGGGGCCTGGGAACGTATGGTGCGGTCAGTCAAGACTGCGTTGGCCGCCACACTGCACGAACGACGGCCCTCCGAAGAAACTTTAACTACTCTACTGGCAGAGGTAGAGTACACCGTGAACAGTCGCCCACTGACACACGTGTCGGTGAACCCGGAGGACCCCGAAGCACTAACTCCCAACCACTTCTTGCTGGGAGGACCTGGAGGTGTGCAGCAGCCGGGCGCCTTCGACGAAAAGGATGGCGCCTCGAAGTCCAGCTGGCGAGCAGCTCAACGCCTGGCCGACCTCTTCTGGGCCAGGTGGCTCCGTGAGTACCTGCCGGAGCTTCAGAATCGTCGTGTGCCAGATGGACGTGGACCCACAATAGGCCAGAATGACCTGGTCTTGCTGGTGGATCCCAACGCGCCCCGCAACATGTGGCTGCGTGGGCGAGTCATCACCACCTACCCCGGACCTGACGGCGTGACGCGGACCGTCGACCTTCAGACCAAGGGAGGAGTGCTGCGACGACCGGTGAGGAAGCTGATAGTGCTGCTAGCTGCGAGTTCTGCACCGAAAGAGTGCGACTTCGTCCCACGGGGGGAGAATGTGCAGAACAAAGACACGAAAGTGCAGTGACTAGAACAAAAGACGATTTGTGTTTGTGTTTATATGATAAATAACAGTGTAATAGAATAGGTAAATAGTATATAAGTTAGTATATAAGGTATTTGTAATAAATAAAGACATTTTTAACAGACAAATAGGGCACTAATGTAAATAGTCTTACGCAAACTGCCATTGTTTACATTTAGTCGTAAGAATTTAATCATTGATTTCTTATATGAATCTTATTAATATTGAATCCCATTAGCATAAGAATGTAGAAATATAAAAACTATGTACATAGCAGTAGTATATAAGGAAATAAAGGCACGTCAGGATTTTTCATTAGGCCGCATAGGCACTAAACGAGTTAGTTAAACGCAACTGACAAATCAGATTAAAGTAGTCAGAAACAGACGCGTGCCTATATTTCAAGGTCAATCGAACCATATAAAAACAGGTGCCATGTTGGCACAACACCTCAGTAGTCGGACAGAATTTGCACCAATAACAAGTCGGAATAAAACTCTGCAACATTTTTGTCAAAAAGTGTTTATTCCACCAACAAGAACCCCACACTCAGCTCGCCCACGCCGATCGAGGTACCCCGCCGAAGGTGTCTTCAGGTTTCAGCCCGTGACGACTCTGCAATCCCAGCAGTTCCCGGCCTTACTCAGCGCACCCGCCGTTTCTGTTTCTGATAAAAGTCTGGCGTTGAGTGTTGGGCCGGGAGCGTGCACAGAAAGCATGTACCTACATTGTGTAATAATGTTTTTCAATAGCGATAATAGAAGTTACAAGACTGACCGTTTGCTAAAGTCGCATCACGCGTGTGCTCGGTAGCGTGCTCAAGCCCTGACTGCGATTGCAGCCTGGGGCTGTAGCGTGCCGGAGGTACTTATTTCCGTACTTATTCCGCCTCTGGTCACGAACTAATCGCGGGTTCAAGTCCCATCCAGGATAGGATGTTGACTTTTCCAATTCTAAATCTATAATATTGATTTTCTATAATTAATTATAACCGAAAGAAAGTAAAAGAAATAGTCTCTATTTACCTGTAATATTGAGAATGATTTCTTAGGGCTGGGTATATCTTTAATAGTTTTCTTTTCCGGTACAACAGGGCTGTCTTTGGTTTCTATCTTAGACTGATTTACCTCCATCAGTAGGGTAGACATACTCTTAGAGCAGAGGTTCGCTTTGATGATTGTAGTTCTGTTGACTGTCACATTGACGTTTTCTTCTTCACCTTGGTTTTGCTGAAATATTAGTTTTATTTATAATTCGAAATGAAAATATTAAGTAGGTATTATAAATGAGGAAGTTTGTGAGTATAAATGGATATAAGTATAAATAATATAATTTAATTCTTAAACAGATGCATAGTCAGGAACAAAAAATAGTTACACTCGTAACTTCACAAAGCAGGCAGGCAGTTTTTTAGTTCAGTACATTGTTTTGGCAAACTTACAATATTTATCTAGTGATCAAATTAACTTATCAAAAATAAAATATACACTAAACATATTATTGAGCAAGACTGAATAAAGCTATAAATATTCTAATCTATATTGATTCTGCCAAATTCTGCAGTAATTGTAAACGTGACAGACATAATACATTTTGCCGCAAGATGGCACAAAAATAAATACATAAATAAATAGCACAATTGTCACGAAAGCTTTATTACATTACCGACGAGTTTTTTATATGCTTACATGCTTGCATTATCATGTGTTTAAGTTCTGTAATAATTTACGTGATTCTAAGTCAGCAAATAACCGTTTAAACTATTTTTTTTCTTTAAATGAGTCTACTAGTGCCATCTATTCATTTTTAAATATGACTACAGATCTTTTCTTCGTACCGGTACCCCATTATAGATGTTATTCTTACACGCAAAGACAGCTGAACTCAATTTTATTATAGAGAAAAATCATAAGAAACTTTGGTATTTCGTCAACCTTAATTAAGTTGACGAAATACCAATGTCCAATACCACGTTTTCGTGACTATAATAAGATTTAACTATTTTAATTTTGTACGTTTTCGTAAGTTTTGATAGCACACGTTTCAAAAACGTTTCAGTATTCATTCATGGTGTCAATATTATGAATATTATCATCTTATTCATTCAACTATGCTAAATGCGAATGGCCAGTGGATGTGGACACACAATACATCGAAGTTCCGCTGCTTCGTAGTTAGACTGACCCCAGTAGAATCTCATTCACTATACTCTACTGTGATTCTACTCACCATTTGCTTCAAGAACACCTCTCGCTCGTGTCTCTGCTTTCGCCACTGTTCCTCAGACTCAAATTCCTCCTCTTGAGTGTCAGTGAGGTCGTCAGGTACCGTACCAGTTTCTTCATCGCCTTGAAGATAAATCTTTACGTAAATAAACCCACGCTCACAAGAATTCCACGTTTTCTTAGTTTGTTTTTAATCGTAATAAGACCAAGATATGTGGCGTATTAAGTGCTAAATTGTCACAATGTTCAGTGATCGCTAGTAGACACATTGCTACTTGGTATGTATTGCATAAATTAATTTAAATTAAATGGTATTCTAAAGTGAACATGATCTCTAGTTTAAGAGTTTGAAGCAATGTAGCCTCACCACGCCGATTTGTTTATGTCACAAAAGGCGTCGTAAATTACAAAGATATCCACAAATATTACTACTGAGTATTAGCTACGACGTCTCCTATGGTAGTGTCCTACAATTTACAGACAAATATTTCTTCCAAAAAAACAATCTGAATTCAAATTTTCAGCAGAAGAATCTTACCAGCATTTCGCCACCGGAATTTACGCTGTCTGTGTCCACCACCTAAATCACCATCCTCGAACAATAGCTCTTGCAGTAATCTCACTTCGCGTTTGTCTTGATCCAATACGTCTCGCCTGGAGAACAAAATCCATACTAATATATTTGAAGAGGTGAGTGGATGAAGGACGTAACTAACAATTTCTAAATATCGAGATAATCGGCTTCAAAGTTTGAACATTTCATTTGCAATTATTATGTTTTCTTATAATTTATGTCGTAATATTATGGGGTCAAATTATAGAAATTGCCCATATTTATTATCGGAGATGCATAAACATACAAATAAGTGGATGGAAATTTATTTATTTGAAAAACTGTGTATATACATTCTTCATCCATTGACAATGTAATAGAAATTACGAATATTAAGATTGGAAGAAGGCAGTATGTAACATTAAATAATATAAAAAATGCATATTTTGCGAAATTTTATCAACTTAATCTTGGGCAACGAGGTTATGTTATCAATATTGATATTCAGGTTTCCAGATTTTTATTTGTTTTTTAACATTAACTTACGTTTTTTCAGAAATAAACTAGTAAGTTGGTACTTTATTTTCTTCCAACTTTAATGTCTACTGCTAAACCTTTTTAACATATCATCACCATCTCAGAGTTGAATACCGGTCACACTTCAAACTTTTTACACTTTAGAACAGTCAAGACAGTCATTCATAATCATCTTTGCATTAGTCCTGGTCGCATCCCAGGCTTTCACCCCGGAGTCCGTGATCCGCTTTCCGGCTTTTACTTTTCAACTTTACACGGTCTTGGGCACCTATGGTGTGAGACTATTGGCACGCATATCATCCTCCATGACGTAAGGTCAGCACTTTTTGGGTCAACCTTCTTACCGGGGCTCGGTGCAGGTGGTATGGCTAAACATAGCCAAGCCAACATGACAAGGCTGCCCCGGATGCGGGACTTCCTCACGCTATGCTTAGGTGTACTTAATCCATCCACCGCAGCATACTCATCTCCGTAACACGCAGCTCCTGCTTGTGTTGCCCTAGAAAAGGCCATGCTTCGCAGCCGTGTAAGCGGACAGGTTCTTGGGGTCACAAATTCCACTTGTTAACTCACGCCGCTTGACCCATATAGCAGCGTGTTGACGCCAAGTCATCACCTGTGCGGTCGGGTGTAGGATCTGTGGAGTACGCCATATACTCGATCGTCGCCACATTTAACTTCGGGCGGGGAGCAGGCGCCACCTTTTATCACAGATCTCATCAAACTACCCCTGACCAATCCACCAGTGCGAAACAAACAGCATAAATGAGCAGCCGCGGAGTCTCTGATGCTGTTCGACGGAACGTTTAATACCAGGTTTAACAGAAACAGACATCCTTTCCTTGGTGAGCACTTCGACAGTAATTTTTTTTGTACATATATGTCATACGACACCCAAGTGGTTTAATTAGCCAGATAAGTTAAGGAGCAACTCGGAGAGTTTTCGAGCGTAGTCGATTTCAATTTGGAGTGGAATTGGTTTGGAGTCGGTTCGGAGTTGCAGGTAGTGGAGTGGAGTAAGAAGGGAGTTGAAGTGGAGTCGCTTTTAAAACCGGAGTGAAGTCGGTTTGAAGTCGGTTCGGCGTTGAAGTAAAGTCGGTTTGGAGTTGGTATGAAGTCGGTGAGAAGTCTGAATTTCGAAGCGGTGGGAGTCGGTTTAGAGTTGGAGCGAAGTCGGATTGTAACCTGTGTGGACTCGGATTAGAGCCGGAATGGTGTCCATTTGGAGTCTGTTTGAGTTGGAGTTGGAGGGAGGTGGAGTCAAGTCGGTTGGGAGTTGGAATAAGTTTGGTGTTTGTGTGGGAGTGGAGTTGGAAGGAGTCGGAGTAGAGTAGGAGGGAGGTGGATTGAAGTCGGTTTGGAGTCAAAATGGAGTCGCCTTGGAACTGAAGCGGAGTCTGTTTAGAGCCGGAGTGGAGTCGATTTGGAGTTGGAGGGAGTCCGAGTGGAGTTGGGAAGGACTCAGAGTGGATTCAGTTTGGAGTCGGTTCGGAGTTGGAGTGAAGGCGGTTTAGAGTTGCAGAGTCGGCTTAGAGCCGGAGTGGAGTCGGTTTGTAGTTGGAGTTGGAGGGAGTCGGGGTGGAGTCAGAATGAAGTCGGTACGAAGTCAGAGCGAAATCAGATTGGATTCTTTTATATTTGACATCCAATGCGTGAAGTTCAGCAACACATGTGTGATGTTGGCTGCTGATGCGCAACATGACATATCTTCAACGATTGCTCATTCGTGGACTTACAAAATTTTGCCACTGCTGCGCGTCTTTGTTGTACGAGAATTTCGCACAACATGGTACGTAACAATGTTGCTTTTCAATCAATGTTAATGGCTATTCGGTTTCAAGGAGGGCAGTAAAAGTTGAGACCATATACTGTATAGACACAGCTTCGTAAGAAAATTCGTCAAAAAAACTGTGTAGAAAATCGGTTTTGCGTGAGTTAGCTAATGTAAATATTGTTCTTTAATCTGACAATGTGTGCACGTCATAGCATGTATGTATGACGCCGTTTTGTCACACTTGTGGCGTCCATAGAGTTGGATTAAATATAGGATAGAGATTAAAAGATTCAATCTGGTATAAAAAATAGATAATGAGCTAATATATTTTGACATTAAACTGTACACCATACTGCGCCTTTTTGTACCGTCATGTATAACGGTAACAAAAAGTTGCTCATTGTGGTTAGTGAAGTAGTGATTTTTCAGAGTATTTACTAAGTTTTTTGTTATATACAGCCAGTCTAGTAGAATACATAGAAGAGCAGCAAATAAAGCATCGTGGCAGTGCATTTTCCTGCACATAACCCCTTCTTCCATGGAAGAAATACGTTTAATTCACCAATTTCAAATGGAAGAAGGTGTTAAAACACATACCTCCTTCTTCCATGACACTTTTGCTTTTTTTGTTGCAGTTATGTCCTTCATCTTCTGGTATTTTTGAAACTAAGCTTAAATTGCGGGGTTTTTTGGTCTGATATAGTTTATATACACCTATAACCGCCATTTAATGCAAAAAAACAGAAATCTCAAAAATGTTAGTTACGCCCTTCATCCACTCACGTCTTTATTTTATAAATGCGAGAGTAACTCTATCTCTCTGTTAGGTTCTCAAGCCTAAACCACGGAATCGATTTTTATGAACTTTAGTATAGGGGCAGATTAAACCTTGAGAAAGGACAAGTCATTTAGTCGCGATAGCCGAATCCATGCAGGCGGGTCGCGGGGAACAAGTAGTATTATTAAAACTAAGGATCAACTATTTTTTTTATATTTTTAGGTAGCTAGTGTGTAAGGAGCAATTCTTATGATTGAGAGGTGGCCAAGATTCAGGGCTTCCAATCTTGGCCATTAAATTACCGACATCAATCTACCCCTAGCACAAGTAATTTAGCTTAGCTGGAGCGGTTAGGCAATATAAATAGAATCGGTTCGATTATTAACAGTTGCAATAGGTGAAAATTTTCTAAAGGGAAGCTGGTAAAAAAAAGTCTTATTCTGATATAATTTGTCAAACATCTTTACCAATTCTGCAAAGGAAAGCTGGCAGGAATCGAGTTATAGTATATTTATAGGACTCCTCGCTACTGGTTACTAATATCCTTCTTTAAAAAGCACAACTGGAGATTTTTTGTGCTGTCAGTTGGAAAGGCTTGTCCTGCTTTATCTTCTGCACTGACGGCACAGAAACTATCTGTTCTTACAGTGTCAGCAGCACTAGTATGACTGCCTTGGTGTTATACAGCACGTCCATAGGCCTCGATAACCACTTTCCATCAGGTGGGCCGTGTGTTGTCTGCCACTTAAGCAGTATAAAAAAAACTGGAGAAAAGTGAAAATCTTATAAAGGTAACCCGATGGAAAAAGTTCTCACCCCGATCTGGTTTATCAAATTGAAACATATCTACCATCTCTGCAAAGTGAAGCCGGCAGGAATCGGATTATAAGAACCTGTCGCCACTGTCGGTTCTTTGGAAAATTCAAACTCACATGTGTATCTGCCCCAGTTCCTTCCTGAGCTTGCCCTGGTGGAAAACGTCGTCGTCCCCCTCCTCCCGCTCCATCCTGTCGAGTCCATGTTCGTCCTCATCCCCAGACCCGACCCACTCGTCCTCACTCGTGAGCTCAGCCTCTTGCTCGAAGAACGCATTGGCTGGGCGTTTTTTCTTTGGTTTGTCGGGTTTTATCTCTATCTGTAAGTATATATTTTGAAATGTACGAGTCAAGTCGTTTGTAACTTGTATACCGAGTAATTGCAGTCAATGCAAACAGTCCTAGCACCATTGTGCTATTGATTAGTCAATCAAATCTGATTGCAGTTTGCGGACTGATTGCATTTAGGGAAATGAAAAGAAAAGAAACACGAATGGCAGAGTTACTGCTGGACTACGCGATAATGATTCAAGAAGACAGTTTTTTGCATGTTGGGCGTTCCCAACTTGCCACTAATCCCAAGCCTCTCAGGAAAATCTGAGAGGCTTCCTGGAAATAAACTTAACTTTAAGCCCAGTCGCATCTGAAGCTTTCGCCTCGGAGTTTGCGGTCCGCTTTACCAGTCTAACTGCGGGTTTGGCTGAACTTTGAAAACAAACTATTGACTCATACGACAACACTCCGACAACATGTCGGTAAGGTACGCCAGCTATTTGGTTTTTTATCTGCTTCGGCGTGAGCTAAGTTCTCGCCATCCGACAAATATGACCTACACAAGTATGACGGACTAACCGACATTCACGAAATTGTATAGCTTAGAGTGGAGAATAAAATCACAGCCTTCTTATTCAGATGTTATGTTGAAACTTACCTCGTTCTCTTCCGAGTCATATTCGACCTCTCTATCGTCATCTTCTTCCACTTCTGACCCATAGTCAGCCTCTTCTAATCCTAAACCACCTTCTTCTTCATCTTCATCATCTGGAAATGTCAATATGGAGAAACTTAAAATTTTGACCAATTGGTTAAGCAAACCAATGAGAGCGTACAAGCTATAATAAAACATCTTTTTCCGATTGCTTATCCTGGTTGCATTCTAAAGGGATGATTCCGTACCCGACCGCCTACAACTGCGAATGTATGCAGCAGTATATATTACTTGTTAAGCTTCGATACGGATAAAGGGGACATTGAGAAGCGTCTGCAGTTGTACTATGCAGTAACCCATGGAATCATACATTTAGCCTGCGTATAGGAGTCGCAGGTCCGTTCAACGCTTTTTTTCCATGATTTGACTTTAAGAGGAGTGACTGCCATCTAAACTTCCAACCCCAAAATGAAAGCCTGCACCAACGCCCGCAGGTGGTGACTGACGGCCGAGATATTGGTGCAGCTGTCTTGCAGGTTTTTAACCCAAAACAACTTGCCCTACCCCATTCCCGCTTCACCACCGAACCCAACGCATAATCTTGTTCTAAACAATTCGTTTAGTCGAATATATATGGAAGTCACTGCAATAGGGAATGTGTATTATGATTCAAATACCGCGCAATTATTTTTACATTTAGTGTTTTTTTTTTGGATTTACGTACATATTAATATGTTAAATATAATAATCACGATTTGATTAAGAAAATAATTAACAAAAAAAGTTGAGAGGGAAATCCAAATGAGTTAAAACTTAACGCTATTGGTAGGAAGGTCCGATCAATGGTGATCCGACTTGGAACGGATTCTGACGTCATATCTCATAATAAGAAATATCAGCCCGTGTCGTCAAGTGTCTATTTGTTGTGCTGTTGCATTATTAAATTGATGTAAAACACAAATACTAATATTTTACAATCCGAAACATTTTTGCAACTATTCACGACATCATTTAGTTGTTAGCTGTCATAATACAATGACGTCACGACAAGCGCGACAACATGGCGGTAGTTTGAAAAGCTGATATCAACCTACTATTTTAACACTTTTTTAAAAACCAAATATTGTTTGTTCGGCACTGTTTCTTTTTTAATATTTTTATAACGATGTAAATATTCATTTAAAAATATAAAAACAAATCATGCATATTCCCTATTGCATGTAAAACGTTTATAGCATAACTAGCTGTTGCCCGCGGCTCCGCCCGCGTGGATGTCGGTTATCGCTTAGTGTTGATCCGACGCTATTGAGCATTAAATTCGCCTCGCTGCTCAACTTTGTCCTCGACTAAATGTACTCACCTCTGTTCTCGACTTTCTACTCGCCTCTATATTCGACCTCTCGCCTCTCTACTTGCCCATCCATTCGATCTCTACTCGCCACTACATTAATTTTTCCACTCACCTCCCTATTCGCCTTTCTACTCAAGCCTTTACTGCATTCTATTTGGCTCTCTAGTCGCATATCTACTTGCCCCTGTAGTCGACTCTACTCGACTTTCGATCTTTACACGCCTATCCACTCGTCGCTATAACAATCTCTACTCGCCTCTCCACTCGCTTCTATATTTGATTCGCTACTCGACTATGTCCGTTCCGAAGCTCTAATTCAACTTTGTACCAAATTTCATGAGGACATCTTAAAAGAAATTCTTACTATTGCTACGCCCGGCGCTTGGCCACTTCAATATATGGCCAAATTTCCATAGGAGTGAGCGAGACGGCACTGTAGAAAGAGACAGCATGCCTTGACGTCACTGTTCTAGAAGGAATGGAATGAATAGAACGAGACGTCAGGCTAGAAAGAGACAACATGCCTTGACGTCACTGTTCTAGAAGGAATGGAACGAATAGAAAGAGACATAAGACCTAATAGAACCTCCCAGAAAGTTCCTGTCTTTTTCAGAACGTACCTGTCTTTTCTCGATCTTTCGCTACTCGGCCGCCCCTTATATAAAAGGCGAGCTAACAGCCGCTGCTCAAGTTAGTCTAAGACTAGTATTCGAAGCGAACAAAGCGATAAAGTGTGTGAAGCTATACAGTGCGATTATACAAGTGACTGTGTGTTGTGTAAGGAAGAGTTTTCGAATTTCTACGCGCTTTGCTGTAATTGAAGTGAAGCTGAATAAAGCCTGCCTTCAACGGTTGTCCTCGCATTTTCTATTTAAATCGATCCCCACGCTCGTAACAACTGGTGTCAGAAGCGGGATAGAAAATGCCGATAACGCCGAGAGACGACAGGGAGGGTGTTAAAACCAGAAGCCAGGCCGCGGAAGAGGCTGCGGGTACTCCGAGTACGTCGACGGGTGCTTCAAGATCATCATCGGAAATTAACCTGAACGCGATTATGACCTTATTGAAGGAGCAGGCTCGTCACCAGGCAGATCAGGCCCGTCGCCAGGAAGAGCAGGCCCGTCGCCAGGAAGAGCAGGCCCGTCGCCAGGAAGAGCAGACTCTACAATTGAAGGCACAGCTCCAGCAACAACAGGAGGAGCTGATCTGTCGCCAGGAAGAGCAGGCCCGTCACCAGGCAGAGCAGGCCCGTCACCAGGCAGAGCAGGCCCGTCGCCAGGAAGAGCAGGCCCGTCGCCAGGAAGAGCAGACTCTGCAATTGAAGGCACAGCTCCAGCAACAACAGGCAGAGCAGGCCCGTCAACAGGAGCAGGCCCGTCAACAGGAGGAGCGTGCCTTGCAACTAAAGGTTCAGCTCCGGGAACAACAAGAAGATCTATTTGCCTTCTTGAAAGAGTCTAAAGCAGAATGGCAAAGAGAAATTCATTCAGTGCAAGACAGAATAGAAAGCCACGACAAGAAATTTGAGAGTTATGAGGAACGGTTGCAGTCTGTGGCTCAAAACGTAAAAAAAATGGAGACGAAAATAGCTTGCGGAACAGCTGGCTCTGTAACCATTCCATCTGCACAGGCTGTCGGGAAGTTCAAAGTACCGCCATTTGATGGGACCTCCTCGTGGACTGCATACAAACTGCAGTTCGAGTCTGTGGCAAAGGCGAACGGTTGGGATAAGGAGCAAGCCAAAACAGCATTAACATTGGGGTTACGAGACCAAGCACTCAGTGTTTTAGAGGCGCTTGGAGGTGAAGTGACTTACGACCGCCTTCTTGAAGCGTTGGAATCACGTTACGGTGATAGTCACTTGGAACATGTCTACCGTGCCCAATTGAAGGACAGAAACCAGCGTCTTAGTGAGTCTCTGCAGCAGTGGGCTTTGGAAATAGAAAAGCTGGTGAGAAAAGCTTACCAAGGAGCTTCTTCGTCATTTGTTGACAGCATTTTGGTGCAAGCTTTTATTGACGGGATCAGAGACTTGGAGGTGAGAGCTGCCGTCCGTCTGGGTCACCATGCAACCCTTAAAGATGCTGTTGCTCACGCCCTTGAAGTGGAAGCTGTACGACATGACCCTCGAGCACATAGATTGCGTGAGATCTCAACAAATGAGCAACGTGTGTACCGTCGGGAATTCACACCCAGGTGTTATTTCTGCAAAGAGCAAGGACATATTCGGTCTAGCTGCCCGAAACGGACTCAACAAGGTAATGGCCAAGAACAAACGGCGCGACATCCAGATGCGCCGGAGCAACAGGGAAACGAGTAAACGCCAGGACTGCGGGACGGGTGCTGGCTGGTAGTGTAAAAGTCCCAATTCTGATCTCTCAAGCCAATGATGGAAATAGTCTGGTCATCGAAGGAGGTATTGATGGATCACCGTGCCACCTCACCATTGATACTGGAGCAAGTCGGACCGTGATTAGCTCTCGGCTGGTGAAAAATGTACCTAGAGATCATCTACATCAACTTAAGCATCTCCATCTGCAGACAGCTACCGGCCAGCGCATTTCCGTCCGAGGAGAGCAAGAAGTGGCGTTGGAAGTCGGTGATAAGACCTATTGGCATAAAGTCATCGTCGCTGATATCTTAGATGACTGCATCATTGGATTGGATTTTATGAGAAAATATCGCTGTAAAATCGACGTGGATTGTGGCGTTCTGAAAATTGGGTTCCACGAAATTCCCATGGAAGGTGGCGCATGTGGAAAAGTGTTCTGTGCAAAACGAACTGTACTCCAGCCTAAATCACAGACCCTAGTGCCAATAAGACTACCTCAATATGGCATCAATTCTCATCGCTGTGCATTGGTGGAAAAAGTAGACGGCAGTAGTCCCTGGATACCAGCTCGTACTGTGGTAACAACACCAACCACAGCCGTTATAAGAATTTTAAATATGAGCGACAACGAGTGCGTCTTAAACAAAGGGACACTGCTTGGCACTTGTGAGGAGATCTCGTGGATACGTAGTTGCCAGGGTTCGACCAAAAGCGATGCTACAAGTGACAGAGAATCAACAGTGCTGAAACTACTAGAAGATTGTCGCAATGACCTCAGTAAGGTAGAGATGCTGAAGGCGCGGAACATGCTGCTACGTTATAAAAACGTCTTTTCTATGCATGGTGGTGACATTGGCAGAACTGGAGTAGTACAGCATAAAATCGATACTGGTGAGGTAACGCCAATCCGTCAACGACCACGACGTGTACCGATTGCTCGAGAAAAAGAGGTGGAGGAAATGATTGAAGAGATGAAGAAGGACCGTATCATTGAACCCTCGGTCAGTCCATGGTGTTCTCCGGTAGTCCTTGTAAAGAAAAAGGATGGAACCACCAGATTCTGCGTCGATTATCGCCGACTGAATGATGTTACGAAAAAGGATAGTTATCCGTTGCCAAGGATAGATGACACTTTGGACACCTTAAGTGGCATGCAGTGGTTCTCAACATTGGACCTCAAGAGTGGGTATTGGCAAGTTGAAATCAGTCAACGAGATAAGGAGAAAACTGCGTTTTCTACTGGAAAAGGTCTCTGGCAGTTCGACGTCATGCCATTTGGATTATGTAATGCTCCGGCCACTTTTGAGAGATTGATGGAACAAATACTTGCTGGACTGCTGGGAGAAGCCTGTCTGGTATGTTTAGATGACATAATCATCATTGGAAAAGACTTCGACGATCACCTCAGCAAACTAGAGGAAGTTTTGACTAAACTACGGGGTGCCAACTTAAAACTCAGTCCAAAGAAGTGTTCACTTTTTAAACGACAAGTGAATTATTTGGGGCATGTTATTTCGAAGGATGGGATACAAACAGACCCTGAGAAGATAAGTGCCGTGAAAGATTGGCCGACACCAAAAGATAAGACGGACGTTCGTGCCTTTTTAGGTCTGTGTTCATACTACCGGCGGTTCGTGAAAAGCTTTTCCGATATTGCGAAGCCTTTGCATCGGTTAACGGAAGAAAAACGGAAATTTAGCTGGGATGAACAATGTGAAGCCGCTTTCAAAGACCTTAAGCGAAGACTCTGTGAAACACCAATCTTGGGTTATCCAGATGCAGAAAATGAGTTCGTCGTCGACACAGATGCCAGCAATACTGGGATAGGAGGAGTCCTGTCCCAGAGAAAAGGAGACAAGGAGGTCGTGATTGCTTACTTTAGTAAGTCTTTGTCTAAACCAGAGAGAAATTACTGTGTTACACGGAGAGAATTACTGGCCGTGGTTAAGACATTGCAGCATTTCAGTAAGTTTCTGCTGGGCCGCAAGTTTCATCTGAGGACTGATCATGCTGCTTTAAAATGGTTGCTACAATTTAAAAATCCAGAAGGACAAGTGGCAAGATGGATTGAACAGCTCCAGGAATACGACTTCGTCATCGAACATCGGAGTGGGAAAGCGCATGGAAATGCAGATGCGCTCTCTCGAAGACCTTGTCCGGTGGAATGTAACCATTGTGTTAGGCAAGAAGCTAAAGACAGTGTAGCGATTAGAATAATAAGGACTGATACTGTCAGCGATGAGTGGAGTAGCGAAGCCATGCAGCAAGCACAGCAAGAGGATCGAGACATCAAGCCTATTCTCGAGTGGATAAGGGCAGGAACACCTAAGCCGAAATGGAGTGATGTCTCCCAAATGAGTGCAGCTACGAAGAGCTACTGGGCACAATGGGAAAGCCTCGTGATACACAATGGAGTCCTGTGTAGAAAATGGGAGTCTGCAAACGGGAAAGACTCACATCTGCAGTTGGTTGTCCCAAAGATTAAAATTAATGAGGTTTTGAGATCATTTCATGACGGAACTTCAGGCGGCCATCTTGGTGTGAAGAAGACCTTGATGAAGATTCGTCAACGATTCTATTGGATCCATTGCCGTGAGGATGTTGAAGATTGGTGTAGGAAATGTACATGCTGCGCATCGGTAAAAGGGCCTCATACAAGGAGCAGGGGAGCATTGAAGCTATACAATGTTGGAGCGCCTTGGGAAAGGATTGCATTAGATGTTGCAGGGCCATTTCCTGCATCGGACTCTGGAAACAAATACATCCTAGTAGTAATGGACTACTTTACTAAATGGCCAGAGGCTTTTGCCATACCTAACCAGGAAGCAACTACAGTCGCGGAAAGACTAGTCACGGAAGTGTTTTGCCGATATGGAGTTCCTCTGGAAATACACAGTGACCAGGGAAGGAATTTTGAATCACAGGTATTTCAAGAAACCTGTAGGATAATGGGTATTCATAAAACCAGGACTACCCCATATCATCCGCAGTCTGACGGAATGGTTGAAAGATTTAACCAAACCTTGGAAAGGCATTTGGCTAAGGTTGTTGAGAGCCACCAGAAGGACTGGGATAGTCATATTCCTTTGTTCTTGTTGTCTTATAGAACAGCGATACATGAAAACACAACGGTGACGCCTGCGTGTGCAAACTTTGGCAGAGAACTGAGACTACCGGCTGATCTACTGACTGGACGTCCTCCAGATTCACCGCAAGAAATCACGGAATATGCTAGTGCATTGCGCGATAGACTAAATGACGTTCACACCCACGTCCGTGAATCTGGGCTCCAGGCAAGCGAAAGAATGAAAACCCGATACGACCGCAACTCTCATCAAGCCGGGTTCGACGAAGGCTCGTTCGTATGGCTACACAATCCGATGCGTCGCAAAGGCAAATCTCCGAAGTTGTCTCCAACCTGGGAAGGGCCGTATAAAGTTGTCACCAGGATCAATGACGTTACATACCGGATACAACGCAACCAGCGAAGCCCCTTGAAGGTTGTACATGTTGACCGACTGGCGAGATACTACGGATCTAATAATGCTCGGGACGAGCATGTCTAAGAAGGGGGTAGTGCTACGCCCGGCGCTTGGCCACTTCAATATATGGCCAAATTTCCATAGGAGTGAGCGAGACGGCACTGTAGAAAGAGACAGCATGCCTTGACGTCACTGTTCTAGAAGGAATGGAATGAATAGAACGAGACGTCAGGCTAGAAAGAGACAACATGCCTTGACGTCACTGTTCTAGAAGGAATGGAACGAATAGAAAGAGACATAAGACCTAATAGAACCTCCCAGAAAGTTCCTGTCTTTTTCAGAACGTACCTGTCTTTTCTCGATCTTTCGCTACTCGGCCGCCCCTTATATAAAAGGCGAGCTAACAGCCGCTGCTCAAGTTAGTCTAAGACTAGTATTCGAAGCGAACAAAGCGATAAAGTGTGTGAAGCTATACAGTGCGATTATACAAGTGACTGTGTGTTGTGTAAGGAAGAGTTTTCGAATTTCTACGCGCTTTGCTGTAATTGAAGTGAAGCTGAATAAAGCCTGCCTTCAACGGTTGTCCTCGCATTTTCTATTTAAATCGATCCCCACGCTCGTAACACTATTTATGCCATATTCACCCCCTTTTTTGTGCCAAAGAACAATTAGAAACTTTAATCCCATAGCCCTATTCCCCTTCCCCTCTCCCCTTCTATCCCTTTTTCCGCGATAAGGGGCAGCCTATGTCCATTTCCAACCTCTAATCCATCTTTATACCAATTTCATCAAGATATCTTCAAAATTCTCTAACTGGGTATGTAACCCTTGCCCTATTCCACCCCTTCAACTCCCTATTTCGCCATAAAAGGTAGCCTATGTCCATTTTCGAGCTCTAATCCATCTCTGTATCAAATTTCACCAGAATATCATCAGAAATGACAAACTTTCATACTAACTATCCAGTCCTTATCCCTCCCCCACCCTTTTACCACATTATTCGCGATAAAAGGTAGCATATGTCCGTTACCAAGCTCTAATTAATCCCTGTACCAAATTTCATCAGGATATCTTCAAAACTGTCAAACTTTCATACCTTATTACCCCCCCCCCCCCCTATGCCTCCATTTTCGCGTCAATAGATAGCCTATGTTCGTTCCCAAGCTTCAATCCATCTCTGTACCAAATATATCATCAGGATGTCTTCAAAACTGGCAAACTTTCATCCCCTATAACCACCCCTTTATCCTCGTCTTTCGCGACAAAAGGTAGCCTATGTTCGTTCCCAAGCTTTAATTTAGATCTGTACCAAATTTCATCAGGATATCTTCAAAAAAGACAAACTTTCATCCCATAGCCATATATTGTACCCCCCCCCCCCCCCCCGTCTACCCCTTTTAGCTTATGTAGCTTGGTAGCTTATGTCCTTTTCCAAGCTCTAAACTATCTCTTTACCAAATTTCATCAGGAAATCTTAAAAAATGACAAACTTTCATCCCAAGGCCCTAGTCCCCCCCTTCTACCCCCCTTTTCGCGATAAAAGGTAGCCTATGTCCGTTCCCAAGCTCTGAACTATCTCTGTACCAAATTTCATCAGGAAATCTTAAAAAATGAAAAACTTTCATCCCAAAGCCCTAGTCACCCCTTCTACCCCCCTTTTTGCGATAAAAGGTAGTCTATGTCCGTTCTCAAGCTCTAAACTATCTCTGTACCAAATTTCATCAGGAAATCTTCTAAAACGATAAACTTTTATCCCAAGGCCCTGGTCCCTCCCCTTCTTCCCCCCTTTTCGCGATAAAAGGAAGCTTATGTCCGTTCCCAAGCTTTAAACTATCTCTGTACCAAATTTCATTAAGAAATCTTCAAAAATGACAAACTTTCATACCAAGGCCCTAGTCCGCCCCCCTTCTACCCCCCTTTTCGCGATTAAAGGTAGCCTATATCCGTTTTCGAGCTCTAAACTATCTCTGTACCAAATTTCATCAAGAAATCTTCAAAAATGACAAACTTTCATCCCAAGGCCCTAGTCCCCCCCTTCTACCCCCCTTTTCGCGATAAAAGGTAGCCTATGTTCGTTCCCAAGCTCTAATCTACCTCTGTACCAAATTTCATTAAAATATCTGCAGAAATGACAAACTTACATAAAAACTTTCATCCCCTATTTCCCCCCCTTAAACCCCCTTTCTCGTGATAAAAGGTAGCCTATGTCCGTTCTCAAGCTCTAATATACCTCTGTACCAAATTTCATCAAGATCGGTTCACTGGTTTAGGCGTGAAAGCGTAATATACAGACAGACAGACAGACAGACAGACAGACAGACAGACAGACAGACAGACAGACAGACAGACAGACAGACAGACAGATAGACAGACAGACAGACAGACAGACAGAGTTACTTTCGCATTTATAATATTAGTATGGATGGTCTTGAGTTCGAATCGTCAGGATTCGAACTCAGAACCATTACACTATTCATGTGAACCCACTCCTAAACAAGTAATATTGCTTAGCTGGAGGGATAATTTCCGTCACTAATTAGAATATGACATTGTTTTTTAAGAATATCTAACCTGATATTTGCAAGGCCCTCTTTTCTAGTTTCCTTTTCTTTAATTTCTTCTTTTTCTTTGATTCACCAGCTACCATATCTCCTTCATTAGTCTCATCATCAGAATCGATTATCAACCTCTTTTTCATATGACTACTTTCAACTATTACATTTTTATTCTGTGGTGCACCAGTGAAGAATCTATTTGGCTTTGGTTGATTAAATTCTGGTTCATCTAGTTCATCAAGTATAGATTTCAATACATCTCCATCTTCATTAACTTTGGTAGATTTCTCTTCAGATATTTTACTACTATTTTCTTCAATTTCACTATTATTTTCTTCAGTTTTACTACTATTTCCTTCTACTTTACTAATATTTTCTTCTGTTTTACTACCATTTTCTTCTATTTTATCATAGGAAAGATCCAAATTATCTTCTACAATAGGTGTTACAGTATCCGATTTTGGATGTTGGTCAGAGAGACTGTCATATACGTATGGGTCTTGGGATATAGGCTCAGTAGGTTTGTTGACATCGCATGTTGGAACGAATTCATTGTCATAAAATTGCCCAGTACACAAATCTAAAATGTCTTCACCGATTGGCTGTGATTGTGAACATTGAGTTGTAAGTAGTTGGGACCCAAGCACATTTTGTGATAAGTCATTAATCACACCATTCAAATTAGGCTGAAAATATCATTTAATTTTAAATCATTAATTAATCTTGCATAATCTTAGTTGAAATACATAAATGATTATTTAATTGGTCATTTCGTCAAAGCTCTAAAGCAATTTGTCTTTCTATCAGATTGGTTTGGACTGCCACCTGAGCACCTCAAGAGGAAAGTTACCAAAAGGGCATTAGACACAAAATGTCGTTAACATGTCATGTACACCATTGTTGCTTATAGTAAATCATAATCTAGTAGATGATACAATTCAGAAAGAATAAAGAGAGAACCATTCGCCTTAAAATGTAGTCTTCACTTAGAAGCATCTAAGACAATATACAACTCAAGTAAATTAAAAATACTTACATCATGATATGGCTGTGATGGATATAAAAACTCGCTAGGTTTAGCACTGGCTATAGAAAATGTTTGGGTACCCAGCAGATCATCACTTGCCTCCGGTATCAAATCTTTGTCAACATTAATTAAGGTAGAGCTGTCTTGGCTTGCAAATAAATCCTCCGACACTGATGATTTGTGTTTCTGGGCCAATTGAATAACATCATCTGAAATATTAAGTTTTAATTTATTAGTACAGTTTCTATATCTAAGTGTTTTCGGGAGCTATGAATGTGAACGTGATTGGCGCTCGGATGAAGAGATATCAGCATCTGAGTCCAGAGTCCATAATCATCATCATCGGCGCCCATTCCTAGTGCATCCAACAGTGGTCTTTATATCCCGATTCCTACCGGCTTCCCAAAGTTACATGATAAATTTGAAAATTTTCACCCTTCGCCACTAGAAAGCCTGCCTTATGAATGGGTTTATTTTAGTTTTTACGGGTGTCACTGCTCACTGATTCACCAACTCCAAGAGAAAAGCGTCAGGGTCTCGTCAGTCCATTAGCAGGTGCGGTTAGTTTGGGCCCTGGTGATCATACGGTAGGGGTTCCTAAGTCAAATTATGTCCATAACTTATGTATTAGATTACAAGCCATTGTAAATGTAAGGAATAAGTCATAGGTCATAGTCATAGGCATGCACATAGTAAAACAACTATACAGTTTAGTTACCTTGTGATGAATTTTGAATGTCAGAAGAATTAGCAGCTACCACCGCCGTATTTTCGGTTTCATGATCATTTTTCTTTACAGTCTTAAGCTTATCGTGTTCTATAGTATCTTTAGATGCTGATTCTAGGTTATCAAGTTTTGTTACATCATCTTCATCGTCTGAATCTTCAAAAGCCTTCAAAATCCTTCCCTTCTTAGGTTTTGTGGTCTGTTCTTCATCTTCTGACGATTCATCATCAGAACTTGATTCTTCATCTTCACTATCATGGTCTTCAATGTTATCATCACCTTCTTCCATATCCTCATTAGTTTCAGCCTTCTGCTGCCCAGTTTCTTTATCATCTTCATCAATATCTGACTCTTCAGCTTCATCATCAACCATTGGATTATGTTTCCTAGGTTTATCTTTGATTTCAATGTCATTTTCTACTAATTCTTCTTCAGATTCACTGTCTGATTTGTTATTATCAATATCATTATCTTCATCTATCTTAGCTTCCATTTTTTCGATACTGTCATCAGCCTCATCAGCGTCATCTAAAATAGAATCCTTTTCTTGGTGTAATTGTTTCTCTTCGTGAAGACGTTTCGCCCATTCTAGAGACCGTTGTTCAGCGATTTTTTCTTCAAGTTCATGTTTTAGCTTCAAGTGTAAAGATCCTGGTTTTGTCCTATATTAATATCATTTTTAATAAAATTACATTATTAACATTAAACAATAATATATTTAAAACATAAATAAAAAACGAATAAAATACTTGTGTTATTTTGAAACTCACTTTCTTTCTCTATCGCGTTCTTTTTCTTCTGGTGTTTTAAGTTTTGAAAAATAAGTAAATCTTTCCTTCAAAAGCTCTATTCCAGAACGTTTTGGCATCACATCCGAGCCAAATAAATCTATAACCATACCAGGGGCTCCTTCTAACTTAGGTTTTATTGTTAGAGGATCTTTTATGAGCATAGGAGAACTGGTATATTCATCATTTTCTAAAACAAAAGAACATTTTTAATTATAAATTTCTGCTAAAAATGAAAACAAATAAAGCCCATTATAAAGTGTACCTTTCATAATTTCAGCATTTTCTATAATTTTATCAATATCATCCATATTTACATCATCATCTGAAAAAAAGTCATCTTGTTTATCATCTTCAAAATTCTCTATTTCTTCTGAACTTCCTTTTACTTCATTTTCTACATCATCATCTTTCATATCACTTTCAATATCCGTTTCCTTCAATTTATCTGTACCATTTTCCATATAATGCAATGATATTAATTGGCTTTCCTGTTCAGAAAAATGTATCTCCTGTGGTCTAGTTTTGTGGGCTTCAACTTGTTCAGAGGTTTTATCAGTCACTTCATCTTCATCAATAGAATGTTCAGTATCATCTAACTTTACATTTTCATCTTCTACTGAATCGTCTTTATACACTAATCTTAAATCTGTATTGGAGTCATTTTGATTTGTTTCACTATTCATTGAATCATTTCTTTTTTCACTTTGTCTTTCATTATTTACAGTATCAGATACATACTTTTCTATTGAGGTGCCTTCAACTGAATCAGTTTGAACTATATTTATTTCATCATTGGTATTAATTTCCAAATTAGTATGAATATGATTTATGGTTTTTTCAACAGTCCTTTCAATTGTTTCAAGGTCTTCATTAATACTAGAGCCCACATTTTCTATTTCTTCTTCAAGCTCTTTATTGATACTAGGAACCACATTTTCAATTAGTTCTTCAAGCTCTTTATTAGTTGAATTATTGGGAACCATATTTTCAGTCTTTTCTTCAAGTTCTGGCTCAGAAGGGTCTTCATCTGATTCACTTTTACATAATTCCATCATTTCTTTCTGTCTTTGTTCTAATTGCAAGCTGCAAAAGGAAAGGAACTTATGTAATATACCATTAAACATACTGTTACATATATTACGAAAATGGACTTACTAAATTATTGTATTGCCACTTAGATTTGTACTTACGCATATTGCTTTAATTGCTCTTCATTCATTTTGATTGGTAAAGCTTTCCCATCAGAAGTAACAGCTGGCTTTCTTCTAGACATTATATCCTTTAGGGATAATGCTTTTGGTCTGTGGTATGGGAGTGACACAGCTTTTTCTCTTAACATGCGGTTAGATTCACTCTTTATTAACTGCATATTTTCCATTGCTTGTTTAGCAGACATCTAAAATGAAGTTTTTTTTAATACCACTTATCTGGCAGTCAAGCACACAGCCCACCTTATGGAAAGTGGTTACCATAGGCAATAGATATGTGCTACATGGGGGGAGTCACAGTACTGTCAACCCTGTAAATGCAGAGTTTCTGTCTTTCAGTGTAGAAGACAAAGCAGGATAAGATGTCTTCACATTTACAGCACTAAAGCTCTCCAGTGAGCTCTGGCTACCACATTACCGCCGGGAACGCTACACGAGGTTATTATGGCCACAGTATTCTGTAGGGCAGTGGTACTTCCCCAGGCTGCTCAATTGGGTGGAAATACCTTGTGTCTTACCTTGTGGCATTACATCTATACAAAGATGTATATGTGAGAGTTGTATGAATTGTAATGTGGAATCTTGTGGGCTGATGGGCATACTTTTTTATATGATATAGGAGGCAAACGACCAGGCGGATCGCCTGATGGTAAGCGATCACCGCCGCCCATGGACACCTGAAACACCAGAAAGGTTCTAGGTGCGTCGCCGGCCTTTAAGGTGGGAGTACGCCCTTTTCTTGAAGGTTTGAAGGTCGTATCGGTCCGGAAATACCGCAGGAGACAATTCATTCCACAGTTTAGCTGTGTGAGGCAGGAATTTTCTGGAGAAACACACAGTTGAGGACTGCCAACCATCCAAGTGGTGAGGATGAAAATGATGTTGCATAGGGCAATGGCACAAAGATACGGCAGGGATTAATCCGAAAAATTCCTCAGAGCACTCCCCGTTGTACATGCGATAGAAAATGCAGAGGGAAGCTACATGTCTACGCAGCACCAAGGGTCATTATCTTAGTGTCATTCCTGGATACCAAGTTATTCCAAGGTTTACACCTCAAGGCCACTCACACACAGCACATTTCCTGTCATTGAAAACCATTAAACAACAGATTATACTCCTAAAGTAGCAAACCAGCATAAAAGAAAAATTAGTGAAACCAAATTTGAGTTAAATAAGAAACTTCTTTGATAATAATAATGCCACTGAAATAAACTCCAGAACTTGTAGACATTTTAAATACATGATGGCATATTTCACTTACCCTCATAGGCTTTGCTTCAATCATTTTGGTTGACCTTTGCACCTTTTTCTTTCCTTGTTTTGGAAGTTTATTTTTACCGATATTACTTTCTTCATCAGATGTATCGGGGTCACATATAGATGGCATTGCTACCATACTTTTCTTAATTTTCTGTAATGTTTTAATGAAATTTTATTCATACTATTTACTTTTTTACTTTATAACAATTTACTTATATAAGTTGTCAAGTTAATGATGTAATAAAATTCTCACTAAATCATAATAATATTAGTTAGGATGTAATTAATATGTGTAATAGTATTTCATTACTGGCCATCCGCTCTCGGGTGAAGGCCTCCTCCATTCACCTCCAAGCTTCGCTGCCTGGTCCTGCTACCTGGATAATGTCGTCAATCCATAGTTGGATAGGCCAACCTACATTCCTTTTACCATCTGGCCCTTTCCACTTTGTTGATTTCACAGTCCATCTTAGGCGTTATCAATATTCCACTGTTTTAAGAATTATGGTACTTTTGGGACAAATTTTTCTAGTAGTATCATTAATAAGACAGTTAGGAAAGAGAGGTCATTGACTAATAAATTAAAAAATACATTATTTTTATACAGACCTGCTTGATATTGGCAATTGAAGACATATCATTATCAGACGCTTCATCTGATATCTCACTCTTTTCACTCCCTGAAGATAGATTGTCACTCAAATTTTGTACTTCTGTGTTTTTAGATCTAGAGTTAAGTAATCCTTTAAACTTCTGCAGCATTTTACTTCTCTTATTTTTCATTCTCATTTGTTGTTCCTCATTTTTCAAAGTTCGACTGGTACTAATATTGTCTTCAGAATCTGAACCACTGCTGTTCATTAAAATTCTAGATTTAGATGCTAGGCTTTTGAAAGGCCTATTATTCGTTTCAATCTCACTATCGCTTTTATCTGGCATTGACTCATTGTCATCATGAGCACGAGTTTGCACGTTTTCTTTTTCAGTATCACTATCAGAGAACTGAATGCGCCTCCTGTGTCTCTGTGCTAGACCTGCATCATCATCACTAGAGTCACCTTTGTTTTCTATACAACCTCTTTGTATACTAGGTGATGTGGAGTTAAGCTCTGATAGAACATTTTTGTCTCCAATACCAGCTACATTGTCGTTTGTTGACTCCTCCATTTCATTCAATTACCCAGTTCTTTGTTTGTCACAAAATAAAGTACAAATATTACAATGCAGTCATATTTTTAATAAGTATTACTATAAATTCTCTATCACTACTTACTGCTCACATGTATTTTAATTAAAGTATGTACGTAGGTAGAAAATGTATATTTTTATGACTTCACAATTTGATCGAGTTACTTCGCGCCATAATCTGACATTTTACATTTTTTACACACATTTTTTTTTCAAAGTATTGACACTTCTTTGACAGTTTCTTATTTTTGTTTTAATGTGCGTTCGCGGAGCAGGCTTTAGTCACACAGACATTTTGTGTTGCTTTGAGTCTGCCCCTCTTTTTATATTTTCTTTAAGTATTATTTGTTATTTCATGTCAAGTTTATAATAATTCATGTGATATAATTATAACAAGTCTGTATAATACTATACAACCGTGCTCGTCCTTAAAAGAAAGGTGCGCCCACCCTCATCCGGCGCGAACGCAGGGCGAGAAAGTGTCCCACAAAGTGGCTGCATTACCTCTTTGGATGGCGATGGACAGCTTCTGCACCAGGTGCGATCGGGCGCGGGTATCACCTGACTAGTCCCTAATCCAACGTCCGATGTCACCTCCACAAATCTTTTTACCACCACCGTCTCCACTGCAAAAGGAACGAACGGATACCGCCCTGTTATGCCTCATACTTGAGCCGCTTCCCATCGGCAGCAGCCTCGGCAGCAGCAGCCAGAAACCGGGCCGTACGACCAAGGTAGTTCGGAGCGACACTGCTGATGCACGTGCAGTGTACTACCAGTAGTTGCCCACAGGTCAAGCCTTCCGCCCGTCAGTGATCAGAGTCATCCATTAGGATCTCATTTTGCTTAGTCTCTCTCAACATTGAAAATTAACACGGTCTATAAAATAAAGGATAAAATACCCAGTACTTAATTTTTTTTTGAACTACAAAGATAGACGCATACGATGTAGATCTAGATAAGTATAAATTCTAGGGTTAAATAATGGGTGATACCTGACAATGACGGAATAATTGTGATACATTCAAATCGAACAAAAATGCCTCACTTCATAGGCGCGAGCTGTCAAAATTATGATTCTTACATTTTATAAAGTATAGAGCGGCTAAAACCATTTGTGTTTGTAAAAAATATAAATAGATATCTTTCCGTGAAAATTAACACTATTAAATTAAGTAGTTGATTGAATTTGTTGAAACTTCTTGATGGAACTTCATTTTACTATCTTAATTATATTATTATATTTATTATATAATAAATTTAATATTTTAATAAATTTAATATATTATATTAAATTTCAATTGAATTGAATTGAAATTTATTTTGTTTACCTGAAGATGAGTAATTCGAAACATGTCGTAATATTATAAATTAAATATTAGTATTATACAGTGATAACACTAAATATAATTGTGTGGAACTTGTAAAGTGAGTTTTTAATATATAAAGATACTATTAAATTAAAGTGTGCTTAACTGCCATTTTTCTATTCAGTAATTTATTTATTTATTTATATACATGATGTTAGCAATATAAGCTTACAGTATACACCAAAACGCTTATATGCTATATGTTACAGTTTACAATGTCAATAGATGAATTAAAATTAGAAAGACAAATAAATTAGAAATCAATTTACAATTCATCAAAGTATTATTTATATTTATACATTAGAATGTCAATAAATGCATTAAAATTATAAAGTCAAATAAATTAGAATTCATGTTACAATTCATCAAATATATATAATTAAAATGTCAAAAGTGTACAATACGTAAATATAATAATCAAATTACATTAAATTATTCAAATATTAAATTAAAAATGACATAGATGCTTTCTTACACTTACACTAATAGTACTAAGCTTGTCGTAAAATATGTCTGCATCTGGATTCATTTCCAAAAAGCTATTTAGGGACTGTACACCTCTAAAAGTAGGGCTATTCCATGCCAGAAAGCGCCATGCCGACGGGCATGTAAAAAGTTGATGCTGTCGCCTTCCAGCCCCTCGTAAGTACCTGTCCGGCACGTAAAATTGGATGCACTCACGCACCGATGGGTTGTCTACCTTATTGTTTAGCAATAGATAGTAGTGCATTATCAACATGAACTCTCGCCTGAAGTGCAGCGTATCGAGACCAATCATCCCTGATACGAACATGGAAGGGTAAAGAAACGGGTAGTAACCATAGGCACGCCTATATAGGTATCGTGCAAATTTGCGTTGGACCCGCTCAACCATTAGTGTGTACAGGTGTTCTGTGGGATTCCATGTTATTGCGTTATACTCCAGCACACTCCGAACATACGCATTGTACAGCAACTTAACAACTGCTATATTCTTAAATTCAAAAGAGGTTCTAATTATAAATCCCAGGGATTTATTGGCGTTCTTGCATATTTGTTTAATATGTTCGCGAAAGTTCAGTTGACTATCCATGATTATGCCTAAGTCACGTATTGTGGATACATGCTCCAGAGGTGTTCCTGCCAGTTCATATATTGCCACAATTGGATCACGGGATCTAGTAAATGTAATTGTTTTACATTTGGAGACATTAAAAGATAGTTTGTTTTTAATGCTCCATGAAACAACCGCGTCGATGTCTGCCTGCAGTGCTACACAATCTGTATCGATAGTGACAGGAAGGAAAAGCTTTAAATCATCGGCAAAAAGAAGACACTCAGCACTATGAAGGACACTTGGCAGGTCGTTAATCATAATCAAGAACAGCACTGGGCCCAGATTACTGCCCTGGCTTATTCCTGACCTGGTATAGAATTCACGTGACATATGGTACCCAATCTTAACGTACTGCCTGCGATTTCTCAGGTAATCTGCCATGAATTTTAAGAGCTGTTTAGAAAACCCTAACGACGCAAACTTCGTTAGAAGGACATCATTATCCACTAAATCGAAGGCTTTTCTAAAATCGAAGTATGCTGCATCAATTTGGCATCCTGCTGTGACCCGAGACCGCGGACAGTCAACAAAGTGAATGTGGTTAGTCAGAGCAGAGCGTGCTGGGCGGAATCCATGCTGCGAATTGTCTATATATTTATTGATTTGCTTGAATATACAGCTGCTTAAAATGGACTCAAAGATTTTTCCAAAAACAGACAACACTGCTATGGGTCTAAAATTTGTTATGTCAGTTGAAGAACCACTCTTAGGTACCGGTGTTATTCTGGAAACTTTCCAGTTGCTTGGATAAAGACCTTGCTGGAGTGATAGGTTATAAATATGCAAGAGAGGCTCTTCGAAGACAGATATACAATCTTTAAGTAAAAAAGGGGGTATATTATCAGGACCATATGCAGAGAATGACTTAAGTCATTGGACCGCTCGTCTCAGCTCCGAAGCCTTTATGCGTCCTACGCTGAAGCTGCTGGCACAATATCCCGTACCGGTTGCATCACGCTCCGCCATTTCGGGATCCAATACCGGTATGTTTGGGTGAAATACCGACCCGAAATACCGCGCAAAAGCATCGACCGCATCCTGCCCCCCAACTGTTACACCATCGCAAGTAAATTCTTTATTTTGATGCGTATTTTTCCGCTTGCTTTTAACATATTCCCAAAAATTGGCCGGGTCATGAGCTATATTATTCTCTATGTTATGCATATATTCTTTATAAGCTACACTAATCAGTTCTTTAACTTTAGATCTATAGTATTTGTATAATTCTCTATTAAATTGCAAATCATACATTTTAAACTTTTTTAAATGAAAATACTTCCATCTTATATAATAGATTATTTCCTTTGTGTACCACGAGGGATATGTATATTTCTGATTAGTTGTCGATTTCTTTAATGGCACATGCGTCTCGATTGCACTGTTTAATTTGCTGTACAACATATCCACACGCATTCGCATCACGCTGTAGCAGCAATTCTGTCCAATTAACACCAGCAATATCAGAATATAGGCCATGGAAGTCTGCCTTCCGGAAATTTCGTTCAGAGATCAAACCCTGGTTAGTCTTTACGTTCCGTATGTTGTTGGTCGCTGCACTTCTCGGCATGGAGACTAATACCTCCATAGGTGGGTGGTGGGCATCAATTTTCACCAACGGTACAATATCCGATGTTACAGCCACAGCATCAGGGTCAAGTGTAGTTAGGACCAAATCTAAGATGCGTCCATTCTTATTTTGAAAATTGTTACATTGTCTCAACTTACAATAACTCAGAAATTCACCAAAGTGGAGCTTTACATGAGCACTACAAGAATTCAAATTAAAATCACCAATAATTAGGAACTGATACTTCGAATATGTCGAAATGGCATTTTCCATACACGTTAGAACATTCAAATATTGTTGATCTTTATAGTTAGGTGGTAGATACACAACACAAACAAGCAACGTTACATTTTTCCAAGTTATTAATGCAAATAATATGTCTTTGTCCGCAGTCAGGTCATCTATATCCTCAATTAACTTAACTGTATAACATTTTTTTACAGCTAATAAAACACCACCCCAACCTACATCGCCAGCACGATCCTTACGTAGGACTATATAGTCCGCGGGAAATAGCTCCGAGTCATACACAGATTCTATAAGAAAAGTTTCATTGATAAAAATAAAATCATAGCCGCACATGGTAACACTATTGTAGAAATCACTAGTTTTTGTGCGAAGGCCTCTAACATTCTGATAATAAATAAAAAGTTTCTTACAATGGGCTTTTCTCATAGGCTTAGACTTAATTGTTAAAATTTGTTCATTGTTAATTTTATTCATATTATAGCTATTACCAACGAAAAAACTGCAGGTGCTGGCCATTCTGTTTAACAGAATGAGTATTGACTTTGTGGTCATAACAGTTATAAATAGCATCTAGAACATCTCTATATACATTTCTTATACCATCTTTGTTAAGTTTATCAGTATTATATGAAAACATGTCAAGGGTTAGATTACGATTTGTGTCAATGAGATATGCGTAATTCTATCTTCCTACTCGCCATCGACAATTCTAAATAAGTATTAGGATTATTATTACAATAACTGGGAATAAAATGCGTGTCATTCAGTTGAGGTTCAGAAACCTTGGTACGTTAAAAAACAACATTTATAAAAAATGCACTACCTCACCCTTGGCAATGGAGCATAAATTACTAAGGGATAAATACTAGTAGTTCTGTTAAGAGTTTGAGATAATTTTTTTGGCATCTGGAGATCAAATTTGTTTTCCTTAGTTCTTTTATACGATACGTATCTTTATTTTACAGATCCCTGGATATTTCACCGCTAAATATTAACAATCCGTTCTTAAAAAAGCCACAGCAAACGTCTCCCCTTTTTCTCATGTTTTTTTTATAACGAAGTACCTACACCTATAATAAACTTTTTTTTCCACAACAACCTGTAAGGAATCATGTACTTGACATTTCAGCCGAAATAGATCAGCTGAAAATCATCAATATCTGTTCATAAATAACGCGACAGAAAATTTCAAATCAAAGAACATGTATGCCAAGTTTGGTGACAATCGGATAAGAAATGTGCCCTCGAGACCGAACGGAACGGAGACTATTTATAATTAAAGAAAAACTTCACGCGGGCGAAACCGTGAGCAACAGCTAGTTTTTATAAACACAATCGGTTTTAATTACTCTATGAACATATCAAAGTCGTGTTGTAGTATTGTTTTGTTATTTGTGCCAATTCTGTTGCTTGACAGGACCAAAATGTATCCCCATATTCTTTTCTTCCGAAGCGAAGAAAAAGATGGAAATTTTAATGTCAAAATCATTTAAGACTTTTTGTAACAACAGGATTGTCGCCTCCGTCGGATGTGACATAAGTCATGACACCAAGGGATAGAGCGAGAAAAATCACGCTATCTCACTCGAAAATTAGCTTAAATTTTAAATAGTCCATGATTTTTCTAATTTTCTCACACAACACTACCGTGCAAGTACACGAGCTATGTTTGTAGTAATTACAACGCCAGTGTTTCATACATTTTCCCGAGAGCTTCCGTGGTTTGTCAATGGTTATAATCAATTGGTACCACGAACAAACTAAAGAGACAGCATTGACGCGACTCAGTCTAGACCAAGCATAAACGGTCCTTTTAACACAATGTAGTCGTAACAAAAAGGTGACAGTCCTAAACAATTGCAGAGTTTTAAAGAAATAATATTTTATTGTAATCAAAATAAATTTTACAAAGGACTATAGTTAAATTTTTAAAATCGAATAAATATTACACAGTTTAATATTCGGTATAATAGTCAAGGCCCTTAATATCACGCAAGGAATCTTGCCTTGGCTTGACCGCGTCACAAATAACTGCCTCTGCTGTAGTAAGTAGTGATGCAACACCACTGGCATCTGTCAAAGCCCTTCTCACGACTTTGGTCGGGTCTATTATACCTTTTTCCAGCATATTAACGTATTCATTATTTAAAGCGTCATACCCAAATTCGGGGCCTAAGTCTTCTACTTTTGAGACCACAACTGAACCATCGTATCCCGCATTAGAAGCAATCGTTATGCAAGGTGTACGAAGAGCGTTCTTAACAATGTATATACCAGTAGCTTGGTCACGGTTGACTGGTTTCAGTACATTTAGGGCTGGGATGCATCGAAGGAGGGCAGCTCCCCCTCCAGGCACAATACCTTCTTCAACTGCAGCTCTTGTAGCATTCAGTGCATCATTAACTCTGTCTTTTTTTTCATTTACCTCAACCTCATTACTGCCCCCAATTCGTAAGACAGCTACACCATTTTGCAGTCTCCCTAATCTATCCACTAGGCGGTCTTTATCGAAATTACTGGTAGCTGTTTCCAAGTCTTCTCGTATTTGATCAATCCGTTGTCTCACCTCGGTCACGTCACCTTTTCCTTTTAGTAGAAGAGTCGAATCTTTTGTGATAACTACCTCTCCAACTTGCCCAAAACTTTCCAACCGACAATCTTCAAGCCTTATCAAATTCGTATCATCTTCAAACACTACACCCCCTGTGGCAGCAGCCATATCAGCTAAAGCACTTTTTCGATGTTCTCCAAAGCCAGGTGATTTAACTGCACATATTGGTAATCCAATTTTTAATTTATTTACTACTAACACGGATAACGGTTCGCCATCGAAGTCTTCTGCAATTATGATGAGCGGTTTCTTATGTGCACTTGCAATCTCAAGGGCTGGCACTATCTGCTGAGCACTAAATATTTTTTTCTCAGAGTAAAGGATCAAAGCGTCGTTATATTCAACTTTTGGACCTTTAGATGAATTTATAAAATATGGAGAAACGTAACCGCGGTCAAATTTCATACCTTCAATTATTTCTAGTTCATCTTCCAAAGTTTTGCCATCTTTGACTGTGATCACACCTGATTTACCTACTCGATTCATTGCCGCTGCTATCAGCCTTCCAATAGTTGCATCGCCATTAGCTGATATTGTTGCCACTTGCACAATTTCTTCTGTCGTGTTAACTGGTTTAGATATTTCTTTTAATCTCTTTTTTACAGTTTCTACTGCAAGCATAACCCCTTTTCTTATTTCAATTGGATTGGCTCCTTTAGATATACTTTCGAAGCCTTCTTTAGCTATAGCTCTTGCCAATACTGTAGCAGTGGTTGTCCCATCTCCAGCTTCTTCATTCGTTTTATGCGCTACATTTTGTACAAGCTTAGCACCAACGTTTTGAAATTTATTTAACAATTCTATACCTTTAGCTACAGTTACGCCGTCTTTGGTAATTTTAGGAGGTCCCACAGCTTGTTCTAGAATAACATTACGGCCTTTAGGGCCCATGGTGACTGCAACTGCATCTGCCAGAATATCCACACCTTGGAGCATAAGAGATCTGACATCAGGACCAAATCTCACATCTTTAGCGTAGTAACGATACTTAGTTTTTAAAACTTTGTAGTCAAATCTTATTATTTGTGGTAAACGGTACATTTTATTTTATTCAATTTATATTTTTGATATTGACATTACAGACGCAAAAATGAAATGCGAATCACAATGCGCGTAATGTTTTATTTAAATTTGGAATATTACTGAAAAACTAATTGTCAAATAAAAATAAAAAGATTTTATTAAAAAATATTACAAGCTTATTGCAGTTAATCGTCAAGTTACAGATAATTGTCATTAAGTTATTTATTTTACCAAATAATAAGCAAAATTGACCTTTTACAAGGTTGTATGTTGCTGAAAAGCTCCCTCATTAAGTTGATAACAATTGCCTCTGTGGCGTAGCGGTACCTAGTGAACGCGGCTGCTGCGCAGGAGGCGCGGGTTCGATCCCCGCTCAATGCAAATATATGCATGAATATAGATAGCAGAGAGCACGTTAGACTTTCGGTCCCGATTACCATACGAACATCTATGGCAGTCGTTACGAGTAAGTAGTTCGAGCCCTCAAAAATCCAACAACTGGTCTGTTTGATATCGCCTTTGGGTTGTGGAGGTAAGGCGGCAGTCGCTTCAAGGAAAATATTGAAGTTCAGCTAAATCCGCAGTTAGACTGGTACTGTACAGCAGACCCCAGACTCCAAGTTAAAAGCTTTGGATGCGACTGGGATTAACGCTAGGAGGATGAAAAAAGAATTGTTTCAGATAAGAGGCCGTCGAACTTACAAAAACTTCTGAGTATCCATAGTATTATAGTATCCATACTAAAATTCTAAATGCGAAAGTAACTCTGTCTGTCTGTACGTTACGCTTTCACGCCCAAACCACTGAACCGATCTTGATGAAATTTGATACAGAGATGTATTAGAGCTTGAGAACGGACATAGGCTACCTTTTGGCGCGAGAAAGGGTGTTTAAGGGAGGGAAATAGGGGTTGAAAGTTTGTATGAAAGTTTGTTATTTTTGATGATATCCTGATGAAATTTGGTACAGCGATAGATTAGAACTTGGAAACTAATATAGCTCCCTTTTATAGCGGAATAAGGGGTTAAAGGGGGAGGGGTAATAGGCATTGAAAGTTGTTTATTTTTAAATATCCTTATGAAATTTGGTACAGAGATGGATTAGAGCTTGGGAATGGACATAAGCTACCTTCATCGCGAAAAAGGGGATAGAGGGGGGAAAAGGGGATAGAGGGGGGAAATAGGGGAGGATATTCTGTCAGTTTTGAAGATATTCTGATAAAATTTAGTACAGGGTTAAATTAGAGCTTGGAAACGGACATAGACTACCTTTTATCGCGAAAAAAAGGATAGAAGAGGTGGGGGGAATAGGGATAGGGGATTAAAGTTTGTCATTTTTGATAATTTTGAAGATATCCTGATGATATTGATATGGAGATGGATTAGAGCTTCGGAATGGAGATAGTCAAGTAATGAGCCAAACAAGTAGAGATTATTATAGGGATGAGTGGGGTGATAAGCATGTAGAACCCAAATAGAAAGTAGAGTAGATATGCAACTAGAGAAGCCAGTGGAGAGTCGAGTATAGAATCAAATATAGTGCAGTATAGAATCGAGTTGAGTAGAGAGGCGAGTAGATAGGCGAGTGAGGAGTGTCAAGTAGAGAGGCAAAAAGAGAATCGAGTGGATGGGCGAGGAGAGATGCCAGTAGAGCGACCAATGTAAAGGCGAGTATAGAGGAGAGTACAGAGTCGAGTAGAGGGGGGAGCAGAGAAGTCAGTAGAGGATAAATTAAAGTATAAAGGCGAGTAGAAAGTCGAGTAGAGAGTCGAATGTAGAGGCGAGTAGAAATTTGAGAACAGAGGCGAGTAAATATTCGAGGACAAAGTTGAGTAGAGAGGCGAATTTAATGCTCAATAGCGTCGGCTCAACATTAAGCGATAACCTACATCCACGCGGGTGGAGCCGCGGGTAAAAGCTAAGTAAATAATTATAAATGTGAAAGTTGATCTGTCTGCGGGTAATATTATAAATGTGAAAGTAAATCTGTCTGTCTGTATGTTACGCTTTCACACCTAAACCACTGAACCTAGTTAGATGAAATTTGGTATAGGGGTAGATTAGACATTGAGAAAGGATTAGTTCATAAATTTATAACTAATTCAGTAGTTAAATTACACTTTCACGCCTAAACCACTAGATTTACGGGGTAGATTAGATTCTGAGAAAGGACAAAGGCTATGTTTGGACGCGATAACCGACATCCACGCGGGTGGAGCCGCGGGCAAAAGCTAGTATAATTGTAATTATTATTTTATTATGCAGATCTATATCCAAACTTCCATACTTATTATTATAAATGCGAAAGTAGCTCTGTCTGTCAGTCTGTATGTTACGCATTCACGCCTAAACCACTGAACTGAGTTTTTCGAGTGGACATAGCCTACATTTTATTGCGAAAAGGGGGTTTCAATGAGGGCGGAGGGGTTAGGGATAAGGGCTAAAAGTTAGTATGAACGTTTGTTGAAGAAATCCTGATGAAATTTGTCACATAGACAGATTAGAGATTGGGGAAGTCGAGTAAAGAGTCGATTATAGAAGCGAGTGGAGAGGTGAGTAGTGATCGAATAGAAAGTAGAGCACAGTGGAGTATAGGCAAGTAGATGCGACTAGATAGGCGAGTGGAGAGGCTAGTAGAGAATGAAATAGAGAGTCAAAGAGGCGAGAAGAGAATGGAGTGGATGAGCGAGTAGAGAGGCGATTAAAAAATCGAGTAGATGGTCAAGTAGAGAATCGAGGGGACAGGCGATTAGAGAGGCAAATGAAGAGGCGAGAATATAGGAGAATGCAGAGTCCAGTAGAGAGAGGAGTCGAGAAGCGAATAAAGAGTCGACTGTAAATTCAAGAATGGAGGCGACAAGAGGCGTATAGATACAGAGGCGAGTTTGATGCCAATAGCGTCGGCTCAACACTACGCGATAACCGACATTAACGCAGGTGGAGCCGCGGGCAACAGTTAGTATTATTATATAATTGTAAATTGGAAATGTTTGTTCGCGATGGACGCAATAACTACTGAACAGATTTTGATACGGTTTTTTGTTAGAACGGTCGTAGTCAGACTTAAAATCTTACGTTTGTTTGATTGCAATCGGTTGAATTGAAATTTAGATAAGAGATCTACACGGGCGGAAAAGTCTGTATCCATGGCAGTTTTACAAAAAAAAATGGAGTTTGACTGTCAAAGTTTGACATCTCTTTGGTTTGACACTTTCCTTACGCCACGGCCACGCTTTGCCATTATTTGAAAATTGAAATTTAACGGCCGGCGCAACTATATAAACATTTAACATTTGTACTGTTTGTTTTGATAATATTAAGAAATAAGACTGCCCAAGTAGTACCACAAATTGAAATTAAAAATATGAACTCATCCAGTAAACCTATATTAGTAAATTTGGAGATAGGTGATCAATTAACTCATATCTCATGTGGTCATATTCTCGTGGAATTAGTAAAATTTATTGCATATCAAAGACTTCAAATTCCTTACACATATCAGTGGTTGAAACAAGTGGTGAATAAAAAAAGAGATTGTGAAGAAGATGTTAAGGACAGCCTTCAATCAGAAGTCCATTTTCGCGCTGCGTCTACAGCTTTGGAAAAGTTAGATTTTATTTTAAAGGTATCGTTGTATTGTATTAATATAATATTTCTGTACAGCATGCTGGGTGCATATTAAGCAGAAATCTAGATACCTATCTTATTTCTGAATTATTATCAGTTTTAAGTTATGTATTATTAATTCATTTCACAATGTTATATAAAGACACATGTTTTATAATATTTGGGTTAGAAATGTATACTTTTTGAACATTAAAATAATGACTCAACTATCATCATTTCTTCCAGAGTCTTCAGCAAGAGATCAACAGCCCATTATTGCCAGATGAAGTGTGTATAGCCCTGGGAGCTACACCAGTGACTTGCAAAGAAGTTTACAGGGTGCTATTGCCACTAGTGTGCCATAAGCCACAGTGTCATTCCACACAGATTGCCAATGATCAAAAAATTCATAGAAATGTTTTTAGGTAAGAGAATACCATACATACATATATATATATAAAGGAAATTGGAGTGTCTATTTGTAATATTGAAATAACCGTTCTTTACCACATGCAAATGAATATAATATGGTACATACACCAAAATAACATTTTTTACCATTTTTGTCTGTCTGTCTGTCTGTCTGTTTGTTTTGGCTAATCTTTGAAATGGCTGGACCGATTTTGATGCGACTTTTATTGCCAGGTAGCTGATGTAATAAGGAGTAACTTAGGCTACTTTTATTTTAGAGAGATAAAATTGACTCAACACTAAGCGATAACGGACATCAACGTGTGCGGAGCTGCAGGCAACAGCTAGTCATTAATTAGGTTGATTCATTCATTAAAATTATTGTTTGATAAAAGATACAAAATAAATTACTGAAGAAAACAATAACTCTTTGCAATCATGACTGAGTCTCCTTTATCTTTGTGTTTAATATTATTTTTCTTCTTTCAGAACATTGGTGACATCAGAACAATTGAGTCAAATATTCTTCAAACAGATTGCACCTACAAATTTGTATGTGTTCATTAAAAAAAAGATGGTAAATAATCAAGACAGTATACTGAACAGTGACAATTTTGTTTTCACCAGCGGGTGTAGATTGCCACGAAACTCCAAAATTGTTGTAATAGACCTACGAGCAAAAGCTTTTGACAATATTGCATGTTGCAATGAATTTAATGTATTTGGTGACAGTGTTAATTGTGACCTAAAGAATCTTCAACTGGATGATTCTAACGATAATGATATGTACCATGAAATTGAGTCGAATGACGAAGTCAGATGGTACCAGTCAAGTTACGTAATGAAAGGGTTCAAAGACTGCATTGTAAATGGGAGTTCCATTACTAACACATGGCTCAATTCTTAATATTAATTGAAAGTTAGGCGGGAAGAACTGTGGTGGAAGTCAGAAACCTTTTACTTTGGCACTAAGTAAGTGCGCCTACCAAGACGTGCAGTTAGGCCTTGATCCAGAGGAATAGACCCTAGAATATGTAGCTAGCCACCCTATAGCTCCATTTCTCTCCCTGTGTAACCCAAAATTGGATCCAAACACAATCCCTTATTAACATGACATGGTTGTGACGCTGTTTGAAGAGTAGCCTATGCCTTTCTTCCAGTCTGAGTTCTTCTAAAGTCTCTAAAGTTCTAAAAGTATCAGCAGAGGGCTAATAACTACCATTCGGTTTCAATAATCATATTAGTATTCAGTCCCATGTGTGCTCAGTCATCGTAATTTTCTGACACCAAGCTGAGCATACACAAGACACATTTTTATTTATTTGTTGTTGAGAGCTTAGTCACTATGTGTGTGCCTTCATTACAGCTGTCATGTAGGTACATAGTGCTACACATACACATATATATATAAAACCGGTTTTAGCTAATTTACACTATTTCTGAATAAGTGTGAATACATTGACCGATAATGTTATTAGGGTTGCCAAACAGTTTAAGTTTTGTCCAATACTAGATCTCGTGCACTGCTGTCCCACTTGCTACAGTTATAGCATTGATATATATATACTTATCATATACAAATACACAGGCATGTAATCAAATGTTTTCATATAAAACTGAGGGTCTGATTTTCCTTCTTGCTACATACAAAATCTCTAATGAACTTAATTTAAAATTGAATCTTGTAATCGTGTTTATTTCCTAACTATTTCTACCTGTAAGAGCCTTATGTCCATTAGCCCAATCTCTTTTACCTTGTAATTAATTTTGGGCCTGTTAGAAGAATATTACTTTTAGCATTTAAAACCATTTTTATACGACTCCACTGTATTCAGTCAACAAAAATTGTATTTAAAAAATGTCTCTGTAGTTCAGGTGATGGCTGATATTATTGTCCCCAAGGGTGACGCCAACAGTCGGATAGACGATCCACAAGCGACATCAACGGGCCATTTCATTCCCCTGTCTCTTCTCTGGAGGAGGGTGATTAAACTAGTTTTGACGGCGCCCCTGCAAACATTTTGTTTCCTAGCAGATTGATTACAACTTCAGATATCCCGGTTTTGTTAATGTCCAGTGTTCGATCTTAGAAGCTCTCATCTAATCAGAGAGTAAATACTTATATGGGGCACATTGCCAGTAGGCGTTTCATGGCTTAGAGTATAGTTAGGTGATATCGAAATTCGGCTGTTTCATAGTTAGACTGGAAGCCAAAACCAACTGAGTTGAAGGATGATGAGTTGATGACTTAGTGTGATTATAAGCTCAAATTTTAGAAATAAAAGACTGAGTGACTTTGACTTCTTTATTGCATCAATTAGAATAGAATTTAAGTAGTGAAAATTATTATTTTTGTATTGTTTTAATAATTATTGTATTGCAATAAAACTGTTATGCTGACGGACATAATTAAATGTTATAATACAATTTTGTCCATGTAAGGGTATTTCTTACTATTATATTTAATTAATACTTGAAGAAATAATAATTCAAATTATTTTATTATACAGCGTTATTTAGTGAAATCATCTTTTTATAGACGAACATGGAATTTAGTACAATATTGTGCCATATTTGGGTAAATTCGTACCTAACTAATTGTATTGTTGAATAAGAATAAGTTGACCTAATAAATTCTTTAACTTAATGTCTTGTTAATTTTCTAGTACCCAAACCAGGGGGCTACCATGAAACAACTTTGGGGTCGGCAGCGCGAGTGTTACGCCCCTGTTGTCGCACACGTCCATAGGCCACGGTAGCCACGGTCCATCAGGTCGTATAAAAAACAGAAAATTCAGGCTCGTACGAAACATGTAGCATTTAACCATTTGGGTTCAAGTTGAAACCAAACAAAGTGCCCCGTGTAGTCTTCGATTGCTTTAAACTTAGGTCAGCACCGTCGTATGTTTCATGGTAAGGGTCAATCGCCATTGAAAGAGCGGCGGCCGATGGCGGCCAGACTTATGTTCTAGAAATAATTGCGAACAGGCGGGTGCATCCGCGTGACGACGTCTCGCGGCACCACAAGACCCCTCCTTCGCCTTTAAAAGACTGATCTTTTTATCCCATGGATAAGATTCTAAATGGTTTACAATATTTTACCTCAAGTACCCGCTGCCGGCCACTGGTCGTTTAAGTGGGGATTGACCCTAAACCTACAGAATTCTATCCTTTATCAATTTTATTACCTACCTGCTGTGGACAACTGGCTGGAGGCTGCAAGCAAATCTGCCCGATGAATAACTGCAGTGTGATTCTGTATCTAATATAGGTACAAATTCGATGTCGAGCTCGCTAAATATTAACTATCACCCAATCCTGCTGGCCTAAGCCAATATCGAAAGGGTTCGTGATTTGGACAAGAACAAGTTCCCTGAACATATTCGAAGTAAGCTCCTTTTCATCTGAGTGAGACTTACATCTAGTCTTACATCTAGTCTACCTCCACAATTGCACCTTCCGGCTGCCTTTCTGTGTACTTATTCAGCGTCAAGTACCTAACCGTTACATACCTACTGACTGACTAACCTAACTGTAATGGGAACAAAATTAATGGTGATTAAATCGAAATTGTCGCAATCGTACCCACCCTACTTAATAACTTATAAACCTTAGTGGAACAAATTTTCACTGATGAAATCTCCTGCCATTGGGTAGATTAGGTAGATAGTATTTGCTCAAAATCCATATTGTGAGGAGGATTAGAATCTAGGTAAGAAAAAAATTGTTGATACCAGGTAGGTCGTAAAATACAGTATTCCATCTCTAGTATTGGTAAAATGGTTACGTGGGAACCTATTTGTTCTATTAGAATAATCGCGTGTCAATGACTTCGTCATAGGTATTGTAGATGGGTAGGTACCGACATTGGCTTAACCACAGAGCATTATATCAATCCTCACAAGTAGGTACTTGTGAGGATTGATATAATGCTCTGTGGTTACGAATCGACGGCACTTCAACAGATTTTGAGTTGTCATCGCATCGTGATATAAGAACAGTTTACCTAATAGTTGGACCATAATAGTAGGTACTACCTACTACTTACACCACGATGGCAGTACCTAGGTAGGTACTACCTACTACATACACCGCGATGGCAGTACCTAGGTAGGTACTACCTACTACATACACCACGATGGCAGTACCTAGGTAGGTACTACTACTTACACCACGTTGGCAGTACCTAGGTGGGTACTACCTACTACTTACACCACGTTGGCAGTACCTAGGTGGGTTTTTTTTTTTTTTTTTTTTTTTACGTGCGGGAAATCCCCACGGATACCCGCCCCTCCGGAGCCGGAGGGGAAGGTTATGTCGGACTCGAACCGACTAAACCGCACGCCGTCTGTGGGTCGTGGTGCTAGGCCGGAGGTGAGGTTGCCTTGCGGCATATCCCTCGCACCCCGGCTGACCCAGGGCCATCCCTTTCGGTCTGGCCCTCCTCGGGAGGTGGGGACCACGCCGTCCCCGAGTACCTAGGTGGGTACTACCTACTACTTACACCACGTTGGCAGTACAGGTGGGTACTACTACTACTTACACCACGTTGGCAGTACCTAGGTGGGTACTACTACTACATACTTACACCACGTTGGCAGTACCTAGGTGGGTACTACCTACTACTTACACCACAATGGCAGTACCTAGGTAGGTATATAGTACTACTTCTTACACCACGTCGGCAGTACCTAGGTGGGTACTACTACTATTTACACCACGTTGGCAGTACCTAGGTGGGTACTACCTACTACTTACACCACGATGGCAGTACCTAGGTAGGTACTCCCTACTACTTACACCTCGTTGGCAGTACCTAGGTAGGTACTACTACTACTTTACTATTACGAACTAAACAGTGTAAATCTACATTCTTTGTTGCGAAAGAAACATTAAACCCTGGTCTCATCATATAAAATGAGCGTCGCGAAAAAAGTCTCAGAAGGGAAGCTGAGGTCTTTGTTTTGCGGTACCTAGAGCTCAGTAATATATTCATAGTAGTAGGTAGTACAGTAGTAGGTACAGTGGCTCTGAAAAGTTGCTGAATACATTCAATATTTTTTAAAATGTTGGTAGGTCAGAAGGACATAGCTACTCAAAGCCGGCAGGCTTGTATGAAAGGTTAAAAACAGTAGAGGAAGCTCGTGAAGCGTATGTACCTACCTACTTACTTACTGCCAGCTGGGGACGCCCCAGCCGGACGGGTGATCTGCCCTTCGGCGTGGGCCATTTCACCCTTTTCCCCTAAGTAGGTACCTACGTAGTTAAGGTGGTAAATTGCGGGCTGTTACCTCTGTCTACATACCCCGGAGGGAAATACGCGTGAGCTTATGTATGTATGCTGGCTGTAACGCTTATTAATGCACTTCGCAAAACATGCACTGGGCAGTTTCGCATTGGTCCACTTCTTAAAAAGGGCACTTTTCATAACTTCTCTAAATCATAACCTCACTTCGGCGATACCGTGCACATTTAAACGAAAATCTCTGAAATTAAAATCGTTGAAATAAGCTATAGCCACAGAACAAGCGTATAGCCCAATAGGCAATAGGTATTAATTATATACCTACATACATACATACATATAATCATGCCTTTATCCCCGGAGGGTTAGGCAGAGGTGAATTATCACTCACATTTCACCAATCTATATTCGGTCCCACGTAATAGGGGGTGACCCTATTCCTATTGCCGTATTCCGGGCACTATTTTCAACTCGAGCCATGCATCTGAGGCTGAGTCTGGGCTGGACATATCTGTCTGATGTTAAAGTTAATCAGCCCTATCCCTTAGTCGCCTTGTACGACACCACATATAGGAAGAGAAAGGGTGGCCCAAATTCTAACTCTGCCGGGAACCACGCCCTACCTAATATGGAATTTATACACATTGATATTATAATTCACTATTTTTTTCAAATTCTTAGAGCAAAGAACGATTCGCACTTGATATTTTTGTAGGAGCAGACAAATCATGCACGAAACGGAAGTAGAAGGTAACAAGAATTTCGGTCATACAAGAAACGGCTTTCTCATAAGAAAACTCTTTCCATAAGGCGAACCAAGGTTGTTTCGATGACTTACTATGAACGTCGAGAGGTGCACGAACACGATAATATTGATGTACAGACACAACACGTACCTATTATTATTATTATAAAAGATAACATTTTTGACAGGGTTAAGATAAGTGGGACGCTCTGAGGAAGCGACGCCGAACATACTACACTCTCAGTTTTATCATTAATAATGAGTTGTTATCAAGAGCCCACCTACAAACGGACGCTCGCAGGAGCCCAGTCGGTTGCTTGTCGATCAGCGAACGTCGCGTGCACACAGCTGTGCCATTAAAACCGCCCGCGCAATAACAGCGGAATAAAAAAATATATAATTCACTGACATACATCAAATATTCACAATGAGTTTAATGAGAGAAAATGAGTCCTTAACAACTGATGCTCTAACAGCAAAAATTATTACAATGGTGTGTCTATTTGGTATATTCAATGGCTGTAGGTATACTGCCTTTACTCATAGCTTTAAAATTCGACTGGTTCAAGTCTAGTGATTCAAATTTACGAAACTCAAATAAAGTGGTGATGGGTTTGTTGGCGTTTGGAGGGGGAGTGCTGTTCGCGACAACTTTTATGCATCTGCTGCCTGAAGTCAATGACAATATTGTGATGCTGCAAGGTCAGTAAACAACGGAAATGTTAATATACTCTTCAAATAAGTGACTGTTTCTATATATGAACTATTATTAAGAATTCTCATTAGTTATGAAATTATTTTGTGTTGTCTCTATAATGGAGGATATTTTAGAGTTATTAAAATTATCATATATATATATATATATATATATATATATATATATATATATATATATATATATATATATATATATATATTTATCCCGCAAACAATTGGCCGTCCACTGAAGGCGAAAGTGCATTTAAACTGGCGTCAACCTGCTTTTGGCGTCCATATACCGGACGCCACTTTGTTATCCGGTGGCACTTAAGTCCTATTGATCCTAGCTAGCCGTAGTACAAAAATCGACGGAAGTCAAAATTCGCTTTAAATGGTTGCAATAAAATATTGAAAACTTCCCGAAGAAATCACCGCGCAGGTGAGGCGCTGCTGCAGTGCGTATATCCACACTGTATAACTAGAGGAATTCCTGACTACGGATTCGCGTATTTGGCGTCCACAATTGCGACGTTGCCAACTCGCACCTACCGCAAACAAAACAATATAATCAACATCCAATTATTTTTGTATAACAGTCGCGCAAACGTTAGAACATTTTATTCATGATTAATTACCTGAGACGGTGTTGGGTCATAAATTCATACTTATACTCATACTACTCATACTCATTTATGTATAATATAGAATATTACATGTCAGTATAATAATAATGGGACTTTATGCATTTATAGGAGAAGGAAGAAGAAGTGATATTAGATTCATGTATACGGACGTATGCGTCAAACCGGCATCCATATATATGTCTCGTAGCTTTAAAGCTATATACGGACGTCCGTTGAAGGTATATACCTACTATTCATGCCTCCCCATATTCGACGTCCGATTAATTTACTAAAGTAGTGCCATAGATTCATGTACACGGACGTCAAATATCATACAGTATGAAAAGTATACGTCAAACCGACACCCGTATATGTATCGCGTAGCCCTGAAGCTATATGCGGACGCCAGTTGACGGTATATACCTACTATTCATGCCACCCCATATTCGATCTCCGATTAATTTTCTAAAATAGTGCTATAAATTCATGTATACGGGCATCAAATATCGTACGATATGAAAAGTATGCGTCAAACCGACATCTGTATATGTGTCGCGTAGCTCTGAAGCTATATACGGACGTCAGTTGACGGTACAGACTTTTCATGCCGCCCCATATTCAACGTCCAATTATTTTTGTAAAGTAGTGCTATAGATTCATATATACGGACGTCAAATATCGTACAGTATGAAAACCGTAATATATAAATAAATAAATAAAAACAGCGTCAAACAGACCTAGCCCGTCTCGAGGCCTTTTCAAGTCCCATGGTCACGGGTAAGACTCAACCCGTGACCATGGGACTTGAAAAGGCCTCGAGACGGGTTAAAGTTCGAAATAATACACGCGATTAAATCGGTTAAAATAGTTTTATTTCAAATCATAAATAATTTTATTTGCTACCAAGTACTTAAGCCTAAGAGGAGAACAAACGGACAAACCGCGGACGGCCGCGGGTCAGCCGGACATATGAAAGCATTTTCGTCCAAGTCCAATCTTAATACACAGACCTTCGTTAGCGCTCGGTAGATGGTCATGGGCAAAAGTTGCTGTTTCTAATATAGCGAAGAGTGAAAAGTTTCGGGTTCTTAAAATATTAAGAAATATGTGGATTATTCCATTTTTTGGTGTAAGTACCATTTAAATAGCGTTTTTTAGTAGGGCAAACACAGCTTGATCGGGTCACTCCTGCGGGGCTGGTTGATACTAAGTAGCTAGTGGCGTACCTTAGATACGTAGTCAAAGATACGCTCAGCAGTGGGCGATTACAGGGTGAGAATAATCTATCAGAAATATCTAGTCAATAATACTCTTTGAATCTAATCAAATTAAGCTTAGAAATACTCGTATATAACACTAAAAGACAACCCACTACATCCTCAGCAACATGCTTACAGGAAAGGTAGATCAACAGAGTCCGCACTGCACATGGTAGTGCATAAGATAGAATCGGCTATCACAAATAAAGCCTCAACACTAGTTACTTTCATAGACATAGAAGAGGCTTTCGACAAGACGGTACACAGCAGCATTAACGAAGCCTTGCGAAGGTGTAGGGTAGAACCAACCATAAGGGACTGGATCACTCAGCTAATAAGCAAAAGAGCGGTCCAGATAGTGATCACTACCACAAGAGCAAAGGTAGTCAAAGGGTGCCCAAAAGGAGGCGTCCTATCGCCACTTTTATGGAATATAGTAGTAGACAGCCTCCTAAAGAGACTAAATGAGAGAGGATGCACCACCATCGGGTACGCGAATGATCTTGCAATACTGATAAGCGGAACGGCTGAGGATGTGCTATGCAAAATCATGCGCTCAGCCCTTCAGATTGTGGAAGAATGGTGCGAAGAACACCGAATATCAGTAAACCCGAAAAAAACAGAACTTGTCCTTTTCACCAACAAAAGAAAGTTACCAGAACTACAACTACCAAAACTATTTAACACCAAACTAGCTCTAACAACTCAAGTTAAATATCTGGGCATCATACTTGATAATAAGTTGAATTGGGCTAGCCACATAAATGCTAAGATGAAAAAGGCCTGTATAACTTTCTGGCAATGCAGAAGACTCGTTGGTAAGAACTGGGGTCTTAACACAAAGATAACACTTTGGCTGTATACGGCAATTATCAGACCTTCCCTAACCTATGGATCAGTTGTATGGTGGCCCAGAACAGAACTGATCACTGTGAAAGAAAAGCTCCAGAGTTTACAACGCCTAGCGAGTACAGCAGCCACTGGATGCATGAGAACCACCCCATCAGTCGCACTAGAGCACTTCCTAAACCTGAGACCGCTGCATCTAATCATACAGGAGGAGGCCAAGGCAGCAGCCTTAAGACTGAAAAATAATGGGCTTTGGAAAGAGAATACTGGAACAAAGCATTCAAAGATTCTACAGGGAATCCTAAAGAAGATACCACTTCTCGAGGCTCCCATAGACACAATACCATGTCACCACGTCTTCGAAAGGAAGTATCATATCCAACTTTCTGAAGAAAAAAGAGATAACTCTGGCGTCAAAGAAGTTAGGATATACACAGATGGCTCCAAAACCACACATGGTGCCGGAGCAGGCGTCTTCTCGAATGACTTAAATATCAAAATAACAACCACCTTGGACAAGCTAAGCATAATATTTCAAACCGAATGTATTGGCATAACGAGAGCGGAGGAGACGATTGCCGCCAGAGATGTCAGAGATCTAGATGTAAAGATCATCTCAGACAGTGCATCCGTACTCCAAGCTCTCTAAAGTAACACCATAACCTCTGTCCTCATATTGGAATGTCATAACACACTCCAATCCATTGCAAACACAAAAAGGGTCACGCTGCAATGGATCAAGGGACACAGCAACTCCCTCGGCAACGACGCAGCCGATGAATTGGCCAAGAGAGGATCAGGGTCGACAGTATATGGACCGGAACCAATACTACCCATACCTCAAGCACAGGTCAAAACTTGGCTACGAAAAAGTACAGAAGAAACCCATCTGACAGAATGGACAAACACTGAAGGATGCAGACAAACAAAAAATGCAGTTCCGGTAGCATCAAAAACGTCTAGCCGAAACCTCATTAGGCTAAGAAGGGACCAAATCCGCAAGGTCACCGGCCTCTTGACCGGTCACTGTCCCCTAAACAAGCATCTGTTTACAATAGGTGTGACGGACAGCCCCCTATGCAGAAGCTGCATGGGGGCAGAAGAAATGCCACGGCATGTGCTTACAGAGTGCACGAGCGTGGCCGCATAACGGGCGAAATTCCTCCAGTCACCAGCGTCACTCTGGGAAGCATGTGGAAACCTGAAAAGGCTGCTGGCTTTTTGGGAGGATCTGGGTTGGTTGGAATGAGAGGTAAGATGGTACGCACAATGGCCCAATCAAGAGGCTAAGTGCGGAACAGCCCAGGTAAACTAACTAACTAACCCGTATGTAAACTCATGCTAATATTAAAGTTTTTTCGTACGATGAGAAAGAAAGACTGCTTCCACAGCAGTAGTAAGATGTTAGGTACTACTGCTGTGGAATCAGTCGTTCTTTCTATAAATACAAAAATGAGAATAGCTCAAATAAGACAGCGGTCAACCGAGAAATCATAAAAAAAATATCATTCACAATAGACAATTCATTTTGCGGGACTCCGTGAAAGAAAGAGATAAGTATGAATAAACGATTCACAAGCTGGCAACGTCGCACTTTTAAATCCCAACCGTCTGATTTGGACGTGAAAATGTCCGCGCAATATATAAATAATATTGATATACGTCGGAGGTCACTAAAGCTTCACTATTGTATGGGGTCCAAAAATGTTTGGGCCTAACTGCAAAATGAATATTGCCGCAAGTAAAAAAGCAAGAAAATTAAGTATCTTATGGAGTAGGAAATCAAAAAACTAAGCAATATTCGTCGACAGATGATGAAAAATGTAAGCAGAACTGGTGGACGTCCTAATGATGCACCACATACCTGACGCCAAATGAGTTACTGGATGTATATATATATATATATATATATATATATATATATATATATATATATATATATATATATATATAAATGAATTGCAATTCTGTTAGTCTCGCGTAAACTCGAGAACGGCTGAACCGTTTTAGCTAATTTTAGTCTTGAAATATTTGTGGATGTCCAGGGAAGTTTTAAACGATGAAAAAATATGGTTAATTGCAACTTTTTTTATTGATTCTGATGTGGAACGAAGTTTACCGTATCAGCTAGTGTACCTATTATAATTATACTCTAACGAATGTCACTTAAACGAATAATAACTAGGTATACAGTTTCAATAACAGTCACTTATTTATTTATCAAATTCCTGCTTAACAGAAATTAGAAGAACGAGATTCTCATACAATCATACACATAACGATTATACAAAACTGAAAACTAGAATAATTAATTATATATTATTATTAATTAAATAGAGCACTTAAAGGTTTCTAAAGACCCATTCTCACAATTATCAGTCATTAGCGACAGTTACGAAAAGTTAAATCAATTATTGCGTGCATCGCTATGTTATAGATGTTATCGTTTACCTTTTTTTCTTTTAATAAAATGTATGGTTGAGGGACTCGGCTAAGTCAGAATTTGTCTGACTCGAAACTGGATTTATATTTCTACTTTAGAACAATATAATTTAGGATATAGGTTCGTTAAAGTTATGCACCATATTTGGTCACTATTCACCATATTCAATATTTTCCTCCGGTTATATCTAAATCTTGTGCTATCAAGAATGAAAGGAAGCGTAGAAGACCGAACACCGGGTTAGAGCCGCCTTGATCTGGCTTATCTTAACTTTTTCGGGAGCGACTACCGTCTGATCTCCGAACGCCGAGAGTGTAACTAGCGGGCAGGGCCCGAAGGTCGAAGGTATAATAATACATAACGAAGTATAGTAACGCGTAATATTGAAATCCCATAAAATTGCCAATATCTTTGACATAAGATTATTTTTAATTGTATTTGGTTGTGTAATAAGCAGTCACGTGTGAAAGGAAATTTCACGTACTGTTAGTACCTATAGCTGCTTAATAACTTACACTTGAGAGGTCCCGGGTTTGACTTCTGTCCGAGGTCGACGTGAGCCCTCATTCAACACAAGGAGCAATAGCTGGAGGGGTTAACGGGTAACCAGTAATTTAGGTTTACTAGTATTCTTAAAAGAAAAAATCTCACTACATGTATTTTTAAATCACAATTAAGAACTAGTTTAAAGCGCAAATTAAACTGAGTTTTAGTAGGAAATTGCAATTTTTACCTGTAAACGGAAAGTTGCCCTAAGACTAGAAAATTTAGGTGTCCAGAAGGGACCAGGAAGCTCAGTTGGTCAAATTGCTTCCCTTAGAAATGGATTGGTTACGAGTAATCCGGGTTCCAGTTTTTCCGAAGAGCTAAATAATTAATTTTTCGCGTTTAGCAAAGCTGGTTTTATGTTATAATTACTCATTAGTATGATATTATCTATTATCATACCACAACATCTATACAAATAAATAAAAATGAAGTCTCTGTTTGTTTGGAATGGTAAAATAACACGATACTTATTAACAAACATCATTTGTTTTGTCTGTCTTTCTCAGCTTGTGCCAGCTTATAGATTTTCAATGGCAGATGTAAATGGCTATGTTTTTACCCGACTGCCAAGACGGGTTATGTTTTTCGCGCGTATCTTGTATGTATACATGTAAGTAATATTTTTTTCACTTCAGCAACTCGAAAATGTAAGTTTTTCTGCGTAAAGACAGTGAGGCGTGAGACAATATATATATATATATATATATATATATATATATATATATTATATTTTAATGAAGAGTGCCAACTATAGATTTCGAAATAACGTTGGAAAACTTTCGAACTACACTGCACTCTGTCTCTTTTCCGTCCATAAAAAAGAGCGAGTGACAAACACAAGTAATTTGCAGATCGAATTTCGAAATTCGTCCCCAAAGAAAACTCGTTCTGAAACGCGTAAGTAAATAAACCAAATCTGAAAGTATTATAAATGGATAACCATGTTATTTATTTCAATTATTTATTATTTAATGTATTATTGTATACGAAAATGAGTAACGCATACGAATATAAGTACATTTATAAAATTATTTTCATTTTCAATATTTGAAAAATAAAACATCACGGACGCTGTCTCTGAACGCACCTTAAAAAATGCGGGAATAGAAAGTAAAGTATCGAATAAGATTCAAATTATTAAAATAATCATAAACGATGAGCGATACTGACGACGAAGTCAGGATTTTAACACCAGTAGAGTTGAAACAGCAAGCTACTAATGCTGAATTTAGTTGCCTTCCTCAGAAGTCTCGAGAAATATTTGAAAGCATACCATATCTTCAATAAAGGGATACTTACAGAAGGTGCGAAGACTTGTTCAATGATAAAGAATCCTAACTCACACAACGTCCTCGTGGCGCTAAAATAGAGGCTTATGCTGTGCTTACCTAAGTATTTAATTTACTCTTGATAGGTAGTTACGCATTTTGACAGCTGTTTAGTAGTGTGGAGTCGGGGGTTTGATCTCCACAGTTTCACTATCTCACTTCAAAAGAAAGAACTTTTAAACTTGTAATATTGATATTTATTGGGAAAAATCATATTATCATTCCTATATGAGCTTTTTAAAAAGGGATTTTACGCGAGGTTTTTTTTTTTTAATTTTATACAATACTTGTTTTAGAGCAACGTGGAAGCTAGAACACATCTCTTTAAATCTTGAGCTTCCGGAGCCTCGCTGGCTTCTTCAGAAGCCTCACGTCAACCGTCAGGAACTGTCCAGCTCGTCCGGTTTTTTCCCTATCTTCTTCTTAATTCAATTTTAATTTTTTATTCGTATGATTTATTTTAAGATCATTGACACATGATGTCCAGGCAACTACTAGTAATATCTGCCACGGAGGGCGGATATCACAGTACCTATTCAAACAGTTATTAGTATAAAATGAAGTCAATATGTCAGTAACAATTTTGATGTTAGATCCAATACACCTGTCGGACGTCAAACGGATGAGGCTCAGCCTCCCTAGACAAGTGGCAATTCGTTGACCGGTGCTTGATTGAATAGAATGATAAATGTATGGGATTTGACGTATCTGACAGTCCTTAACGCATGTCATAAACGTCAAATTCCATACATTCGTCATTCTATTCTACCAAACGCCGGCCAATAAAATGCCACTTGTCTAGAGGGGCTGGCACACTTAAGCTTGAGGGTCAGACGTCAGTCGCTCCCGTAGAAGTCAAATTATGGATAGGAAGGGTAGGTGATCCCACGGGATTGGCACCCGGATGAAGAACAACAGAAACTATTCCTGTTACTTTCTATTTAGGGAAGATTTTAATGTATTTCAAGTAATAGGGTAGACCGGGGTCGATTGAAACATTTTGGACGAAATAGCTCACTAAAGCCACAAATTGAGCTCAGCGTATTTAAAAATGTGGTTTTTATGAAGTTTAGTTATCTACCGATTAAATGATTGAGGTTTAGGCGGTAAAATATGATTTTAAAAGGTCATCCCATGTGGTTTAAAAAATATGGGATATTGTTTCAACTGACCCCGTTCCCGGGGCGATTGAAACAGTGAACGGGGTCCATTGTAACATTAAGAAATAAAACCAATTATGTTGCAATTACATATCTATATATTTAAAATCACAGTCATTAAGATCTTACATTAAAGTCAGTCTCATTTTGAAACTTAAACGACGAATAATACTAAAAACTTAAATCTTTCACATAACAACATTTGCCCTGCCGTGACAAACATATAATCGTCAATAAATCAAATAGGTATTTTCAACAATGACATTATAGTTATTCAACATAAAATAAAATAAAGTTAAGAAAATAGGTTCTTTGTGAAGAAAAAAAATTGCAAAAGTACCAAATTTCAATCCGATTCGCAATTATGGCACAAATACATTAAATCACCAGCTGTACAAGCTTCGTGGGCCCACATTCTACAGCCCGAACACTGTACCCAATCATCTCCCGGTCTGCTAGTGCCATAACTCTCCATACAGACCAAACAATAATAATCTTCATCGTCATCTGACGATACTGTTGTCTTTTTGGTCATGGCTTTATTTATATTTTTACATTTCAAATCTTTTTATTTAAATTTCGTTTAGTTTCTTTTACTTTCTTTTTTCGTTCTCTTTCCTCAGTTTCTCTTCTTATTAAGTCTTTTTCCGGAGTGTCTGTGTATATTGTCGATTTTCTTTTTTTTCTTCCCTTGTTTGTTGTCATTCTAGGTGGTGCCTTAGGGTAAGGTTTAACAGATTCTGGTGAAAAAATTACAGTGCTTATCGATGGTTTTGGCGAAACTGTTCCATGATTTGCAATATCTTCATTTTCACATTCTGTGGAATTTAATGGAAGATGCGCAATGAGTTCATCTTGCAAGATAGAGGGACTGACTGCTGGTGTAGGGTGGTCGTCTTCAGACGTAGGATTAATTCCAACAGCAGAAGCATTTAGGTTAGCATCGCTTCCCACGTTTGTTTCATTTGGATTAGGCCGGTCCGTTACGAAAGAAGGTGCAAAATCAATGTCGCTGAATAAATTGCGGTTGAATGGACAAATGCCGGTTTTTCTAAATCCAGCCTGAATATTGGCCGGAGTGAGAGCTAATGGCATAGCATTAGCCACAATATTTGGTATATTATAAATACTCATTGTTTTACCAGGGTTGTTTCGCATCCAAGAGTCACACTGGGTGTTTATAGCTTTTTTAAACGGTCCATACACTGATCGATCTAGGGGTTGCAACTTATGCGAACAGTGCGGTGGAAAAGACAGTAATACGATTCCGTTCCCTTTGCAGAAATCCAAAACATCAATGTGAATATGAGATGCATGATTGTCAAGCACAAGTAATACTTTGTGATCAGTTGAGCAGTTTGTGTGTTTTTGAAAATGTGTTAAAAATAATAAAAAGCCGTCATTTTCCATCCAGCCCGAAGGATTTGCTGTTCCCACTGCACCCAATGGTCCATCCCTTATGAAATGATCCTGATATCGAACACGGGGGAAAACAAATAGAGGTGGAACAACGTTCCCCAAGGCATTTGCAGCGAAAGCCACTGTTACAAGGGTGCCTCGTTCCGCTGAAGTTACAGATCCTACCTGGCGCGTGCCGCGTCTGGCCACCACTTTATCGGGTTTTTGGACGGTGGTAACACCCGTTTCATCTACATTATAAATATTTTGGGGCTCGAAGTTGTATTTGTCCATAACTTGTTGTAGGTTATCGTAGAACGCGTCCACGTTAAACCTATTAAAGCTTGTTGCCCTGGACATACTAGTGGCTTGAGCAGCTCTTATCGAAAGTTCTGGATTTCTACCCATGAATGCTGAAAACCAATCCTCTCCTGCCATTTCATTTTTATCCCAGGTACTAGGTCTTTTTAAATTGTATTTACCAGCTAAATCAAAACTTAATTTCCTCACTTGTTTCGGAGACAGGCCAAAATATATATCGGCACATCGCATCAGATATTTTGACAGACTTTTTTCCTGAGAATAAATGAGAAAAAGAATATAAAAATGTTACAACCGTACCCGGTAGATAATTTTGAAAAAAAATCGGCATAACATTTAAACTATACGAGATAGACAATATCTAATTGTTCCCATTTCATCTGTAATAATCAATGTCAATACTTTAAAAGTCGTAATAAACGTATTGAGCATGCAATATGAATAATTTACTAAGAAAAGCAATCAAAAATACTTACTTTTGGTTCACAAAAACACAATGACACCTTAACACGTGTATGGCTCGCGAGCCGCGTCGCCGAATTGCAACGAACACTTCCGATGGTTATTCGCTGCATTCGCTCCTTACACCCCTCCCGCTAACCCCTGCAGTCACCGGACTATAGGCGTTGTTACAACCGTACCCTGTTACAACTGACCCCGGTCTACCCTAATAATAAATTAATAATAAAAATTTGCATGTGATAGGCCTATGAACCAGATTCCTTTGGGGTCGAGCAACAAGAAAAACATCCCGGACGGTAGAATACAATCGAATAAGACGGGTGAAACCGTGGGGCATAGCTAGCATTATATAAACTTTTGAAGATTGAGTAACCAAAAATAGCATCCGTGCGAAACTGGGGCACGTCTCTTCTTTATCACAATGTCTATCATTATTTTACATAATCACCTTGCTAACAGTTACTTTTTTATTGTATTGTTTTAGCCCATTACTGTCACAGATTTATACCTACGATTGACTAATCGATACTCGTATCATAATGCTAAAGATATTTGTTTGATTGAACGCGCTAATCTCAGGAATTACTAGTTCGAATTGAGAAATTCTTTGTGTCGAATAACCCGTTTATCGAGGAAGGTAGGTATACACGCTATGTAAAAAACTGTATTAGCACAGTTAACATAATAATAAAGTAGTATTAGGGTTCGATCTCCGCTCTGTGCAACTATTTGTATGCATCAATATGTATATTTGCATTGGTCTGGGTGTTTCTATGTAAAATATGTATGTATTTATAAAAAGTAAGTATCAAAGTATGTTTATTCGCATTCTAGATTCCACAACACAAGCTAGTTAAGCTATGCTTACCATGGATCTAGATAGCGTCGTGTGAAATGTTGTGAAATATTGATTATTTTTATTTATTTATTATATTCGAGGTTTAAAAAACGGGCGAAGCCGGGGCGGGATGGCTAGTTATTCATAACCGCGTAAAGGTAAACTGTTTTGTAAGCCCTCTACTGCCTCTAAATGGTAAAACGCGAACATTTTGAGTAGGAATGCCCATTTTGTAATGGATATCAGCCCCTCTAGACAAGTGGCAATTCGCTAGCTGGCGTTTGGTGGAATAGAATGACGAATATATGGGATTTGACCTGATTTGACCAAGGATTTTATATATGAAATAAAATGTCCTTGGATTTGACGTATATGACAGTGGTTAACGCATGTCAAGTAGGTACGTCAAATCCCATACATTCGTCATTCTATTCATCAAACGCCGGCTAGCGATTCTAGCGACTCGCCACTTGTCTAGAGGGGCAGATGTTAAGTTACATAAACAGTGTTTACGATACGATGTAAATGTAAACGTTACATTAATACCTAATAGTGATACAGAGGTTATCTTTCCTTTAAAGCATCACAGCATTGTATAAAACTTATTCGTTTTGTTTTTTATACAACTGAGGTGGCAGACAACTTATCGCCCACCTGACGGTAAGTGGTTACCGTGGCCTATGGACGTGTGCAACACCAAGGGAGTCACACTCGTACTCCCTACCCTGTAAACATAGAGAGTTTCTGTGTAGAAACACAAAGCAGGAATAGAATTTGGTCTTCCCACTGACAGCACAAAAAGTCTCCATGCAGTGAGCCTGGCTACCATACTCACCGCGGAGAACACAACACGAGGTTATTATGGCCGCGGTATTCTGTAGGACGGAGGTACTTCCCCAGTCGGACTGCTCAATTGGACGGGAATACCGTCGTTTTTTATAAAAAAAAACGTCAAGTTAAAAAGAAAACATCAGTAGGTAGGAAGGGGGCTATGTCGAAAGCGGAGATCTAGGTTAGCCAGGGTGCGAAACCCCGACATCTGTACCCCTAGCGCGAACAACTATCGTAATCTGATCGTAAAGGTGTTGAGAGAATTGAGTATTACGATTGGTCGTTTGGCTAGTGGCTACTGTGAACCTGTGTGTATGTGAATCCGGCCAATCACAATGCTCCGTTCTCTCGATACGTCTACGTTACGAATTCGAATATTATTCGTGTTCGGGGCACTGAAGACCCATGACGGAGTTCGGTTTTCGTCGGTTCGAGTCCCTGAAACGTTCACACATACGTTACTGGCAGAGATGATAGGCACGCTTGACATCTTTCACGTTTATAAATCAGGGACGTTTAGCAAGCATTTCTCAGGTCTACCTCCAAATGTAGCCGGCAATTACCCTGAGAATTACTAAACTAACTCTAGCTGCGCGAAAATCGTTTTTTCTTTGGTGCTTCTATGGTAAGCCACAGCCGAGGTGTGCTACGTTAAACGCGAGATATTTTAAACCAATCAGGGTCTCAAAAGGGCTAACTAAGGGGCGGTATTTGTACAGGGTCTGTCAGAAGCGTCATGGTCAGACATTTGTTACTAGGGGTGACTGCATAAGTGGGCATGCGTAAGAATAAGCTCAGGCGACTCTCCTGCATTTGGTTTTCGCTATCGCGTTTGTGTGAGTTTCTCACTCGTTCTGAAACTCAAGCAGGTAGATCTTACACTAAAAATTGGAATTATTTACCTAATCATGAAAGTTTCAACGTTTATTAAGAATGTGGTTTAGTTACTACTTCTGGCAGTGATGTACCATCTTGATTATCATGACCCACAGGTTTAAAATAGGTTTTAACTATCCCAAGATAACCGACATATAATTCTCAGTCTCAAATTTATTTCTTACACTTCTACCAGTAGTAGGTACCTAGGTAGGTAGGTACTATTACTTTTATTCTGTGCTTCTACCTAATAGATGATCGTGAGTCATAAGAGTAGATGAAGTAAGAGATAAATATAGTGATCTCTTTGATTGAAGGCATTCCTAGAAACTGTTTGATCAAGCATAATGACATTGCATTTACAAAAAACTATATGCACATCGACCCGGATATTTCTGAGACTTTTTATATGCATAGAAAACGAAATCAGCAAAAAGAAATCTATCTAGCTTAGGGTTTTTGCGATGCCATCAATAATAAATACTTAAGAGATTTCGATTAACGAATGTAAACGAAAATGTTCAATTATCTAGTAATTTTTAAGAAAAACCTTAACGAAACAAAACTAAACAAGTAAGTAATCTATTTGGTTGGATGAACAACCACATTAACGGACCTACCTAATGAATAACTATGACAAAACTAAGTGCATTCCATTATTAGATGCATGTATTGTACTTATTACTTAGTACATACATGTTTGTATACCTACTATAGTTATAATATGACTAAACTTAACTATAAAACCGTAAAGTAGGTACCTACTTAGATACGAATTATATTTATTGCGATTCGCGATTTGTAGGTGTTCATTTTCAATTTCTAGAGAAGTTTTACCTAGTCGGTAGCACGTCGGTAAATGTGTTTAAGTGGTCGTAAGCCATCGAATTATTGCAAAAATGTAGTAATATTCAGAACAAAATAAAATTATTTTAATTTTTTTTTGAGAGACGATCTTTAGTTGACGCTTTCGCATGTTGATCAAAGTGAGCTGAAAGAAGTTAATGTCAATTTATCCTCTCTAACTAGCCTGTAGGCTAGAGCCAGTGCTGTTATTGCTTGGTTTTCTTTTCAGGATTACACAACTTTAACCCTGTTTATAATGACGCAAGCATATTATAATGACAATGTTTTATGTGACATTTCATGTCTATGTAAAATCTTTTTCCCTTTTTTTGCCGTCATCTAAAACTTATATAGGTTGATAATATTATATTTTCATAATATAGGTAAGTGCTTGTTTAACTCCATTACTATCCGTTCTACGTTATACGGTTGTAGAATTTTTCCTAGATTTAACCTTATCAGTCACTTTTGGAAAGAATTTGGTGCAGTGTGCTGTAGATAGTATCTAACTAGGAAATTAAACTGAGTGACATTTAAATATACTTCGCATATTTTACATAATAATTAAATTATTGCAAATTGCAATTATGTAGTTTATGTAGATACTAGATCGATATATCGATATATTCGATCGATAGTGTTCAACGTGAAACTTTTTTATAATATTATAGAAGGCCTTTCTCGCTTTTTGAACCTTGATGTCATATCAGGGTCATAGTATGACTATGACCCTCTTCATAGCTTAAGGGCAGCCTACATAGCCTTTACATCTTAAATATTACAACATAATGACCATCGAAATACTATCATGGCTTGTTGTGCGTTTGGAATTAAACTAAGTACCATTCCGTAAGTAGCTTATTAGCAAGTAGTACGTCTCCTAAATCCTATAACTTATTGTAGATACAACTATTTAGCAGAAGACTGATAATCTAAAGCCCACAACACGTTTACGTATGATTACTGTCTATATTAGATGATGTTCCGTCTCCCAGCGTAACTAGTTAGACAAATCTTCCTCTCTAGACAAGTGGCAAATCGCTTGCCAGCGTTTGATGGAATAGAATGACGAATGTATTGGATTTGACGTTTATGACAGTCGTTAACGCATGTCTTATAGGCTTATCATTAATCTATCACGAACTACTCAACTTAAATCTTATCTTGGAACGGAGCAAGAGGCACGTTCAATATTTTAATGGTTATAGGGTAGTTGAGCTGTCAAGTCAAGAGCTTTTTTTTTTATCAAATATCATAATGATTGTGATATGACAAGGCATGTCATAATCCCACGTTGGTGATTCATTCGATCCTCTTCCACTTTCATGACTCCGCCCCTTCCTGTCTGAGTGTTCAGGTTTCTTAAATGATAATAATAGCCTTTTATTCAGATATTACAAACTTAATATACTTCAACATTTACTTTTACATCTATATAAATATTATATATTAGTAGATATCTGTTTGCTTATTGGCAAAGGTCTATCGTTGAATGATATTTTGAAGCATTAAGAATGCTAACCTTGATCTCATCGGGCCAGCGTTTAGATGGTCTGCTACGTCCTCTTATATTAGGAACTCTCTTATAATCTGATAGGTTGTCTGAACTCCCAACTCCGAGAAAAAAATCTGCGCCAGAATCTATGTAAGTACAATTGACAAGGGATGTAAGTGCACATACCCTTTTTATGCAATTTTTGTGCATATGCTCGTTTGTCGACTGTATATAGGCACACTCGACAAAATCGATAGTATCCCACCTTTACATACTTACAACCTTATATGTAAAGGTGGGGTACTATCCATTTTGTCGACTGTACATACCTAATAATATAGTGCGTCGTTGTCAACTGTATTCCTTTGTCAATTTGGTTTTGAAATCTTCAAATAAATGTGTAATTACTAATTACACATGTCTTTGTTTCGTAATTTTACTAATGTCTGCAATAATATAGTGTACGCACACACAGCGTGCGGTCGGGAGTTGGGAGTTCCGATTTCAGAGTTCTGCATTCTTTAGAATTTACCGTGTCTATGCAACAACAACGCACACAGCGGGTGGTCCGCCCGCGGCGGCGGTCAACGTGGAACACCGCGATGTCGGAGGTTGCAAACACGGAAATGTTAATTGAATTGGTTAGGGAAAGAAGTTTATTGTACGATTTAAGTATAGAATATATATACAATTTAAATAAAGAATCGTTGTGCGTCTTTAAGTTAATCCTTAAAAATACTAGTATAAATTCCGTAAATTCGCCTTGTTCTTCTTGCGTTGTATTAATTGGGGGCAAGCAAGACTTACTTTTCTTTTAGGAAGCTCCTAAGCTCCACAAGAGCAATAATTCTTTATCGGAAAATGAACTTTTTAGTGACACGTTGCCCGTACAAAGACACAAATGAAACTAGAACGTTAGAATTTGAACGCCACTTGTGTGCGTCGGAACTCTTGAGCGGTAACGGTCACAAAACGCGGAATGCAAAGTAAACTCTGACCGCTCTCTGTGTGCTCGTATACTTAATTCAGAATATAAGCCATGTCTAATAGTCATACGGTAATGAATGACACCAACTAAGACACAAGAGGAACAATGTTACTTCTGATGGTTACCTGTGTCACTGGGTCCCCACTACGAACAAATTTTATTAGTGACATATAAACTATTCTAGATGGCGTTATCTGTATCAATTTATCATAAAATTGTAAATGAACAAGAATTGAATCCTATAAATATTATTTTTTCATAAACCTTTAATATTTGTTCCTCATAGACATAAAATAATGAACTTTTAAACCTAATTTCGACAATTTGTTATAATTATGCAGCGCCCTTCGCGTCTTTTATCGGTACTATAATGATACTGCCGATACTGTGCACTAGGTTACACACAATAGATGGCGTGTTATTCAATTCTCTATATTTCACGGCTGTTACTCAAACAAAAAACATATCGAACGAGATTTACTGCAATTAACAATTGATGAGGTTCTTTTTTAATTATTTTAGGAGTATGATTAAAACTAACAATTAAAAAGTTACTTCTATTCTGTATTTTTTAACGTACCACCTTTACTGTTGAAGAAAACCGCTGTTTTTATAATCTACGAAATTTCGTAGGTATCGCCCTTTGTTCCGAACATACAACGCCGCCAACTTGAGTGTTAGGGTTGCCACTTTGTCAATGAAAATTAAACAATCCTGTAAAACGTTTAGAATCCTTATTTATTTATAACCCCCCACGCGAAAAGGATAAATCATAATAATATTATTTGTTTAAAATTAAAAAATAATAATAACTCTCCCGTGTTCTAGGGTACATTTTTGTTCACATATTAGTACTTGGGTGAACAAAAGTAAAACGTTGGATTTTTGGCGCCAAAATGTATTTTGTCAAGTTTTTTTTTCGCTCTAACTTATCAATAAGGTTATTAAAATAAGGGGAAATTAGAAGGCACTTGCATAATACCTTCTGAGGGTGTCAAAACTGTCAAACTAGGGACAGCATTTTGTAATGGCGGTCACTATTTTATGGATTGCACCCCAGCTTACCATTAAGCGGGGAGCAGTCAATTAGGTAACCGACATATTTAAAGCAATTTAAACAAATTAAGAAAAATAACGCTCCTGGGGCGCGCGCGTTGTGTAGGTAATACTAGGTTAGGTAGGTAGTACTTATATAGGTAGGTAGTACCTGCTTCTTACCTATTAGAAATAACAAGGGCTTTTAAACATGCTGAGTACGGATTTGAAAAAAAAACTGATATTTGGAATATTTCTCGCATATTTCTACTGAAATAATAACGGTAGGTACCTACTTTCTGCCTCATTTTTTAAAGACTACCTATCTACTGGGGTACTTTCTGAGTTGGTGTAGAATTAGAATTTATATAATTTTGTCACAGGCATTTTTCCAGTTTCCACTGGAGTTAGAACTCTTAAAATTACTTTTTCAATCGGTAAGTACCGGGTATTGGAGCTTATGCCCCCGGTGGCCGACGCCCGACTGAGACTCCGTATCCAAATTAGTATTCTCTCTACTTTTGCACAACCCTGGGTGACCGTTCTTAACATTTGAAGTTTCAAGCGGTATTAGCCAGGTCGGTTTAAGGATGGGTGACCGTGAAAATAACAAAAAGGTAGGTAGGTAACTACCTAATACCACAGAATAAAAATACCTTTTAGTTAAACGGCTTTATTAATTGAAAGTATGACATCTTGGGCAGGTATATTGTCGTCCGTAAAGACACACGCCTTCCTACTTACCTACCTACCTATCAAATTTAATATCAGATCAATTACTCAACAGGAATAGGGTAACATTTATACCTAAGTACATAAAGCGAACTTAATAAAATGTATCTACATCAAGGTAGTCAGTAGTAGTACCTACCGCACATACAACGACACACGGCGACGAGACAAGCGAGCGGATGATATACCTATCTATAACGAGCTCCTATGAGACGACTATCTCGCCAGCGCAACAATAGTCTCTGTGGCTGCCAGCCGGTGCATTTTAAATTTATACACGAATATCTATGGCAATAGTTAAAGGAAGTTGGAGCCCTTCGAAGACCGATGTCAAATCTCTCATAGGATTGGTGACTTGGTGACCATTCCTCAATTAAAGAATTTTTGTTGAAAGATTCCATTAGCTCTTCTCTTGGGTAGGGCAGTAGGGGTAGAACCCGTAGGTCAGACGGTAGTCGGTCGGGTAAAATTTAAGGAGTCCGAGTCATTTTGAGTTATTCGTACACCCCCACTGATAAACGGATGGGACTCTGGTGCAAGCTATCTTCTTGAGGATAGTAGGTCAAACGGCAGTCGCTAATGTAAAAGTCAAGGGGCTGAGTCATTTTGAGCTATTCGTACCACCCACTGATTAAGGGATGTGGCTCTGGTGCAAATTGGCTTCTTGAGAATAGTGGGTCAAACGGCAGTCGCTCATGTAAAAATCAAGGGGCTGAGTCATTTTGACCTATTCGTACACCCATTGATTAATGCATGCGACTCTGACGCAGTTTTTATTCTTGAGGATAGTAGGTCAAACGACAGTTGCTCATGTAAAAGTCAAGGGGCTGAGTCATTTTGAGCTATTCGTACCACCCACTGATTAATGGATGCGACTCTAGTGCGATTTTGCTTCTTGAGGATAGTAGGTCAAACGGCAGTCGCTCATGTAAAAGTCAAGGGGCTGAGGCATTTTGTTTTGAGTCGTTCGTCGTGCCAGAACAAAATGGCGAGAGTAGGCACCTAGTCATATTTATTCGTGTTTATAGGTGCATACATACCTACATACGATATTTAAATATTCTTGTCGCATTCTAGGTATGCCGACGTCCCATGTCGTTCATAAGTACTTATGTAAGGCGGGAGTGCTTATGTCGTACTCGACATATACGCGGTGCATCCACGACGGCTTAGTCGGTTCGAGTTCGCCGCACCAGCCGCCGGTGATAACAGGTATGTTGAACTCGACTGGATATACCTACTCTGGCATGAGGTGTGTGTTTTTAATCGGTTCGAGTTCAACATAACCACCAAAAATGACACCAAATTCGTACTCAGCACACCTACTCAAAAACAAGTTAGACCATACCCGTATTGCAATTTTGTATAAATTGGACTTTGATTATCATATAATTCATACTCAGCATACAAGAAATGTGAAGTAGTAACCCGATTGCAAGTTTGAAGATGCGATCTATATTATTTTACCTCTTTGGTAATTTATATTATTACTAGCTGTCGCCCGCGGCTGCGCCCGCGTGGATGTCCGTAATGGCGGACTGGGGTATGAAAAATAAATAGTAGCCGATTCTCAGACTTCGGCCGAGTCGTTTCGGAGGAGTATGGGAACGAACATTGTGACACAAGAATATTAGATTAATTATTTATACTTCTTGACACAATATAGTACACCACCATCTAGAAGCTATTACTGCGATATGTAGACTGAACCTCTGGATATTTCGTTGACATTTAGTGGCGAAAAATAATATTTAAAAAGAATGCGCAAAATTGCCCGAGTTATGATGGTCTCATTTTTTTGTATGGAATGGGGTATCTGTACTTTAGTATTATGTTATCTGTGCCCACTCGAAAACTTATTAAACCATACCCATATTGCAATTTTCTACCGACAGCGCAGCGGTCATATTGAAGGCCAAAACTGACATCAAATTCGAACTCAGCATACTTGAAAACCCATAAGACCATACCCATATTACAATTTAGCTAGGCCACCGTGGCAGCCATATTGAATTCCAAAAGTGGCATCAAATTCACACTCAGCATATTCAAAAACGTATTAAACCATACCCATATTACAATTTTCTACCTACAGCACGGCGGCTATATTGGAGGCCAAAACTGACGTCAAATTCGAACTCAGCATACTCGAAAACCCATTAGACCATACCCATATTGCAATTTAGTTAGGACACCGTGGCGGCCATATTAGATTCCAAAAATGACATCAAATTCACACTCAGCATACTCAAAAACCTATTAAACCATACTCATATTGCAATTTTCTACCTACAGCGCGGCGGCCATATTGGAGACCAAAACTCAGCATACTCGAAAACTCATTAGACCATACCCATATTGCAATTTATCTAGGTCACCGCGGCGGCCATTTTGAATTCCAAAAATGACATCAAATTCACGCTCGGCATACTCAAAAACCTATTAAACCATACCCATATTGCAATTTTCTACCTACAGCGCGGTGGCCATATTGGAGATCAAAACTCAGCATACTCGAAAACTCATTAGACCAAACCCATATTCCAATTTATCTAGGTCACCGCGGCGGCCATATTGGATCACAAAAATTACATCAAATTTACACTCAGCATACTCGAAAAACTAAACAGCCATACCATATTGCAATTTAGCTAGAACACGTACTCAACACACTCAAGAACCTTTTTATCTGGCAAATGAGGGTATTACCCTTTTTTTCTTGCGAAAATCCGCTGTGTAAAAAGCCCGATTGCGAGTTTGGAGATGCGGTCTATACTAAAATCACTCACAGTCAATCTTCTTAAATAAATAGTAGTAATAATGTGCCTACCTATGTTTATTCATATTTTCATTTATGTATGACACTTCTTATCGTTGAAAATATAGTACACCGCCATCTAGCAGCTACTACTGTAAAACGTAAGCTGAACCTCGGGCTATATTGTTGACATCTAGTGGCGAATATTAATATTTAAATTTAGCCCGTAAAATAGCCCGAGTTATGATGGCCTCATTTTTTTGTATGGGATGAGGTATCTGTACTTTAGTATTATGTTATCTGTGCCTGTGTATAGTATTTATTGTGTATTATTTGCCTTCCAGAAAGACAGTATTTAATTGAAGAAGCTGTCTGTGATTTTTAGCATTTTTAGCGTAAATATGGTTCAAATCTTACCTGAATATCTGACTTTCGACTATGGTCATGTATCTTACAACTCACCACTGACAACTGCGTGCCTCTATGTTTACCATAGATCATAGCGTTTTGTGATTTTTACCGCGTAAGGTGTAAAAATTTTCAAGTCAAGAAAAAAGTTCTTAAAAAGTGAATTACATAGTAATTATGTTGTTTTTACCGTTTGTATGTGTACAGTGCTACATAAATAATTGCAAGGTATATTATTTTAGTGAAGTTTCTTTGCTGAGAACTTCGGTAAGTAGATATTGTACCATACTAATGAATACCGCAGAGGAAAGCGAGAGTGCTCCAGATCGTTGCTCCGGAGGGAGAACGAAGTACTTATAAATCCGAAGGCAGTTCCTCATCTTCGGAAGATCAGGATAGCTTTACCTCGCCATCCCCGAATAAGCGGTTCAACCGGTCGAATCACGTCGAAACGTGTTCGAGAGATGAACCCACATAAGTACGTAACTTAGACTTAAACTTCACAATAAGCTAAGGTTTACACCAAAGAATTAACCTGTTGGAATTGGTAATAAAATCCAAGTCACTCATTAGTTACTGATATACATAAAGCTTAAATCGTTGCTTGGCTGACCCCTCAACATTCAAAAAGATTGTAACTCCCCAGCAATTTAAGTCATTCAGACAATACTAGCTCGGCAGACACTTGATATATAGACTATTTACATATATATAAGTTTACTGGCCACTTTCGTCACCTATTTAATGTGTGATTAATCAACAAATGTTACCGTAATAAAAGTAATGATTATGGCAGGCACTGATCAGTTGATAGCAGGCTTGTCTAACATAGCATTAACATGAAACTATCTTACAAAATGTTATAGCAATCTATAACATTCCAAGGCCTGGTAGGTTAATAGAGAAGAAGACTAGAGTGTCTAGTGACTGGATTCTTACATCCTTATGCCATCAGTAGAATTTTTCAGGATGTCACAAGTTATAAGTTGTAACCAAGACTAACTATAAATATTGCTACGCCCGGCGCTTGGCCACTTCAATATATGGCCAAATTTCCATAGGAGTGAGCGAGACGGCACTATAGAAAGAGACTGCATGCCTTGACGTCATTGTTCTAGAAGGAATGGAATGAATAGAACGAGACGTCAGGCTAGAAAGAGACAGCATGCCTTGACGTCACTGTTCTAGAACGAATGGAATGAATAGAAAGAGACACAAGACCTAATAGAACCTCCCAGAAAGTTCCTGTCTTTTTCAGAACGTACCTGTCTTTTCTCGATCTTTCGCTACTCGGCCGCGCCCGATATAAAAGGCGAGCTAACAGCCTCCGCTCAAGTTAGTCTAAGACTAGTATTCGAAGCGAACAAAGCGATAAAGTGTGTGAAGCTATACAGTGCGATTATACAAGTGACTGTGTGTTGTGTAAGGAAGAGTTTTCGAATTTCTACGCGCTTTGCTGTAATTGAAGTGAAGCTGAATAAAGCCTGCCTTCAACGGTTGTCCTCGCATTTTCTATTTAAACCGACCCCCACGCTCGTAACAACTGGTGTCAGAAGCGGGATAGAAAATGCCGATAACGCCGAGAGACGACAGGGAGGGTGTTAAAACCAGAAGCCAGGCCGCGGAAGAGGCTGCGGGTACTCCGAGTACGTCGACGGGTGCTTCAAGATCATCATCGGAAATTAACCTGAACGCGATTATGACCTTATTGAAGGAGCAGGCTCGTCACCAGGCAGATCAGGCCCGTCGCCAGGAAGAGCAGGCCCGTCGCCAGGAAGAGCAGACTCTACAATTGAAGGCACAGCTCCAGCAACAACAGGAGGAGCTGATCTGTCGCCAGGAAGAGCAGGCCCGTCACCAGGCAGAGCAGGCCCGTCACCAGGCAGAGCAGGCCCGTCGCCAGGAAGAGCAGGCCCGTCGCCAGGAAGAGCAGGCCCGTCGCCAGGAAGAGCAGGCCCGTCGCCAGGAAGAGCAGGCCTTGCAACTAAAGGTTCAGCTCCGGGAACAACAAGAAGATCTATTTGCCTTCTTGAAAGAGTCTAAAGCGGAATGGCAAAGAGAAATTCATTCAGTGCAAGACAAGCTCGACTGCCACGACGTAAAATTAGAAAGCCACGACGAAAAATTAGGAGGCATCGACACGAAATTTGAGAGTTATGAGGAGCGGCTGCAGTCTGTGGCTCAAAACGTAAAAAAATTGGAGACGAAAATAGCTTGCGGAACAGCTGGCTCTGTAACCATTTCATCTGCACAGGCTGTCGGAAAGTTCAAAGTACCGCCATTTGATGGGACCTCCTCGTGGACTGCATACAAACTGCAGTTCGAGTCTGTGGCAAAGGCGAACGGTTGGGATAAGGAGCAAGCCAAAACAGCATTAACATTGGGGTTACGAGACCAAGCACTCAGTGTTTTAGAGGCGCTTGGAGGTGAAGTGACTTACGACCGCCTTCTTGAAGCGTTGGAATCACGTTACGGTGATAGTCACTTGGAACATGTCTACCGTGCCCAATTGAAGGACAGAAACCAGCGTCTTAATGAGTCTCTGCAGCAGTGGGCTTTGGAAATAGAAAAACTCGTGAGAAAAGCTTACCAAGGAGCTTCCTCGTCATTTCTTGACAGCATTTTGGTGCAAGCTTTTATTGACGGGATCAGAGACTTGGAGGTGAGAGCTGCCGTCCGTCTGGGTCACCATGCAACCCTTAAAGATGCTGTTGCTCACGCCCTTGAAGTGGAAGCTGTACGACATGACCCTCGACCACATAGATTGCGTGAGATCTCAACAAATGAGCAACGTGTGTACCGTCGGGAATTCACACCCAGGTGTTATTTCTGCAAAGAGCAAGGACATATTCGGTCTAGCTGCCCGAAACGGACTCAACAAGGTAATGGCCAAGAACAAACGGCGCGACATCCAGATGCGCCGGAGCAACAGGGAAACGAGTAAACGCCAGGACTGCGGGACGGGTGCTGGCTGGTAGTGTAAAAGTCCCAATTCTGATCTCTCAAGCTAATGATGGAAATAGTCTGGTCATCGAAGGAGGTATTGATGGATCACCGTGCCACCTCACCATTGATACTGGAGCAAGTCGGACCGTGATTAGCTCTCGGCTGGTGAAAAATGTACCTAGAGATCATCTACATCAACTTAAGCATCTCCATCTGCAGACAGCTACCGGCCAGCGCATTTCCGTCCGAGGAGAGCAAGAAGTGGCGTTGGAAGTCGGTGATAAGACCTATTGGCATAAAGTCATCGTCGCTGATATCTTAGATGACTGCATCATTGGATTGGATTTTATGAGAAAATATCGCTGTAAAATCGACGTGGATTGTGGCGTTCTGAAACTTGGGTTCGAAGAAATTCCCATGGAAGGTGGCGCATGTGGAAAAGTGTACTGTGCAAAACGAACTGTACTCCAGCCTAAATCACAGACCCTAGTGCCAATAAGACTACCTCAATATGGCATCAATTCTCATCGCTGTGCATTGGTGGAAAAAGTAGACGGCAGTAGTCCCTGGATACCAGCTCGTACTGTGGTAACAACACCAACCACAGCCGTTATAAGAATTTTAAATATGAGCAACAACGAGTGCGTCTTAAACAAAGGGACACTGCTTGGCACTTGTGAGGAGATCTCGTGGATACGTAGTTGCCAGGGTTCGACCAAAAGCGATGCCACAAGTGACAGAGAATCAACAGTGCTGAAACTACTAGAAGATTGTCGCAATGACCTCAGTAAGGTAGAGATGCTGAAGGCGCGGAACATGCTACTACGTTATAAAAACGTCTTTTCTATGCATGGTGGTGACATTGGCAGAACTGGAGTAGTACAGCATAAAATCGATACTGGTGAGGTAACGCCAATCCGTCAACGACCACGACGTGTACCGATTGCTCGAGAAAAGGAGGTGGAGGAAATGATTGAAGAGATGAAGAAGGACCGTATCATTGAACCCTCGGTCAGTCCATGGTGTTCTCCGGTAGTCCTTGTAAAGAAAAAGGATGGAACCACCAGATTCTGCGTCGATTATCGCCGACTGAATGATGTTACGAAAAAAGATAGTTATCCGTTGCCAAGGATAGATGACACTTTGGACACCTTAAGTGGCATGCAGTGGTTCTCAACATTGGACCTCAAGAGTGGGTATTGGCAAGTTCAAATCAGTCAACTAGATAAGGAGAAAACTGCGTTTTCTACTGGAAAAGGTCTCTGGCAGTTCGACGTCATGCCATTTGGATTATGTAATGCTCCGGCCACATTTGAGAGATTGATGGAACAAATACTTGCTGGACTGCTGGGAGAAGCCTGTCTGGTATATTTGGATGACATAATCATCATTGGAAAAGACTTCGACGATCACCTCAGCAAACTAGAGCAAGTTTTGACTAAACTACAGGGTGCCAACTTAAAACTCAGTCCAAAGAAGTGTTCACTTTTTAAACGACAAGTGAATTATTTGGGGCATGTTATTTCGAAGGATGGGATACAAACAGACCCTGAGAAGATAAGTGCCGTGAAAGATTGGCCGACACCAAAAGATAAGACCGACGTTCGTGCCTTTTTAGGTCTGTGTTCATACTACCGGCGGTTCGTGAAAAGCTTCTCCGATATTGCGAAGCCTTTGCATCGGTTAACGGAAGAAAAACGGAAATTTAGCTGGGATGAACAATGTGAAGCCGCTTTCAAAGACCTTAAGCAAAGACTCTGTGAAACACCAATCTTGGGTTTTCCAGATGCAGAAAATGAGTTCGTCGTCGACACAGATGCCAGCAATACTGGGATAGGAGGAGTCCTGTCCCAGAGAAAAGGAGACAAGGAGGCCGTGATTGCTTACTTTAGTAAGTCTTTGTCTAAACCAGAGAGAAATTACTGTGTTACACGAAGGGAATTACTGGCCGTGGTTAAGACATTGCAGCATTTCAGTAAGTTTCTGCTGGGGCGCAAGTTTCATCTGAGGACTGATCATGCTGCTTTAAAATGGTTGCTACAATTTAAAAATCCAGAAGGACAAGTGGCAAGATGGATTGAACAGCTCCAGGAATACGACTTCGTCATCGAACATCGGAGTGGGAAAGCGCATGGAAATGCAGATGCGCTCTCTCGAAGACCTTGTCCGGTGGAATGTAACCATTGTGTCAGGCAAGAAGCTAAAGACAGTGTAGCGATTAGAATAATAAGGACTGATACTGTCAGCGATGAGTGGAGTAGCGAAGCCATGCAGCAAGCACAGCAAGAGGATCGAGACATCAAGCCTATTCTCGAATGGATAAAGGCAGGAACACCTAAGCCGAAATGGAGTGATGTCTCCCAAATGAGTGCAGCTACGAAGAGCTACTGGGCACAATGGGAAAGCCTCGTGATACACAATGGAGTCCTGTGTAGAAAATGGGAGTCTGCAAACGGGAAAGACTCACATCTGCAGTTGGTTGTCCCAAAGATTAAAATTAATGAGGTTTTGAGATCATTTCATGACGGAACTTCAGGCGGCCATCTTGGTGTGAAGAAGACGTTGATGAAGATTCGTCAACGATTCTATTGGATCCATTGCCGTGAGGATGTTGAAGATTGGTGTAGGAAATGTACATGCTGCGCATCGGTAAAAGGGCCGCATACAAGGAGCAGGGGAGCATTGAAGCTATACAATGTTGGAGCGCCTTGGGAAAGGATTGCATTAGATGTTGCAGGGCCATTTCCTGCATCGGAGTCTGGAAACAAATACATCCTAGTAGTAATGGACTACTTTACTAAATGGCCGGAGGCTTTTGCCATACCTAACCAGGAAGCAACTACAGTCGCGGAAAGACTAGTCACGGAAGTGTTTTGCCGATATGGAGTTCCTCTGGAAATACACAGTGACCAGGGAAGGAATTTTGAATCACAGGTATTTCAAGAAACCTGTAGGATAATGGGTATTCATAAAACCAGGACCACCCCATATCATACGCAGTCTGACGGAATGGTTGAAAGATTTAACCAAACCTTGGAAAGGCATTTGGCTAAGGTTGTTGAGAGCCACCAGAAGGACTGGGATAGTCATATTCCTTTGTTCTTGTTGTCTTATAGAACAGCGATACATGAAAACACAACGGTGACGCCTGCGTGTGCAAACTTTGGCAGAGAACTGAGACTACCGGCTGATCTACTGACTGGACGTCCTCCAGATTCACCGCAAGAAATCACGGAATATGCTAGTGCATTGCGCGATAGACTAAATGACGTTCACACCCACGTCCGTGAATCTGGGCTCCAGGCAAGCGACAGAATGAAAACCCGATACGACCGCAACTCTCATCAAGCCGGGTTCGACGAAGGCTCGTTGGTATGGCTACACAATCCGATGCGTCGCAAAGGCAAATCTCCGAAGTTGTCTCCAACCTGGGAAGGGCCGTATAAAGTTGTCACCAGGATCAATGACGTTACATACCGGATACAACGCAACCAGCGAAGCCCCTTGAAGGTTGTACATGTTGACCGACTGGCGAGATACTACGGATCTAATAATGCTCGGGACGAGCATGTCTAAGAAGGGGGTAGTGCTACGCCCGGCGCTTGGCCACTTCAATATATGGCCAAATTTCCATAGGAGTGAGCGAGACGGCACTATAGAAAGAGACTGCATGCCTTGACGTCATTGTTCTAGAAGGAATGGAATGAATAGAACGAGACGTCAGGCTAGAAAGAGACAGCATGCCTTGACGTCACTGTTCTAGAACGAATGGAATGAATAGAAAGAGACACAAGACCTAATAGAACCTCCCAGAAAGTTCCTGTCTTTTTCAGAACGTACCTGTCTTTTCTCGATCTTTCGCTACTCGGCCGCGCCCGATATAAAAGGCGAGCTAACAGCCTCCGCTCAAGTTAGTCTAAGACTAGTATTCGAAGCGAACAAAGCGATAAAGTGTGTGAAGCTATACAGTGCGATTATACAAGTGACTGTGTGTTGTGTAAGGAAGAGTTTTCGAATTTCTACGCGCTTTGCTGTAATTGAAGTGAAGCTGAATAAAGCCTGCCTTCAACGGTTGTCCTCGCATTTTCTATTTAAACCGACCCCCACGCTCGTAACAATATTATATTATAAGTTATACTGTAAAACTAAAAAAGAGAGTTCTAGTTCACATTCTAAATCTGAAAGGAAGAGTAGGTAGTAACCATAAATGCATGTTATCTTAATAGACCAAGATTTTAACATTTAAATTACATTGGACTGCAACCTGCCAAGCATGATCACCATGCCTAAGACAGGATAGTTAAGAGATTTACAGGTGTCACTCGTAAGAAATCTAGCGACTCCAAGTATTTTAAGTAATAGGCACCTGAATAAATAATTCAAACAGGAATCAAATTAGATTTTGAGAAACAGCTCTTTCTCACTCACAATTTTAATAAAATTTGAACTTAACATAACAGTTGATCACCCAAATAGATAGGGTTCAATTCCTACAACAGGAAGATTGAATGACAAGAATTGTACCAGGCAGTTCTTCATCTATGCAAAAAAATGATCTCACAGAAGGCTCCTGTGCATAATACCTATAAGGAAAGAAATTTCCTATCTAAGAGCCCTCCCTTTGGGCCTCTCATCATCACCATTGCAACGACAACTAATTGGATTGCGGAAATCCTTTGGAAACAAGTCACAGCCATGGTCCTTTTTTGCTAAATAAATCATCAATATTCTTTTATTTTGATCTCCTTAATGCCATCTTAATGGTCCCATAATAATATTTTGGTTCTTGAATATATCTAAAATATACCATATACACATTTTAGGAAAGTCAAACTGATAGGTGAATTAGGTGAATTCCAAAGATCAATCCACCTTGAATCACTTGGAACATTAATTTCCAGTCTACTTTAGATTAGTGATTTATTTATCAAAATTTTACCAAACATGACTTGACTCCAAGCAAAGGTCAACAGCAAAAGAAGAATAAATATATGTACAAAATCTACATTGAATTACCTAGTAATGTATCAATGTAGTTGATGTATAAGTAATTGTATAATGTTTAGAGAACAAAGTTAATGTATTTCATAATGGTGATTACTTTAGGAAGAGAAAAAATGAATAATAAATGAAACATCTAATTAACCACTTTTGCTGTTGACTTTACTATAGTTGCAAGGTACTCTAAAGTTAACCTGAGGTCTATGTACAACTTTATTGTCTCAGGATGCAATTGCTTCAAAAAGGGCTCTGTATCCCCTAGTGCAGTGCGATTTACAGTGGTAGCTCAGGATTGGGGACCACAGCGCACAAGGGACACTCAGTCAAAAAGGTGACCACTCACTACAAACGTGATGGTCAGGGACTAGGAAATGCTATTGAACAACTTTATGTTGTCAAGCAAATGGAGTTAGACCAACAAAAAGTGGCACTCCAATATGATGCAATTGTAAGCAGCTTTACTTGTGTACAAAAAGTGCTACTGGTCAAGTCAGACAGCATCCAACTGGACCAAAAAGGAGCACTTGCTCCTTAACCCGTAGAGGTGTCCAGAAAACTTTCCAATTTATCGAGCAGTTCATTACTGACGGCATGTCACCTCCAACCCTTTCAGATCAAGGGACTCACCCATTGTCCTATAGGATGTGGAACTCGAGGACTTGCAAAGCTTTCAGTCAGACTGGAACTATCAGTTGAGATTGACGTTTCCTCCACCCAGTTAATACCTCAGTGGCTGGGCCATCTAAACAGTACTCTAGGCTGGTCGATCTTAGATTGAGAGCTTACCACTAAGTCTTGTCAATAAAGGATTTGCGGAAGATCCTTAAACAATGACAAGAGACAACACTTTCTAAATAGCCCTACTGTGGGATGAGTACTGGGCTGGTCAATCTCAGATTGACAGCCCGAATGGACCCTTACCAATAAAGAATCTGAGGAAGATTCTAACAGGCCCTCATCAGGGACTGGGAGGTTATCCTGCTTAAAGGGGGGGGGGGGGGGGAACAAATAAAGTACCGGAATAAACAAGAAAGGGAGTTATTGAGCTGTAGTTGGCGGACGACCACTCTCAATACATACATGTTTTAACACTTTGGCTTTTACGTGGTTGATATTCTGTAGAGACTCGAAATATGCTTTATATATGAGTCTAAACTGTCAATGTATGTTATGAAATCCATAGAAATAACATAACATAACGTAAACTCACGCCTTTATCCCCGAAGGGGTAGGCAGAGGTGCTGGCACCCACATTTCGCCGGTTTATGTTTAGGTCCCAATGTAATAGGTGGCGAGCCTATTGCCATTAACTGGGCACTTATAAACCTGCGATAAATGCACACATAACTTTGAAAAGCATCGAAAAGTCATTGGTGTGTGCCAAGGAAAACCTGGGATCGAACCCGAGACCTCGTCTCAGCAGTCCATTACCCATACCACTAGGCTACCGCGGTTAGTCTATAGAAATACCAACCAAGTAATACCTATTTTTATGCCAAGTTGTAAGGGCCATTTCTTTCTCTATAGACTTTGATGTATAGTCTGAGCATACAGAGTAACCCTGAAACTATGGGTTATATAATTGCATTTTCACTGACATTCTTTCATGTTATAGGGCCAGGGTGGTGCTTGGTATCCCAGATATCTTGGTTTAAACATAAATATATTTATTTACCTTTTGCTTACAATTCGATTAATTTAACAATTAAGATCTGCAGTTCTTTATAGTGGAATTTGCAGTCTCAGCATATTGTGCTACAAATGTAGACAATTGTTCTAAGGACTTATTCATTCAACAAGTCCTAAAAGCTACTGCTTTAGTCAAACCTTAGGCCATTAACTCCCCTAGATGCCAAATGTTAATACATTCATGCACGTGGATCTCCAAAGGGGAGGCAGAGGTGTATTATTTGACACCCATACTATGTACATTTTTCAGTTCCATATAACATGGAGCGAGTCTGTTGCGCTCAAATGGAGAATCATTGGCTGATTTCTACTATTGGTTGGTAAACAGCCGTATCCCTTAGTAACCCATACCATGGGAAATGATAGGATACCCAAATCACACTTTAATTTCCAGTTTCAGTACAATATAACAGCTCTCTTTTAAGAATTCTAGAAGAGTTGCAATTATTATGCTTCTAGCTGCAAGCAGGTTAGCGCGTAAGGTCATTTACTAGATACATCTTGCAGTATCTTCGCAGAAGAAGAGAAAAATATGTAAAGAACAGAATTTATTATGTAATACATTCTAAAACTGATTGTAGATAGCATAGGCAGGTCAGGTGCTAATGTCAGAACACCAAAACGCCTGTTTGTGCTTCAATATACTCAACTCTGCAGTTTCAAATACTAATGTAACTAGTCGTTTTATCTCAATTAGAGGTGCTGTAAGAGCAACTACCGGGACACAATTTAGTGTCTATTCCTAGATGCAGTACACATGGATGCGGCTTCAGGAAGGTTTCGATCCGCAGTGACCTTCAGAGGTTGGTTTGTAAACATGCCTATAGCATAGATTTTAAATTGAGAAAATCAAAAGTCTCGTTTAGGTAATTAAGTTTAATGTTATAAATATGATATAGCATGCTGCATCTTCGTGGCTTTTTTGTCTAAACATTTCATTATGGTTATAATTATAATAAGGCATCCTTTTTCATTCATACCCTTAATAATACCGTTTTAAGTATTATCACATAGCGCAGTTACCATCACCAGCAGAAACCAAACAGGTCTTCAATTAAATACTGTCTTTCTGGAAGGCAAATAATAGAGCTGTTTTACATAAAATAAAACAGTTATTATATGCCGAAAGAAAGACAGTATTCGAGCAAGGTCCTTGCTGGCGAGAAGACCCTATGATCTATGGTAAACATAGAGGCACGCAGTTGTCAGTGGTGAGTTGTAAGATACATGACCATAGTCGAAAGTCAGATATTCAGGTAAGATTTGAACCATATTTACGCTAAAAATGCTAAAAATCACAGACAGCTTCTTCAATTAAATACTGTCTTTCTTTCGGCATATAATAACTGTTTTATTTTATGTAAAACAGCTCTACTATCTTTTGCCCGCGGCTTCGGTCGCGTGGATGTCACGCGGTTATTGCGACCAAACATAGCCACATCTCAAGGTCTAATCTACCCCATACCAAATTTCATCAAAATCGGCTCAGTGGTGTAGGCGTGAAAGACGAACAAACAAACAGATACACACATACATACACTTTCTCATTTATAAAATTAGTATGGATTCAGATTTTTATGTAACTTCTACTTTGGGTATATTTTGGCGAAAATAGGTGGCGGTCAAGTTGGCCAGCACCTGTTAGCGAACGTGTAGAAGAGCGGTGATTTGTGCTATTCTTGATGTGTGGTGATGCGTCTCGTCATCGTGAGGAGGTAGGTGTGTTGGCTACCCTGTTTACCACTGTGTTCGCAAGCTCTCTACACGTTCACATGGAGATTTTTTCTTTACGTCATCTACCTGTTTACGTCCTTATTTTTATAGATTTTATTATTTTGCTAGTTACGAACGTATCAGCAATCAATAATCAAATAGCACTGCTCAATAATCACATAATTCTTTTACTCGTAAACTGTGTCAAAATTAGTAGCAGTTTCAATTAATAGATTAGCACGAAATTATTATGATAAACTTGCTTTTGCCCGCAGATGATCGCTATAATATCGGTTATCGTTATAAATTGTAGCCTATGTGTTATTCTGATGTATGAGCTATATTATTGTAAAGTTTCAATAAAATCCATTCAGTAGTTTTTACGTGAAAGAATACCAGACCTCCACCTTTCCATTCATTCTTACTTACAAACTTTCGAAGTTTCGCGTTTCGCGAATGAAAAATTGTCGGTTTTCAGAATCGTCTTGAGGTCTTTCTTTTTCTTTATTCTTGTTCAGTCCTAGTTCCATATGATTTGGTATGTTAAGCTGTTGATAATTTTGTTTTGTTGTAACACATAACGCCCATAATCCTTTCAATCAGTAGACATTAATGTACCACACCTGTATCAACAACGGCTGAAATTTTACCGTGTTCCACCGAGTCACATGGTACCTACGCCCAAAAATGCCTTATTTCATCTTTTTTAGGGTTCCGTAACCAAAGGGTAAAAACGGGACCCTATTACTAAGACTTCGCTATCTGTCTGTCCGTCCGTCTGTCACCAGGCTGTGTCTTAAGAATCGTAATAGCAAGACAGTTGAAATTTTCACAGATTGTGTATTTCAGTTGCCGCTATATCAACAAATACTAAAAACAAAATAATAACAATAATTAAGGGGGGCTCCCATACAATTTTTTTTATATTTTAGCCCTTTTTAATGGCTTTTAGCCTTTTAGCTTTTTTTTTTGGTTGACCGGTTTTTCTTATTGCTTGTTTCCTAAAAGGGTACTACAAACTATAATCTGACATAAGAAGTAGTCTCAATCAGTTCGCCTACCGCAGTCCATTCACTGCTGAACATAGGCCTCTCCTTTTTTTTTTTTTTTACGTGCGGGAAGTCCCCACGGATACCCACCCCTCCGGACCCGGAGGGGTAGGTTATGTCGGACTCGAACCGACTAAACCGCACGCTGTCTCTGGGTCGTAGTGCTAGGCCGAAGGTGAGGTTGTCATGCGACATATCCCTCGCACCCCGGCTGACCCAGGGCCCCGGCTGACCCAGGGGGCCTCTCCTAATGTTGGGAGGCTTTGACCCACAGTAATCGCGCTGCCCCTCTAGACAAGTGGCAATTCGCTAGCTGCCCCTCTAGACAAGCGTCAATTCGTTAGCGGGCACGGACAGTCGTTAACGCATGTCAAATACGTCAAATCCCATACATTCGTCATTCTATTCCATCAAACGCCGGTTAGCGAATTGCCACTTGTCTAGAGGGGAAGGCAGGCCAGTCGGTATGGTACAGGGTTTTATTTCGAGTTTTCCTTCTCTCCCAGTGATATTGTCTGCGTATTTTTCTGTTAGTCGCCTTTCACGACAACCTTTTGATGAGATAGGGTAGTGATACTTTCTAGTATTCTTTCTCCGTCACCACACGAAAGTAGTGTACCTATCTAATGCAAAATAGATTTTACAAATTGCATCATGATGTGCTCAAACAAACAAACACTTCACCTATAGTTATAGCTATAGCAGTTCAGCTTTTGAGCCTTGTTCTAAAGGTTTTACTCAATAGTTGAATGATAAGTAATAATAGTCGTTAACGCATGTCATAAATCCCATGCATTCGTCATTCTATTCCATCAAACGTCGGCCAACGAATTGCCACTTGTCTAGAGGTGCTGTTTCTGTACGTCATCGTCAGTAGGTACTATTATCTATTTTGTGACTCTGTATTAGTAGCTTAGCTCATACATCATTGAAATTCTGAACAATAGTAGTTAGGTATTGTTTAGCAGTTTTTAGGATCTTTTGTTCAGAACAAATACCTATTTATTTTTGGAGTTTTTTTTTTTGTTGATTAGTCATTATTATTGTTAGCCCCAAAACCATTCACCAGGTCACTATCAACAGCTTTCTTCTAAAAAATAAACATCATAGATGACAGACCTATAGAATATTTATGAATCATTCCTAAATACACCGAAACATTTGTAGAATAATGGTAACAGAAATTATTTGTATTCTTCTTAACAAACACTTGTATAGGTATTTTGAGTGGGTTCGGTTCGCGTCTGTAGTGTAATGGATATGGCCATGATTCGAACCTGGGGTCTATCAGTCTCACGGCTCACCACTTCAGTTGAGTCAAGATGTACTTACCTACAGTCGACAAAAGAGATACAGTTGCACTTTTTTATATAAATTTCAGTTGGTCAGTGTCAATGTACTCTTCTATTATTTACTTAAGGACCACAATCGTGATGGCTAGACAGGATAGATATAGATAACATTTATTGTTTGTTATTAAAGGTAGGTATAAGATTAAAATTATAAAGATAAATTTAGGGCATCATCGTGTGCGATATTGATCTAATAATTATATTACTTAGATCGATATCGTGAATATGAGTGACATTAAATCCGGACAACGGCCGGACGATATAAATCTGTCAGATAATCGAAATAACCCACACACACAGTTTCGTTAACGATTTTGGACCGACTGCCAGTGTGTGGTCGCAAAACCAATTGATTTAGAGTGAAAATGGAGACAGTTTTTGATAACCAGCATAAATGCTATCATTTTTATTCTAACTTTGAAGGTGAAGTTGAATTTTGGCCACGAGCACAGAATAAAATTGCAAATAAATTAAATGTTAGATACTGTCAGCATCTAACATTTAATTTATTTGCAATTGGACTACCCCTCTAGACAAGTGGCAATTCATTGGCTGGCGTTTGATGGAATAGAATGACAAATGTATGGGATTTGACATATTTGACATGCGTTTACGACTGTCAGCAACGTCAAATCCCATATATTCTCCATTTTATTCCATCAAACGCCGACCAACGAATTGCCACTTGTCTAGAGGGGCAGATTCTCGGAATGATCTTAATACCGCAGTATTAGAAGCAAATAAAAGTATTATTTTTATTGATTTACATTATATTATTGTCCGAACTTTTTAACGTGCGAAAAATCTCAACGGATACCACCCCACGCCCACCCGCCAGAGGCGGAGGGGAGGTTATGTCGGATTCAAACCGACTAAACTACACGCCGTCTGTGGGTCGTAGTGCAAGGCCGAAAGTGAGGTAGCTAGTGCATATCGTTTGCACCTCTCTCGATCTGGCCCTCTTCGGGTGGGGGAACTACGGGGTCCCTCGCAGCGCTTACCGCCGCCGTAGCCTGCTTCTGTTGGGGTGACAGGCGGCTCCACCCGTCACCCCCAGGCCCGTGCTCATTGGGGACGGAGGTCATTCATCGACCTCCGACGCCCAAGTTGCCTCAGTTGGCGGGCAGCTAGGGCCGTGTGTCTTTTTCGCTCCCGGGTCCAAACTAACGTTGTAACTAAAGTTATGCACCAAATATCAGAACAATCAAACAACAGGGCCCTGATTCTGCCATTATTATGGCAAAGCCACTGCGGTACCACAGACATTGTAACCACTGCCATTTAACTTTAGACTTTACACTTACAGGATAAAGTCTAAAATTAAATAACAATCTTGTAGAGTGAATGAAAAATGTTATAAACTCTTTCTCTTTTTTGACTTGACTTTAAGTTATAGAAATAAAGTTTAAAATTTAATGACATTTTATGCAATGTCAGCGGTATGACAGTGGTGTTGCTATGTTATAAAATTAGCAGAATCTGGGGCCAGGAACTAGGCAGGCGGGATTCCGCGGGAAACCCAATGAATTAAAATCATTTTGAGTATGTACCTAGTTTGGTTGGCGAATCAATCTGATGCTGACTGTACCTCCATATACTTAGTAGATACACACAACATAGTAGGTACTCATTGGTATAAGTAGATACTTATTTGATGATCAACTGAGAAAATGCAGTGGGAGTCATTTATTGTTCTCATAACACGCGGGTCTCAATCTCAACATACTTATCAATAGTTTAATTCCCACCACAATTACGATCCTTGAATAAATATGTCTATCTACTACTTATTGTGAATATCATGATAGTTGTCTGTAAAAACATTATACATATATTATACAGATATTATTCTCATTTGTGAGAAAATCGTCTTTCAACGAAGCTAAGTAGCCAATGATGTTGTTTGTTAGGATATCATACAAAAGTAAGATATTCAGCAGGTATCAAATCAAATATCAGTAAATCTAGAGAGTTTAACTGAAACTGAAATTAGGTATTAATATTCCCCCTAACCCCTCTAGCTAAGCTAAATTACTTGTGATAGGAGTGAATTGGCAGCGATAGTATAAATAAGATTTGTGGACTTAGATTATGAAAGAATAGACTATAACAAATAACAAGTAACTTCCTAAAGTGCGAATTTATAATTACAAAGCAAAATGTAAAATGTTAAGAAGCCAGCCTCTGTAGCGTAGCGCTACATGTTTGGGTGCTACGAAGAAGGAGCGGGTTTGATTCCCGCTCAGTGCAAATATTAGTATGCCTCGTTAATGGTCTCGTTTGATTGCTCTAGGTGTTTCTATGCATAATACTTATGTGTACCTACTTATATTACAGACAAGCTATGAACTATAGTTAAACTATGCTTAGGTACAGTATAACCACAATCTATGAATCGTTATACTGTGGTATTAACATCTATTAGGTCTAAATAGCGCAGTTTAAAATGTTGCAGAAAGATTTATTAAAAAAAAAACTTTTTTTTTTCAGAACAGGGAGAATTTCCCGAAGGCCACATCTTCTTCGCCGGTATCATCATGTGCGGAGGATTCTTCATGATGTACTTAATAGAAGAACTAGTGCACTTGTACATAAACAGCCGGGCGCATAAAAAGGCTGATTCTAATTTCATAAAACCCTTTCAATTGAGGAAAGACTCCACGACAGTTCCGGAAGTTGATAGTGATGGGAAAAGCCATGGGAAAGACCATGATGTTGAGGATCATCACACACAGAAAGGACATGGACATAGTCATCTTGTGACTGAAGATGATAGCATGGAGTCTGCACTGAGGGGTCTACTTATCGTGCTGGCGTTGTCAATTCATGAGTTGTTTGAAGGACTCGCTGTTGGATTGGAGTCTTCAGTAGCTAACGTTTGGTATGTACCTATCGTAACATTACTGTATTTAGTTTTATATTACTACTAGCTTTTACCCGCGGCTCCGCCCGCGTGGATGTCGGTTATCGCGACCAAACATAGCCTATGTCCTTTCTCAAGGTCTGATCTACACTTATACCAAATTTCATCGAAATCAGTTCAGTGGTTTAGGCGTGAAACGTGAACATACAGACAGAGTAACTTTCGCATTTATAATATTAGTATGGATTTGATAACTTTTTTTACGTACGAAATGGCGCACATTTGGAGAGGCCCTTGTCCAGCCGTGGACTGCAGTGGGCTAATTGATTGATTGATTGACGTGCGGGAAATCCCTACGGATACCAACCCCGACGGAGCAGGAGGGGGAGGTTATGTCGGACTCGAACCGACTAAACCGCATGCCGTCTGTGGGTCGCAGTGCAAAGCCGAAGGTGAGGTAGCTAGTGCATATCCCTCGCACTCCGGCTTACCCAGGGCCATTTGCGAAAAAGATGTGCATCCCTGGTGCGCGTGGTGCGGGCCGGCATCCTAAGTATGATATGAGATAGACTAGATTGCATGTACGCGAATCATTGCAGTATCTCCCACGGGACGAAACTGCGGTGATTTATAAACATAAAAAAATATATTTGATTATAGTCTTATTGAATGATTATATAATTTAATTTTCTCAATATATTGATTTCTCATTTGATATACCTGGGTCCTGATTCTGCTATTATTTTTTTCATGGCAAAATCACTGCGGTACCACAGACACTGTAACCAATGCCATTTAACTTTAGACTTTATTTTTATAGTGTTAAGGTCTAAAGCTAAATAACGATCTAGTAGAGTGAATGAAAAATGTTATAAACTCTTTCTCTTTTCATTTTGGACTTTAAGCCTCAGTTTATGACTGAGGCTTGAGGCTTGGTGGGCAAAATCACTGCGGTACCACAGACACTGTAACCAATGCCATTTAACTTTAGACTTTATTTTTATAGCGTTAAGGTCTAAAGTTAAATGACAATCTATTAGAGTGAATGAAAAATGTTATAAACTCTTTCTCTTTTCATTTAGGACTTTAAGCCTCAGTCATAACGTCTAAAATTTAATGACGTTTAATGCAATGTCAGCGGTATGATAGTGGTTTTGTTATGTCATAAAATTAGCAAAATCGGGGGTCTGATATGTATACTTTTGCAGCTGTTTATCTATTAAGTTTCATTATCATCACGGCGTTCGATCTGATTGCATTCAAAGCTTACACTTGGGTACCCTGGGGCCCCTCTCCTCCTCTGTCGATTGATTTGATTTGGCTTTTATAGGAGCGGCTGAAGCCTGATCTCTTAACCCCAAGAGAAAGAAGTCGGATGCAGCCATCTTATCAGGGAGATTTTCATTTCCAATATCACAAATTTCGGCCAGGTACCACCATGCACGATTGCGAAAAACCCTCGATAGTAATCCAATCTCGGTCTGATAGCGTTCAGGGGTCAGCAAATGCATAGCCGGGCAGGGGGGATTGTGGTCGCAGCACTAGTCGGACCGGTGGGTGTCACGCGGTGCTGAGACGACTATCCTCTTTTGATGAGGCCGACACGCTGAGTGCCACGATTATTAACATAGTACGTGTATGTAATAGTGACCCTCTTTCCTGAGACTTTGCCTTTAGCTTACCATCAGGTGAGGTGAATTCAAAATGACGTGTTCTATATATATTTATTATTAAAAAACCTTTTTTTCGTGCGGTAATTCGCACGCATACCACTACCGGCTGGTTATTCGGGCTCGAACTAAAACCGCACACTACTCGGTTCTCAATTACCGGGGAGCGTTACCTAAGAAGACATTTCCCTCACACTCCGGCCGTCCACGGCCTTGAGATGGCCCTCTCAATGTAGGATGACATAAGAAGAATTTCGAACACAGAAATACTGAGATGCAACATGATACCGTTTTATCAGATAAAGAGTCATTGTATTCTCCTAGATCGTTTAGATATAACTTCGTTGAGAATATCTTTGTATCCTGTCTTAAGTACGATAAATTGACTGTAATTAAATGAAATTATTTGATCTTTTGGGTCACAGGTCGCTGTTTCACACTTATGATAGTCGAAAGTTACGTACGAAGGTACATTGAATGCCTGGTACGCGATGCAACGGTAAGGTAGGTACAGTTTTTAAGAAATCCGCCGGCATTTAAACTCACTCCAATAAAGATTATTTTTCATGATCTTGTGAGTTACAATCGCATATACGGTACGGCTACAGCTCATATTTATTGCAACAAAACACACCACGAAACGTGTAGACATTTTCATCTCTATAGTTTTTCACAGTTTTTTTTATACTGTTTGGCACTTTGGAAAAAGAATACTTTCTCTAAGGTGCCAAACATTTAACAGCAAACGCCTCCTTAGAGAAAGAATACCTTCGCTAAAGTGCTAAACATCAGTTTTAGTAAAAATGTTGTGAAAAAATGAGCTGTAGCCGTTCCTTTAGACTTTAATTAGCTAAGTACCTACCTACCTAATTTACATGAAATCTAACTATCGCCTTAACGGTTTATAAAAGACGCTAAAATGCGAGGCAGTGTCCTAAAAAGTCGCTTTATCTTTATGCTAAAATGATAGTATTGTTTAGTCAAATACCTATTTACCCATGTAAATAAATAAACGGAAAGCCGGAAGAAATTTGGCGACCCATAAAACATCTGATATAACAATCACAAACAGTACTTACTTGGTCGTTATCGCTGCTAAATACAATCAAATATAATAAACATGACTAAGTATATAAATATTTAATTAAGGACCATGAGAACTATACGATAATTATATGATAAAAATAAAATACCTAGGCAATAAGCTAAAACATGACTAGTTATCATAATCAATCGTTGTGATAAAAAATATGGTTTTAGCGGAGGTTTTAGCCAATCAATCCAAAAAGAGTAAAGCAAATAATTCTATTAAATACAATAAAAACAGACATTACACGTTACCTATCTGAAATATTATTCTTGTGGGTGTGGTGACGGCGACGACGGTCAAAGAGTTGATCAAACGCATAGAACTCTTAATAATAATACAGACAACCTGCCTTATTATTAAGAGCTCTATGGTCGAACCGCCTGGTGTAGTCTTTTTTATATAAGACACGTTATTATCGCGACCAAACGTAGCTTATGTCCTTTCTCAAGGTCTAATGTACCCTTATACTAAATTTCATCAATATTGGTTCAGTAGTTTAGGCGTGAAAGCGTATAACATACAGACAGACAGACAGAGTTACTTTCGCATTTATAATATTAGTATGGATTCACCTTAGGTTTAGGTTTAAAGATATTTATTCTCATAATAAGATTTACATCACTTCCATGAGAACAATACTAAATATACATATTACAAATATCAGTTCGTCGTCGCCAAGAGAATTAATGTTAAGTACATAATATTTGAAATATAAAGTAGGTACATGAAATAAAAAGTACGTACGATACAGACATATACCTATGGACCCCAATCAAACCAAGCAACTCATCCAATGCAAATTCACACTGTTAACAAACAATAAACACCGTTATTCCTAACTATTGCCTACTACACAATGTCGGAAACAATATATTCTGTAAGTTTCTTTTTGAATACGTTAAAAGAGCTAATATTTTTAATATCTGAGGGTATATTATTATAAATCCTTATCTGATGGTACGCTATAGTCATGAAAATATAGGGTCGGTCTACATTAGGTAACCACACTAACAATGTAACAGGTGGCTCTCGGCTTAACGGCTTCATTAGATGCTTTTTCACGTCCCACTTAAAGGACCCGGTACTGTAGGAAGAAGGAACCGCGTGTGCTGGTAAAGTATTCCAAGACTCTATGGAGCGGCATAGAAGAGAGTCGCCGAATCGTTTGATTCTTGTTGAATGTGTTTGCACCGTATGCGGGTGACATCTGTGTCCATCGGAACATTCGCCGTGGAGATACGGTAAAAGTCTGCTAAAGACGCAGTGGTTCGATGCAGAAGATCACTGATAGATGCACATTATGCATGACGGAAATGTTTCCGTCAAGTTTAGCGTAAGTTTTAACATATATTATACACTAAAGGTAATGATTCTGACGCCGACCGCATAATATGACAACTGCAGACGCACGCAGCAGATACGCGTAATTCATTGTGGCTTCTCAATGGTCCCCTTTATTTGTATCTGGGGTTACAGGGCCCTGATTCTGCTATTATTTTTTTTCATGGCAAAACCACTGCGCTACCACAGAAACTGTAACCAATGCCATTTAACTTTAGACTTTACTGTCTCTGTATCTTGTAGGATGAATGAAAATGTTATAAAAAGTCTTTCTCTTTTAATTCTAGACTTTAAAACTTAGTCATAAAGTCTAAAATTTAATGACATTTTATGCAATGTCAGCGGTATGACAGTGGTGTTGTTATGTTTTAAAATTAGCAGAATTGGGGCCCAGGCGTAAAGTTGGCCATAGTTAGGCCTTTTGATTGCGTGTCCGGCTCGTCCGACTTTTGTTCGGCTTTTTACATTTCGCAAACGCAATCGCAAGGGTTGAGCTGAAACTTTTCTGTTTTCTGCTGATGCTACAAGCTTTTGAAATCAGCATACCGCTTGCATTACATTATTATTTTAGATTCATGTTGTTTACTTCAGATTAGAAGTTTTTAGGGCCACTTTCTGACTTCAACTTACGACCCCGAATTCCATGTAATAATACGAGACTGTTTGTTAAAACATAGCAAATGAGTCTAAATTCTACTGTTTTGTCTTATATAATTAAGGAGTTCCTATAACCACCTATCTACTCCATCATCAGACCAGCTCCATTTTCTATCAAAATAAACATGTTTTCAAATTTTTATCAAAATCGATTGAGGATATCTGCTTCAAAATCATGCATTCATACATATCTATTTACATACATACTTACAGTGCAATTTAGTAGAAAGTTTGTAACCCTCAGTAATGTAGGGTCCCGGCCATTTTACCCGAATATCCGGCCTATTTAACTGAATGTCCGGCCTTTTTACCATAATGTCCGGCTTTTTACCAGCATGTAAACTGGTTGGCGTACCTACCCGGTTTTTAGGTTTGGCAACCTGGCAAACCTATTTGTATCAAAGTTTAATAAGTAATGTATGTGCTGTATCTGCTGCAAGCGTCTGTAGTTATTGGCTTCGGAATCATACCTTAAAGTTTGAACAGTGAGGACCACAGATATTTGTGGTTACGACGCATTGGCACAGATTGCGTGAAGAATTGGCATTGGCAAGACCTTCCTTTTCTGGCGATTAGAAAAGCGGAAACCAGAGTCTTTAGCGATAACTACTGCCTACGTTTATCACTTGATATAAGAACAATGGCCCCACGGATTCGAACATTATCGATTTTACGTGAGCAACATTTGATTATATCAATAGATGGTTATCTAAATAACAGAGAAATTTATCTTAGCCGACTTGAAGTCGATTGTAGATATAGGAACTACAGGAGTTTCGTCAGGTAGATAGATAACAAAACGCAATCTATTTTAAGGAGTGAATTTAGTCTTCATTCACTGAGATAAGTACCTATAGGTGTCGAAGGCACAAAAGTAAAATAGTCGCACAAAGATTAAAGAGTACCTTAACAATACCTCGACTGTTGCAAGCAAGTACATAGTAGCTTTTTATTTATTTATTTAACTATATGCACAGAAAATATACAATGGAACACGTGGAATTAATGCTCACAGGACTAACAACCAGTGTCCCTTAGGGTGATGCAGAGATAATTGATGCAGGTGCTAGGTAGTTAGTAATCCGGGCCTGGGTGTGATACGGGACTAGGGGTGACAGGTGGAACCGCCTGTTGCGCGCCTCTACATACCGAGGACGAGTTGGGGACTCCATGGGGACCCGAGGAGGGCCAGATCAAGAAAGATAGCCCTAGGTCAGCCGAGGTTTGAGCGATATGCACTAGCAAACTCTCCTTCGGCCTTGCACTACGACCCACAGACGGCGGGCGTTTTAATCGTTTTCAGGTCGGGGGGGGGGGGGTTAATACGCGGGAATTTTACACACATAAAAAAGAGGTAATTACCTAATAATCGAAGCATTGCTTGGGCTTCAATCCCTCCATTGAAAGTTTCGTTTGTGATGGTTATCAACGACTGGAGTTATTTTAATAAATCAATAACAAATGAAAATTAATATCTCAAGCAAAATTTATTATGATGATGGTCGGTAGTCGGATAGTCGGTAGAGTCCAAATTTTATACTTACCTAGTTTGGATTCAGAGAAACCCAAGGCACCCAGGGTGCGATGTCTGTTGTGACGGGAACGATAACGTCAGATTTCCTAACCTCGATCCAAAGGTCAGGGCCAGACCCTCGTTTTCTTCTTCTTCCGTAGTCGTGCAGTAGGCGTGCCAAACAGCTGGTGAGGTCTGCTAGGTTTAAGGTCTTTGTACGATCATACGGTGTACATGATCACTAAGACCAATACAAGTAAAAGTAAAACGGGATAATTTGCTTATTAAACTCTATTACAAACTAGCGATCCGCCTCGGCTTCGCACAGGTGGTTAAAACGTTCCCGTGGAAATCCAATGTAGCCTATGTTACTCAGGGTAAATGTAGATTTCCAATGAAGAAAGAATTTTTGAAATAGGCACAGTAGTTTTAGAGTTTATTCATTACAAATATACAAAAATAAAAATCTTTCTTCTTTATAATACCTAGTAGTGTAGATGTAGATGTAAGCTAAGCATATAATCCGATAACTATCCAATTGGGCAATAAATCCGGTCATATTTTAGATAAAAATATTTATCACCATAAACATATTATGTTTCGTTATTTCAATAAATATACATAGCACAGTTATTTGTAAAATAACACTAAATCGATAAAAGATTATTAAGTACTGCTGGTTAATAATAAGATTAAATACTTATCAAACAATAGAGCATAAACTGATGTCACCTTTTCATGTGCCTTTTTCTTCTACTGCTAAGAATACTTTTATCTTGCATCAAATGAAACAAGGCGGTGAAAGTCAAATAAGCCTAGTACTTCCCACCGTGGGCCATCTCGAGACAACCCAAGAATTAAGATGGCCCAATAATTCCCTTGCACTCCGCAAGGGAATTATTGGGCCATCTTAATTCTTGGGTTCGACTTGATTTTGGACTAAAATTTAATGCCATTTTTTGCAGTGTCTGTGCCAGTGGTTTAGCTTTAGCATAAGCGGAGCCCTGGTATTTGGGACCAGAAACGGCATTCGGTCTGTCTGGGCACACCCCAGGTAGGTAAGCGTGGGGATTTCTCCACGAAAAACGTACCTACTGAGAAATCACGAACCACATGGCATATACGTCGGTCGAGTCAAACCAATAATAGAAGATGAAGGTCTGAAAGGCCCTAAGCGGATTCCTGTATCCGAGATGAAGGCCTAGGTGACAATCAGGAAGAGCGCTGATGATAATTAATGTGACTACTGCAAACTGTTTTTATCAAACTGTCTGATTCTCACAGTTTTTTTCCGGCGGCGATGGCGTCTGACAATTTATAAAAATATATAAAAAATATAAAAATATTACAAACAAAATCCTTTGTATTTTCCATAATTACACCATTTTTTGTAGAAGTAATAATAATAATCACAGTTTTTAAGGAGTGAATGTAGAGTTTAATATCTATACTTCAATCAAAGACAAATACATTATTCTTATTCTTATTCACTCATTCAAATAGTCTCTGGTAGTCCACTGCTGGACATAGGCCTTTCGCGATGTGTGCCATAGCACCCGATCCTTTGCCTTACGCATCCAGCCTAGCCATCTTTTTCAGATCGTGCATCCATCTTAATATCAATACTTACATAACCGATCATAATTCGATAATCTTTTGTGCGAATGACTTGTCGTATTGTATAAGCAAAGTAGTGGATGATCTTTGTTTATAAACAAAAACGTCTCACGTCTGGGAAAGTAGCAAAAACGATCTAATACAACATTATATTATTATGGATTTTTTTAGATTGATGACTTAAAATGGAAGATCTCACACATACATACATAAATACGCTCACGCCTATTACCCTCCGGGGTAGGCAGTAAAAACAGCAGCCCGCTATTTGACTATATCCTTACATACTTCACGAGATTCCACTGCTGTCATTAATCCATTCATGCAAGCAATGCACGATTTATTTAAAGTTTACTAAATTCTGCACAATCAATTAACTTCAAACACAGAGATATTCCTCAGACAAAGTTATTTTTTACTCTCAGCAAGCCTATTGCAGTCTACTGCTTGAAATAGGTACCTAAGCCTATCTCAAAGTGCTTTTTCTTTATTTAGTTTGACTCATTGGTATCATTACTCATGTCCCTTGTGTGTGGCTTCCATTTGAACTTATCTACTTAAGAGCGATCATGAGGTCTTGAGTTCAAATGTATTATTGCTGGTTCTTTCACGAACTCGTCTAGAAAAGTCGAAATTGTCGTTAATTTATAGCATTTGCACTCAATTTAAATAGTACTTAATATTATAAATGCGAATTTATGTCTGTCTTTTTTTTATGTGCGGGAAATCCCCACGGATACCCCCCCCCCCCCCCCCCTCCGGAGCCGGAGGGGGAGGTTATGTCGGACTCGAACGAACCGAGTAAACCGCACGCCATCTGTGGGACGCTTTCATGCCTAAATCACTGGATCGATTAAGATGAAATTTGGTACAGAGATAGATTAGATCTTGGGGAACACTGATTGAGTAAAGACAGGCTATGTTTGATCGCGATAGTCGAAGTCCTAAATACCTACCACATTTAGGTATACTTACCACATTCGCTACTGCTGCGGAACCTTGTCCGTATACCTAATACCAGAATAAGTATCTAAATACATAATAATACTGTAATAATACTAATATTATAAAAAATAAACCCAATTGCCCAATAAAATGTAAATATTAGTAATCTATCAGTGCTGCAGTGGATAAGCTATCAAATTACATACCTACACACCCTTTTACGACATGTTATGGTAGTTCTAAATGTTTAATATGATTGTGTAAACAGTACTATCATTCTGCCAATGTTGATAGTAAATAGAAATAATTAGATAAATCAGATAAAACTGTGTACATTTTCGACGGAATCTTGTAACGCACGCAGCACATAGCTGATAAGAGTGATGGGATCCCTTGAATTCGCATATTATGGCTTTTTTGTGTCCGTTGGCATACCTAACATAATTTTTAAAGACTCAAAATCTTTTTTTGTGGCAAAATTCCCTTGGATACTCTATGGAGCTCTAGGAGGGCCAGACCGAGAGGGATGGCCCTAGGTCAGCAGGGGTGCGAGGGATATGTCACCTGACAACCTCACCTTCGGCCTAGCACTACGACCCACAGACGGCGTGCGGTTTAGTCGGTTCGAGTCCGACGTAACCTTCCACTCTGGCTCCGGAGGGGGGGTATACGTGGGGATTCCGCACGTAAATAAAAAAACCCTATGGGGCTCTTCATCTTTGGGTCTTAAGGCCACCGCACCTGCCAGCTGGTACACTTGTCGATTCACGGACAAGCCTCTAGTGCCGGTTTACTCGCGAGGTTTGCGGAAGTCCTCCGTAAATACCAAATTATGGAAGCAAGAACGTTGTAAGCATATTAGTGTTGTTCCCTTTTGAAACCGAGGTAGGGAGTCCGGGGATTGCTTGCTCTAGAGCGTCGTCCGTTAGACAAGGGCCCGATTCTGCTAAGAAAATGTCATTTTTCAGTATTTGTACTATGACAGTGGTTTTGCTGTGACCTAAAATTGGCAGACTCGGAGCCTAGTAGGTGTATTAGTGAGCAGGAGAGACTTAGTGCAGTGCTGGCTTAGGTTTAGGATCTTGGTGTCACCAGTAATTAATATCTTATTAATCTTATTATATATTAGCTGAGCTATACAGAAAAATTTACTTAAGGCAGACAATTCGCACGCCAGTAGTTTCATCTGAGAGGATTTTTAAACGAAAAACGGTGTCGCGTATATCAATGCGTAAATCAAGTCAATAAGTTGGTAAGATTTGCGTTGATTCTGCCATACACCTTTTGCTGTATTTCTCACCCTGCACAGGACCCCGATTCAGTAGATACCAAGTAGATACAATTGTGTCAATACCATTGAAACTAAAAATGCCACTAAATTTTAGACTTTGTCGAAATAGGTTTAAAGTCCAAAATTATAAATATAGAATCCTATAAATATTATAAAATGCTAAAGTTTGTAAGTATGAATAGACGTTTGTTACTCTTTCAAGTAAAAGCTACTGAATGGATTTTAATGAAACTTTACAACAATATGGCTTATACATCAGAATAACACATAGGCTATATATCATCACGCTACTACTCAAGGGAGCGGAGCAGTGATATGTCAACAAATCCGGGCGGCATATACAGAGAAGTGACAGTGTTGTTATGTCTGTGGCTAAGCCACCGCGCTGTGCATCACGCAAGCGCGCGGTCTTAGCGGTTGGCGGTCAAGCAGGCCGTCACAAATTATTTGAATACAAAAAATGTATGCGTTCAAAGGGCTGATACTTGGTACAGGGATGGCTAAGGCTTAGGAACGGTCATAGGCTTCCTTTTATCGCCATAGAAGGAGTTAAGGGGGGGGGGGGGGGGAACAGGGAATGAAAGTTTGTAATTTTTGAAGATATTCTGATGAAATTTGATACAGAGGTGAATTAGAGCTTGGAATACGCGATAAGCGACATCCATAGCCGCGTGCCGCGGGCAACAGCCAATAGGTATATATAATCATTCATTCTTTTTTACTCTACAAGAGATGCCACTTAATTTCAAACTATTAAAGCATCTGCATAGAAGTAGTCTAAAATTAAATGATTTTTTTGCAGTGTCACTGGTATAAAAAAAAATAGGAGTAGGTATGACAGTGGTTGACAATGAGCAGAATCGGGGCATGACGCAGGATCGTAACATCACCATTACAATATTCCTATTTCGTCTTCAGGTACATGTTCGGCGCAGTATCAGCGCACAAGTACATCATCGCGTTCTGCATCGGCGTGGAGCTCCTAGCATCAGGTACCAGGCGGTGGCTGTCCATAGTTTACATCTTCACGTTCTCCTTCATGTCAGCCTTAGGTATCGCTATCGGTATTCTCATGGTCGGAGGCGCGGGCGCAGTCGACGCTGGCATTTACTCCGTTGTTTTACAGGTGATTTATTTTTCCGTTTTTTCTTTTACTTTCGATTTATGGATTTATTATAACAATAGCTCATTTCCATTCTCATTTTAGTCAGAATTTACATTCACATTTAATGCCTATAGGTTTAAAAACGCCACATTTAGCGATTCCACTAAAAATAAGTACCAACTTTATTAATTTCCAGTAGATCTAAATAGATTCGTATAAAATTCTTAAAATGGTCACTCATACGAGCAGAAACACAATACTTTATTTACTAAGCAGATTCTAATTTCGTGTAAATATAAGCGCATGACGAAACATTATCCTAATTTGATTCCAATAAAGTGGCCTTTTAGACCAACAGGTTCCTGGTTCATAATGCAATAATGGGTGGGACTAGGTAGGTATGTTTTAAGAAGCCTCGACATAAGTAAATGGTTAGTATTGCAAATCTCCTTGTGAATTTACAATAAATACTTACATAATATCGTAATCTACATAAGAATTTATACCTACTCAGAATAGGTAGTCGGTGCTCTTTTACATAATCAAATGGAAAATACTTATTTAATAAGCACAAACAATTCGAGATGCACTGCAATTACTTACTTATAATTGCTAAAGTTTGCTTCTGTTTATTGCTTGAGTAGACACAGCTATGAAATAATACCATGAGATAAGATTATTATATATTTTTTGTTAAAATATTTTTTTCTTTAAATAGAAAAAAATTAAAAGGATCGATATTTGCATTTAGCGGGTATCGAATCGCGACCTCTGAATTAGCATTCAAAGGCTTCTTCCATGCAACAGAGGTTGTCTTCATTACAATTTATTTTTTAACATTCGATGTTGACTATTTTTTTAGGTTTTTAATTTTTGTAATTATTTGTTGTATGAAAGACTTATTTGTACTTTCCAGGGTCTCGCGTGCGGTACGCTGATGTACGTGGTGTTCTTTGAAGTTTGGAAGGACGCGAGCGGGCTGTTACAGTTCACATGCGGATTCCTCGGCTTCGTCATAATGGTTGTCATTTCATACACCGTCGACACTATCTTTGGTATGCATATACTTTTTTCTGGCACCACTTAGTACTTACCCTAAATTACTAGTAGGTATTCCTGTTAACCCTTCCAGTTAAGCTAAATTGCGTGTGTTAGGAGTGGGTTCACGTCGGAAGTGTAATTTATCATCAAATTGGTATCACAGTCTGCATCTAAACGTTGCACTGTGGAGCCTGACATTTGGTCTCCTACTTTTTCTTTTGATTATTAAGTACTTAAATGACTTAGCTAAACATAGTTTCAGGAATAAGGATCACCACTACAGTCTAGTGCAGCCATAATAATATCTTCCGGCATTATATTTGGATAGGTGGCCCTCACCATTGACGGCCTCATCAGATACTTTTTGAAATCCCGCTTACGTCTGTGGTCTAGATTAGACTTGATATACTTAGCTTTAACGGGAGCAACGTGAGCTGTCTGACGACCCAACCCCGACAGATGTACCTGTCGGCTTGCTGTTGAAGTTGACCTGGTCACGAATGTATAATATCATGATTGTGTGCTCTGCAGTTGCTAAGACGTAGATGTCTAGAAGAGAATGAACAAAATCAGGCTCTATTTCACTTTAAATTACTAAACCAATCCATCGATGGATTTGTTTCCACTTTGATCCATCGATGGATTTGTTTCCACTTTTTTCCCACTCTGATCCATCGCTGCGTGCAGGTTATAGGTAGGTACCTCGTGTACCCTACCTATGTTTCATATTTGTAATATTTGAGTTTAGAATGAAAATGTATAAAACGGTCCACATATTTGATAAATTATTAGTCATTGTTTTCAGTTTCACAAGTACAATAATAATAATACCTAAGTACCTACCTAACTCAATTTTTTTGTTTCAGATTTTTGAATTAACGTTTTGGCTCGCAAGGCGATTGGAACGATTAGGAAATGCCAACATGAATTTCGTATGAGAAATATAAAATCTGTGTCTTGCTCAATGATTTCTACGTATTAGCATCTTTAAAGCAGTTCCTCTTCTATAAATCTGAGTTCAGTACAAGATTGCTGATAATCTACAGAGTCCATACCATAAATGCTGGATATTTTTATTAGGCACCGTTTCCGTATTTTACGATAACATATGTATAAAAACTTATCACAATTATGACGATTGTTCAGGCATGAATATCGTTCAGAAACTAATTCTAAGTAAGTACCTAGTTATCTCTACAACCTACATTACCTATAGTTTGTTCATTATAGGATGATTCACGCGACAAAATTTAATCCACATAGACAGCACGTTTTAATAACAATAACAAATAAATAACAAAAACAAAATGATACACTTAACAACAATAAAAATAGGTAGATTAAATGCGGGGAAAGCAGATGGGAAAAATGTAGCGCATACAAGGCGTGGTGCACTCGTATTGACGCGAATCATTCTATATGAACATACTATGTATTAAGGTAAATTACCTGAGAGCCTTTATAAAATCTCTACTCAAGTTTAGTTCTAGAATATAATATGTAGGTAGGTACTAGTTTCAAGTCGTAATTTCAGTCATGAATAAGGATGTCTATCGTCCTGTATTGTTTAGAAAAGATACAGGTAGGGTTTGGATCCCGGGAAGACTCGTGCCTTAAAGTCCCGGGACATTTTGCAAATTTTGTTGTCTCGCCTCCCGAAACTTCTGTTCGAGACTCGAGATGCGACGTACCTAGCTATCTCTATCAAAAGTATCTAGGTACCAACGGTATCGGTACGCTAGTCGTGTTGACTGACATAACATTATTTTAGAAGAAGTGTTTGTTCCATTGATAAAATAATAAGTATTAATGTTTGTAAGAAATGTAAATACAGTTTTGTAAATAAATATTCTTATAAATTTAGTATTTTTATTTCATTTTTTCTAGCCATTACATTATAGATGACATCGGTATAGGCCTACCAGAATTTCATGGCAATATTTTAAAATAAGAATTATTATTTTCATATGGCAACGTTAATGTCATCGAGTCAACGTGCAACATCATAGAACAGAACCTAACAAAAGTAGGAAGTAGTAGATTTTCTCGCCAACTAAAAGGGTCCTCCTTTAAGTTGGCGAAAATATTGTAAAGAATTAAAATAAAAACTAATAACCATTTTATCTCTATTCAGCCCTTGATCCCTATTCGTCCCGTTTTACCGATATACTATATTTTGATTATATAAAATGTAGTCGAACCTACAATTCAGTAAACTGAAGGATGGCGCCATTGTACCTTCAACGTTAAAATCAAAATCAATGAGAGAATACTGCGGACTGCCATGTTCTGAGTATTATGATCCTACACAATGTAACAATTGTTTGTGATGAAAATAAAAAAATAAAAAAAAATAAAAAATAATTATCATATAGTTAATGTCATTGAGTCAACGTGCAACATCATAGAACAGAACCAACAGAACCTAATCTATAAAAGTAGGAAGTAGGAGATTTTCTCGCCAACTTAGAGACATCGGAGTGGTATTTTATTTTCTGAAAATGATGTAAATCCGAGTTTTATGTGTTAAAAATGGTGGATTTTAAGACATAACGTTTGACTGTGAATTGTGTCTCCTTGTGTTGGTGAAAGAATCTTCTTAGAAGCCGCTTGTAAATTACACTACTTTACTGGGGTATGACTATGACTAGGACTGTGACTTTGACTATGACGGACTTTTCTTGACTTTTACTGTGACGAAATAACGAAGACGCTGCAGAATATTTATAATATTTCTATAGTTAATATATCTAATTACTTGACATTGGCTAAATTGCGACGCAAAAAGCCACAAGAAAAGGAAAAAAAAATCTAATCTAGTGTAGCTATTACTTTCTAAGAGACATTACACGCACATGCGCACTAGTCTGGCCTGGATTCAATTTACATAAATTTTTATTGACACATTTCGAGATGACAAATATTTTATTGGTTTGAAGTTGTGGGTCTATGTAGCGAGTTGACCAGTAAGTTGGGCTTAAACACTTTGATATCTACTTTTATATAGATTTTTATTGTTTGCCACTTATATATTATGACTTCCTTGATGAAGACGATGATGATGATATAGTTATAGCGATTACAGATTGTCATAAAATCATTTTATTCTTTGTTCTATAAATATTATTGCAATTTATACAGGGACTTCCATGAACCATTTCAGATTTAGTTTAATTTAATTTGTTTAATATAAATAAATTCAAGCAGATATGTATAATGATGATTATAAGTAGTAACAATGATTACAATGATTCTATATGGAGCGTTTTCGGGTGTCTCGAGAAATTGAATTTAAGAAATCAAATATCTTTATACTTAACTATTTTTAGTAGGAATATTTTACTTTAGGAGTTCATTTATATTATAATAATGTGGCCTTTTTCGAGAATAATAGAAAATAGTCAACATCCCTACATAATACCTAAGTAAGTAGGTATGTCTAAGTTTACAGCTATACCTATATGTAAAACAAATTAAAATTAAAAATCATCAAGATATTTTAGTAAAATTGCCCCAGTATTGCACTTTACAAATTATTATTTTCCAATTTGCCAAGAGATTCTTGTAGGTACGCCATTAGGTAATCTAAGCAATTCTTTACATTTGGTTTTAACAAGAGCGACTGTCATCTGACCCCCATATCGAAAGGGAAGCTTGTACCAGAGCCTCGTCCATCATTCCGTCAATAAGCAGGTAAGCCTACCTACCTGCTTGCAGGTTGCGCGCCCCCCCCCCCCCCATACCGGGGGCGAGTCGGAGACCTCGTGGTCCCCCCCTCCCGAGGAGGGCCAGACCGAGAGGAGTGGCCCTGGGTCAGCCGGGGTGCGAGGAATATGTCAAAAGACAACCTCACCTCCGGCCTAGCACATCGACCCACAGACGGCGTGCGGTTTAGTCGGTTCGAGTCCGACATAACCTCCCCCTCCGGCTCCGAAGGGGGGGGGGGGGGTATCCGTGGGGATTTCACGCACGTAAAAAAAAAACCAGCTTGCAGGTAAAGCTGGTTTCAAATATCTTAATGGTGCCATTTAAAAAAAATGAAGATATGAGGTTGGACACGATTTAGGAGTTAGGAGACGACGGTATTTCCGTCAAATTGAGCAATCTGACTGGGGAAGTACCTCCGCCCAACATAATATCGCGGTCGTTTTAACGTCGTGTTGTGTTCCCGGCGGTGAGTACGGTAGCCATAGCTCACTGAAGAGTTATTGTGCTATCAGCGGAAAGACCAAAGGCTTATCCTGCTTTATCTTCTACACCGACGGCAAATAAACTATTTGTTCTAACAGGGTGAACAGCACGAGTGTGACTACCCTGGCGTTGCAGACATCCATAGGCCACGGTAACCACTTCCCATCAGTTGGGCCGTGTGCTTGTCTGCCATCTAAGGGGTATATAAAAATGCAAAACTAATGTTAATAATATATTTTTCTCAAACACGCAATGAAATATCGACATTACGTTCCTCTTAATAGGCTGTGAAGTATGACGTTTCAGGCGTGGCTAGGACCAGAGGCCGGTAATGGAATTTCATACAAACCTTGCAGGCCTAAGGCCGGCAAAGTCCTCTTTTTTAATTTCGATTCCACATAAATTTTTGGCAAAGGCATCGACACTGCCACTATGCGTATTTAAAAAAAGCAATAAACGACTTGGTATGTACTTAGAGCAGTTTTATTTACATAAAAAATCCACATTCTAATAACACATTATTATCAATTGTTTTCTTAACTATACACATAAACATTGAAATATTAATATTTAATTTAGTTGCAACAAATTGACATTTATAACAATGACAAGTGTCACTGTTCGATCAGAAACGTGCCTGTATACTTTTTTAAAGTAACATGATAATGAACATAAATGTAAATGTTTACTGTTAAAATCAAGCTAAAATAGACGAAACAGTACTATACACGTGAGTTTTAGTTTTTATCTTGTTTACTTTTAATGTCTTTAAATCTTTAATTTTTTTGTTGTTTATTTCATTGCCTGTTTTGAGAAAAGCACTGTACATACCTCGGCGGGAAATATCGGGTTGCCTGCCTCAGACCAATCCTGTCTATATGTCTTCTGCCGGCAACCCCTTTCTTCCCGGCCTCTGTAGTAATGTACTGTTATTTATTCTTTCTCCACACTCCGCCTCAGATGCATGGCTCGAGTCAACAATAGTGCCCGGAATACGGTAATACACCCCTTATTACGTCGGACCGACTACAATGATTGGTGAAATGTAGGTGTTAATTCGCCTCTGCCTAACTCTCCGGGGATATAAAGGCGTGATTATATGTATTTATGTATTATTCTTTCCTATTAAATATATTCATCGTTGAACTTAAACCTATTTCATTTTCTGTTTTTAATGTAAATATCTAATCAGTTGATTAAAAAGGCGTAGTACGTAAAGGGTAAGAAATAATACAATATGGCTTGTAATTTAAATAATAATTTAATTAAAAATTAACATTCTAACAAAATTTTATCGTGAAACGGGATGAATAGGGATCAAAGGGTGAAGTAATAATCTCCAAATATAGTGATGAATAGAAGCACCAAACATTTGCTAATGTACTTAAAATATTGTAAAAGAATTTAAATAAAATCTAATACCATTTTATCTCTATTCAACCCTTGATCCCTATTCACCCCGTTTTACCGATATATTATATTTTGTTTATATAAAATGTAGTCGAACCTACAATTCAGTAAACTGAAGGAGGGCGCCACTGTACCTTCAACGTTAAAATCAAAATCAATGAGAGAATACTGCCATGTTCTGAGGGAATACGCCAGAGTGCAGCACTAGCAAAAACATCAGTTTTTGGCAGGTTGTGGGTCGTTCAAAGCACAAATCGCCACCATTTTGGCCAATGTCAGATAACTGACAAGTGACAAGACAAAGTTTGTTCACTCAGTTTCGTGTATGTGCTAGTGGCGCCCTCTGGGCCTATTAACACGATTTAAGAACATTGAAGGGACGGTGGCGCCATTCTTCAGTTCACAGAATGTTCCGTTCGAAAATTGACTGATGTACAAAATATCAGTAGGTATGCATTTGTACCATCATACGATTAAAAATGTAACGTATCGTTACAGCCACAGAACAGCCAGAAAATAACGTATCAAAACTGGTTTTGTAGTGTAAAGTGATCAGTTAGATAACTTTGAGGCCCTCTTTTTTGGCCACTCTTTATAAACGGACTTCTTTCATAATTTAAATTTGTAGGTACTTGTACAACTGAAGATCACCTACAGACTTACCAAAAAAATATGAATAAAACAATATTCCAAAGCCTAAGTAACGAGTACAATCTGTCTCATGTCACGTACTTACTATTACTGATTCGTGACGTAATTGCACGGTACTCGAAAAATGTTTATTGGCTGGTGTGGTGCAACGTGCACCACACCAGCCATTAAATTAAATGCACTGACCTATAATAGTACTCGCCGTACTAAAAATCGCCATATTGGCACAGAATAATTAATAGTACTTGCTGATAGTTGCGACACGCAGTAATGAGTCTACTTGGAACTAATACTAATGATGGACAACAATGTCTTGGTATCGATAATTTAATATAAACGATGGGTCTTAAGTATCAATTTAACAATACGGCCATTTTAAACATTTTTTATTGTAAACGCTTAAATGAAAACAACGAAAAACGTCCATTTGCAAACTAATTAGTTCTCAGTACACTCACGGTGGCGCTTCAAATCGATACAAAAGTAAGCTGTCATTTTCTGTGGAATAGCCAGTCCAGCTAAGTTATAGAGGTCAGTGCTTATATGGTATAACAGGGGTCATTTGTAATGAAACGACGTTCAAGGTGCTTAAGATTTGAGAATTTCGTGCGCGCGCTGACTCGCTACCGCTATGCGCGAGTCTGTCTTCTCCACCTATAAACATTCGAATCGTTATAACAATTTTATAACATAACAATAGATATAATAATTTCTACACCAATTTAGTATTCTGGTACTAGATATAAAAAGACAAAATTAAAGATATAAAAGATAGAAAAGTTGGTATATTTTGTCTGTTTAGTAGGTAAGATTAGTTTTACTGACCTGGATAACTTACCCAATGATTGATGAAAAAGGCAATTTTTAATAGAATGTAATAAGACAACCAAATTGAAAAATAATGTTTTTAAAAGTTGGTAGAAATATGAAACTATGAAAACATTAAACAGATAAACAGACAACATAATATAAAAAAATCCGTTTAAAGACAAAGACAAAAATTAAAAAGCCAAGCACATAAGTTCTGGTTGGATGTAAGTAGTTTCTATTGAACTTTCGAACGTTCAAGTTTAGCAGACTGTGATGAACTATACGTATGTAAATAAAATCAAATAGTTATTACCTAACTACAACCCAAACAGTATCTAAACTAGAAGTAAAATGTAGGGTATCTAATTGTTTCGACTAACCTTTTCAGAGAAGTCCTGTTTGTTTTTTTCTTGATAAATCAATATTAAATAAGTAATGTGCTATACCAGAATGTATCTCCACTCGTCACCCTAGCAGAAGCGTGGTCGCCCCTCCCGAGAGGAATGGCCCTGGGTCAGCCGGGGTGCGAGGGATATGTCGCGAGACAACCTCACCTTCGGCCTAGCACATCAACCCACAGACGGCGTGTGGATTAGTCGGTTCGAGTCCGACATAGCCTCACCCTCCGGCTCCGGAGGGGGGGGGGGGGATTGCCCACAGGTAAAAAAAAACCAGAGTGTATTTGCTAATAAAATCATTATCTATAAGACTATATATCGGTGTACGCTGCAAGCCAGTAGGTACACCCGCTGACAGACGGACCACCGGGTTGGGAGATCAGGCGGCAGTAGTTCCCATTAAACCTAACCAAAAGCAGAAATAAGAGCAATCCGGGCTTACAACCATTCATTTTCTACTTCTTTATAGTAAAAAATATAAAAAAAGGTACGAAATAATACAACATGGCTTGTAATTTAACAAATCAATAATGTAATTAGAAATTAACATTTTATACTATCTTTTGTCTAATCTTAGAGAAAATAGATGTTACGATTTTATTATTTAGGCTGATTAAAAAATCATATTTAGAGTATGCAGGCGGTAAATTTACACAGACAACGGTTAACTGGAATAGCTGTTATAAAATAATTCTACGACTGTGGACGCTTCACCACCTCCAGCCATCAACAGCCCCCTAGACAAGTGGTAATATTGTAAAATAGAATAATGAATGTATGGGATTGACTCGTATTTTTCGTTTATGATAGTCGTCAACGTATGTCAATCCCATACATTGATAAGTCTATTCTATAATATAAACCTATTGTCTAGAGGGGCAGGTGTCATATCTCCAAGACAAGCAAAGTCTTTGAAAGTTTACATGTCACGCAAAGCGACCACACAGCATAAACATTACGAGACAACACTTTTAAAATATTTCTTTATTAAAATATTATATACTTAGATAAATTACCGTTCGGTACACGAGTATCCTTAGAAACTAATACGATTGAGAGAAAAAGACATAGAGAAAATTTCGAAAATCCTTATCATTAACTGGTACACGAGTATAATCTCTCAAGTCTGCTGCCAACATACCTACTCATTACTCCTAAGGCCGGTACATTTTTCGTCATACTTATAACAATACACTTTAAGTAATAAATTTTTAAATCTCAACTATACGATATAGCTTCTCATAGACTATTGCATTATATACTGTAATCTCATTACATAGTAAATATGTTCCTATAAGTCAATACACGGTTAGTGTCCGATTGACTGATTCTATTTCCTCCTTTCATTAATGCCTTACATACACAGACCATCACCGTGGCAAAAACGCTTATAAGATGCTTATATAACAACTAACAATGCTACGGACTAAACGAATAGGATTGGAAGTGTCAACTGTTAACATTAGCGATTAATTATCATTATTAAATGCAATTCATGACAATAAACACATTTAATATAAGCGATAAATGAAGTAATAGTTCAGGCACCTTTTTATTAACCTAATCAAAGATAAAGCAATATTAAACATTAGAGTATGTTACACGAAAGAGCCCTGTCACCAGAGATGAAAATATACAACCACAACTTATTTTTTGACGTTGAAAACTTTGCATATGTAATTCAAATTGTAAATCAGTTGAATACGGCCAATAGTACTAATAAACGAATCGTGTTATGAGTCGCGAAGAGTCACAATAATCCAATTCCTGCCAGCTTGTTCTGGTAAAGGGAAGCCGTGATAGAGCTGTTTAAAAAGTTCAGGATTTGAATTGAGAACGCCCAGCATTCCATAAAAAAGTTGTTCTATAAGAGCTAAAATATATTTTCACCGGCTTTCCTTTCCAAAATGTTCACCTTCGCCACCGCAACATATTGACAGTACAAAGACGAATAATGATAACAATCACAGGTTAAAAAGGACCTTTACCATTCACCAGTCATTATCAACAAGTCATTGTGAAGTCAGTCTATCATTTGGCAATGATGCTCTTTCGTGTAATGTACCGTATGATCACTTCTAAGGACATTACTAAACGAGTAGTTCGGAGTATAACTTTAGTCATTTAACAATACAGATAGACATGTTATAACTTCACACATGTGACACATGTCCGTCCTACAAAAATAAAGTAGTGGAGAAGATATAATTAAAATTAATAAGTATTAAAATTATTGAGAATTATGGACACTTAGGTCACATTCTAATCTTACCTTGGAAGAAAAATAATAACTATTACAAGAATAATTACACCGCTTTAAGATGCGTAGGTAAATTTAAATTTGTTAAGGCGCTGATTAATAAATCGCTAAAGTATGTTTTGTATTTATATATCTGGATTTTATAGTGGTAGCAATTGATAGTATATTATATACGAGATAATTACTAAAAACAACCACTTTGGGGTTATCAAATAATTTTCCAATTGCTGGTGTAATATTATTTATAAATATTACATTATCCATTAACTTCTAAGTAAAAAAGCGGACAAAACATATCTAAGCCTAAATCAATACTATGATACTAAATTTTTTTTTATTTTTCAAATCTCACTAATAGTAACGCGAAGACTTCTGATAACAATATCTCAAATGAATTTTGAAATATTTATTTTAAGTACTTCGCCATTTTTAAAGACGTGGAAAATATATAATTGAGCCTTGAAAACGTCTCTTGGTAAATACTTTCCTCTGTCAAATTCTGAATATTTAATTAGTACAGAAAACAATATAGTCGGCACTATATTAGATACATTTGTCTAGATACCGACATACCGTTTCGGCGTATGAACGCGGTAATATAACCAAAGAATATATTTGAACGTAGAATCGAACTTGAATTAATTTTTTTAATTAGCATCTTTAAATATTGTAGGTACTTATTTGAATACACTCATTGTGAGTGTACTCATTCAAGTACAATATTTTGTGAGTGTTTAAATTCAATTTATACGCTAATATCCTACTCACATTAACAATATAATTTAAATAGATAGTTTTTATTTTATTTTCAAAATATCAGGAGAGGTTGTTATACAGCTTATTTATTCAATATATTGTTTCATATAAATATATATTGTATCACTTCTATTGCTATTAAATACTTACATGAAGAGAAATAAATCAAAGAATAAACATTAAGTACAGTTCACAGGAACAAATATTTGAAAAAGTGACTAGGAACGTATCAGACCATTATCGACTTTTTCAATAATTAAACTAAGTTATTGCATTTACGAACGGCACTGTATTTACCACAGCGCATTTGATTAATAAAATAAACACTACCAATGACACTTGCCAAAAGTTTAACTCTAGTTAACAATCAGTTGTGGTACTTTGATCAAGTAATCATCCACGAATGTAACAGGCAATAAGCACTTGCCTAAAATAACAAAAAAATAATAATAATAACAGTACCTTGTGTAATGAAATAAGTCGATGTCAAGTTTCACTCAGACGAGCTAGCTTCGGTAATGTTTGGTGAGCTATTTATTGGCGCTTTCAGCATGCTATTTACCCAAAACGAAATGGTTGAGACCAACTGGTAATAGCGCGCTAAGCCAATAGTGAGGTCTTCGAACATTCCCGTAATGAGCTCTTTGATCGAGTGAGACTCGACAACGAATTTTTATATTACAGAATAGCACTAAAGAAATTATTTGACGGATCAAGATAAATCAGTTCTTTATGTCAAACGTAATTATTTCATAATTTAAGTTCGTACTTATGTATACGATAGAAAATCAGAAATTGCACATATCATGAAAAATTCGAGATACATATTTACTAGTATATTTTACTAAATCGTGATATAATTGTACAAGAAACAAAACAAAATGACTTTGTACTGTAACGATTGGCAGGTATCGTTTGTAACGAAACGAAGAGCAAGGTGTTTAAGATTTGAGGAGTTTGTTCGCGCGCTGATTCGCCACCGCTATGCGCGTCTCGTTGCTCTCACCCTATAACATATTATTAGTTATAACACCTTTCTAATATAATAGACGTTTCAACATATATGTCAAAATCTGTTGTCTGTTAGTACCAGATTAATTTCATTGAAATGGAAAATATACAATGTCAAGTATATACTTAAATTGTAAAATAATATTTATAAAGGATTGATAGACTTATTTCGCCTTCGAAAACATAACACAAAGTTTAAACAAGGAAAACAATAAAAAACAATGTTTAGAAAAATTGTAAGTTCCACTAGAACTATTAATAAAAAACATGGAAAAATGAACAAAAAACATACTGTACAAATAACCAAAGAAAAATCAAGAAAGTTAAGTATTTAGAAGAATGTTTTTAAAATATAAGAAAACTCCTAAAACCGAATAAAACGATAATAAAAAAGAAATGGTTTGAAAACACATTTTCAAAACGGCGAAGACTGTAACACTTCATTTAAAAACATGTCACATAATATATACAGGTAAAATATGAACTGTACAACAGGTCGCTAAATTCACCGGCTATCCGGGAGGAATACCGCAAGAAAAAAAGTCTCTACATAGGTACACTTGCTGCACATTTTAGGCCTGTATTCTAGAACGATGTCCAGTTCTGAATCTCAAATTGAAAGCACAGATTGTATTCTAGAACTAAATTTTAGGGGAGATTATTTGGACGCACATCACCTGAGCGTCCATAATATCTTTACTCAAGTTTAGTTCTAAAACACAATCTGTACTTAAAACTAGTTTTAAGTTGAGAATCACGTTAGAATACGGGCCTAAGACTTAATTTTCTTTGTACCATTACATGTGAGTTAATTTCAATCTCTATAAGCCGTTTCTTCAGCGATTTAGGCTCCAAGCGCCACGTTGCTTATAAAATTCAAATCGACAAAAGCCTATTGGGTATAACGCTGAGCAGTTACTTTTAGCATACAGTACATTTCTAAGAGGAGATGGAATAAATAGCAGCAGTAGTGTTCATCAATGGCGAAACCTTTATGTTACACAATGGGAGTTAATACGGCAATGTTGTGACGCCAGAGTGCAGCACCTAGCATAAACAGTTTTTTGATAGGCCATCCAATGCTCAAATCGCCACCATTTTTGCCAATGGCAAGTAGCGGACAAGTGACAAGACAAAGTTTGTTCATTCAGTTAGCGGCGTCATCTGGGCCTACCTTTGCGTAATATGCCTTCATCGCACTGGTTTGTAGATAATGTACAAGCGATAAATAGTATAACTTCCGATTTCATCTAAGTGGCTTTGGGTTCACTGGCTTAACTGAATTTATGGGTAAGTATGTGCGGTAGACACATGAGGTTCCATTACTATCTCATAAATATGCACCCGAATTTCAAATTCCCCTAATCAAGAACCTTAAGAGAGAAGAATTTTTCTATTTTTCTTCAGAATTTTTCTATTTTTCATTCTCCAATGATCAAGAAATTTGAAACAGCGCTCTACACAAAGGCTATTGAAGAAACAAGTACTGTTTTCGAAGCATCGTCACATATAAAAACAGCATTTAGGTCGGTGTGACGACTTGTGAATGAATATCTAATCTAACTGTCCTACCAACATCTCCTCTTAGTTCATGCCCTGTTCATTAAAAGTAGCGCAGGTTGCAGCTATGCGAGCAAAATTAATTGATAATTAAATAACAACGTCGATAAAAGTAACAGCTCGCGTTAGACCTTAGCATTATTCCGCTTATAATGTACAAGCTGTGCTCGGTTCCTTAAAGTGCTTTTATAAAAAAATATACTCACGGTTGGCGGCGATGTATTGTGTGTTTAGTAGTTGTGTGTGTAGTAGTCTCGTGGAATAGGTAGCATTAGTTGTCAAATCTTAACTATAGTGAAACCAATAACTCCGTGAAACGGGAGGCCGCCACTTCAATATTGTCAAATCGTGCCAAATTGTCTTTGACTTGCAATAAAACAGTGACAACCACAGTTCCTATTGTTAAACTCTTCACAGAACCGTTGGTATTACTATAGGTATTATTTTTTAATTTTCGTGAAGTACGTACACAATGCTCATTTGTATGTATTCGTATTAAGAGTGCAGATTTTCTTAAAGTATTTTCAAGGGTTATCTGTTGCAAGATTACTTTATTACTTAAAGTATATCGAACCTATACTCGTTTATAATTATGTTAAAATATGATATTACAAATGATTATAACTAGTAACAAATGCACCGATATGACAGGACCAATTAGGTGCATCGAAAACCGACTAATCCCAAAAGCCAATGGCAGCTAGTAGGACGGACGCACCTTTAAAATTAACTGGATGCTGTCATATCGGTACATTAATTACTAGTATTGTGTGAATGTTTGTGACACTTTGTAATGTCCAAAAAGAGATGAATATGATTCAATAATTCACATATATACGCTTTTATAATGAACAAATATTATTTTATCAATAAATTAAAGGAACAAAGGGAAAATAAACAACTTAAAATCATCTTACAAATGAATTGATTTATTATCACATAAAATAAATAGAAATTACTAGTTTATAAATAATGATAATTTCATTTACCGCTAAGTTAAGATAATTAAGTTATAATACTCAGTTACATTTAAGTTTTATATTGCATATTTCATAGAAGCAGATATGTGTCTTTGCCAGATATGTAAAAGCTACATTTTTATATTTATCAGTTATTAACATAATAATTACCAAAACATGTGAGAAGTATTAAAATATAAAGATTGTATTGAGCATTTAGTATAGTAGGTACGTATTGTGTAATAAAATAATTTATTCCATCTTGTGTCTCGCTTATAAGGTGAAACATCCTGTCATTGGCACCGGTTTAATTCTTGGCACTTTTAAGTAAAAATAAACAAGGAAACTAAAGATCATGTAGGGTTGTAAAATAATATTATACTCAACAATTCTGAGAACTGAAGGAGGGCGTCACTGTCCCTTCAATGTTGCCAAATAGGATAAATAATGCAATCTTTTGGCACCAGAGTGCAGCACTAGCAACAATAGCAGCACGTGCAAACAGTTTTTTGACAGGTCGGTAGTCTATTGATATGGGTAATGGACTGCTGAGACTCGAGTTCGATCCCAGGTTTTACCATGGCACACACCAATAACTTTTCGATGCTTTTCGAAGTTATGTGTGTATTTATCGCAGGTTTATAAGTGCCCGGTTAATGGCAATAGGCTCGCTACCTATTACATTGGGACCTAAACATAAACTGGCAAAATGTGGGTGTAAGCACCTCTGCCTACCCCTACGGGGATATAGGCGTGAGTTTATGTTATGTTACGCTATGTTATGTTATGCTTTCCATTGCGAAAGTCGACGCCATTTTTGCCAATGTCAAATAAATGACCAGTGACAAGACAAAGTTTGTTCACTCAGTGCAAGTGGCGTCCTGTGACCCTAATATTCACTTTGATGTATGCAATAAAATGTACACAATAAATGTCACAGACTTGGTGGCACATTTATTTATTTATTTATTTACTAGCTGCTGCCCGCGGCTCCGCCCGCGTGGATGTCGGTTATCGCGAATCGGGGTATGAAAAATAGATAGTAGCCGATTCTCTGACTTACTGAATATGCATAAAAAAATTCATAAAAATCGGTCGAGCCGCATCGGAGGAGTATGGGAACGAACACTGTGACACGAGAATTTTATATATTAGATTTAACTTTATGCACAACAGTACAATGGCGGACTTAATACCGTAGGCATTCTTTACCTGTCAACCTCAGGGTGGTGCAAAGCTATAACGAGGTAGGCACGAAAGAATTCTACATTTAGTGTTCCAATAATATAACAACAGGCAATACATACAATAATACATCCATAATAAGTATTATATAAACATACATACACAATACATAAATAAATATACTTATATATAAACCGACCTTATATCACCAACTCAATGTATCACTGTTTTTGAATAAATGAAAATTATTATTATCACCGACCATATAGGACGTGTATCCTTTTTTAACCCTAAACTGAAAATGGCCTATAATTTACTGGCGCCAATGATAGATATTTTAACCTAGTACATAAATGCTCCTATGAAAATTACAAAAAAATAAAAAACTAACAGATCTGTAATGTTTAATACAGTAAAATATTCACGAAGACATGTGACTGGCTAAACGCTATTACTTAAATTGAGACTATTATCACATATCAACTCATTCCTATCACTCCATTCATATATACCATCTATACATCCCTTCTTAGAAATATATTTTGAAGTTATCATAAAAAGAACTCGTCTGATTATGTCTCTTAAGTTTATGAGAAATTTGTAGAAATTAAAATTATTTTCAGATAATTACCACAACAGAGACAGGTGAATAATTTCGAACTTAATATTTAGGTACATACTGCGCTTAATTTTTAATATGGCACGTTGGGAAGAGTGAAAGATGAATTCAGATTGGCTAGTTTCGATTTTGTAGAGCTTTCTTGTTATAGTAGGTACAATCGACAAAGGAGATACTGTCACACTTTAACTGACACACAAATAAAGTTGTATGTAAAGGTGCAATCGTATTTCCTTTGTCGAATGTACATCGGCATTACACCCGAGAAGGCGTACGGATTTAGTCGGCTCGAGTTTGACATTTCACAGGTTGAGGGTGTATTCGTAGGGAATTCCGCACAAAAAAAGTACGTCCAACGGAATGTTTAAACCGTTTGTGATTACGAAATATTAAAACTTTAGCATGGTTTTAATTAGACATTAAGCTATAGAAAACTGTCCATGTAGCTTTACTAAACCCAAGCCAGTCAGTCATAACCAGAGTATCACAATTCTCGACGTGCTAAATCAAAAGCTAGGTATTGTACGTTAAAAACTGTCCAGTAAATATATCTTTTTTATATTTCTCGTGATTTATTACAAGATATATATGCGATTATTACTATGCGCGAAGCAGTATTTTTAATTTTCTAGCAATAACAGTAACACTACATTTAACAAGGGGTAAATGCAATTTCTCAAAATAATAAATCTCACGATTCGACTCCCCTAACTGTTAACTCTTGTTGTAATTATTTAAAATTTAATGTATTTATGAGACGATAACATAACTTTTAATTATTATTTTTATATGTCCTACTGCCTAAAATGAGCACCAAAATAAAAGAAACATGGATTAATAGGTCAAAACAAACATTAGCCTATTTATATGTGTTGCAATTTGTGATAATACATACTCTACAATAATATGTATTTAGTAGTGAAGGGTTGACCCGATATTGTAACCTAAGTGATTGTCTTCTTCATATCTATCAATTAACGACGCTCATAAAACAGCAAGCTTTTATTGGAAAATTTGAAACCTATAAGCCAACTTTTTGTACATTTATTAGTAATGCAGATTTTCCTATTAAATGTACGCGAAGTTGGCTTGTCTTTTTGAAGATGATCGAGTTTCGACACACTATGTTAGTTTTTTTTTGTATGTAGGTTTGTAAAGTATTATTTAGTCATAGTAGTTGGGTATATTTGTTTGCAGTGCAGGGTTCAATATAAAGGAACCGATACAATCATACACTAGTGAGTCAAAATTAAGGTGAATGTACACTCCCTCTCAGAAGTTGCTAAAAATATAATGATTTTTTTGTAATTAATAATAAAATAATTTCATGTACTTATTTTTATCCATTTTTTAAATATAGGAATTAAGGTAAGCGACTTCTGACGGTGGTTATACTTAATATTTCACTTTACAATAAAAATAAAACAGATTATGAAACCAATCACTGTTCAGTTTAAACAGTAGTACGATTGAATGATTACATGTTTTAAATATATTATTATATCTTACATTTGGATAAAAATTTATCGTGATAATAGGAGAGGAACACTAAATAAAATATTTGATTTCTATAAAGGAAACCATCGCCGGTTGCAGATTCATTTAGTTTCAAACTAAATATAAATATATCGAATGTTAAACCTTATTTAAATTCTAATAAAGTTTCATTATTGCATAAATATTTACTTATAAACGACAAAAATATAAGTGACAGTAGTGTATCTGCAACCGGCATGCGCGAGCCTACGCCGCGCATGCGACCACGAGACCGTGTATGTATGTGTGTCGTGTGTATGTGTGAGTTCCGCTGCCGATTACTTGAGGAGCTCGTGCGCACGCTGGTTCGCCAGAGTTATCCTCGTTTCGTTCGATTCGCCCTAAGATAGAACACGCGTTTGTTTGATGTTCAATTCACAGCGACATTATATATTTATAATAACGGCCAAAGTATTTAATGGAATAAAATATTATAATTTGTGAAATGGCCTTTAGTCGCTGTCTTTTGAAACAAGTTGTTTCGTTAGCATTTGATGTGAATGAGAGTGTTAGTTATGGCGTCTAGTTGGAGGATGTTAGTCAGTCGGATAGATGTAAGAGCTAGCCAACATTCGACAGGTACACAATGATCGTGTGGACAGATGTGTTCTGGATTTGTCGGTAACATGTCATGTCACTTATACAAAATTTACAACAACCAATTCTAATCACATACTCTACAGTATGGAAGACACATGCGTCGAGTGAGAAGGACAGAAGAAGTGATTTTTTTGCCAGATAAGCGAGTGATCTTATGTTTTGATGCCAATAAGCCAGAAGATAGTCGGAGATACACAGAAGAAACTAGTCGCACTCCACCGCTAACGTAACAGGCACTAACACATTTAGATGGTGAAAATGTTGATGAAGAATTCAACACAACAAAATTTGTTGATAATTTTGTTGAGCTTAACAATGTTAAATTTAACCCGAATTAAAATACTTAAATTCACTTTTGTTGCTAATATATTTAATAATTTATAATCTACTACAGATTTTTGAATTAGGCATTTGTTTTAGGGTTAAATCTTACATTGTATACCTTTAAATATTAAAGACAACACCAATATGTATATTTAAAAAGAATATTATTAAATAATCTTTATTAGACATTATTGATTTCTGAAACATATCAATTTTGAAAATAAGATAGAAAAATGTTTAGAAGATTTTATTAGAATCGTGTACACGAATTCGTTTCTTAGAATTTTAGCAATCATAATTACAAGTATTTACTGCTAACATCCCATTACCCCTTTTAAATTTTGTTTAGGGTAGAAAGAAGAAAGAAAATTAAAGAGTTTTATCATAAACTACAAGTGACTGCTAGAGCTATTATACATTTATGAATTTTTTAAACGGGGAACTATGGAGAGGTACCTTAACCGTTGTAGTTACAACAAAATGTTCTTAGGAAACCTTCTCTAACTTTTGGAGATACTTTGAACTGCAAAAGGAAGTTGGTCTCTTAGAGTCTTTTGATCCCAACATGAAATAGGATCGATTGACACAAAAAAATTGTCGTCTTTTAGCATTTTTCTTACTGACAGTACGATTTTTACAAAATCTGTGAACGCAGTTCAACATATTTCAAAAAGTTTGGGGAGGTCTCCTAGGAACATTTGGCTGCAACTACAACGGTTAAGATCTCCTTACTGCCCCGTTTAAAAATCGGACTATAGTAGTAGAATCTAGACCAGAAAATCGGACTCCGGACTCCAAGGTTAATGTTTCGGATGCGACCAGGACTCAATTATGACGTAGTTAGAAATAAATATGTAGGTGAAACATCCCGGTCTTTAAAGCCAGACAAAAAAGGTTTTTATTCCTAGGTTCCTGCAAGCTTTTAACTTCAGCAATACTTTCAAAAACGATATTTTTTTAAATTCAATCAATTTTACAAGAACGTATTCGTGTACACACCTCACAAAGAGCGAGTTTAACATTGGCGAGCGAGTGTCGCTTACCTTGCGGTTGACGCGGTCGATCTGGCGGTTCTGGTTTTCGAGCTCGGAGCCCATGTCGAGCGCCATGTTGCGAAGGTTACCGATCATAGTGTTCACCTGGCCCATGTTTTCTTCCATCTCATCTTCGCGAGCATCGTTTGTTATCCTGTAGAAAGAGATGTTGTGATTTCTGTCTCTTTCTTTTCATTTTATTGTACAAGTCGACAAAGGAAATACTGTCGCACTTTTTCATATAAAGTTGTATGCAAAGGTACAACCGTACCTACCTCCTTTGTCGACTCTACATCAAGAGTGATATAGCTATAGCATAGACAATTATTGCGCTTTGGCAATCTCTTACAGACAATACTATGATGAAACGGATATTTATTTTTGAGTTTATTAAGATGTTATCAATTAGGAGTTAGAAAACGTTTCGAGATATAGATTTTTTATTAGTGATATATCAACGTTTGCTGGGTCAGTTAGTCTATCTATACATGTAACATCTTATATATGTATATAAAATTTCGTATTACGATGTTTGTTCGCGATAAACTCCGAATTTACTGAACGGATTATGATAAAATTTTGTAACCATTTATATATTATAAATGGTTACAAAATTTTATCATAATCCGTTAACTTAAAAGATAGAATAGGTTTTATCTTAATCACGGGTACGGGAACAGAATGCCAAGCGGGCGAGGCCGCGGGCATCAGCTATATACTTATATAATATGTATTATATCATAGAATCCGGCCTAACATTGATCTTCACCCATCTGCTTACCGAATGAAAAATATATTTTAGTGAATAAAATGTGTTGCCCTGAACACATACCAATAGGGTTGTTTAAAAAATACGATCACAGCAAAAAAAAAAAAAATACCTTCAATGAAAAAAAAAGAACGCATCTAACATACAGACAGAGTTACTTTCGCATTTATAATATTAGTATGGATTCGGTAAACAGATGGTCGAAGGACGTTGTAAGATGCGATTTAAAACTCTATTCGGCCATTTAGGGTCACCATTAACCCTTACTTCTGAGACATCCCTTTCAGCAAGCTAAAAGGGATGTCTCAGGAGGGTAGAAGGGTTGCATTTTGATTTTTTATCGGCATGTCGGACTTCTCGCCCGATAGTTGTCCGACATGCCGATACAAAATCCAAATGGATCCCCTACTAGGAGATATTTGCAGACTGCGGACAAAGACCTAAATAAAGCCCCAGGGGATTCTACTATTGTTCCTTGGCATCTAGTTGCAGTAATTCTAGATAGAATACTTTTGTTGCACTAACCTTCCTATGTATCCAGCTTGTGGTCCTATACCGTTGCGTTCGTCCATCACCCTCTGCGGTTGGTTGTTCACCACTTTGCCATCATCGTTGCCCTTCCACGTACCGTCGTCTTCCTTAAACGACGCACCCCTGGAAATGCACAGGAACAATTTTGTAATAAGTATCTCATTTGAAATTCACAATTTGGGAAGAATAAATATATAATCGTATTGTTCGTTCCATATATCTTGGACGTAAAATATGTTCAACATGTGCTCTTTACGCGCAGTACATGTTGTTTCTTGTATGTATTTTGAGGATGACGCGGGGTGCTACGGCCGTGGACGAGCTCAAATTCACCGAGCATAGCATAGCATAGGGCCTTTTATATATCGGGATTTGGGGCCAAAATATATGGAACGAGCAATACGATTAACAGGATACTTCATCCATTCCATTGAGTTTCACTTTTAAATTTATAGTGATAAACAAAATATTTATATTTATAACAATGATATTTATGTTGTAAGGTTATTTTTAACAATAATAATGTCGGTATTTAATGCAAGTATTTCACATTGAAATATGTAAATCTATTTTTAAAGGACTATTTTTAAAATAACAATGAAGGAATCGCGTGTTATTCAGTGTTATTTAATTTGCCTTGATATAACTTTACACATTTACATTTCAAGATATGACACAACCACTATCTTGGTGTCCCCAAGACCATGGCTGCACAAAGCAATCAAAATGAAACTGTACTCTTTTCATTTTGAATTCATAAGTGCTTTGATAGCAGTTACGAATGCAAAATAAAAAAAATACGTTTAGTCTCAAAGTGTCAAGTGGTTGCAAAATGTCCAAGTCTCAAATTGTCCAAGTCTCAAAATGTCCAAGTCTCAAATTTTCCAAGTCTCAAATTGTCCAAGTCTCAAAATGTCCAAGTCTCAAAATGTCAAAAGCTTTTAAATGAAAACTACCGAGTGTAAGGGGAACGCTCCCAAAGCCGAAGGCCCGTGGTAGTACTCCAGATATACTACATATTAGCATATTTCTTTGTCAATTTGGCGAAAAAAAAAAGTTTTTTAAATTAAAAAAAAAAATAGCGTTTTTTTAGTACTATTTATACTCCATCGTATTAGCAAAGCTCAGTGAAACGATAATTTCGTAATAAAACATCACTACAGAAGAAAAACAAATGGCGACAAGCGCGTGCTTTTTTTGTTGCAATGTTTTTTCATGAAATTGTCGTTTCATTTGGGCTTTCCTGAGACGATAGAGAATAAATAATGCTAAAAAATGAAAAACAAAATGTAAAAATGAAATTGCAAAGATTTTTTTTTTCACGAAATCGAAATTTTATGTAAGTCAAAAATTTATTTCTTACATTAGCTATCAATACAATTATATAAAGTTCAAGTACGTAACATCCAAGTGTATAACATCCAGATATCACGACAATTATCTATTTACTGGAATCACCAATACCACAACATTTATGATCGGTGAAATATTGGAATCGATCTATCATCACGGACAGGATTATTGTCGCTAATAAGCCTGACATAGTGGTAATGTAATAGATCGATTAGAGCGCCTTGCAATGATTGTTGATGAAAACCTCATGAAAGCCGAAAAAGACAAACAAATAAAATATTTGGATCTGGCTCATGAGGTAGTCGACATGTGGAATGTTGATTCGGCATTGTGCCGACTGTCATATCAGCCCATGATTGCTAAGAGCCTCGACCAACACCTTAAGAGACATTTTTTTTTTACATTTTGTTATTCATTTTTTAGCATTATTTATTCTCTATCGTCTTAGTACAGCCCAAATGAAACGACAATTTCATGAAAAAACATCGCAAGAAAAAAAGCACGCGCTTGTCGCCATTTGTTTTTCTTCTGTAGTGATTACGAAATTATTGTTTCACTGAGCTTTGCTAATACGATGGAGTATAAATGGTACTAAAAAAACGCTATTTTTTTTTTAATTTGAAAAATCATTTTTTTTTTCGCCAAATTGAAAAAGAAATATGCCAATATGTAGTATATCTGGAGTACTACCACGGGCCTTAGGCTTCGGGAGCGTTCCCCTTACACCCGGTAGTTTTCATTTAAATGCTTTTGACATTTTGAGACTTGGACATTTTGAGACTTGGACAATTTGAGACTTGGACAATTTGAGACTTGGACAATTTGAGACTTGGACATTTTGAGACTTGGACATTTTGCAACCACTTGGCATTTTGAGACTTGGACATTTTGAGACTAAACGAAAAATACAATTTCATCTAGCCGGATGTCGATGAAGTGATAATGCGTATTCCAGCATCACTGTGCGTAGTGATTAATGTGTATGGTATGCAGTAACAATGAAGTACGCACTTGTTACACGGCAGGACACAGATGCCGCAACATTTCTCCATACCAGATAGATTCTTCTCAGCTTCGCGCATGTCCGCATTGATCTGGTCCATTCCCTCCTCGATTCTATCCAATTGCTCTGTTCACATATCATAACAATAGCTTTAGATCCACCCTTGTCAGTACATCTTCAAATGTGTTCAAGCACCTAACACTTTCTTTACCGCGATTTAAATTTTGATAACATTTTTTCTTTGTTCAAATTTAAATTCGATTGTAAATTCTCAACGCTCTCGACAATAACCAGCGCTAAGTGTAAGACATTATATCTGGTAACTGTTGCTGAGTTTATTCAACTATTTAGGTTCATGCAAGCTCCATTAACCTACAGCAATTCTATCACATTGAAACGCTAATATCGAAGCATCTAATATTCACTCGGGCAAGTCTCTGTGGTGCTTGTGTTGTCATGTCTTACACTTGATCTGGTTAAAACTAATAAAGAATTAATCATTTACCTTTGAATAAAAATGATGTATGTGCTGACACTAAGTGATTACATTACCGTATTCGTAGTGACTAACAAATTACAATATTATCTAGATATTAAGTAAAAAAAAACTAAGTCATGCAGTCAACAGCAATATTGAAAAAGTCGTGCATAGCTGGATGCGTGAGAATAAACTAAACAAAATAGTTGATACTGTTTAACTCAATCAGATAATCTCAGCGTCCCGGCTCGCATTGGCCCATCTGGTGATGAGGGAGCGCAGAGATCAAACGATGCAGTTTATACACAGGCTTTATTTATGATCATGACAAATAAGTTTTACCTTCAGTTTTATCCATTATAAATAAACTGTTAGCATATTTCAATCGATAATAATTTATTGTTATAAAGTCATTGCCATTCACGAACTTTCATAAATTATCTGAACTGGCATTTCAGACAAAAGCTTACTAAATTATGAGTGATGCAAAATAGTATGTTCTACTGGATGCTTACCGCCCTGTTCATCCAGCATGACCAGGGTTTTCATGCCCACCTCGTGACTCTACAACACAATAATGATGTCACTATAGCTCGCCAAACGAATGCGGTGAGGAGTCGGGGCGGCGCGCGCGCTGGCATCGCGCTAGGCACGTGGCGCCGCTCTCAACTCAATACCAACACAACTCAAACTGATAACTAAACAGAAATAAACGATAAATGGACATGACGGGATGGCGCGCGGCCGCTGCGGGCACGCCGCGTGGCCGCCGCGACACCATCCCAGTCATGGGGTAAAATAAATCAACTTAGCAAATGAGCGTATCCATAAAGCCATTCCTAAATGAAACGTGAATATAGCAAAGTATTGATTTAGTTGAAGAAGAAAATGAACAAACTAATATGTAGTGTGGCGAGGAGCGAGCGGCGCTGGAGGCGGCGCCGCCGGCCTCGCTGACAGACATAGATCGCATCGAGCTAACAGTTACCTACGTCTAACATTGAAACAGTACGCTGCCAGCCATGGAGATGAAGGCGTATACCATTTACTCTATACGTCAACAGACACTCGGTAAACGCGCATTCATTTCAGTACCGCAGTATCAATACGAGAAGAGATAGTAGATTCGGAAAGATAAATAAATATACCTATAAAAAGCGTATCGATCAAATATCAACGGAAGAACTAAACAGATTGCGCAGCTCATTCAAATTAAATCTTTAGCAAAAGATAGGAGTAACAGTCTTTTGCGACAATTAGCAACGAACGGCCATCGGGCTTTTCTATTTACACTATTTTGTCAAGGTCATCCCCATCGAAACATAGATACACACGCAACATCGATCTCAGATAAGTCGTTATTTAAGAGAAACGTCAAAGAAAAACAAAGAGATTAATTTTATTAACTGCACATTCAAACACAGACGTTCTCACGGTTCGACTACCCACGTGTCAGTTTAACTCTTACCGCCCTGGTGACTCAACATATGAAGCGCTTGCCCCCCGGCGTCCTCGCTCTATACATAAAATACAAATCAAAATAATATATCGTAGGAGAGAGTCGGGGGTGTGTGGGTGGGTGGGTGCGGTGCGCCAGTAGGGTACGGCGCGCACGAGACGCGCGCGCGTGGTGCGCGGGGCAGCGGCGAGTGCGGCGAGCGTGGCGTGCGCGTGACGCGAGAGGCTCGCGCTACGGCGGAGGCGACGGGCGGCGTGCGTGCGCGGCGTGCCGGCGAGCTCGGGGCCGCCGCGGGCCTGTGCGCGCGCGGCGACCCCGCCTCGCCGCTAACACACACTACTCGATCCACAACGGCATGCATGCAGTGAAGCTTGCAAGTAAAACCAGATTCAGTTTCATCTGTGCTCAGTTTCATATGATTTATGATATTTTGTGTGATGTCAAGAGTCGTGCGTTGAGGAGAAGCGTTTCGAATTTACTTTGCTCGTTTATTTAGAATCGGTTATGTGAATTCAGTAAGGTTGTTAATTTAGAGTCGAGTACGAACATCTGAAATGCAGAATGTATAAGTATCGGTACGACCGAATATACGGTTTGTTATGTCCATAAGTTCAGCCTGCCTGACGTCGTAGAAGATAGAGCTCGTTGTTTAGTTGTGCAAAGTGGTGTATAATATTATCTACATAACGAATAAATATACAAAGATGTGGGTTTTCCGTGATCATCTCCGTGTGTGAGTCAACAATGTAAACGGTCATTTTTCAGAGGATGCCCGCACCTTTGCATTAGAATAGCGGTGACGTAATTTTAAATACATAATCAATGCGATACCCCCTTAATCTTCTACATCGATGAGCCCATCTTCGGGTCGGCTGAAAACCCTACGATGCTCAACAAAGTTAGCGAAAAAGGATAAAATAGATAAAATTGTAAATAATGTAGTGTTGCAAATTTTGCAGATCACTCACCTCCCTGGTCGTCTAGAGCGACCAGAGTACGAATGCCGGCCTCCTTGCTCTACGCCGCAAAAACAAAAAGTCACAGAGCATGTTAGTTGTGAGAGGTACAGTGGAGTGAGTAGACAGTGGACGGTTGTCTGCTCGCCGGCTGCGCCCAGCGAGTGCCGTGTCGGATACATGTACGAGTACAGTCAGTTGTAGTTTCGCACACCAGGAACGACACCGCCCTCCACAATACCACGATCCATCAAAAACATATACAAGTGACGTTGTGTGTCCATTGTGGTGGTATGGTGTCCTTGCTGGTGTCTGAACTGTGTTGTTGAGAGTTATGCTGAGTCTGTACTGTGTTGTTGTTACATGTTGTTCATTTGGCGCATGTTTCAACTTATAATATTTATTAAAATATATACAATTAAATTTTATATACAGAATAGATTAACATAATAAATATAACATTATAGCATGTAATCTGTACAATATTAGAATTTAATACATGAACTGAGAGTTATATTGTAATATATTGTACATGTATATTGTGTGAGAGTCGGAATTAGGTGTAACTCGATATATTTGGTGGAGTTCAGTGGCAGGTACGGGGGTGTGTTCACGCCCATATATTAACAGTAATGTGAATGTTAGAGAAGGCATGAAAATTATACAACAAAATAGATGTACAGTCAACAACAGAGAGCAGCCACTACACAGAGACCTAAGATACAGATTTAACTAAAACAGGATAGAACGAACATCAACATACACTGATCACGATACATAACATTTCATTGGCAAAGTTGGCTAGATCAGCTGGTGTTGGAATGTTTATATAGAGTTGTAAAAAAACAGAACAGTAAAGTTATCTATGAAGAAAGGAAGTATCGTTACGAGATAGAACATGAAATAATAAATAGGTAGAAGGTGCGTTGAAAAGAGTGAGTCAGTCTCGGAGGCGGATTCGTAGAGAATGAATCCGAGTGTCAATTTAGGGTCTCATTAGTAAGCAAGCCCAAGCACAATGGATTGACTATTTATCAGACTCAAAAGCGCACGTATTTCGGTCAAATTATTATACGTACTATGGAGGGGATTCTAGATATTAGAAAAGTAAATAATATGGGACTTGAATTCTATTGTAGTCAATAATGGGCTTCATGCTTTGACCTAAAACAGCAATCTGGCGAAGTTATAGGAGCTGACGGTTAAACACTCCATTTTGAGTTAATGAATAAGCCTCGTTTTAAAAAATATTTAGAAGAGGCATCGTTTAGATCAACAGTTTGTTGATTAACAGTCAGCGCCAAAGGCCGGCTCGCCCTGGAGATTAAATATAATCACATAAAATGTACAATTCACTACCAACACAAAGGGCTATTTAGATCTCTAACATTTTCGGACACGGAAGGCACGGATCATGCAACACCCAAATAAGTATGGTTATAATAACACATAATACTGATAACATATCAAACAGTATACTCCAATATAGGAATAACATAAATAAATAAGGATATGACCGGAAAACTACAATAGATATACATACACACATTTAGAAATAAGGTAAACAAAATAATAAGTAGCGACATCGAAACACAACAGCCAGGGTTAGCAGAGGCTGCGCCCTAGGGGGTACGGTAGGACGGGCGTCAGAGACCAAACCGAGCTTGGGGCTATCCAGGACACTTCCGCTATACCCCTCACTCCCTCGCATCGAGAACACCTCTCTCACAGATGATCACAAATAATTCACATAATCGACAACAGAACGGAACTTAATTAATCTATGAGAGGAAACTAATTTTGAATATCAACTGAACCGCGTCTACGGATGTAAAAGACCGCACACATTATCTATTGTCTAAATCTTTTACAATAATTAAGCAATAGACATTAGGAGCCTCCAGATTTTGCCGCACGCTTGGAAAATTAAGAGGTCATTTTAATAATTAACACATTAGGGCACATATCGCACAATAAATTTCGAGAATTTGATACAAAATAATTCTTAAAATTTTACGATTAAACTAGTACTTTGAGCCTTATTGGCCCCTAGTTTTCGAAGGTTTAGGAATATCATTCTTTCTTTCTTCTATATGTAATATACATTATGTTAGCGCTACAGTTAATTCTTTCATTAGAAATATCCATATTTGATATCAAATTCTTGGTAGTATTAGATTATTATTACGGAGGAATTGCAATTATGTTTAACATATATTTTGGAGGCATTCTCGACATTTCACTCTCAGTAATTACATTTTTATTGCCTTTTTTATTGTAGATCTATTTACGTTGAGTCACACCAGTAGTTGTATATTATTGAAATATAATCTGTGGATTGCTATCCAAATCAATTTATATCTTGTCTAAAAATGTACAAAGAGCGTAGTCCGAACTCACCTCCTCGCATAGTTGCATCATACGCCGAGTAGACTCCAGCGACTGAAATTGGAGAATGTTCATTATTTAATAATATTAGTTTTTTAAGAGCCGTTTTGAAATTCATGACATTTAAAAAAGATAATAAACGCTCCAAGTTAAATGGATATCTAGCATTTTATTCTCGCTGTAGAATAAAGGTATCTCATAATATGAAAAACCTTCCAACTTGCAAACTGGATAGCAAAGTTTCTTGTATTTCTCAATATATTTTTATACGAATTGCAAAGACCTTTCAAATAGAATATCTAGAAACATTTATCACTCACTATGTGTAGGTATAGCCGTTAACCCAGTCTCGATACAATAAAATGTTTATGTATCCCAATTTTGTCATCATACCGTCCGTGAGCCATTATTAAAATGATGAAATATTTATCAATTGAAATGGTAGAAATTCAAATCTCACATTTTCATATCCGTTTATTGTCTTTTGAAAAAAGGAAGGGTTGACTTAATATTTTTTTTTGCCTTTCCCTGTTGCGTCTTGGGTTTATCTTGAAGGTCGACGTATTGAGTTGATTCCCTTGGTATATGTTCGAATATTTTTGTAGAAAAACGTTTTTACAAATTCTAAACATTTTTTCAAATAGGTTTCATTTTCGTAGGTACCAGTTATTTAGAAATTATATCAATTTAAATTTTGGGAAGCAAGAGAAGAAACTAAATACGTTGACCTTTAAGATTCACCCTTTTGATAGAAGTGAGATATATATGTTAAAGACCATGCTTGTATTATACATACATCATCAGTAACTTGGCCAGCGCGAAGCTGTAGCTGCTCGAGCTCGCTGCGAGGCGCGCCATTTTCGGCGGGCGGGGCTGCTGAAGGCATTCTGGAACAACATAATCATATCCGTTAATACCAAGAAATAGTCGGGATCGAATTTGGATGTGTGAGGCCTATATAGTCCCTACCAGGACGTCACCTGCCAGTCGGTACACTTGCTGATTGAGACTCTAGTGTAGGCTCTCCTCTCGGAGCTAGGAGGCCAGACGGCAGTCACTACCATAGAAGCCATATAAGTCAAAAATGGAAAAGAGGTAAGCGGACCTCAGGTTGCGAGGTGACAACCTCGAATGCAAATGGTAACGGCTTTGTTTATTTGTTGTTGTTATAGAAATCCGGTAGACAGTAATTTTGAAGATTTTGTCAACCGACTTGAAAAGTTGTTGGAACATTTCATAAGCAGGAAGTGTATAGTTATAGGTGATTTCAATGTAGATATCCTTAAGGAAACAAAAAACACATCTCAATTTTTAAGCTTACTAAACTGCTATAATTTTAGACATCTTATAAATACTGTGACCTTTAAAAGAAATAATATTGAGTCATGTATTGATAATATTCTTACAAATATAAGTGATGAATCAGTGGAACGATTCTACGTAGATCATAATGGCTTAGGGGATGGACATGCCGGTCTTTTTTGTGATACAGTTTTGGATAAAGCCTGTACCAATGTAAAACATTCGGAGTATACTATTACTTCGTATAAGCGAATCTTTAACGAGAAATATGATAGGTTGTTCAGGGAGGCAATTACGAATACTATATGGCCCGATATGGGTATAAATACCTTTCTCATGAAACTTGCTACTATCTTTCAAAACTGCTATAAAAAAAAACAGATTAAGATAAAACCAAATAGAAACAAATCAATAAAATGGCTAACAAAAGGAATTAAAGTTTCCAGTAAAATGAAAAGAGTTATATCTTGCAGCACAAATGAGGTTAGTATTCATAATTATAAAACGAATTACATTCGTATATATAGGAGGGTTCTCAGGCACGCAAAGAGGTTAGCAGTAGAAAAACAATTGAGCAAAGCTAAAAACATAAACAAAGAGACATGGAAGCTAGTTAATTTAAAGACCAATAAAGGGAATAACACTGGCAACAGAAATTTAATCTTAAAAGTAGATAACAGCATTATAGACGAACCACAAGAAGTAGCAAATGAGTTCCTAAAAAGTTTTATCTTTAAATCGGAAGTATCGGGTATTACCACTAGTGATAGGGAGGTAGCGATTTTATTACTAAAGAGGTATACTAGAAGCGTGGAGAGCAGTTTAACCCTTGAACCCACAACACCTAGTGAAATTAAAAAAATCGTGGGCAACATGACAAACACAATGTCATCTGGTTATGATGATGTTCCAATCTCAATTTTTAAGAACAACATCCAAGAACTAGCGCACCCACTTGCATCATTTTTTAATAAGTGTATGATGGAGTCCGTCTTTCCGGAACAGTTAAAAATCGCCAAGGTAGTGCCAATATACAAAAAAGGTAAAAGAACAGATCCGTCGAACTACCGACCAATATCCCTGTTACCAACCATTGCAAAAATCTTTGAAAGGATCATTAAAATTAGGCTTATGGCACACTTGAATTTGCGGGAAGTTATTAATAAAAGACAATTTGGATATCAGAAAGGTGTGGGAACAACAGATGCCATAGATACATTGATAAGTGATGTAGTAAATAACTTGAATGAGAGAATGAAAGTAGCTGGTTTGTTTATTGACCTTAGTTCGGCTTTCGATACAATAGACCATGAATTACTCCTGGCGAAATTGGAACATTATGGTATAAGAGATAATGCGTTAAAACTCATGAAGTCTTACCTACAAAATAGACAGCTATTTGTTGAAATTAAAAGTGTAAGTGCTGAAGGCCGAGAGACGATATACAAGTCTAAAGTGATTAAGAATAATCGAGGTGTGCCCCAAGGATCTATTTTGGGCCCAATATTATTCATATTAGTAACAAATGACTTATTAAACCTGCTAGAAAAGACGGAGCCAGACGCGAAATCGATAGTGTATGCTGATGATACTAATATTATCACTGCAGCACGAGACATTAAGGCCCTTACAAGTAACATAAATAAAATTTTTGATACCATGAATGAGTGGTTCGTCGCGAATGGATTAACAATAAATAAAAGTAAAACGAATGTCGTATTATTTAGAACTACATCTCGTATGAATGATAAATTGGAGTTTGAATTGGAAGGTAGGAAAATTGACATGGTAGATACAGTCAAATTTCTGGGCGTCACTTTGGACTCACAACTGAATTGGAAGGAAGAGTTAGCAGCTGTTGATTCGTCTATTTCGTCGGCATGTTTTGCACTCCGAACGCTAAGAGATGAAATCAGTGTAAATCGACTTAAACTAGTGTATCACGCCTTGGTGGAATCTAAAATTAGATACAGTATTATGTTTTGGGGAAATAGTTATGAGTGCAATATACAAAGAGCTTTTGTACTACAGAAGCGTGCAATCAGAACCATAGTAAGAATACCTCAACACGAGTCGTGCAAACCTTTTTTTAAAAGAATGGCCATTCTCACGGTTCCTAGTTTATATATATTGGTTCTTTTAACACACTTCTCTAAATATATTCATTTATTTGAAACCGAAGAGGAAAGAACACTACGAGAAATTTCCCGTAAAAATACTATTAAAATTAAAATCTCACCAAAATTGGATATAGCTAAGCACTGTTCTGCATACCAAGCAGTAAAAATATTCAATAAATTGCCAAGACATCTGAAGCAGATTGTCTACAAAACTAAGGTATTTCAATTGAGACTTAAAAGTTTGCTATTAGAAAGATGTTTTTATTCTGTATCTGAGTTCATGTCGATGGATGATGATGCAATTGTTGTGTGAGGAATTTTACTCTTTAATCTCAATGTTTGTTAATGTATTTGATTTTGTTGATCTTTATTGGTATTTGCTTTCTTGGTTACAAGTCTTAAATTGACATTGATTTGTATGTATTATTATGACTGTATATAAATACTGAAGTTTGTGACATTTTTTTTGCTGACGTATAATTTGAATTTTATTTTTTAATTATTGTATCTACTATTGACTTTGTGATGGACATTATGATAATTATTTCGGTGTATTTTCTTTTTATATGTGTCTTTCTTAAATTTTTTAATTTTTATAATTTGATTAATATTTTGTGTATGAATTCAAATATAATGTAAATTGTTATTGAATCAATAAAACAAAACAAACAAAACAAAGTCTTTATGGAGCAATAAAAGAAACGAGGCGCCGAACCGGTTGGTTCTAGAAAGAAATGTTATATTGACTACGAAATAGGAGGTCACAGAATACATCCACACCTTAATGCTGCATATAATGCATGTTCAAATAACGCTTATTGAATTTTTTATTACACGTCGCTCTTTCGAACGGCGAATTGCGTAACGCGCGGGACAGTAGTTATTCGTTTGTGGGTAACAGTATTAAAATGATTACTAAAATTCCGCAAGATCTGGATGACATACCACTAAATAAGTTTAAAATAGAAGTAAAAAGTCTTTAATGAAAAAAGGATACTACAAAGTAAACGAATACCTCAACGATAAAAATGCATGGTCATCCTAATCTTTTTGCTTGCTCGCACAGTAAAATTTAAAAAAAAAAATTAAAAAAGAAACGATATTATTGTTCACCGACTTTCTTGCTGGTATCTTCTCAGTGGCTTACCGAACCAGCGAAAGAATCATTTCAAATGATTTTTTACTTTATTTAATATTCTATTAATAATTTATTGACATGACTGTAAAATTTTGACGTGCTCCTCTTTATGTGCCCTAAACTGAATAAACGAAATTGATTCTTTGATTCTTCGGATACACAAATTCGATGTTGAGCCCAACTGATACGAGAGAGCTTACTTCTAATCTAATCGGAAAGCTTGCTATTGGTGATCTATTATACTAGGTACTACTGTAACTAGATACTTTTTGTGGATCGCGACATTCGTGACACAACATTAGACATTATATTCGATCATGTAAGCATTATAGTGTTGTCTTGACACGACAGCAAATGGGGACATTGTGAATGTAAATAATTCTCAATTCATCTGTAAATCATTCAGTTTTTTAGTTTTGTGATCGTATAAACAGAGCACTATTTTTGTATCAGCAACTAGGTAGGTACATTAGGAAAGGTATACGAAAAATGCTGTTATTATCGGTAACTTTCTGATGACCGTTTTTATTTTTATTATTCTTGATTTATTCTAAACAAGCAATCACAGAACTAGACATGAGATATGAGCACCATCACCATGATATAACCCAATCAAATGAATGAATGTTATTTTTCTGCTGCACTCTTTTTGCATAAGCTGACATTGAACGCCTTGTCGCTTCATTTGAGTATAACAATGAAAAAATACAGTACATACATGAGCTTAAGTTCCGTATACTTAGTGTTCTGGGCCATGTTATGGGCGGTAAATTGCGGCCAAAGAGGTAACGTCTCAATGCAACGCGGAAACTCAAGGCTCTTAGTGACCTCAGGTCTCCCAATGGTGCAGACTTCACGTCGCTGCAATCTGTGGAGAGCGTCTAATAAGTGCTTTGTGAAGCCATTTGAGAAATTAGAACAGTACACATAGGAGCGAATCTGAATACAGAAAACATCGCTGATTTGGTATGAAAACCACTTCAATTTTTCAGATCTCTTGTTTACGTGAAGTTAAATTTTATGACGCGTTCGATTCGTTCAGCCTATAATTAATGGGGTGTGTCTAGTATGTTTGTTTTGTAATTTGCCACTATTAATACTCATGGGGTTTACCTTGATGTGATTACTAAACAAAAGAATAGCCTAATTGGGCTAGTAATCAATGTCAATTTCAATTAATTTCATGATTATTATAACAAGTTCAATAGATCAATTAAACAGCAATATTTCATTATTATTCTTGATAGCAACTACGTTTAATTATATATAATTTGTTCATTCATAAGAAAGTAATTAAATGAGTAGTTCCCGTAAATATACGTTAGCTTGGTGTGGAGTTAGGTAATCTGTGGTGGTGGTACACGGCACGTTCGCCTACGGTTAGTAGTTAGCTAGTAGATATGTATGACATGTAGGGTCAGTCAATTCCTACTGAAAGAGCAGCGGCCGGCAGCGGCCAGCGGCAGCAAGACTTTCTAGTAGAGAGTTTCTAGTAGAAACTAGTAGTTCTGTGAACAGTAGAACTTGGGAGCGCCCTTTGCCTTTACCTTTACCTACCCTTTTCTGGTATAAAAAAGATACGTATATTATTTTAACAACTCTGGATGTTTGATGATCCGTTTCTGAAAACGCTACATCAAACTTTACCCTCTTTTTTCTCATTTCTTTAATAGAGATAATCGCGTCGTATTACTCACAACTAAAATTTGCTATAAGCTTCCAAAAAGACCACACAGAACCACTACGGTATAATGTGGGGCTGTTTCAGGGATGTTGCTTGTCACCAATAGCATTTAACATAGTAATTAATATCTTAATCACCAAGTTAATACGTCACGAAAAGAAATGGGGTTATCGGTTTAAAGTAAATAAATAACAAATACACTGAGTCCATCTTAGCTTTTGCTGACGACCTCGCAATACTGACGCGTAATCCAAATCAATGTCAGGATCTATTAAAGGAAATCGATGAGTTCTGTTCGTGGACAAATGGACTGAGAACGAAGCCCAGTAAGTGTCACTGTCTGTGTCTGGGTAGACGGACACCAAATTTACCTCCTACGACCCGGGACTCTTCATAGGGAGTAAACCAGTTTCCATAGTCGCTGAATCGGTCCTATTTAAATTTCTTGGCAGAAAGATAGACCATCAAGGACGCACACCATCCTTAGATGAAGTTGTCAATATGTTTATAAATGACCTAAATAAGATAGATCAGCTACCACTGAATAATATCAAAAAAGCTTGGATATATGACCACTACCTAACATCACGTCTGACTTGGCCTTTTCTGGTATACGATTTCGGCAAAACCTTACTCGCGAAAATAGATGCAACTGTCATAAAATCACTAAAATCGTGGCTTGGACTAGCGCACTCTGCTGATCCCTCTGCTTTATTTAGGGATCAGAATAATTTTGGGATGAAATTAAAGAAACCATCGGAGCTCTATAAACACCTTAGAGTTACCAAAGAAAGAAAGAAGAAACGTTTATTTTCAAGAATATGGTCATTACAGGTATTAAATTTTCTTGATCTGCATATTCTGTCAAGTGTGGCGTGCAAATATTTGATTGATAATTAAACATCGTACACTATGGTAATTTAAGATAATAAGATTTAAAATAATAATAATAATAACATTAATAAGTTACACATTATTCAAAGTAGCCAATATAATAATGAATCAATTTAAGGTCTGGAGTTATTTTCAATTTCAATAGTAAAATACAATCTATTAAGTACCTATGTCAAAGGTTGTAGTGTCAATTTGTTACTTATTATACATTTTTTTATAGCTGATTAATTAATTAATTTGTCTTGAAGGAATACCTTAACGTTAAAATAAACTTTTTCTTGTAGAAGTTTGCACAATTCTCTACGGAATCGCTTACATGGTAACTTTTTTAAATTATCTGGCAGGTGGTTATATAGTTGTATGGCCATACAGTATGAATTACGTTTATATAATTCTAGGTTAATTTGTGGTATTTCCAGACGATCTTTATGTCTGGTTCGGCTACCTTCTTTGTCTCCTAATTTTAAAAAAAGTAAGGAATTATTCTTCACAAAGACACATATTTCTAATATATACATACAGGGCAATGGGAGAATTTGGTGTTTTTTAAATTGAGGTTTACAGCTGTTAAGGTGATCGCATTTGAACATTGCTCTAATGCATTTCTTTTGGGCAACAAATAATTTATATAAGTCCACTGAGTTACCCCAGACTACGATGCCGTATCGTAATAAGGAGGATACATAGGCATGGTAAGTCATGATTGCAGCTTTTACATCTACTGTTTCTACAACTCTTTTTAGAACAAAAATGAATCGATCAATCTTATTGAAAGTTTTTTGTATATGTGGTTTCCAGGTACAATATTTGTCCACCGAGATATCTTTAATATTCAACATTTAATATTTTTATAAGGGCTGGTTATTGTATGCTATTTCTAGTTTAGGTATGTTAGCTTTGCATGTTTGAAATTGTAAAATATTTGTCTTATTAATGTTGATTCTAAGATTGTTTTCTTCTAGCCAATTTATTGATTTATTAATTGCTATTTTGACCTCAGATTCTAAAGTTTTAAAGTCATTACTTTTAACTATAAGAGTTGTATCATCCGCAAAAAGGATACATTTTTGATCGATTGCGTCAGGGAGATCATTAATGTATAGAAGGAACAAAAAAGGTGAGAGAAGGCCGCCCTGCGGTACCCCAAAATTGTTTTGTGAATAGGCGGATCTATAGCACTTTTGCACATTCTGGTCAAATTTTGTAATTTCCACGCTTAGGACTCTATTTTCTAGGTAGCTTTTAATCCAGTTATACGCATTACCCCGCAGTCCGTAGTTATATAGTTTTGACATTAGCGTATCATGATGAACAAAATCAAAAGCCTTTGTCATATCGAGGAATACACATGCTAACATGGCTTTGTCGTTTATGGCTTCTGTGATTTGTTTGAATAGAGAGAAACATGCTAATGAAGTGGAGCTTGGAGCAGTGGAGCCAAGGCCGACATCTTAGGTAAATCCCAAGATGACACAGTCAGGGCACTCCCGAAAGATAATAACGCGTCCGAGCTAGAATCTAGACTTATATTCCATAAATGATTTATGATAGGAGCCCAGTCGAACAAAGTGGGGTTGGGAGTACGAGAGCTAAAAAGGGACCAGGATATACTTAGGTCCTTTCTGAAGCAAGACGAAAATGATAAATATCGAGTGCACGCGATGAATTTGGAAATCCAAAACGAATGGTTGACAATGGGAGCGTTCTGCATACCGATGGCTTTAAAGTGGCGCAACTTGATCTATGAGTGGTCGCCGGCCCTGTTAAAATTCTATCTTAATGCCTTTCAGATGACCCTTCCAGACCAGAGTAACCTGGTAAGGTGGGGGAAAGCCACAGAAAAACAATGTTATACGTGTGGTGAGGCAATAGGGACGGCTAGGCACATATTAGTAGGACGTAGGGTGCTTCTTGATAGAGGCCAATACTCACGCCGCCACGATAAGGTGCTTTTCATCATACGCGAAGCAATGAGTCTGGCAGTAGCTAGAGCCCAAAAAGGATTGAATACTAACAGACGTCATATCAACTTTGTGTCTGAAGGTTCATCCATAAAATCCAGGAACAAACCTTATTCAATCTTAGATACTGCCCCAGATTGGACTCTCCTTATCGACACATATGAAAAGCACTATAAAATTCCGGAGGATGTTGGGGTTTCGTCATCTAGACCGGACATATTTCTCTACTCGAAAACGACTAAATATGTGGTCCTTGTGGAACTTACTGTACCGTGGGAAACAAATATACCGAAGGACCACACACTTAAGAAAAATAAATACTATGATCTCACAAACAAATTAATCAAAAACGGTTACGTGGTTAATTTGTATGCAGTAGAAGTGGGAGCGAGAGGTATACCAGCTAAATCTCTCTATAATCTACTTAAAGATCTAGGCCTATCGAGAGCTACAATAAGCTCATTACTAGGGCGAATGTCTAAAGCGGCACTAGTAGGTTCGTATCAAATTTGGTTAGGCAGGGAGGGGAACTTGGGTAGTGAAGGTGAGTGTTGATGTACATCAACAAAAGGGGCCCCTTCTAAACCTGCACTTGGGTCGCAAGTCCCAGGCACTGTCCCGAGTTCCCAACTCAGCAACGCGATGGACCCGGCACCCGCACGGAGAATCCATGGATTGCTAAGAATATCGTCCCTTTAGTTTTATTCTTTAGCTAAACTAATGAAATTCTTAATTTTGGGTGACTTAAAATGCATGAACTTTTTGATTTTGGGGGCGCTTTGCAGTTTTACTGCAAATACATACGTAGCTCTTTTGAGCGGATTCTTATTTAAATTTATACAGGGTGTAATCGTTAAAGGTGATTTTCCACCAGAGGGGCGAGACGAGACGAGGCGAGGAGAGAATTGAAATTTGTATGGCAAATTTTCAATCCTCTCCCAGCGTATCTTTGGTGGAAACAGTGTGGATTGACGAGAATATGCGAGGCGTGAATTGAAATATTTGTTTGTGCAAAAATGAACCGTATTGGTTCGGATATAGAGTATAAATCACCTTCAAGGTGATTTTCCACCAGAGTGGCTAGGCGGGGCGAGGCGAGGAGAGAATTGAAATTTGTATAACAAATTTTCAATCCTCTCCCAGTACATCTTTGGTGGAAACAGTGTGGATTGACGAGAATATTGACGCCTAATTTTTGTTCGGAGTTTTCGGCATTGTCGCTAGAATAAAGTTATATCGAGCATTGTGTGTGAGCTGTCTAAAATACATTTTTATATGAAGCATACGGGCGGCGGGGCGCGGCGGTCACGCGCGAGCTCGCGATGGCAATTTTTAGTGGAAAAGGGTCAGTGCGATTTCAATTCTCTTCTCGCCTCGTCTCGTCTCGCCCCTCTGGTGGAAAAGCACCTTAAGTGTGTCCAGGCGATTATTCCGTAACTATAACAGATATCAAAAAACTTTAAACTGATATCGAAAGTAAAGTACGTTACCTAATGAGTAAAATGACATCAATAACTTTTTAAAAATCAAACGAGAGGTATCTAAAATTTTGGCATTAAACACTCCCATACATTTAGTATGAGATTAGTAGAAAGGTTTTCGTTTCCTTATTTTAAGTGATCTAGTACCCATTTTACCTTAATCATATTTTATGATTACGTATAATATGACAATAATAATAATAATAATAATATAAATCTTTATTGTTCACCAAAATACATAGACTACAAATCAGAGGTAGGTACAATTTATGTGGTACACAATTGGCGGCCTTATCGCACTGAGGCAATCTCTTACAGGCAACCATAGGATGGAGAAAGAAATAGTCGTAGAAATTTGGGGCAGTTTGGTGTACTTTTATTAATATATAGAGTGTAAATGATTACATATAAATATTGTAGGTACGTGGATATAGGTACATTATATGATAAAACAAACATACTAATAATATTTTAGAGGACATCAGAAATATATAAAGTAGTACTTAATCAATTATATAGACTTAAATATTTATATACTTCCTATACATATAATAATTTGTAGAGTAGTAAATAAATATCACATGCTATAGGACATAGTTAGGGAAGAAAGAGAGAAAGGGAAAAGTAGGTAAATATTGAAATGGACATTATTTCTCCTGCAGATAGTGGGCCGTGACCAATCTTTTGAAGACAGGCAGGGATTGCGCACGTCTTATAGTGACAGGTAAGGCATTCCACAATCGGACAGCTTGTACAGTGAAAGATTTGTCCATGAACATTGTGGAGTGTCTAGGCATTTTCAGTTTCAGATTCACTGACGATCTCAGGGTTCTTGAATGAGAGTCACAAAGGAAAGTGAAGCGTTCTTTTAAGTAGACAGGAGTAAGAGGATGAAAAATAATATTATAGAGAAGTGAAAGAATATGAACATTTCGGCGAAGGCGTATAGGTAACCACTTGAGTTTTTCACGATATTCGGAGATGTGGTCATATTTACGAAGTCCAAATATGAACCGGATACTGAGATTCTGGAGTCTCTCAAGTTTATTTAGTTGGTCTTCGGTGAGATCTGGATAGCTGGCATCGGCATAATCAAGGGTGGGAAGAAATAGAGATTGAGCTAGCGCAGTTTTCGTGGTGATGGGCAATAAACTACTGAGCCTACGCAGGGACCCCGCTGTGGCAAACATTCTGCGGCTTAGTTCCTGAAGTTGAGGGCCCCAGGAAAGACTACTGTCAATATAAATCCCTAGATTTTTGACTTTGTCACTATACTGCACATTGGTACCATCACAGGAGATGAGAGGGATAAGCGACCAGTCTATTCTTGAGATAGCGTGAGGGCTACCAATGACTATAGCTTGAGTCTTACTTGGGTTCACTCTCAGGCCAAATGCTTTACTCCAATCGCATATTTTATTCATGTCTTCGTTGATAGTGTTGACGGCGTCCCTCAGTCTATCCTGGGTGGCCCTAGTGTAAATTTGCAGATCATCTGCGTAAAGGTGGTAGGAAGAAGTAAGATGGTTAGTGATTGAGTTTATGAAAACTGCGAAGAGTAAAGGAGATAACACGCCACCCTGTGGTACACCAGCAGACGTTAAGCACCATGCGGAGACAGTGTCTTCGATGCAGATACACGTGTAAATTAATTATCTTACCACTTCAAATTAGTATTAAACCGTGTTTCAATATCGCATTAAGTAATTTGAGCTAACTAAAAAGCAAGACACTACAAAAAAAAAGATACTCTTTGTTGTTCGTTCTAAATTCAAAACTTTTATCTTGGGTTGTTGTTCCCGCCAATTTATCGTTGTTTTTTTTTTTAATTTTGCGTTCGTGATTGTTTCATTTAGTGATTGCAAAATGGCATATTCTAAAAGAGAAAAGAGAGATATGCTAAAAATTTACTACAAATATGATTGTAACAAAAGAGCGGCCATTATGGCATACAGAAGAGAGTACCGAGATAGAGAAGTCCCTTCTGGTGTATGTACCTAAAACCTTTCTACTAATCTCATACTTAATGTATGGGAGTGTTTAATGTCAAAATGTTAGATACCTCTCGTTTGATTTTTAAAAAGTTATTGATGTCATTTTACTCATTAGGTAACGTACTTTCGATATCAGTTTAAAGTTTTTTGATATCTGTAATAGTTACGGAATAATCGCCTGGACACACTTAACGATTACACCCTGTATATTTTTTTTTAAATAACCCAGTACTTGAATAAAAACCTGTACAAAAGAGTAAAACTTGGATTTTCTGGTACTTTTAGTAACATAGAAATCACACACTCACATAAATCATAATTTACCTTAAAATGTTTAAGAAATTTAGTAGTTAAAAGTCCGTAACGGTGTTAGTGACAATTACCCTTACAATCTAAAAATAAAAATAAATAATTATGTAATCACGCAGGTATACAACATTATATTATAAAATACAGATTCATACCTTTAAGGCATGAATCCGTTTCCAACTCCTTTTAAGAAATTGTATAAATTACGTGCTAATTGTGTTATTTATTGATGATGCTTTAAAAGAGAAACCGAATTTTCATTGCTATATAAAAGGTGGCCGTAAGCTAGGTACCTACATACTTTTAAAATTAATTGTTCTAGCATATTACAGATAGTAATAACAATAATATAGCGATCAACAGGTATTTTGTACGTCACTTCAGCTAGTTCAAGTACAGGGTTAAGCTACGCTATGTGTGTTCAATGGCATTGGCAATCGATATTTATTTATTTATTTATTTAAACTTTTTGCACAAATACAAATTGATTGTACAAAGGCGGACTTAATGCCATGGGCATTTTCTACCAGTCAACCTTAGGGTGATGCAGAGATATTTATTCCAAAGGTAGGTGCACGCAGTATTGCAGTGATAGTTTGACCCATCGTGGTACAAAAATAAACTTTGTGATAAAAATAAATAATACTTTCTTAAAATAAATATATATAAAACGTATCCTAATAAACATGTAGAAACATCATAAACTACATACATATACAAACCAATATGTATATACAAATAAATATACACAAAAATACATATGTAATTATATACACATACACATATACATATCGAATACATACAAGCGGAGAAATCTTACGGATATAATATCAAATAACTGACTTGATTGCCTTTTCTGCAACCACCCACAGCCAGCTATGGGTTGTTGTAGAGCCGGTGTACCCTAGTTTTGAAAGTGAAACGGTTTGTGGACATCCTGACTTCCAGAGGAAGCGCATTCCATAGAAGAATAGATTGTACTAAGAAAGAAGAGTGGACAAGGCTAGACGTGTGAGTGGGACAGTGTAGGAGTAGGTTATTAGACGAGCGTAAGTTTTTGTTATGGTTAGAGCCGAGTAAGTGGAGCTGAGACTTTAGATAAGCTGGGGCGTTGGGAGAATTTAGTAGTGTGTATATCAAAGTGACAGCTCTCAGACTGCGTCGCCGTCGTATAGGCAACCAGCCCAGCTCAGTACGACAAGTCGAAACGTGGTCATACTTTCTAAGATTGTAGACGAATCGAATGCAATTGTTGAGAAGTCGGTCGAGTTTATCGAGCAGATCTGCATTCAGGTCGAAATAGCACACATCACCATAGTCGAAGATAGGAAAGATTAAAGTCTGCATAAGCATTGTCTTGGTTTTAGGTGGCAGAAATTTTTTAAGGCGGTATAGGGCTCTTAGCGTCCCAGTAACTCTCTGGCAGACGTTAGTGACCTGAACCCGCCAACTCAAGGTTGAGTCCAGGTGTAAGCCGAGGTTCTTAACACTAAGTGTGACAGGAATAACATTCCCATCAAAGATGATCGCTGGCATGTTCATGTCCTTTAACCTTCTCATCATAAAGCTAGTACCTATTATAATACTCTGGCATTTGTCAGGGTTGACGGCCAATCCAAATCTGCCACACCAGCTACGTATAAAATTCAAGTCTCCATTCACTCTATTGATAGCCTCCGAGATGTCATCCACAGAGGCTTGGCTATACAATTGCAGGTCATCGGCATACAGGTGATACGCACATTGAAGATCGGAGGTTATGAGGTTAATAAATATGGAGAAAAGAAGGGGAGAAAGTATACCGCCTTGAGGGACCCCTGAGTCAAGATTGCACCAACTCGATGAATTCTCGTCAGCACAAACTGACTGCTGGCGCCCCTGAAGATATGAAGAGAACCAATCCAGGTCATCAGATGAGATTTTAATATGGGCAAGGATTGACAGAAGAATGTCGTGATTCACACAGTTAAATGCGTTGGAAAAATCAACTAGTACCATCACAGTAGCCTTAGACTTTTCCATACTATCTCTGATGTCACTCGTTACCTTTAGGAGTGCAGAGGTAGTGCTGTGCCCTGGTCTGAATCCTGATTGTAGAGGACTTAAAATGTTATTGCGATGTATAAAATTAGTCAACTGTCTATGCACACATGCCTCTAACACCTTGGATAGAAAGGGAAGAATTGAGATTGGACGAAAGTGGTTAGGAAGTGAGGGATTAGAAATTTTGGGAAGGGGACGGACAAAGGCTTTGCGCCACGATGCAGGAAATTGTCCAGAATCTAGAGAAAAGTTGATGATATGAGATATGGCCGGCAGAAGATGGTCCAGGATAGAGGTAATCATTCGACGACTAATATTGTCGCAGCCCACTGCTTTAGATTTGATGGCCAAGATATTTTTTTTGATCTCATCCGACGTCACTGGAGAAAACTGAAAGGGTTTATAACTGGGACTGGTTAGTCCGGCTATGAAGTCTACCGTTCGACGTTTAGTTAGGTCATCAATTGCAAGAGTGGTGGAGAAATGTCGATGAATGACATCTAACTCAATAGTCTTAGGTAGCTCCAGCTGCCTTGGTTTACCAATGCCCAATGTCCCAAGAAACTTCCAGACATCAGCTGGTGATGATGAAGCTATGTTATCAAAGATGTGTCGGCGTTTAGCATTACGTATCACCTGGTTACATCGATTTCTGATTGTCTTATATGAGTCCCAATTGACGTCCGACCGATTTTTTTTAAATTTTTGAAATGCCCGGTCTCTGCGTTTCATTGCAGTTCGGACTTCGTTTGTAAGCCATGGTGCCGGGGGATGTTTTAGTTTCACCCTCCTAACAGGGGCATGTATATCGAAGAGGGTATTTACGGTTTTGTTGAAGAACATAACTTTGTCATCAACCGTGGTAGCCTCTGCTAAAGGCGCCCAGTTAATCTCCGCCGCGTCAGAACGCAACTTGTTGCAATCCATGCGACCAAAACAACGCCTATGCAGCACTTTGGGTTTGAGTTTAGGAGGTTTAAGGTTATAAGAAGCATAGATTAGGTCATGATGTGAAAAGCCCGGCGCCAAAACCTGACCGTGTAAATGAACAAGACTAGGGTAAGAAGTAAGAATCAAGTCGAGCCAGGTATCCTCCACATCCTTATTGTGGTGTGTGGCCTTAAGTGGCATAACGTGAAGACTAGCTGACTCAATTATGTGAAGAAGTTTATGTGTCCTTGAAGAGTCCACTGAGAGAAGATTAGTGTTAAAGTCACCCATGATGATGTGATGCTCGTAATCAGACCCTAAAGATTCTAAAACCAATTCAAAATCGGTGAAATAATCGACCGTGGGGGGACTGTAGACAACGCCAAGGATCACTCTGACACCACTGACCCAGACCTCAAGGAAAAGATATTCGGCTGTCGCTGAGTATTGTGAAGGAGATGAAGCAACCATTTTGTAAGGCAGATCACTACGGAGATATATGGCTACACCACCTCCCTCCTTACCCAGTCTATCGTTCCTTATTAAAACAAATCCAGGAAGGGGGTAGTATGCAGAGAGAAGATTAGGCTTTAAAAAACTTTCGGAAATCAAAATTGCATGGACGTGAGAGTCAACAAAGGTAGCTACAAGGTCACTGTAATGTCCGGGCACGCTTTGTGCATTTATATGACAAACATTAAATGACCTGCCCATATTTTGTTCAAAACAATTCCGAAGTGTATCACCAAGTGTGATCGCACTATTTGGAGCAGAACTGTAACTAATTTTATCAGACAGTGTATCCATTTCACACGCGGAATGGAAGGAATCATTGTCAGACGAGTCATTGACACTCATAATTATTAAAATAATATAATATATAAAGTACGTAAAAATCTAATACTAGTAAAATATAATATCAAATAATATTTATAAAAAAAAAATGTACCAGTACATTAAACACGCAGAGCTGTTGTGGGTTTCAGTCTCTGCACCACCCGCCAGCAAACAGTCACAATTGCTAGAAAATTTAATCTATATGCAACGCACTGTAACAAAAAACACAATACAAAATGATAACAATAATTCACAATTAAAAAACGAACTAATGCTTTAGAGCTGAAAACCCCCTGTGCCAGACATGGTAGTTACGTTTGTTGAACGTCAAAGGTGTCAATTGGGCGTCAAAGTGACATGCTTGATAATATTGTTAGCCAAAAGTCGAAGTTGATAATATTGATAAGTAGGTAAACAGCGAAATAAAAAACTTATATGTAAAACTAACGTCGTAAATGTGGAATAAAAATGCAAACTAATGTAACAAGGCACAAGGAGATATTTAAAATCATAGGGAGTATGCTATCACGGATAACAAACGTTGCAAAATTTGGAAAACCAGTTTATATTTACACTCATGATAACACTAGGCCCTGGAGCTTGATGCTGGTTTGGGATGCTTCTCAATCAGACGTTGAAGTTCTTCAGCAGTGGTGAGCTTGCAGCGCTCTCCATCCTGCGTTTTCACCACTATAACGCCCTCCTGTGTCCAACAGCAACGCATCCCGAAGTGCGTGCGGGCCTTACTGAACACTGCCTGTCGGATCTTGGTTAGAAATTCCTTGACTGATATGGAGGACCCTTTTAGCCGTGTCTTCGCATTCCAGACTGCGGCCTTAATCCCCAGGGTGCTAAACCTTACTAGGATAGGACGATTGTGACCTGTTCTAAGGGCTCCAAGACGATGGCATGATTTTATGGAGGTTGTTGTGACCTCCTTCAGGCCCATCTTGGTGTGTAAGATTCCCAATATGGTAGAGGTGCAGCTCTCTTTGTCAGCATCTGGAATTCCTGAGAATATGATGGCTTTGCGTCGCTGCCAAGTGTCAATGGAGTCTGTCGCCGTGATACATTCAGAGATTTGTTTCCGGAGAAGCCTAAGAATGCTGAATATAAGTTCTCTGAATGTACGGAACTCATCAGCTACCTGTGCCACTGTGTCCCTTGCTGTGCCTCCAACATGTAACTGAGCTTGAAGTTCATCCATCTTCTTGAAAAAACTCTCTTCAAGACTTTTCTGCACAGATTTAATCTCCTCAAGCTGCGACATATCTAGTGTTTCCAATAAACAGTGATTACAAATCTTGCAAATTGTGTGAAGCTGGCAGGTGGTGTTTAATTTCACTTATATGTCACATATAGTACCAAAAATGTAAGTTATACTTTCTTAGTACTTATTAATATTAAATATGTAAAAAGTAACAATAAATTAAAACAATAACTATTTTTTTATTATGGAGCAAATTTTAGACACTTGTTTGGTTTTAACACCTACCGCCTTTTTAAAAAATAAACAATATATTTTAATTTTATCGTGTCGTTATTAAAAATTCTGCATATTCGTACAGCCATTATTACCATACACCTGTGTAGGCACAGGTGTGATATATTGTAATATTCCTTCGGGGAAAAATACGTCATTCTTAGTCTTCCAGCGGTTCTAACGTTATACTTTAGTGCATAATATTTAACAAGTGTCGCATGAATAAAGGACACTCTTGTAGTTGCTACGGGGCCTTGAGACTTTTACCAAAAAATACAGAAAATAATAAAAGCTCCTGAAAAGTTACATTTTTTGTGGGAAGATTCTGTTTATAGATTGAAAGGAAAATTCATATGTTTTGACTTACCCAACTACTTTCGTAGCTTTAATAGGTTTTAATCTTGCCGTAAAGTGTCTTAATACTGGTGGTTCATATTCGAAAATGTGCTTCTCAGTTGAATAATTGCGTCAGCGACATAATCTATATGATCATTGGTATACACACGACGAGCAATAGCTAACCTCATAAATTCCATATTACAATGTTTCTGCTGTTTGGTTGCAGGATCTTTGCCTAACAGAAAAGAACCAATTTCAACAGCTCGTACACCGGACACTAGGTAAAGCGCATTAGCAACGGCCTGAGCAGGAAATTTATGACCAGGAATATGTGGTACTAATTTCTTGCAGTCAACATAGACTGCATGACCGCCAGTAGGATACTGGATCGGGATTCCACCTTCCCTTAGCCTGTCGCCCAGATATTTTACTTGTCCAATCCGGTAATGAAGAAAACTCTCTTGCATTCCTTCTTCCAGTCCTCTTGTCATTGCGGCTATGTCACGTCCAGCCATCCCACCGTAAGTAATAAATCCTTCCATCGGAATACAGCGCTCCGTGGCCATCGAGTATAGCTTAACATTATCTTTTATACAAATCATCCCTCCATTATTTAACAGTGGATCTTTTTTGGCTGACATAGTTAGGCCATCAGCATATTTAAACATGTTCAGTACAATTTGCTTTATGCTTACATTTTTATACTGTGGATCTCGTACTTTAATAAAATAGGCATTTTCACAGAAACGTGCGGCATCCATAATCACGACTATATTATGTTTTTTAGCTATCTCATAAACTTCTTTCAGGTTACTCATAGATACAGGTTGACCGCCTGCACTATTACATGTTATCGTAGGTATAATAGCAACGATGTTTTCTGAACCATATTGCTTTATCTTGGATTTTAATTTTGTTATACAAAAATTACCTTTCCAGTCATAATAGGTGTCGCAATCGAATGCTTTTTCTGTAATAACGTTAATAGCTTTGCAATGGTTTAATTCCACATGAGCCGTTGTAGTATCAAAATGAAAATTAGAAATGAACACTGGATTAGGAACATTATTTGTTTGTTGTTTATATTTCAATAAAACTGGAAATAATACATTTTCAGCACCTCGTCCCTGGTGTGTTGGTATCACGAAGTTATAATCGAATATTTCTTTTACTTTATTTTTTAATTCATAATAGTTCCTAGAACCAGCATATGATTCATCTCCTGTGATCAGGGCAGCCCATTGACGGTCACTCATAGCATTTGTACCAGAATCTGTTATTAGATCAATGTAGACTGCACTACTGGGCAATAGGAACAGATTATAACCGGCTTTTTCTAAAGCCGCTTCACGTTCTTTTTTCGTTGGTATTCGGATAGTTTCTACCATCTTAATGCGAAAAGGTTCTACAATGCGTTTGGCCATGTTTAAGCACCAAAATTAAATTTAAAAAAAAATAATCTAAATTTAGATAATTTTTGATAAAAATATATAGAATAATTTTCAAATTTGAATACGTATTCAGTATATTATATTTTCACTGTTTATCGATTTGCCTGTCGATAATGAATTAATTCGAATTTATATATGCTATTGTAATTTACAGCTGAGTTCCACTGATATTCAATTGTTACGTTTTATAATACTTAGAGCCCTCTCCAGTAGCACCAGGAGCTAAGATTGTAATTTTTATCACCGCTTAGTCAGATGTGATTAATATTATTAATAAATGTTACACTAATTCCTCTTCTTGCTATTTATTAACACTTGATTGAATGTCAACGCAGGTAAGCCGGCCCGCGATGAGCGAACTACTGTTGTAAAATATGTAATTTCAAAAGTATTTAACCCTTTAAGTTTCAAGATCAATCCGGTACTAAAGGTTTATGTTGACTGTCGTGACAAGCATTTAGTTTTGGTTCATCACACATGTGATGCGTTAAGTACTAATAATATTTCTTTTTCACTCAGCATCCGTGGCGTAGCGCTAGTGAACGCGGCCGCTACACAGGAGGCGCGGGTTCGATCCCCGTTTAGTGCAAATATTTGTATGTATGAATCTGGTCGTGCCTCGGAGAGCACGTTAAGCCGTCGGTATCGGTTGCCATACGAACATCTATGGCAGTCGTTCGGGATAGTTGGAACCCTCAAAAATCTAACAATTGGTCTAACTGCAATGCTTCGATATCGCCTTTGGGTTGTGGAGGTCTGATAGCACAGAAAATATCGAAGTTCAGCCAAATCCGCAGTTAGACTGGTAAAGCTGATCTCAGACTCCAAGCTGAAAGCTTCAGATGCGACTGGGATAAAAGCTATGAGGAAGAAGATTTTTTTTATTTACTCGCCGTAACTCATTGTTCGCTATAAGGTTTAACGAAATTTTTCAGCCAAACCCAGTGTCTATAAAAAGCGAACACCGTACTCCGAGAAGAAAGCTTCGGGAGAAATGCGACAGGGATAGCGCTGAGCTGGTATTATGAAGATTGTTTTACGAAATATAATAGGAGTGCGAGTTAGTAGCTGTTGTAGGGAAATTTAAAGACAAAGGGGCGGTGGTTTCAGGCGCGGAACAACTCTGGTACGTAAAAGACACAAATACTTAAAAAAAGTAGTGGTTATAAAGAGCTCGATATTTATTTTCAAATGCAAAATTAATTAGTTACTTCAAGAGCTATTTCTTAGCTATTTACGATATTTAGTAGTTCAGGCACCACAAAAAAAGTTTGCACTGATTTCTAACAGGACAGTAAATATTTAAATTCAGTTATTTTTGTCTAAGTAATTTTATACTTTTCAGTTTTTGAAGTCGGTTTTTTTAAAGGTAGTTTTTTATTTTATTTTTTACTTTTTAGTGTTTTTAATGGGATGTGCTTAAAATTGTATTATTTTTTCCCCCTTACAGTGATTTAATCAGTCTAGCATGCCTTCGACCATAGTTTTTGAGTTTTGTTTCATAAGATTTGACATAATCGTCGGTATATAAAGCGTCGGTAGCTTAGTGGTTAAGGAGTCGGCCTCGCGATCGAGAGGTCTCGGGTTCGAATCCTGGCCATTACACTACCAACGTGAACCCACTCCTAGCACAAGCAATTTAGCTTAGTTGGAGGGGTTAGAGGGAATATTAGTAATTTCGATAATATCGGTTGCTAATATTCTTTAAAAAAAAAATATATATATATATATATATAACGGCGCGAGACCATATTCAATAATGAAAATCAGTTAATTTTAAGAGTTGTAATCTTTTTTGTTATTCCTTAACGATTAATCGATTGAGAGCGGGTAACCCCGAATGGAGTTGCGTCAATCATGACGAGCAAACGTCATGTCACTGTGATGGGTCGGTGGTGGACAGACGTTGCACGTAATGATCATTCGCAAAACCATTGGCTCTAAATCGTTAATTGTTTCTGCAAATCCTTATTTAAGTATCTGTATAATTAAAATCGTGAACAGACAACATGTCAGTGTATTCTTTTCAACGTTTCTTGACATTTGCCGCCCTCTATGAATTCCCGTGCTGATGAGGCCACGAATCACCAATCAAATGCAACCGCCCGGTTTCCCGATTTCCCGTCATCAGAAGTGGGATTACCCGGGACTTCCCAGGAATGTGAAAAAGGTCAAAGTATTGTTACTAACCTAAATAGTGAATACGACCGTTGAAAACGTTGTTTGAAAAGCAACAACGTAGCATGATGGAATTAATTCATGCTATAAAGGATACAAACACGGGCGATTCAAAATTAGCATTCCTCGGATTCAATCCTGATTTTCGAGACGCCAATGCCATGTCGTGGTATAATACTGTAAACTTATGCATGCAAGACAACAATTATCTAGTCGTACTCTGATCATCGCCATGAGCAAAACACTTAAGGGCGCTTAAGGGCGCTTCGTTGTTGAGACTCCAGCTACCACATTGTGTAGACTCTTTAATGAAAGCCCAAGAGACGGAGAGTGCATGTCGGCCTATGCTACTCGATTCCTGAGTACATTAATGAACCAATGGCATTCTTTATCGACCGAACAAATTGCAATTACTGAGACTCTGGCTCACGCAGTGAAAATCCAACCATGGTTGCAAAGACTAGCATACACTGAAAAGAAAATGTTACTAGAGTGAAATTTGCAACATAAAACTAATGGCGTGTACCTATCGAAAGAGAGGACCTCCGATGCCAGAAAAGTCTAATAGTTACAGGGACGCTGAGAAGCCGCGATATGAACCGAAGAAGTGTTACAATGAGGCAGACTAGGCCACATGGCAATCGAATGACTCTCCAAAGACTCGTGTAATACCAACACTAATTCCAATCCTACGTTTTCAGCAAACAAACAGCAAGATACCCGGACAATAGTGTACCAAACAAAACATCGTCGCCTACATGCTACTACTGCAACGAATCAGGTCACATCGCCACTTGCTACCCGAAAAAAGAATACCAAGTCTAGTAGCGGCAAAGTAGAGCACCGGGTGAATGCCTGCATTGAGAAACCAGCCACTGATCACCTAGCAATTGAATCCGGTGAGAAGGTTTCATTTTGTTTTGATATTTTGTTCCGGCGCCCAGTGCTCTCTGGTCAAAGAAATTTTAGCAAATAGTCAAGCGTCATCATACCTTGGTGACATTAATAGGTATAGGCCAATCAAACGTTAAGTGCAATGTTCAAATATTGACAACTGTAACTGTACAAGGATACTCAATGCAGTTATTATTGCATGTCGTGGCAGACTATTGTATCACTGATTCGATTATGATTGGAAGGGACTTGCTATCAATGGGATTTTCGGTTGAAGTTGGTGAAAGCCAAGTTGTTTTGAGGAAAATTAGAACAGTTTTAGCTTGTGATGTAGGCAAAAAGATCAGTAATTTTAACAATATCGATACTGATACTCCTACTGAGTATAAGCGTCAATTAGTTTCAGGCAAGTTATTAGACAGGAAATCATTGACTTACTTACAGACACACCAGTTTTAACTATTTTTGATCCTACTTGCAAGCAGACAGAATTGCACACTGACGTCAGCGCTGAAGGTTATGGCACTGGAAATTGAATGTAAACTACACGTGATTGAATACTACAGCCGTCGAACCTCTAGCGCTGAGTCCTGATATCAGTCTTACGAGTTAGACACGCTCGCAGTAGTTAATGCTGTGAAACATTTTCGCCATTATCTGCATGGGTAAAAATTCAAGGTAGGTAACTGCGCGAGTGCATAGATGGTGGTGCTGTCAAGTTTGTAGAAACACTTTCAAGTTGAGTTTGATATTGAAAAACTTTAGCATAATGAGCTTGACCTTGACCTTGCTAGGACTTACGAAATTAAACGAGGGGTTCTGCATAGAAAGATAGAGCATAACAGCAGAAGTATTTGGTTACCCAATAGTACCAAAAGCATTTCAGTGATCAATTATAAATCATGTTCATGAAAGCATAATGCATTCAGGGTGGGAGAAAACATTAGAAAAGACGTATTGCCAGTATTGGTTTCTTAATGTGAACAAATATGTCAGGAAGTTTGTTGAAAATTGCATCACATGTAGATTGTCCAAATCTCATTCTGGGAAGTTCAAGCAGATACAATACCGAAAGTAACGGTACCTTGGCATACTACTCATATGGATACAACGGGACAGCTTAGCGGTAAGCGAGACTCTAAGGAGTACGTGTTTGTGTCAGTAGATGCTTTTACGAAATACGTACTTCTGCATCATACTATGAACATTGACGCTAATAGCGCTAGAAACAAGCAACCATAAATCTTGGCAAGCTGCACTACCAGAAGTACAGCTGGCTATTAATTGCTATAACTTATGACGTTAGATACAGACGAGATAGATTTAGAACAGATTACGACCTATGCCAGAATGCTATGTTCCATTGGAGTTGAATGTAGGTTTGGAGACACCTACTAATAGTATAGTGTCAGAATGTGCCGATAACGGCGCAGGTGAGTAATGTTGCTGGATTTACTTGTTTACTGTGAAGTGTGTGTGAATGCTTTTGCTAATATTAACCATTGGTGACAAAAGCCTGTGTGGCAATAGCCTGTGTGGCAATAGCCTGTGTGGCAATAGCCTGTGTGGCAATAGCCTGTGTGGCAATAGCCTGTGTGGCAGTAGCCTGTGTGGCAATAGCCTGTGTGGCAATAGCCTGTGTGGCAATAGCCTGTGTGGCAATAGCCTGTGTGGCAATAGCCTGTGTGGCAATAGCCTGTGTGGCAATAGCCTGTGTGGCACCAGCCTGTGTGGCAATAGCCTGTGTGGCACCAGCCTGTGTGGCACCAGCCTGTGTGGCAAAAGCCTGTGTGGCAATAGCCTGTGTGGCACCAGCCTGTGTGGCAATAGCCTGTGTGGCACCAGCCTATGTGGCGCCAGCCTGTGTGGCAATAGCCTGTGTAGTAATAGCCTGTGTGGTAGTAACCCGTGTGGTCATCTGATAATTAATTGTTTTATTGATGATGATAATGTGGTGTTTGATTCAAAATGGTCAGAATGACCGAACGTTAAGTTGTTTATTTGAGTAGCTTTACGATTCTCCACAGATGATGACTGATGACTGATGAGATAAACTATTCACCCGAGGACGTGTGAAGATGCAGGACGGCCGTAACGGCGCGAGACCATATTCAATAATGAAAATCAGTTAATTTTAAGAGTTGTAATCTTTTTTGTTATTCCTTAACGATTAATCGATTGAGAGCGGGTAACCCCGAATGGAGTTGCGTCAATCATGACGAGCAAACGTCATGTCACTGTGATGGGTCGGTGGTGGACAGACGTTGCACGTAATGATCATTCGCAAAACCATTGGCTCTAAATCGTTAATTGTTTCTGCAAATCCTTATTTAAGTATCTGTATAATTAAAATCGTGAACAGACAACATGTCAGTGTATTCTTTTCAACGTTTCTTGACATTTGCCGCCCTCTATGAATTCCCGTGCTGATGAGGCCACGAATCACCAATCAAATGCAACCGCCCGGTTTCCCGATTTCCCGTCATATATAAAATAAATATATATATATATATATAAAATAAAATATAAATATAATGCTCTCAATACCATAAACGAGAATATAACTAAGGAGTTCTGTTGGCCACCTCCATAGTTCAAGACTAGTTAATTCCAGTACGTCCTTGACCATCATAATGTAGCTTAACTTGTCACAGGATCGTGCTCAAACTAACTAAAAACAATTATTTCCCATTTCCTATTTGATTTTGAGGATTCTCTCGTGTGTGTCCGGACTCCAAGGTCCAGTACTTATGAAATTCATATGAGCCCACCAACTGAACTAATAAACTGCTTGCCTACTTATTGAAGTTACGTATGTAACCATTTTTTGTTCCTGATTGGGCATCTGTATAGGAATTATATTATATTATCTGTGTGGTGATACTAAAGCTAAAGCAAAAATAAATTTTTGAAATCGGTTCATAAACGATAGAAATATGGGACAACATAAATAATATGTCGATTAAAACTTTGAATTAAAATAATACAAAAATGTTCATAAAATGATAACTACCGGAACAAACAATATAAAATATTTATGAGACCAAATGTTAACTATTCCGCATTGAACTAAAGAAAAATCGCGTATATCGGAACATAAGATAAGAATCTGTGGTGTACTTACATACATTAAAAAATCGGGTCGAATTGAGGACCCCCTCCTTTTTGGAAGTCGGTTAATAAAATGAATAAAATTTTAAAGCATTTAGTATGCTAATTATTCAAATTGATTAACGTGGGAAAGATTGAATAGGATCAGGCGGGTTTCGAACCCATGATCTTTCCCTTACAAGGCGATTGCTCTGACCACTGAGTCACCGAGCCACGCCAGAAGCAATCTACCGACACTCATATGAACTATATGAAATGGCCCTAATTTGATGTTCACAACTTTTGGTTGTGTAGCTTTATGCTGAAATGGCGACCTATTTGGCATTCACGCAATTTTTAGTTTTAAGATATTTAATTAATCACTAGTCTAATTTTAAGGTTGTGAGTAATTGCCAAATAAATTTCATTCTTTCTTTCTTCCTCTTTCTTATAGATTCGTTCGAAATCGGACATCCTTTAATGCCTTGAATCTCTTGTATTTCATATTAATTTTCAAACTAGTTGTTGCCCGCGGCTTCGCCCGCACGGATGTCGTTTAAACGTCTCTACACGTTCGCCACTGTGTTCGCCAACTGTGTAGAGCGGACATAAAATATAGTACAGGTACAGCTATTAAAACAAAAGAGCTGTATAAAACGGTCCATGTGTTGTTGTTTGTGTACTTTCGTCTTTTTAATCTCAACGTAGACAAAAAGCATTTTCAGTACCGTCAACCGAACAATAGAATATTGTAGTAGGTACGTTACGTCGTCGGCTTTAAAACATAGGTAGTGTGCCCCGAACGTTTGAATTTTAATGCTAACTTTACTTAATTTTGCGCAGGTTGCGGGCCGGGACCAGTGTTGCTACTTTATTCATTAACTCGTCCCCGCCTGGTACGCCACCACCTAATATTTTGAAGGTTAATCCGTTTATGTGTATTTCGAGAACCTACTAAGTTTACATTATTAATGTAGAGATGGCTCTCTTCACGTTATCAAAAATGTACAATTATTTATTATTGTACTATTATTATATGTACTAATATTTTTTTGTCCTTTAACAGTCGCTCTGTGGCGAAGTCCGCGTAGCGATAGATCGTTCGACTGCTGTCGATACATATACGATACGATTACGATAGCTGTTGTTGTTGAAACGTATAGAAAGAACGGAGCATTGCGATTGGTTCACAGTAGGCAGGTGGCCAGTCGCAATGTTTCGGTCTCTCGATACATTTACATTACGCATTCGAATATGATTCGGGCTCCATAACAATATTTAAAAATGATTGCAACATTATTCATTGTTTCCGATATTTCGTATGAATGTCGGTAGATGGCTCCCACCGTCGCCTTAAGACGGTAGTATAGGAGAATTTGGATAGCTTCAGGTGTGGCTCGGTGGCTCACTGGTCAGAGCATTCCCCCTGTAAGGGAAAGATCGTTGGTTCGAGTCCCATCTGAGCATTCACTATTTCCTATCTTAATCGATTTGAAAAGCTAGCATAGTAAATGCTTCAAAATTTCATTCAAATATATTGTAAGTATCTACCTAATTATCTATATTATCTCATCATCATTAGATATTCGAGTGAGTGGACATACAATGGGTGGTTTTTCCTGCCAGCCTTGGGCAAGTAAGATATGTAACCTAATTAATGGCTATGTTGTATGATTTATTGTAATGTATATTGGAACTAATTTCAGATATACATCTATTTACTCCGTAGTGCCTGCCTACTATTGTAGTACTTTACTATCATTTTTTTATTTTACTTTCAACAATAATATCACACGTCGTCGAAATTCAATCAGTTTTTCACCTTCAGATTAGTAAATCGACAGTGTAGGAACTAATAGTAGATTGTTCAACAAGGGACTAAAACAAGCCATAATGATACGAGATGTTTTAGCCACCCGAGCGAAGCGAGGGTGGCTAAATTCAATCAGTTTTTCAACCCCTCTCACCTTCAGATTAGTAAATCGACAGTGTAGGAACTAATAGTAGATTGTTCAACAAGGGACTAAAACAAGCCATAATGACACGAGATGTTTTAGCCACCCGAGCGAAGCGAGGGTGGCTAATAGTTCGAGGGTCATTATGGTTGTTTAGTCCCTCGTTAAACACTCTACTTTTCACTTTGAATGCGAGGAAAAAAAAGCGAAGTTTTATACAAAATAATAATATTAAAAAAAAGATATAGGCAAATATATTTTTCAACCTAAATATATTAATTTATCATATCGATAACGGGGTAAAGCCTCCGTGGCGTGGCGGTAGTGAACGTGGTCGCTACGCAGGAGTCGCGGGTTCGATCCCCGCTCAGTGCAAATATTTGTATGCATGATTATGGGTATTTGCATTGGTCTGGGTGTTTCTATGTATAATATGTATGCATTTACATAAAAAAATATCTAAGTATGTTTATCCGTATTCTAGATTCCATAATACAAGGTAGTAAAGCTATGCTTACTATGGATCCAGATAGCGTTGTGTGAAATGTTGTGGAATATTTATTTATTTATAATAACAAAGTTTCTAAGTTGCACAATTAATTGGTGTAAGTAATTGGTGATTACAACGCAAGCCAACCAAAATTCAAATTGAAAAGAAATTTGTCCCGCGGTTTTTTTGTTGTTAAGTGACGTACGGTTTATTTGCTTGCATATATATTGAGCCAACAGATTCAAGCTTGAAAAATAATTTAAAACTAATTGGAAATGGATAATAAAATGAACTTATCCTTAATACTTACATAATAATTAATTAAATTAATATCATTAATCGTGGTTCACGAAATTAAATGTGATTTTTTGATTTTTTTAAATGTCATTTCGAGGTTACCGTGATTGGCTGTTTAGGAGTTATCAAAGTAAATTAAAAAAAAATTGCTTTAGTCCCTAGAGATTAATAATGAACTTTAGTCCCGATATGCAGGGACTAAAGTAACATTTTAAGAGCATGAGAAGTGAAAAGGTATTTTTCTATAGTTAAAATAAATTTATCGGAGCTCAATAACTTAAGAATGATAAAAGTTTAACGTTTTTATTTATTTTCAGTCACTATAATACATAGTAAATTATTGGACGGATTGGTCAATAAAAAATTATGACGTCACAATTGCTTTTTTAATGCAAATTTCCCGATAACTTACTTTCTACGGGTAAAAAGTAACTAATTTGTTTAGGTAGTCAAATACTCAATTTTATTAGGTAGTAATTGTGCATTGTATGTATATCAGGTTTACGGGGCTGATATGGATATGAGGTTTTGACCAAAATTCTTATTGGAGGAAACTTTTCACTGCGTGACGGGACTGCCACCTGACCACCACATACAGTCCCTGGTCAAATTATTAGACGCACTGTATTTTTTTTAGTAATTTTATGTTTCTTAAGAGTTTTTATGCAATAATGGTATATTTATGCTACAATATTAATGATTTTTATTTTACAGAATTGTTGTAGACTATTTATTTGTATTTATTTTTAACATACGGCAACACTGTGTTGAGAAAGTCATACATGAACGTAAACACGTACAAACCTGTATCAGTCGCGATTGGAATCGAGTCAGGTACGGACGTGTTTCTGTGGCTTTAAGGACTGTGATTGTTTGTTTAACAGTTTTATACTACTCAGTTATTAGTTTATTTTGTATGCAGTGTTTTAAAAAAGTAATTGGACTATTTTCATCATGGGTAGAAAAGGCGATCTTTCTCCACGTAAAAAAGCTGAAGTGAAGGCCCTTGTGATTGCGAAAACTTTTACAAACCGAGAAATATCACGAAGATTGAAGGTTTCTGAAGCTAGTGTACGACGCATAAAAAAGAAAATTGAGTCAGGGGAGGAATTAGGCCGGAAAAGAAAGAAAAGATGCGGTAGAAAACCAATTTTCACTCCACGGTCAGAGAGATGTCTGAAGAAAATTTGTCTAGAAAATAGATTTGCTACCATAAAGGTAATAAAATCACAACTCCAGGATGCTAGCGTAATTGCTTCTGAACGCACTGTTCGAAGAAAATTGAAAGACTTAGATTTCAAGGCCTGTCGCCCCGCCAGAAAGCCCAAGTTAACAGCTGTAATGAAAGCAAAGCGCCTGAAGTGGGCCAAACAATGGCAAGACAAAGATGTGGACTTCTGGAGATCGGTAAGATACAGAAATTTAATCAAAAATTGATACATTGTTATCATTTTCAGTTAAATAAAGCAAAAAAACATGGAAGTTTATTATTTTTCCTATTTTTGACAGGTCTGCTTCAGTGACGAAAGCACATTCGAAATTTTGCAGAACAAAGCTCAGTATGTCCGTCGTCGCATTGGAGAAAAGTTCCATCCTGATTGTGTCGTCCCGACGGTTAAACATCCCACCAAAGTGATGATTTGGTCAGTCATCAGCGGCAAGGGCACTGCACGTCTGTACGTCGTCAAAGGAATAATGAGGCAAGATCAGTACAAAGAAGTGTTACAAAATCGGTTGATTCCGCAGCTCAGAGAATGGTTTCCAAATGGGGAACCATTCACTTTCATGCAAGATGGAGCTCCCTGCCACACTGCACGATCTGTTAAAGCTTTTTTGGCTGAAAAAAATATCCCTCTGTTGGATTGGCCGGGTAATAGTCCTGATATGAACCCCATTGAAAATGTGTGGGAGCTGATGAAAAGAGGAGTGGCTAAAGAAGTGATTACCAACAAAACCCAGCTCCTAGAAAAGATTATTTATGTGTGGAATCACCATCCTCAAATGCAGGAGACAATACAGTCTTGCATTGATAGCATGCCGCGCAGAATTAAAGCTCTGATAGCGGCTAAAGGTGGCTCAACTAAATATTGACTTTCACTAACATTAATTTCACTTTTCTTTAACACTTAATAAAATTACGCTTTTCTAAATTAATGCTGTTTTATTTATGTCAAATAAATCGGTAATTGATTGGATAATATAAAAATAAAAAACAAATCAATTTAAAATGTTAAAACAGTACAATATCGCTCGGTAATTAATATTTTACATGAAATCTTGCAGTGCGTCTAATAATTTGGCCAGGGACTGTACAACTCATGGGTGATATGGAAGTTTAGGCAATGCCAGGCAATTATATTCCATTCGTTTGGGTATTTAAATAAAGCTAAACAATCTAGTAGCGACTTTTTTCTAAAAACACGTATTAAACATTTAAAGTAGACTTACTAGCTAATGATTCAATTTCGTTTTAACCTTTGAAATGAGTTTCTTAACAGAAGAATGTAAATATACTTCTTCATCCTAGCGTTAATCCCAGTCGCATCCGAAGCTATCAATTTGGAGTCTGGGGTCCGGTTTTACCAGTCCAACTGCGAATTTGGCTAAACTTTGACATTTTCTGTGAAGCGACTTTAAATAAAAATCAAGGTGGACTGCCATCTGATCTACACAACCCAAAGGCGATATCGAAGCATTGCAGTTAGACAAGTTGTTGGACTTTGAGGGCTCCAACTACCCGTAACGACTGCCATAGATGTTTGTATGGCAACCGGGACCGACGGCTTATCGTGCTCTCAGAGGCACGACCAGACCAATGCAAATACCCATATTCATGTAAATAACATGTAAGTCACAAATATTTGCACGTAGCGGGGATCGAACCCCCGCCTCCTGCGCAGCGGCCGCGTTCACTACCGCTACGCCACGGAGGCTGTCCGATAAATATAAATATACTGAGTGTTTAAATAAAAATGAAGGTTGTCTAAGATTAGTTAAGCAGGTACCTAACCGAATAGTGTAGGTATAGGTCGTTCCCATCCATCGAACTTGAAAAAATATTGCAATGATATTGATATGTTAACTAAGTAAAGTTGATTGTGTCCGTACAAATTACAGGTAATTAGCTCCTTATTTAATCATTATGTTTATTTAAACGTCTTATTAGTGATGAAACAAATTGAGAGATTTTTATTTAGGTGAGTAATTTAAATATTGAACGAACATTTATTTGCATTGCCTCAATTATGTTGTATTCCAAGAAATCACTTATTTGAATGTGATGTATAACGTAGAGTTCTTATAAAGAAAATTCAAAGCAATTAGTAAACATTATTAATCATCTAAGTACTTGTTTTATATTACGAAAAATTATGAAATACAAAAATCTGGCAAGTCGCTGCCAGATTTCTGTGTTAAATATAATCCAGCTGCGACGACAAGTTAACGGAAATTAATGGCAGGATTACGTCGGAGAACGTGTTAAAGCGGAAGAGTAGCAAAACTAGGATCTGCGTAATCTCAAAGATATGCCGACGACGTAGCACGTCCGCGAAGCCTCGCTCAAAATCAATAAACGCGCGCAACCTTTGCGTCGGTCACCGAACACAGTCCACATCCCCCACCCTTCACTAGTTCTAGCCATTGCAATTTTTTACTTGTTCATGACTTTAATTATACGTATACTAGCTGACCCGGCAAACTTCGTACCGCCGCAGAATCAATAAGAAAAGTTGCAATTTCTCATATTTTCTCATCGTTTAAACCTTCCCTAGACCTCCACGAACATTTCAAGACCAATATAAGATAAAACCGTTCAGCCGTTCTCGAGTTTTAGCGAGACTAACGAACAGCAATTGATTTTTTTATATTTATAGATTGTAATTCAAGAAAGGTGTGTAATAATTTGTAACCCGAGAAAATTGTCCGAAGGAAAATAACTTGGGATTGAGTGGGTGCTTCGCCAGCGCAATACGGAATTAGAACAATGCCATTGTTTATAAATAATAAATTGACATTTAATTACTGTACTATTAATGTTCTTATTGTTCTTTATTTAGTTATAAATAACATTCTTCAAATTAAGACGATAAAATTGTGATTAAGAAATCTTTTGAAGAAGATAATAATTTTATGGGCTGGGCTGATTTCAAAACCACAACAGTTTTGAAATCAACACAGCCCATCGCTAAAGTACTTTCCTTGTTTTCTGTTAAAGCTACACGCTTTTGAAATCAGCACAACCCTTGCATACAAATATTATTTTCGTTTTAGTAAAGATTATTTAAACAAAAGCTTGTTTTTTAAAAGGGTAATCATAATTTTACTTTCCACTTTTTATATACAGTAATATCATGTAACAGTCGAGCTGTGCATATTAATTCTAACCAAAGGAAACCAAACATAAGTAGTAGTTTAGTGAAAAAAACCCATGACCACATGCTATCTCCATCCTCAGACTCTGAAGTACGATGTGATACCAGACAATTTGTAAAGACAAATTAAATGAGCCTTACTAGAGAGTTTATTAAGACAAAACAAATGAGCCCAAACTCGATAAGTTTATCTTATTTGTCTGAGAAGTTGCTATGGCCTTCCCATTCCACCATCAGATCAGCTCTAAGATACCATTATTATTGCATTGTCATTCAAAATAAATGTCTATGCAAAATTTTATCAAAACCAGTTGAGGTTATCGGCTTCAAAATCGAGATGCAAAATTTGCCCCGAAAAAATTACATACAGACTAAGTTAATAAAAAGTTTTAAAATATAATATAATAAAATATTACTAAAAAGAGTGATATACATGGTATAAATACTAGACATAAAGGTAATCTTGTGTTACATACTACTCGTCTCCAAAAAATAAGCAACTCTTTTATGGGGCAATGTATTAGATTCTACAATAAACTTCCCAATGAAATTAGCACACTGTCCATAAATAAATTTAAAACAACAATTAAGGCCAAATTGTGTAGCAGAGCATATTATAACATTTCAGACTATTTGAATGATAAAAATGCTTGGGATTAAGTAGCTCTAAGTCAACACAAGAAAATGATTGTACATACATGACGACGTTTTTTTTTTTAAAAAAAGGATTCCTACTGAGTTTTTTTGGCAGTGTTTCTCAGTAGTTGCCATGTCACGCACTGCACGGTAGGGGAAAAAAATACGATTCCAAACAAATTTAATATTTTTATGGAATAAATGATTTTTTGATTTTTGATTTTATAAAGAAATAGTAGTCCATCAGCATCAGGTAAACGCGAAAGTTTGTAAATATGGGTGGATGGATGGATGGAGTAACAAATACTCTTTGACGTAAAAACTACTGAATGGATTTTAATGAAACTTGACAATAATATTATTATAGCTTATAAGTACATCAGAATAACACATAGGCTACAATTTATAACAATAACCGAAATTATAGCAATAACCGACATCCCCACGGGCGGAGCCGAGGGCAAAAGCTAGTTATTCAATATTATATAATTATCAAATAAATAAAAAAATATTTAATAGTAATTCAATATTTTTTTATTTATTTTAATCATACTCTTAAAATAATTAAAGAACTAATAACTTGTTACTTGCAGTAAATCTCAATTGATAAATTAGTTTATTGTTAATTGCGGTTATAGCCATTCACAACGACTCAATTGTTAATTGTAAGTTTTTCAACTACAATTAATCAATTGTTGATTGCTAGTTCCGCAATTAACAATTATCAATCAATAAATCAATCAATTAGCCCACTGCGGGACATAGGCCTCCCCCAATGTGCGCAATTTCGTACGATCCTCCGCCTTCCGCATCCAGTCCGTCCCTGCCCCCTTTTTCAGGTCCATCTGGCTAGGAGGCGTCCTACCCTTTGTTTGCCTTCTCGCGGTCTCCACTCTAGGACTCTTCTGCTCTAACGGCCATCGGCCCTTCGACAGCCGTGGCCAGCCCATAACAATTAACCAATTGTTAATTATTATTTATTTTTGCTATTTAAATTTGCCCAACACTGGTCCATCACAGTCCACTGCTGGTCTTAGGCCTCTCCAAATGTTGGGAGGCTATGGTTTACTGTTTCCACGCTGGCCGGGCGGGTGCAGGTTTTCTTTTTGTCGCAGTGATTTCGTCTGCGTATTGTCACGTTAGCCGCCTCTTACGACAACCTTCGGATGAGATAGGGTGGTAATACTTGTATTCTTTCTCCGTCACCACACAGTTCAACTTCCACAAGGTTATATTTCAAAGCAAAACGCTTATGGATTTTCCTGGTTCCTTTATTATTACTCATTTTCTTTACAAATAGTTCTATAATTCTTATAAAACGATAATCCTCATAACTATTACTTCGGCAATAAACCTAAATAACGTTACCCGAAGAAACACTTGTAAAATTAATTTTGTAAATTTGATCGTAGAACACGTAATTTATTCAACACACTTGCTCATAAACTGACTCTAATTTCACCGCGATTAGGCACGTAATGACACCTATAATCAAACTGTGGCTTTTGATTGTTCTAATTCACAAGTGAGTTATAGTCTTTTTACTTTTCTCAAAAAAAGTTTCGGTACCAAAAAAGGTCGTGTTCAATGCCTACTTACAAGAACTAGTTATGAAGAAAATGATTTATGTTGTACAACGTCTGATATATGATATGATTGATGTGAAGCCCTTAACGTTATGGAAAGTTTACTACCCGAAAACTGCAAGGGTAAGTATTTATTTTAGTATTATTTTATTCACAAGAATATTGAAAAACAACTTATGATCCACGTGTGTATTGATGATTACCGTCCTCGGCTCTCTTAAGACCCTCACCTAACGGCTCAGGCGCCTCAGCGGTAATCACCAACTTTACATACTTGTTCCATAATGTACTGTTATACCACTTAGGTGGTAGGCAAGCATACGGGCCACACGGCTAACCTTATGGAAAGTGGTTACCATGGCCTATGGACGTGTGCAACACCAAGGGAGTCACATTCGTGCTGCTGTTATACCATCGGCCACGCGAACGTTAGCTATTTGTTGCCATACGAAGGCCTGTAGCATCATTACAGGTAGTTGGAAGTCCCAGATAGTTCTACATCATCATCAGGCTATATTAGTCCACTGCTGGACATAGCCCTCCCCCAATGAGCGCCATAGCGCCCTGTCTTCAGTTTGCCGCATCCAGCATCTGCCTGCAGTCTTTCTTAGATCGTCATTCCATCTGGTCGGAGGGCGTCCTACACTAGTTAGATAGTAGTAAATAGTTCGACAAAGTGGTCTAATACAGAATTTCGATATTTTAAAGAGATTTTCATATGGATTGTGAAAGTTCGATGGCGTCGCTTCAAATAAAATGTTGACTGAAAGCTGACCTCAAATGAGGTAAATGAACAGGGACCAATTGGAAAGCGATCGCCAGGAAAGAACACGTGCACTGAGAGAAAAAAGCTACTTACAAGTAGAAAAGCGTCCGTTATGTACCAATGAGCCCGCAATTTGCTACTTATTAAGTGTATTGCATACGCAAGAATGATGTCTTTCGCTTAATAATTAAGTCAGACACTGATTCAGATGTAAGACACGCCATTCTTGATAATGGTGTTTCGGGAAAGCTCGTACAAAGACTGTGGATCGTTGTTAATGCAGTACCAACAAGAAAAAATGTAGCCAGCATGATTATCCCGTACTTATGTATGCCGTTACGTTATAAGTACTTCCACTATAGGATACTTATTAACGATGATGTACCCTTACTACGTGTGGCGTCACATTAATAACGCCTCTTCTTACGTTCTACACCTGAATCATATTTACAGAAGTAAGTGGCAGTAGAACGCTTGCTTACCGTTGCCGGCACGATGATGATTCTACATATGTAATCCAATTAGTAAGGCCATTTCTTCATTACACAATTGTATCACTCACATCACATTCACTTACTTGTATCCTATCAGATAACTTATTCACATTCACAAACACAATTATGAGTAGTACCTACGTGCTGTTTCACGGATCGGATTTTTTAGGGGTCTGAAATTTTTAGGGGTATTTTCAGGGATTTTTGCAAAGCATCATGATGGTCCGATTTACATTAAATCGAAATGGTGGATCTTGTACAACATTTTAATCCATCCAATAAAATGTTACATTTAGGTATTCAATATTAAATTTAGGTATTTACATATTTACAATACGTTTACCGAACCGGTCTGTAAGTAAGAGTTATCCTGCCCTACTGCCCTACCACTGTACAGTAAGTAAGCCGCACTGGTATGATAGTAATCGGCATCATGCCGTAATGCATCCACATACTTACAATAAGAATACCGCACCAGTCTGTAAGTAAGCGGTGTCCTGCCGTACTGCCCTACCCCTGTACAGTACGTAAGCCGCACCAGTATGAACGTAATCAGCATCATGCCGTAATGCATCCACATATTTACAATACGTATACCGAACCGGTCTTTAACTAAGAGGTACCCTGCCCTACTGCACCTACCACTGTACAGTAAGTAAGCCGCACTAGTATGATAGTAATCGGCATCATGCCGTTATGCATCCACATACTTACAATACGTATACCGCACCGGTCTGTAAGCAGGATGTATCCAGTCGTACTGCCTTACCCCTGTACAGTAAGTAAGCTGCACCCGTACGAACGTAACCGGCATCATGCCGTAATGTATCCACATATTTACAATAAGAATACGCACCATCTTTGATTGCTAAATGTATAATATATTCGTAGGTAATCAGTAGTCCCGAAAGCTCTGAAAATGATACTCGTATCGATTTTATTACTAATTTCGAGACCACCATCTTTAATTGCTAAATGGATAATATATTAGTAATCAGTGACCCCGAAAACCCTGAAAACGATACTCATATCGATTGTAATGAAAAATCGAGCCCGCCATCTTTGATCGCTATATGGATAATTTATTCCTAACCATTTTTTTTATTTTTTATTTAATTGTTTAATTTTATTTTATAAAAAAGGGAATTATAATTGAGACAGCCCTGAATCCTTATTACCGTGTTACCTGTTAGTACCGAGTAAAATGTATGGCTACTCGGTACGGCCATCTCCGTCACCATTCCGCTTACCCCGCACTGCCGAATTGCTCGGTCTAGATGGCTTCGTTTACAGACTATATTAAAGTTCGTTATACTGTAGTAGTAGCGTGTAGTCATAGATGAACAGGGGCTTCCACTAATCCTGAACCAACTACGTCGTCGGGATTGGAACCGTATTCCCGATTCAAATGATGATAAACTGTCTACTATTTTGTCGTATAATCCTTAAATCGGATATATTATTTTCCAATAAATATACCTAATTTAAGGCTCAGGAATTTATTTTTGACTAGCTAGTACATACTTAGTAAACATTAATTCCCACTTCTCATTCAAAAAACTATTTTCACCCAGTCAAATGGGTGATTATGGGTTATTATTGAGTTAAAACCCAAATCACCCAGTTTTAACCCGAATGGAATGAATGGGTTATAACCCGCTACCCATCTCTAGTGATTACCCATCTCTCGTAGAATGCGAACTGTTTCGTTGCGGGTTAGATATAGAGATTTAAAAAAAAAGTTTTAAATACATCTACAAAAAAAATGGTTATTAATAGTAAGTAATTGTTATAATAATAACCATAAATAAGTTTTTTACACCACTTGTAATTATTTGAAATAGAAATAATAATTAAAAATTAAACGTTTTAATATTACGTAAGAACCTACATTTTTCAAATTGTGAGTTTAGGGAGTTTTAGGGGTTTTTGAGTTTACTCTTAGGGGGATAAAATTTCAAGTGTTGGCAACACAGGCGCGCGCGCTCGCTCGCATTCTCTTCAATTTTTGTTCCGACGCGCTTCGCTTTTCTAGTTTGGGTTTTAGTGACTTTAGACTACTTTAGTACAAATACCAATGGACTGTATTGAAGACCTTTTTAAGAAGTGGGACATTCCATCGGATATCACCCTTCGATTTATCGGTAAGTACTTAAATAAAGTATTATTAAAATTTAATGTAATCTAAATACCTATGCCATTCTCTTAGAAGCGACTAAGATAGGAAAGCTTGATTGATTGTCCTAATTCCTATTTCCTAAACCAAACGCCAGGCAGTTTGGTAAGTGTGAGGAGTGCAATCCACTTTAGGCAGCTTTGGAAGCCGTCGTGTTCTAACAGTGACTAAAAACTTAGACAAAATCTATTTAGGTAGGTACCTGCCTACGTGACAACTTTTTAGCTGAGTAATTTTCAACCATAGTCCTTCCTACTAATATTATAAACGCGAAAGTTTGTAAGTATGGATGTTTGTTACTCTTGCACGCAAAAACTACTAAGTATACTTAAACCGATTGCAGTGAAACTTGGTGAGTAGGTAGGTATCTAGATGGTGACCAGGAATAACAAACCTATAGGCTAGGTATTTGTCTTTTTGTCCCGAAATTCCCACGGCATCGGTACTTACGCCGGTGAAACCGGGGCGCTGCTAGTTAGGTATATACCTACCTACAAGGTATACAAAAGTATTACAAAAGACCAGGAAGATTTTATTGACAAATATATATATTTGTCAATAAAATCTTTCACACTGTTTTGATGTATTACTAAATTGCATATATATATATATATATAATAAAATGTAAATTTTGTGTTTTCTTATCTAATTTTTTGTGTTTTCTAATTTCTTATACCTACTACATAATAACATTTTTAAGTCCATAAGTTAAAAATTATATTTTATACCAGTGTCAAAATAATGTTATGTGTAAAATAATTATTATGTTCAATCGTTTCCGTTTTCATTCTTAACAATTTTATTTTCCTAATCGAAAGAAACTTCAGCCGTTTCATACATTTTTGTCGAGTAGGTAATAAACATTTTCTATGGAACAGCTGATTTTTTTTACATTACAAAAAGTTGTTCGTATTCATTCGCTTCCTCTAAGAATATAACGTACTTTCAAATACACAACCTGTATTTAGTAGGACCGTAGGTCCCATACAAAAAGTTGTTCGATTTCATGAGTAGGTACATTGACCCATTTAATAAAGGGATGTAAACGATTAAAAATTCACGTAGAATATCTTGCATGATAGGCCATATAGTGTATTGTTTGAATAATTGTATGTATGAAAATGTGTAAAAAGATATAAAAATAAAACAATTATTTCAATATTTTTTTTCTAATTTCTTAAACCTACTACATAATAACATTTTTAAGTCCATAATTAATAGTTATATTTTATACCATTGTGTTAAAATAATATTATGTAAAATAATTATTATGTTCAATCGTTTCCGTTTTCATTCTTAAAAAGTAATTTCTTCTAATGGACCTCAATGTTATTATTGACCTTACAAAACACCTACATACATATCCATGTAATTACTTAATTACTTCGTTCATACTGGTGCTATCTAATCTGCTGTTATTTTAAGTAGGTATTTGGTATGCATATTTAAATTTAAACGTAAAATTGTATACAGATGTAGTTGATAAGATATACTTACAGCATTCGTTAACCCCCGAAAGTGTCCATCAAATATTTTTTACATAGGAGATTAATTAACTGCATGTGTTCCATTCATTTGTAGGATACCGCTTATTTACATACTGCTACGGTATAGGTACGGTAAAAGGGTGGATGCATTACGGCATGATGCTAATTTCGTTCATACTGGTGCGGCGGCATACCTAGTACGGTCTGGTACCATCATAAATATCTGACCACTCTTTTCTTACAAGGTTGAAATTTTATCAACCCTACCGATTTAAAATAAATCTTTCGTTGGTGGATAGATTAGTGCCTTGTCTATATCTACCAGTGAAAACCGAATCGGTAGTTTTGATAAAATTTCAACTTTTTAAGAAAAGAGTGGTCAGATATCTATGGTACCAGTCCCTACGTATGTGTGCCGCCGCACCAGTATGCACGCAATCTGCATCATGCCGTAATGTATCCACATACTTACAATACGTATACCGCACAGGTCTGTAAGTAAGAGGTACCCTGCCCTACTGCACCTACCCCTGTACAGTACGTAAGCCGCACCAGTATGAACGTAATCGGCATCATGCCGTAATACATCCACTTATTTACAATACGTATACCGAACCGCTCTGTAAGTAAGAGGTATCCTGCCGTACTGCCCTACCACTGTACAGTAAGTAAGCCGCACTAGTATTTTAGTAATCGGCATCATGCCGTTATGCATCCACATACTCACAATAAGAATACCGCACCAGTCTGTAGGTAAGCGGTGTCCTGCCGTACTGCCCTACCCCTGTACAGTACGTAAGCCGCACCAGTATGAACGTAATCGGCATCATGCCGTAATGCATTCACATATTTACAATACGTATACCGAACCGGTCTGTAAGTAAAAGGTATCCTGCCGTACTGCCCTACCACTGTACAGTAAGTAAGCCGCACTAGTATGATAGTAATCGGCATCATGCCGTCATGCATCCACATACTTACAATAAGAATACCGCACCAGTCTGTGAGTAAGCGGTGTCCTGCCGTACTGCCCTACCCCTGTACAGTACGTAAGCCGCACCAGTATGAACGTAATCGGCATCATGCCGTAATACATCCACATATTTACAATACGTATACCGAACCGGTCTGTAACTAAGAGGTACCCTGCCCTACTGCACCTACCACTGTACAGTAAGTAAGCCGCACTAGTATGATAGTAATCGGCATCATGCCGTTATGCATCCACATCCATATGTACCTATGCCACAATGGTTTGTAAGTAAGCGACATACGTTGACATCAAGCTATGATGGATACGTTCCTGGAGAACCGCTTACTTGTAAGTAGCCCGCACCGTGACTGTTGTCATGATGCGGCCTACGTACTGCAGTTCCATTACGCGGCATGATGGCGGTTAATTAAGTAATAGTGGTCGATTTTTATCCTTACACAAGCAAGCGCATTACTTATATACGTAGCATTTTTTTCTCAGTGTGAATATAATGAGGTGAACTATGTTTGAGGTCATCAATCTGCTGTACTACAATAATTAGTGACGATACAAGGTCAGTATAATTAGTATACTAACTTTTTAACGTTGCAGAAAAATTGGACGTGTTTTCCATTGTGCGAATACCGGCCAGCAGTGGTCATGACGTTGGACTCGAACAAACTACAACAGCACCCCGATATCGGGTCTCGGATATGATGAGAACCAATATAATAAGGTCTCGCACTACGGATAATCCTGGTACAAATATGGCTTTTGAGATTTTACGGCCCCTTTGGGCAAATATGGATACCTAATTGTAATTTGATACGAAGGCTGAAATCCGGACTGAATTTATGTGTCTCCACTTAAAGATGCTGAAGAACGAACCAGAAGAAAGAAAGAAAAATACGTTTATTTCAGTTTACTGCAGCACACAAAACATATTAACCCAAATATAAAACTTATACTATATTGAAGACGAATACATTATAGATAAGTAGCTTTTGCCCGCGGCTCTGCCCGCGTGGATGTCGGTTATCGCGATCAACCATAGCCTATGTCCTTTCTCAAGGTATAATCTACCCCTATACCAAATTTCATTGAAATCGGTTCAGTGGTTTAGGTGTGAAAGCGTAACATACAGACAGACAGAGTTACTTTCGCATTAATAATATTAGTATGGATTTTACATAGGTAATTTCATTTAACTACTTAGTTCGTAACCTCGCAATGCGAAAACCGACACGTAATACATATCGATATTTTAAAGAGTAATGTCGATGACACCCTTTCGATTCGTATTTCAAAGAGGTTATGATACAAAGATACTGTTTATATCATTGTTTGTTTTGTATCGATAGCTTTGTAGTAGGAGATAGTTGGGAATCTTTGTTTTGTTTATACCCACGGTTGGTTGCATCCGAAGGGATAGGCCGAAGTAAGAGGTTCATGATATCCATAATTTTACACACGCTATATTTTTTGATCTTACGCAATACATTCACATACTTACCCATCGTCATCATCTTAGCAATGTTTCTAGTTGAATCTCCGTTTTCACATCGAAACCGGCTATTACAACTGCGACTTCCGACTGACCTCTCAACCCCGAGAGGAAAACCTACGCATGACCCTTGTCCATTAAATTAGCAGGTACTGGTAACTTACCTTATTAGAATTGAATTATGTGTAACAAAAAATATTTAACGCTTCGGATACAACCAACTATGGGTATAAACAAAACAAAGATTCCCAACTATCTCCTACTTATCGATACAAAACAAACAATGATATAGACAGTATCTTTGTATCATAACCTCTTTGAAATACCAATCGAAAGGGTGTCCTCGACATTACTCTTTAAAATATCGATATGTATTACGTGTCGGTTTTCGCATTGCGAGGTTACGAACTAAGTAGTTACGGAAATTTTGCTTTCGTTTTGTATATTACGTTGTTTCTGCATGTGGGATCTTCTAGGTGAATTTAGTTTTGAGAATGATGGAGTATAGGCTCTTACAAAGATCTTCGAATGTAACTACAAGTCGGTACATTTGCTGCTTGACGGACGATTTTGTCCTTTTGAGGTAGAGAGTCACGTATTGGTAGTAGTTCTTCCATAAAAGTCAAATTAAATCAAATTGTGCAAATGAAAGGTTGAATGTTATTTGTAATGGTAATTATATCTACTTCAATGATTAATGTGTTGTGAAAATTATTATATAGTTTTGAATAGTTAATAATGATTTTAGTTAAGTTTTAGAAGTTTTTGAAGCGTGACTATGTATGATTATGATTATGTGAATGATATATTTTGTAAATGAAATTATTATAATTATGTTGCTACTCTGTCGCATTGGGTCTGCCCCGTAATGACATTGTATGTATGAAATTAATAAATAAATAAATAAATAAATAAAGAGTCGTCACGGTTCCAAAGAGCAAGTCGGGATGTTAACAGGATTAACTCTCGGATGAAGAACATTTTTTTATTAATTTTTATTATGGATGGATCTACGTCAAAGATAGATTTTCATTAAGCGCTTGTTGTCCCATAGAATTGGGTCATAATCATCCCACCTGTCTAACCATCTCACCATGGGATTAGGTTAATCGGACTAATGAGATAGACAGCTTTTTTTATTACATGCATTCATTCATACCAGTAACCTATCCGAAGGGATAGGCAGAGGTGTTCTACCACCCATATTTCACCAACTATGATTTTCCCACGTAATAGCGGGGGACTCAATTTTCAGCGTTTTCAAGAACTGTCTGCGTTGTTTACTGGCGAGCTGAGAACAGCCCAATTAAAAAAAAAGTTTTTCAGTAGAGAAGCAATGGCAAAGCATCAGGTAGCGTGTGCTACAAGCTCTACACTACACCTTAGGTTTAGAGCGTGCAGTCTTTAGAGCTTGGCTTTCTACGAGATCTGATAACTTTTCACAGGGTAAGGCTACGTAAACTCGTCTAGGCAACATTTTTACATGAAAATGTTTTTGGTGGGATGTATTATACAAATAATTTAGCTCAGTCATAAGAAATGGGAGCTGTCGGAAATACTTAGTTTCAAATTAAGGAAATTATTTTATTACGTTCTTTATATTGTAAGAATTAGGGCTGATTTGAAGGACAGATAGCAGGGTCCGACAAGTGCGCCCATTTATTGCCGTATAGGCGAGTTTGTCAGACCTAGTCGACCGGAACGCTTTCCGGCTGATTCATAGGCTTCAAAGGGAGTTAAGGAAATGTTTAGTAGTGCAGTGTAGTTTGACATATTGCTAAGTTGGAAATTGTTAACTTTAGAGACTACAGAGATAGTGGCGGATTTATTTGACAAATTAGTAAGTTATGTTGTGATTTACAAATTTTATTTCCCCAGGGTATTTATTTTTCCCTTATTTTTTTCCCACTCCCTGTACTTGTAGAGGTAGATAGAAGTATGAATTTTGAGGTACACACGGCTCACGTGATGCAAAGTGGTTACCGGGGCCTATGGACGTATGCAACACCAGGGGCGCTACACACGCGCTGCCGACCCTGAAGAAACCTTTCAATGCCTTCTTGAAGAACCCCATTTTGCAGTCGCTTGGGAAAACCACCGCAGGAAGTTTATTCCACAACCGGAGCGTGCGTGGGATAAAGTTCCTTTCAAATCGTACGGTGTGCACCGTTTCTGGTCGCAATGTGTGAGGAAAAATTCCCTGCCTATGGCGAGCGGTGCGATGATAGAATGTAGCTGTGGGCATCATGTCAAGCAATTCATCTAAGCATAGACCATTGTAAAGGCGGTAGAACACACACAAAGTCCCTCCTGAGGCTGAGAGGTTCCACATCGCCTGCGAGTATGGGATTGTCGACGAGCCTCAACGCCCGTCTTTGCACCGAGTCGAAGGGGTCAGGCTGGCATGCAGGCGCTCCGGCAACAATGGTGAATGCAGTACTCCATGTGGGGCAGAACCTGTGCCTTATAAAGAACGAGTTGTTGCCCCGCAGTGAAGTACTGCTTCGCCTTGTTAAGCACTCCAAGTTTCTTTGATTCCAGCTTGACTTCTAAATAACTGCGGTTCTGGACATCACTTGTGATGTCGACACCCAGGATCCCAATACTCGGATCGGATGAGTAAGCTATATGCCAAGGAACTATGATGCTACAATAAATGGTTATGTCCATGCTGTCCGAGCGGCTGCTGTCCACGCCGGCTTGTAAGCTTCTGTTGGACAAAAACCTGGCAATCCAATCGCACAGTCACTTAGGGAGTCCATAAGATGGTAGCTTCGCTAGAAGACCTCTGTGCCAGACCCGATCGGAGGCCTTCGCTATATCGAGGCTGACCGCTAGTGCCTCACTACGAGTCTCAAAGGCTTGCGCCCACCGGTTTGTGAGCCATACTGTCGGTCGCTCAGTAGATCGTTACCTTCAAGGTACCTCAGGAACTGTGTATTAATAACACGCTCTATAATCTTCGAGAGGAGGGAGGTAATAGCGATAGGCCTGTACGTGAACGGGTCTGTCCTATCGCCTTTCTTAGGCACAGGACTGCTGTTGTACAGAAGATTGGATCATCTTAGGTGAAGTAAAGATGCCTCCATGGGTACAACGCGAAGAATTCTCGCAATCCGGCAAATCCCACTCGCCCATGAAGGGTTCTTGTAGTTCGTTGTTACTTTGATCTATTTTTTAATAATAATGTACAGTTTACGATTTATGACGTATTAAAAAAAAGTACTTACTAGATCACGTTCAAACCAATTTTCGATTGAAGTTTGCATGGTAATATACATCATATATTTTTTTTAGTTTTATCATTCTCTTATTTCAGAAGTTAGAATGAGGATTTTACCACTTTGGAAGTGTCTCTCGCAAAAAAAAGAAACCTCAATATCATTTGTGAAGACCTATCCATAGATAACCATGCCAACAGGTATGGATTTGATGAAGAAAAAAATTTAGTTTCAGTTCTAAGAATAGAATAGAATAGAATAGATCTTTATTTGCTAGAACATTGTGATAAGGATGTTACAAATTATGTCTTATGACTAGGTAGGTACATCATGTTCTGCCTAAATTGGGCATGCAAATTTTCATTAATATAAAACACTTTAGCGTACAAAGCTCCCAAAATGTATTGTATTATTTTCTATTTTTGTGTGAAAATCTTAATGCGGTTCACAGAATACATCTACTTACCAAGTTACAACAGTATAGTTGTTATAGTTTCGGAAAAAAGTGGCTGTGACATACGGACGGACAGACAGACAAACATGAGGAATCTATAAGGGTTCCGTTTTTTGCCATTTGGCTACGGAACCATAAAAATGGCGCTGACACATACACCACACTAAGCGATAACCGACATCCACGCGGGCGGAGCCGCGGGTAACAGCTAGTAGTATATATTACTTATTGTCCTAAATGAATAAAGATAAAGGTAAAGTCAGCGTTTGAGTACTTTGTTCGTCAAGATCGATCTGACGCTAACTGTACTTTTTTATATTAGGGGTTAAAGTATGAAATTGCCGATTTGTACTGACAAATTGAAATTCGTTTTTTTTTTTAATTTAACGTATTTATTTAATCAAAATAATTACCATTATTATCTATACATTGCTGCCATCTAGTAGGAAGGTCATTTATGCCTTTGCGATAGAACTCTGGTGATCTAGATTCGACAAACTGTGTGAAAGCATTTTGTACTGCCTCCTGAGAAGAAAACTTTTTATCACATAGAAAATTGTCCAAATCACGAAAAAAATGGTAGTCTGTTGGAGCAAGGTCTGGCGAATACGGAGGGTGACGGATAGTTTCTAATTGCAGTTCCTGTAGATTTAAAACGGTTTCTCGTGCTGTATGAGGTCTCGCGTTATCATGGAGCAATAATGGTGAAGATCGATTCATGAGTCGGGGCTGTTTCACTGCTAGTTTTGCTATCATTGTTCGGAGTTCGGCACAGTAGACATCTGCCGTTATTGCTTGACCAGATCGTAGAAAGCTATAGTGAATAACACCATGCTGAGACCACCAAACAGTTACCATTACCTTTTTATTGGTAAGCTTTGCTTTAGGACACTGTTGTGGCGTTTCACCTGGGGTCAGCCATTGCATTTTTCGCTTACGGTTATCGTAAAGAATCCACTTTTCATCACATGTCACAATTCGATCCAATATTCCTTCATTTCTGTATCGATTCAACAAGGCAACACAAGTTTCAACACGCATTTCTTTCTGCAGATCAGTCAAATCATGAGGTACCCATTTTTCACATTTTTTTATTTTATTGATTTGACGCAAATGAGTCAATATTGTTGGTAAGGTAACGTTAAACCATGCAGCTAATTCCTGCAGGGCTAACATGCGCGCCACGAGATAGCTATCTCGAGGCATTTTGCCGTTTTATGTTGATATGTCGACTGTTGGTAGCATGAAGGGCTAACATGCGCGCCACGAGATAGCTATCTCGAGGCATTTTGCCGTTTTATGTCGATATCGACTGTTGGTAACTTGGCAAATTTCATGGCGATCTGTCAGATGTCGACATAACTCGACTTCGAGAAATCATCTCTACTTAGTGTCTGCAAATTGTAACATACGTGCCCTTATTTACTCGAATTTTGACATTTAAAATGTTTTGTCTCTCGTCCTTCATTTGGTCGACGAGAAGTTATCTCGAGTAAACTTTTCTTGTGCTCGGTTCATTTTGGACTAAAACATCGACTGCAAGCCATTTTCGACCTTAATGACATTTTCTTTGTTACGTGTCTTTTCGCATTAATTGATGACGCTGATCACGAATATAAGAAAAAAAATTCGATAGCATGTCATGTCAATAAGGTCGAAAATTGTTTGCACTATTTTTTCTCTTTTTTTCATACCTAGCATCCCTAACTAGTCTGTGCTTTCGAGCAAATGGCCGTATCGGGCCGATTTTATCGGATAAATGTTTAAAAAATGTGTATGCCATAGACAACAATTGAAAAAGTTTGACGCGACAAAATATGTCGGCGTTACTTCGCTCGAGAAGACTCGAGATGATATCTCATCTCGATTCGAGATATTTGACGACGCGCGCATGTTAGCCCTGCTGGGTAGTTTGGCTCGGATCGGCTTCCACCATGTCTTTCAATTCATTGTTATTCACCTGTGTGGACGGCCTTCCTCGTGGTTCGTTCTTCAAATCAAAGTTTCCATCACGAAAGCGTTTAAACCAAAATTGCACGGTGCGTTCATTAGCAGTCCCCTCTCCAAACGCAACTTTGATATTGCGAGCTGTTTCTGCCGCGTTAGTTCCGCGTCGGAACTCGTATTCAAAAATCACTCGAATTTTCGAAGTATCCATCTTTCTTGTCTAAGCTGAATAAAAAAAACAACTGAAAGTCGATAATCGAATGTTGCACATTTTTAAATGAAGGACTACATAGGTACCATGTGGAAAAAGTTTCACTCAAAAATCTCAAACCATGAAGGTTCTATGTCAATTTGAAGTACCTATTACAATGAAACGGCAATTTCATACTTTAACCCCTATTATTTCTTTGAACGAATTGGTTATAAAGTTTACCACGGTTATTAAGATAATTGCATGAACCGGTATATATTCTTTAGTTCAATATGCAAAACAAAAAGTTCAATTGCATAAATAACACCTCATAATCACGTATACGCGTACGAATATATAACGTGGTTATGCGTTCCATTATCTGCATGAAACAAGCGCCTGCATGCGTGCACACGCACGAGACAGCGGACGACCTAAACATAAATGTTTTACATCCCGGTAATTGAACCTTGGTCCTTCTCTTTCCACCGAGCGTCAATCGCTGTTGCATCCAAAGCTTGTAATTTGGAGCCAAATGTACGTTTTTGTAGTCCACCTCTATTCATAGTTTGGTTGATTTCTATACAAAAGACTGGTGTTTGAGCCTCCAACTAGATACAGTCTTGCGCGTGGTTGGAAGGGCCCGAAGTTCTGGGTGAGCATCACCCACAAACGTTAATTCATATATAAAAATACACCCTATACCTATTATGGACGCCGCCAGTTACGAGAACCTTTGACCTGACCTTTTCTTACAATGTTTTCGATTGATATTCATAAGTACGCCTAGATCGACCTTTACATAGTAACCGATTCACCCTCGCTTCATAAATGTGTATAGTTAATCTTCTTTTTTCCATCATTCTATAATAACGTTCCCTTACCACGTTGTTCCTCACACAGTTCAGCAGGGACCCTCTAGCTTAGACTTCTCATTTCTAAATCATTCAATTTACTTTTATGCGAACGTTATACTAAATGATATCCTTTAGAAAACGTGTAAATTAACACATGTACGTTGTACGTACGTATTTAACTCACAATGAACCTGTGTCCGTAATGAATATTTTAGTAACAGCGGTGTTACGAGGCAGATAAACGACGCGTCGGATGCCAGCGTTATCGTGCGGAAACCATAGAGGTTATACAGTTAGGACCATGAGGATTTTATTCACAACTGTAGATTAATAATTCTGACAGTAAGGGTGGGTTATGGATTGTTAGAAAGATGCTATAGTTTACAAAATTACTAATGAAAAGGATTTACTGTCACAATTATCAAGTTTTTAGACAGGCATTGTGGGTTTTCAGGTGGGATAATTGGTAACAGAGTAGGCTGAAGAATTACAAAAGTAACCAATACTAGCCAGGTCAGACTTTTAGGATAAGTGACCATTCTCATCATATCAAGGCCCCTTTGTGCTTTGAAGAGCATGTTAAACGACATAAATCCCGGTTGCGATAAGGACAACTATGTCAGTAGTGACTGTAGTGAGCCCTAAAAAGTCTGCCAACTGGTCTATCTTTGATATCCAGAGGCAGCCTTACCCATTGCGAGGAGTTTGTGTCTTTTCCTAAGACTAAATTCTTTAATTAAAGCTACGTCATTTTCGATTGAAAGAATAGCATCTGCTGAAAGCCGATCTTGTGTCATCGAATTCCTCTAATATGTTTTAATAATTTTAAGCCTCTAAAAACTCCTTTCAGCAGACGCAACTGTAACAGGTGTGGTAGCAATAATTCTCGGGACTATTTCGATAGTGGGGCAAACTTCAGTTGTTTTTCTTTTCTATTAAGTATGTATTTTAGGACCGAGATACTGTCATCGTTTCCTTCATACACACGGATGAACATTTTCAGTTCTTCATACAATTCATGTCCATATCACATGATTCCTCTACTGTCATAGATATTTGCAAGTCGCTGCATTGCTTGAAAAGTTCACTATCATTAATTTCTTTTAATTTTTTTATATTATACATGAAACCAAATATGCTCTCATGATGTTTAAAAGCCTCAAAACTAAGATGACAGCTTGCGCGCACATTGTCGACAATGACATAAAAATGGTACCTATATTTTGAAAATTTCTTCCGCTTTCAATTCATGAGCTTCATCTTCCCAATCAAAATGCCTTTTTCTGACTTCTTTGAACTGTCTGCCAATATCATTTTTCTCGGCAACTTTTTTTAAAATTTGCTTGGTTTGATGTGCGAAGTAAACTGAGGTTTAAGAGCGAGACCTCAACCGAAATGGAACAGGCTTGGAAGATGAGGCATTTTATCTTGGTTTTAGGATATCTTTGAAATCGTGGTCTAATTTTATACTCTGTATAGTATCTACTATACAGAGTATAAAATTAGTATACCTACTATATATATCTACATATGGTAGGTATACTCCTAAGTTCAAATACTGGCGGGAATATATGCAGCAAACTACTGCAAAAAACAGTCCATCTGGCACGTCGAAGCTTATTCGCTGTGACTCACATAATATTTTAGGATAATGCGTCATAAAATCGTGACGTAATTTTTTTTTGTACAATAGATATCAGGCTGCATTGATCACTCATCAATGCCGTAATTATGTCTGTCCCTTTAGCAAAGTGAAGAAAACCATTAAGAGCGACGGACAGCTACTCAATGCCCGTGAGCTTCCTCGGGCAGGAGCTATAACCAATATACCTCGGGGCATAATATATATTGGACCCAAATCGCGAGAGAAACGAGGGCTTGACGCGCGCGAATTGTTTTGATATCCTATCAAATCTATAACTCAAAAAACGCGCACTGCGCGTATAGAACGCATTTGGTACAAGATATTATATGCTCGGAGGTATACCTATGGGTTATCGTCATATTCTCCATGCAATATATACTTATTTGGCTTTAATCTGTGTGTTAATATTAGTGCATCATACAGGTAGTAACTATTTAAAACGAGACGTAAAAAAGAGGGAGCTTTACTTATAACTTTTTCATAGTGTTACTTTACAAGAGTCAGTACATAGAATTTAGCCTTTATCTTGGCACACTAACAGTAGTGTTCAATAATTAATACTAAAAAGGTTAGCTCAATTTTGTTATCATTTATTATAATTAGATATTGTCGAATTCATGTTTGCTCAGTACCATTTTGTAACTTCATCACATTCCTGTTTGGATGTGTTTGAAACAATGTTTGTCTAGTATAATATTTTATTAAAGTTAAAGTATTCATCGGTGAAATCTAGCCTAGATCCTGAAAGCAGTGGTTGTGGCTAAAGAAGGATGATTAGTAAATTTATTAGAGGAGCAATTCAAATGGTAATTTATTAATACTTATGCCTAAGTATGTCAAAAGTGTTCTTTTACTGATCTAAAAATTATATTAGAGCATTATTTTTAAATCATTCTATCTATCATCATTATTTATAACCTAACCATGCAGGTCAAAAAATATACATAGATGTTATATGAATCTGGATTTGTTTAAAGTAAGTATTTATGTCATATTTAAAAGAAGTAAGATATGTTTAACACTTAATAGATTATTTAACAATTACTCACTTATTAACTTTACCTTGGTAATATTGTTAGAGAAACTTGTCCTTATAACTGATTTATTGAGTTAAAAGTTGAAGTTGAAAGCGGTGCCAAGCCCAAAACACAATGTCTACCCATAGTATGCCTATTTGCCCATTTTAGATTTATCTCAGTATATTGCTATTAAAAAACTTTACCTAAAACATATCCTGTTTGTAACAAGAATTTACAACAATCAGTTATATTTATTCTGTGCGATGTCCTGTCAAACTAAGTTTTTACTGAATCAATCTAAGTCAAGCTATGTATGGGCTATGATTATAAAACCTAGCTAGAATATCTGTTATCATAACAGATTTCAATAATATTATGTAGTTTTCTACAAACAAAATCTTGAGACTACTTTGTCCTGCTTCTCAAGCACACAGAACAAATTCGAAAGGTAATTTCTCTCAGATTTACTCTGAGATAAATCAGACTGGAATTTTAAAACTGGTACCTATGTCATTGTACTGAATGAGATAAGGACCTATGTTGTTACAATCTACAACATTACTAAATGAAACTGCTTGATATTAAGAGATCTGACCTTTAATTTGCATACAAAGGATTTTTTCCATCATGAACTTCATTGTTTTGCCAAGATTAGTGATTATAGCTAGAAATTTTAATGGTTTGAGTGAAATGAATGGTTGAGAATAATAATGGCTTTATCATCCAGTAAAATTGTTATTATTATACGCTACAGTAATTGAGATTTTGAATAAAAGATATCCTCATTATCCGCTTATGACATCATCGGGCGAGTCAGCAGTTATCAGAATCTTTTCTCGAGCCTTTCAAATATTATACTTTTTACTTATTGTATGGGGGCCGGCATCATGAATACAGTTAGGACGTAATCCACCCATTTTAAATGGCCTAAGAAGATTAGTTAGCATGCCTATCAAAAATATTAACATGTGTCAATTCAACGTAAAATATTTAGAAAATGTATGGACTTACCTGGAATTTTAAGATAACTAGCACCTAAATAAAACAACAGTGCTCGAAGACACTTAGCACACTCACTAGGCACCAAAATATAGCACAATGACGAAATGAAAAGGTTTTCGCACTGACAGCTAGCTCGTTGCTGGTCGATCGACTCGGTGAGGTTAGCCACGGAATGCGCAATGCTTTGACTATGCGCATTGACTTCTTGTGCAAAATGTCATGCGCGATTATTAATGGCTATTTCAAAAGCCTTCAAACAAATTACAGTTGTTTTATTAACCGAGTAAAAGCATCACCAAAAATCTCAAATCTGTCAAGAAGATAAACAAACAATTTTTTTATTTGGTTGTTGTTTAATGAAGCGCCACCTATTGTTTAGTAGCGTAAATCATTTCGTTTTCCGTAAAATGAGCTGTTGACGCTAATGGTCGCTAGATGCCTATAGCTGTTGTGGGGCTGGTAATAGTAGTAACGGACCTCGGGCTTTGTGGTGGAAGCTTTTAAGGTCTATCCACACAGATTATAGCTCCGGGGCCGTGCCCGGGACGTGACCGGGCCGTGCCGAGCTTAGACCAAGGTACTGAAACTCCGTCGCCGGTCCGGGTAAGAACGTATGTAAACGAGTTCATATAAAATGAACACACTGATATTTTTATGAGCTCGTAACGGGGCACGGTGTGTCCACGTCCTGGGCACGGCCCTGATGTAATCTATTCTTGCTAATAACTTAGATTATTAGTAAAGTCACAGATAATATGATATAATTCTTATAGTGAAGTTAATAGGTATCTACACTACAAACTGAAGTGGTGTCAAAAAAATCAAAAACAAATCAAGTTGGATATTTTGGCATCACATCATGCTAATAAAGATTTTAAATCATTTAGGAAGCTGAACAATCGCATCCGAGACACCCGTTTTTGCTTGCTTCCTAGACTTGGCTCGAGACTTCGACCTTGTTGCTTATGGGGTGCTCTGGGAAAAGCTCGAAAAGGAAACCGACGTGCCGTCAGACCTGATTGCCATTCTTAAATATTGGTATGGCAGTCAGGTAAATCAGGTGAGGAGGAATAATGCGCTGTCCTCAGAGTACACCTTGGATTGCGGAGTCAGGCAGGGAGGCCTGACATCACCATGGCTGTTTAATTGCTACATGATGGCTGATTGAGGAGCTCAGCAACACCGGAGTCGGATGTTCTGTTGATGGTATACCGTTTAATAATATTAGCTATGCGGATGACATGGTGTTGCTGAGTCCCTCAATCGGTGGCTTGCAAAAACTGCTGGATGTTTGTGTCAGGTATGCGGAACGACACGGCCTACAATATAATGTCAGGAAGCATGAATTTATAGTGTTTAAAGCGCGAAATGTAAATTATACGAACACACCTCCAGTCTCCCGAAGCATGAGCCATTACAAAGAGTGTACGAGTTCAAATACCTAGGACACTGGGTTACTGATAGTCTCAAGGTTAGTTTGGATATTGACAGAGAGCGGAGGGCGCTGGCTGTCAGGTGCAACATGTTTGCCCGTAGATTCGCACGCAGCTCATGTGATGTTAAGTTAACTTTATTCAAAGCTTACAGTCAATCTTTTTACTCGTGCAGTCTATGGGTGGACTATACGCGGCTGGCGATCGGAGTCCTTCGGGTTCAGTACAACAACGGTCTGAGGATGCTGTTGGGACTGCCAAGGTACTGTAGTGCGTCGGGTATGTTTGCGCAATATGGTGTGACGTCTTTTCAAGCCATATTACGCAATAGAACTGCATCCCTGATGCGGAGGGTCCGGGGTAGTTCGAACAGCATGTTGAGCGTCGTAGCTGATAGATTAGAATCGCCAATTTGGCGGCACTGGATTGAGATGCACAAACAAAAGGGATGCAATAAAGTGGTTCCTACTCGCTCGCTCTCACTAAAATAGAAATTTTATTGTTTATGTATATTATTGTGTTGTTGTGTAATAATGTGACATTAAATTTAATTTGATTTTAATTTACTAACATAGTTTTAGGTAGTACTAACCATGAAATGGATTAATTTATCTGAATAAAATTATTATTATTATTATATTATTATTACTATCGAACTAACTATAACTTTATAGCCACATGCATTTATAGCACTTTTAAGGTTTATAGCCACGTGCCAGAATCGAACCCGTGGCCCGTGATCTCTCACCCGGGACTGAGGATGGATACAGATGTCCTGGTTTCAGACCATGCCGACCCGGGCAATCCCTGAATATCCCAGAAAATTCAGTACCGAACACAAATAAATTACATGGGTGTTGTCGGGGTGGAAAGAATAGTTATTTGTGCAACAAGTGAGCAAAATTGATTTTTGCAGCGAGTGCTGATTTTGACTCCCAAGCAAGCGAAGGATTCTAAGATTGAATCACGAGCGTAGCGAGTGATTCTAATGTAGAATCCTGAGCGTGGCGAGGGATTCAAAGGCACGAAATGCAAATAATTTTGCTCTCCTGTAGCACACATTACTTTTCACTTGAGCAGCGAGAACACATAATAAATATTAGGTACTTAGAAGATAACACAATGAACATGAACAGATAGAATTAACGTTTATATTTATTATAAATCAAAATAATGCTGAACATTTTCAAAGTTAAAGGTGCAATTATTGCAGTTCTGCAAATTCTGCAAATTTTATACAATACAATAGTAACGCAGTCACCGAACAAGTCTTCACATCCTTTGTAAGTCTCCTTTTATTGAAGATATGGTATGCTTTCAAATATTTCTCGCGAGACTTCTCAGGAAGGCAACTAAATTCCGCATAAGTAGCTTGCTATTTCAACTCTTCTGGTGTTAAATCTGAATATATCAGGCAGAGTGGCGGACGTGGTAACGTAAGAAACTAGCCGGGTGCTTAGCTGGATGGATGGAATTGACACTCACATTGTTATAATAGTCACATTCTTTATTTAACGCTTGTACATTACACATTAGATAAAATATTAACATGCGGAGCGTCCGGCAGACATAGCGATCGTATCGAAAAGGGAAGTAGGCAAACACAGGAAGTTCTGTCATTATAGACAATAAGAGTTGCTATATGAAAATATTATTAGGGCATCATTATACACTTTAATACTTCCCCTTGACATAACAATATTTTCAAATATTTGTCAAAACAAATTATGTAACAAAATACATAGTCTTATTTTACTCTACATAGTACAAACAATATATAAAAAAAAACTGTACATTCATACATGTATTGATTCGGTCATAATATAACAACAATATACACATAATAGCCACATTTTAACAAATATAATTTGTTTAATTTTGTCAAATAACATTCATATCTTTAATAAATTTAATATGCTTCTGCTTACATAGAGGCTTTGTCAACACGTTTGCTATCATTTTGTCAGTGGGAATATACTTAATGCTAATATTTTTTTCTTTCACTAAATCTTTGACAAAATGATGTCTGATGTCAATATGTTTCGTCCGTTTGTGACAGATTTCTTTACATTGTAATAATTTCTGTGCACTCTGGCTATCATTATATATAACACATTGTTCCAAATTAATAGAATTTAATTCAGCAAGTAAATTTTGTATAAAACATATATCTTTACAAACATCTCCTATAGCTAGGTATTCCGCTTCTGTACTAGAAAGCGCTACACATCGTTGTTTTCGCGATTCCCAGTTTATGGTGGAACCACCGAGTTTTATTACATAACCCGTATAAGACTTACGATCGTTGACATCATTGGCCCAATCGGCGTCGGTATAGGCGCTCAACCTCCAATTAACACTTTTTGTAAAACACAAACTGTAATTAATTGTACCAGCTAGATACCGTAGTACACGTTTGGCCGCAAGCCAATGGCTTTTATCAAAACAAGTGCTAAACTGGCTCAAATAACTGCAAGCATATGCAATATCTGGCCTAGTGCAAACACATAAATACATCAGACAACCCAAAAGTTGTTTGTATTTATATACACTATCATCTAAGTGTGCACTTGCATCTTCAGGTCTTCTTAATTTACAATTTAATGGCATAGGAGTAGTAACAGGTTTACAATTTTCCATTCCAAACTTAATGAGCAATTTCTTTACATATTCAGATTGATCCAAACACAAAGTGCCCTTTGACCTGTCTCTAGTAATTCTAACGCCCAAACAGTTCCTAAGGGGTCCTAGATTTTTCACATTAAATTGCTTCTCCAATATTTCCAGCAAATGAATTTTTATATGACTATTCTTACGATAGAATATATAAAAATCATCTACATACAGAGCAAGAAATACAAAATCATCCCTCACCTTTTTAGTATAAACACAAGGTTCACATTTACACTGCTTAAAACCATTAGAAATTAGCAGGTCATTCACCTTTTCATTCCACATTTTACCTGATTGCTTAAGACCATAGATAGCCTTTTTTAACAAGCAAACTTTACCATTAAATTCATTTAAATAACCTTTTGGTGGTTCCATATAGATTACCTCATTGAGGTCCCCATTTAAAGAAGCTGTATTCACGTCAATATGATCAATTTCAAAATCTAATTGATTACTTAAAGTAAACAGGATTCTCAAAGAAGAATGTCTAACCACTGGTGAATAGGTATCAAAATAATCAAGAAAGTGACGCTGCGTAAAACCTCTAGCTACAAGTCTCGCTTTGAAACTGTTAAAATCACCATTTGTATCAAGTTTAATCTTAAACACCCATTTGCACTGAACAATATTTTTGTTAGTTGGTTTGTCAACCAATTCCCACACTTTGTTGGCAACCAAAGAATCATACTCACGCTGCATGGCGTCCTGCCAGTCCTGACAATGAGTAGAAGCCATAGCTTCCTCATAACTCTGTGGTTCTACAGGTAAATTATCATGCAACGAAATATAACACTCATAACCGTCAAACCTCTTTGGACGAATATTACGTGATGATCGCACGCAGCGATCAGCACAAATACCTTCGTGACTCTTATCAACTTCCCCTTCAGCCGACATCTCGCCACATGTTAGACGCTCACCGCATCTTTCATCAGCAGACTCTTCAACAGGGGTGATGCAGTCATCATCCTTTTCGCTCCCAGTGCAGGAGTCCTCAGACCCTGAGATTTTTCTTTTAGAAGGTATCCGTAAGACTTTCTAGTAAAATTATCGGTGAATGTTACTAGATATCTTGCCCCGCTCCAGCTTGGCTCCTGAATAGGACCACACACATCAGAGTGGACCAGCTGCAGTGATTGCGTGGCTCTCGTCCCTTCTCTAGGATAAGCTGCGGCCGACAGCTTGCCCTCAAGACACGGAACACAGTTCCTTAGTGAGTCTTCATCCTGAAACTTATGTAATGTTAAAGTCCCTATGCCTTTACATTTTATGTTTTCATTGGCTACTATAATGTCCTTATTTGTTTCATGAAAGTCCTTTAATATAGCCTTATTTCTAACCATATGATTAGTAGCACCGCTATCAATATAAAAGTCATTCTCCGTAGAGCGAGACATAAAGGCACAAGCCGAGAAAGTCTTCTCTTCAGGTTTTTGCTGCTTCTTCATTTTCTTCCATTTAAAACATCTGGCTTTAATGTGGCCGCTTTTCTTACAAAAATCGCATGTGAGACTATTAGTTTGCTTTTTATTATTCATTTTGTTTACAACATAGGCAGTTTCATTTCCTACACCAGAATGTTTGCGTGAAAATTCTTGCAGTAGTCTAGAACGTACAAGTTCACTAGATATTGTGTTGGTAACTGTAGCTGTAGACAAGTTGGACACTAACGCATCATAGTCCGCAGGTAGTCCACTCAGCATAATCTCAGCAACTTCAGCATCTTCAATGACTTTGCCAATGTCATGTAATTGTTGTGTTAAAATGCTAATTGTCTCCAAATAATTTTCCATACTATCAAAGTCCACAAATTGAATTCTAAGCAATTTCCTTAAGAGTAACACTCGCCTGTATAATCCCTTGTCTTCAAACACATCGGAGAGCTTCTTCCAAGCATCTTTTGGTGTGGTAACATTCCTCACATATTGGTAAAGCGCGGGTTTAATCGCCAAACAGATTCTTGCTAGTGCTCGCTTAGCACGTGCATCTTTCTCTGCACTACTATCGGTACCTAGGACCGAATCCCATAGATTTTCCAATATAAGGAGGTTTTGAATTGCAAATTTCCAGCTGTGATAATTGCTCACACCATCAAGTTTCTCAATGCCATTGAGGTTAGAATGCACCATGCGGTCATCCATTATGATTTCCAAGCACAGCAAAATCAAGACCAAAATCTTACGCCCTCGAGTTAATTATATAATTAATTGTACTCACGCCGAAGTTACACGTTGTACTTTCTTCGTGGTCTGGGCTATAACCTCTGAATATATCAGGCAGAGTGGCGGACGTGGTAACGTAAGAAACTAGCCGGGTGCTTAGCTGGATGGATGGAATTGACACTCACATTGTTATAATAGTCACATTCTTTATTTAACGCTTGTACATTACACATTAGATAAAATATTAACATGCGGAGCGTCCGGCAGACATAGCGATCGTATCGAAAAGGGAAGTAGGCAAACACAGGAAGTTCTGTCATTATAGACAATAAGAGTTGCTATATGAAAATATTATTAGGGCATCATTATACACTTTAATATTAAAATCCTGTCTTCGCGTCTGTGATGTTTTATTTTTCTAATATCGAAAATGGAAACAATTTTATAAATGTACTTAGGCATCAAGTATTGATTATAAATACTTATGCGTTACTCATTTTCGTATACAATAATACATTAAATAATAAATAATTGAAATAAATAACATGGTTATCCATTTACAAATACTTTCAGATTTAGTTTATTTACGCGTTTCAGAACGAGTTTTCTTTCAGGACGAATTTCGAAACTCGATCTTCAAATTACTTGTGTTTGTCACTCGCTCTTTTATAAGGACGGGAAAGAGACAGAGTGCAGTGTAGTTCGAAAGTTTTTCAACTTTTTTCGAAATCTATGGTTGGTACTCTTCATTAACAAAAATAATTAAAAAGTTACTTTGTCTCATGCAGTGACCAAAATCGCATTTTGCTCACTGTTTTTACGCAGCAAAACTTACATTTTCGAGTTGCTGAAGTGAAAAATATTTTACTGGGCTCCCATACACCTCGGCAATTGAAATTGCATGCTGCCTTGCATGCGATTTTAGTCGGCTCGAGTCCGATATAACCAGCCTGATGAGGCAACCAAATTGGGGCAGCCAAACACATATTTGCATTACTAGACACAGACAATTCACAACAGTTTTCATTGTTAAGCGATACTAATAGGAACTAGAATAAATATTTTTAATTTTATAAATATTTTCATCTTATTAAGCCTTATACGACTGTTTGAAAAAGATCCATTTGGCTCTGATTATCGTTATCTTAAAAAGTTCCCTGGATCCTATTTCGAAATAGTTTATTCTTTATTGTGGACACCCATTAGAAACAAGAACAAAATAATGATTTTATCATTTTTCCGCTCATTCTGATTTGACCGTAAAGGTTCATTCTAGGATATTTTTTACGAGATAACTAAATTTCAAAGTTATTTAAATCTAATGAAATGATGAAATGACCCCAGTTGAAAAGAAACTTTAATAATTCATAATGGCGCGAATCTTTGAAATTAATAGTGATGAAATAATGAAATTAACGGGACTGGTAGTCTCGAAAAATCCCGGGAATTATTGTCAGAACAGGGATGGGGTAAAAGGTCAAACATCGTGGGAAATCCCGGGATTACGAGAACCGAGAAATCCCGGGTGCAATCCCTATACCTGCCTAAAGCTTACCTTGGTGTGCCTGAATCATTGAATACAGATGATACAGATAACAGTAAAAGTAGCTGAATGAAAACAGAATATCAAAACCCTGAATGATATTGTCTGAAGTTAACACGAATAAATATCACTCATACATTCAGTCCGACGTTTCGGTTACTCTTAGGCTAGGCAGCCATGGTTAACATACTCAACAGGAAATGGTACTTGTAAGTATGTTCAGTCTCAGTACATACTCTTGAATCAGATTTTTGGCAACTGTAGGTACTTCTTAAAGTGACCAAAAGGTCTGAATAATTAGATATACTGTCATCAAAAGTTGATGATCTAAAACTCTGTCAAAAGTAGGTGGCAGGTATTTACTTCTTCGTTCGCAGCCAAAAAAGGCCTTTTCTTTGTGTTTCCTTTCATTGTGTTTCAAAGTGGCTGATTTTGCAATTAGATAATAATAGTAGATAAATAAAATTAATATTCTGGGTATCACTATCTGCGCAGGTACGTGAATTTCACAGGTAGGTATAGGTAGGAAAATGACCGATAAACTTGCCGTTACCAACGTCACGGAGTTGAAGGTAACCTTCGTTCCTTCTCCAATGACCTATTATACAATGTAGACCTATTTGATTGGTTATATACAATTTTAAAAAAATGGTACGTTTGCATTTAAGATACCTACATGATCAGCGGCAGCGGGTGTCGGTAGGTACATAGGTATATCTTGGACCTAGGTAAATGAGCTCTATATGCGCGCAGGTTCCTTGGGTACCTTTTGAGGATAGTACTGGGTGCTACTACGATCGACGAGCTCAAATCTACTAAGCATAGATTCGATGTCAATAGAGGTCATTATATTATATCAATGCCATTGTATTTGAGGCACGTCAATTTAACTTTGAGTCGCCTGATGGTGAGAAATCTCTCACCATTATAGATGATAGAGCGAACAATACTACAATTGTAGTTCTTAGACCCTGAAGAAGGACGCGGGTGAATGTGACCCTTCGAAGACCTTCAAGGCCCAGGGCAACTTTACCTGCATGTAGGTACAATTGCTGATTGATGTACTGGGTCGTCAAATAAACGCCTATTGCTGTTTTTTTTTGTAAAGGCACCAACGCTGATTTACATACATTTCATTTATTTGAAACCTGAAGCATGTGTATGATTACTTTGAAAATGACAGACTTCCATACAAGTGTTCATTCCTTATTTTAAGTAGCGGGTGAAAATTTTGAAATGTGCCCTTTTAGAGAAAGGCCAAAAAGTAGATGGGCACCCAGTGTACAAGTACGAAAACGATTATGAAGGTGAAGAAGAAAATAAATTTGTATATCAGGATCGTGACAAGTGGAAAAACGGTGTGTCTGCTTACCGCAAAAGAGACATGACTTTATGTTTGTAAGACTAGTGATAAATAAAAATATATCTTTTACTAAACCTTGAAGGCTGATTGCAAAATTTACCTGTTGTAAAGGCACATGCGAATCTCATGATACGACTACAATATTTTATTCTTGACAACCGATAAAGTACTTATGTAAGTGTGACGGTAACGGCCGCTATACCGCCGTTAGGTGTTAACGACGGCGTTATCGCTATCCGTTAATCTTCATTGATCGCGAAACAAAGATATTGGCATTATAAAAAGCCTCAGATACGACAGTCATGTGGATTAGATCGAAATTTCTAGATAAACAAAATTTTTGTGCAATTACATCCTGGTATGCATTAAAATTCAATTTGTTACGAAATAGAAGGAAAGGAACGTCATCATCATTCAAGGAGGTAGGACACGACGGTATTACCTTCTTGTTGAGTAGTCTGACTGGGGAATTACCTCCGCCCTACAGAATACCGCTGTAGGGTTTTTGTGCTGTTATTGGGCCAAAGCCTGCTTTGTCTTCTACACTGACGGCACAGACATTCTCTGTGTTTATAGAGTCGGCAGCATGAGTGTGACTACCCTGGTGTTGCACACGACCATAGACGATAACCACTTTCCATCAGGTGGGCCGTGTGTTTTACTGCCACCTCAGTTGTGTATAAAAAAAAATCCCGGTCACATTCGAAGTCTTCACCACAGAGCCCGGGGTTCGCTTTTTCCATTATGTGCTTTTCCATTTTCAACTGTGAAGCGCCTGAACTTTCATATTTTCTGGGCCCTGATTCTGCTATTATTTTTCTGATGGCAAAGCCACTGCGGTATCACAGACACTGTAACCACTGCCATTTGTCTTTAGACTTTACTGTTATACTCTTAAATTAAATGACAATCTTGTAGAGTTAATGAAAAATGTTAAAAACTCTTTCTCTTTTCAGTTTGGACTTTACAAGTATAGAAATAAAGTCTAAAAGTTAAGGAAATTTTATGCAATGTCAGCGGTATGACAAGCACGAAAATTTATAGTTCAACTTCCTAAACCACATTACGAAGTAGCGCCCGGGAGGCGATTGGTCATGTGATCCTGTCGCTGGCTTGCAGAACGGTACACGGATAAACATACTTAGATACTTTTTTTTTTGTAAACATATTACACATAGAAACACCTACACCAATGCAAATACCTATGCATACAAATATTTGCACTAAGCGGGGATCAAACCTGCGCCTCGTGTGTGGCAGTCGCGTTCTCTACCACCACGCCACAGAGGTTGTCATATCCAAATAAGATAAAAGTAATAAACTGATGACAGGGCAGCATGGTTATAACACCTTCCGAAAAGAATGAAAGCAACAAAATAAAAATATTACTTTTCCTCTCTAGAGTTGAAAAACGACTTTTAATCTTAAGAAATCGCAGTGTAAAAATACTAAATACGGGATGATAAACATATTATCGGTTAGTCCAGGGATTTCAAACATTTGGCTCCACGAACCCCTGTTTAAGTTTCCAGATGACAGCAAACCCCTAATTATATAAGAACGAGTGACGAATTCGGTCACACCCGCGCCACTACGTTCCGCCAAGTGTGCCAACATGCCTACATCGAGGCACCAACACGCAAATATTGATGCTTACCATCGGATGATGAAACCCTGGGGGTACGCGAACCCCACTTAGATAACCCTGGGTTACACTGTTAGACATTTCCCGTATATTGAGATGGCCCTAGATTGGTTTTATAAACGAATTATACGAAATAAAATCGTTGTCTCACACAAATCCTTTTATAGTTCTTATATTGTAAATTTGCGCACTAATTTATAACTTGGTATTACAATATATAGCACCGATTACGACATGATTAAGTGCAGTCAACGATAAAAGTAACCTAACACGTTCTCCTCACCTCCGGCCTAGCACCACGACCCACAGACGGCGTGCGGTTTAGTCGGTTCGAGTCCGACATAACCCACCCCTCCGGCTCCGGAGGGACGGGTATCCGTGGGGATTTCCCGCACGTAAAAAAAAAAAAAAAAAAAAAAAAAAAAAAAAAAAAAAAAAAAACACGTTCTAATTTGAAGATTATCTTAGCTTGGCTCGCATTATTCGTAGGCTCGCAATAAGAAATACCTAAGTAATATGTTAACTTTTTAGACTAAACTGTTTATAAATGAATTTATACATAGCTAACAAACCTAAATGCCTATATTATGGATCCATGTATATACTAATTACAACATTTTTTATTTGTAAATATTATCTATTATAATATTTTTTTCATCAAGACTGGAACTGAATGAACTAAGAATGTAATCATTTGCGCCAGACATTCATGGTGCTTTTTAGAATTGACAACTTCAAATGCCTTTGCTTTTAATGCTGGCAAGACGTCTCAGCGTAACTTGATTCTATATTTACTATACCTATTTTAGAAGCTCACGTCATTTGAAAGGGAAAAATGTGTCTAAGTAAGTTTGGTGGATGAATAAGGCCAACCGAACCGAATGGGGCTTCAATCGGTGAGATGGAATTGGCCCCAACCAGCCAAGCCAGTCTCACCTGGCTCTGTCACGGGCTCTCTTCTTGGGGATAAGCGGTCATAGGGCAATCGCTCCCGGAAAAGCCGACATAACCACAATAGGTGAGTACCCTTGTTCTGTAGGTGCCAACTATTATTACAATTATTATGTATTTTACATATAAGTAAATATTCATGTTCTCATAACATTGAATAATAATTATGTAATTTAATGTAGTCAGACAAGGGACAGACGAGTACCAGTCAACGTCATTTTGTCGCATTTGAATGCTACCTACTGCTTGTTTGAATTGACGTGATTTATGACTACGTCTGATTATTACGTCATCATTTTAACCTACCCCAAGATTAATCACAACCGTCATGACCACAGTTATTTAGATTTTCCTTTAATTTATTTCCAGCAGGGCTAGCATGGCACGAAGACAAAAAGTCCCCGGGGAGTGGAGAAAAATTTGTCTTTCCCTCCGTTTTTGTCCCTTTGGCTAGCACGGCGTCGAGGAAAGACTAGTTTCTCACCGTGGACAACGTTTCTCCACTCAATGCTACCAATATACGAAAAAATATTCGACTCGTAATATTCGACAAAAATAACAAAACCTAGCAACGGACATATTTTATAAGAGTAAAAGTGACTTTTAAAATTATCAGTATTATGCTGCAGAATATTATTATTGTCTAAAGAGCGCCATATTGAAGAAAAAGAAAGACAATACAATCTGTCATGTAACGTTTTTTTACATGTTTATTTTCTGTTTATTTATTTACCCCCTTTATCCAGCACATAACTCAATCGTATATTCTTTATTAATATTATCTTTATTGTAGTATTTATTATAATATTAATAAAATGAGTAAAAAATGTTGTAAGTATATTATTGTGAATGAATGTGTGAATACTGCGAATTCACTCTAAACAATTTGTTACAAAGAATTTTTTTTTTTTTGAATTAGGAGCACAGCAGCTCACATAAGAGTTTTAGTCGATTATGAAACGCAACATTATTTACCTTATAATGTACTGGCAAGCCATCTGATTCATTTAAGCGTCACGTCGGTAGCTTAGTATTTAAGGAGTCTGCCTTACGATCGAGAGGTCCCGGGTTCGAATCCTGGCCATTACACTACCGACGTGAACCCACTCCTAGCACAAGCCATTTAGCTTAGTTAAATGGATTAGAGGGAATATTAGTAATTTCGATAATTTCGGTTGATAATATTATAAAAAAATGCGTTGTTCAATGCATTGTATACATATAGGGCCTATAGGGCCATATCTTTAGAAATCCTATAAATTCAATATGAATTCACTCTCTGGTAATTCGAACGCGTTTATTTGATCCCGCAGCATACGCCGTTGCATTTTTCGTTGTTGCGTTTGTTGTATCGTAGTTCACTTAGAACGAGAAAGCCGCGAGACATTTTGAATTGTGTATTAATCTTGTCCCCACCTCAATAGTTCGGAGACTAATATCTCTCTATCATCTGTCAAAAAGAGACAAATTATCTCCACTTTACGGCCGCCGTGCTAAGCAAGTGGAGATATAGTCTCTTGTCTACGTCACAGCGAGGGACATAAGCTATCTCCTTTGATGCCATGCTAGCTACCGGGAAGAAACACCTTTGTCCCCTGTCTATTTGACATAAGCGGTGGAGAGAGATATTTGTCCCGCGCCCATGCTAGGCCCGCAGGAGAGGTAGGCAAACTACTGTATTAACATAGCAAGATAGATGTATCATCATTCATCATTCACACACACCCACCGCAAGATTAATCACAACCGTCATGACCACAGTTATCTTATTTTTCCTTTAATTTCTTTCCAGGAGAGGTAGGCAAACTACTGTATAGCAAGATAGATGTATCATCATTCATCATTCAATCGGAGCAATGTTTTTCTTCATTTTATTACTAAATAAATATTACAATCCCCCGACTAAAACAACCTTCAAAATGTTATTAGGTATTTTTTCAGGGGTATTTTTTGGAGGTACTTTTTCGCACCAGGGGGCACACCATAACTCTTATCAAATAACATGCACCAATGAAACTCAAACCCATATTTGAAATTGCATCTAAATCGGACTTTAAGTTTTGGTGAAAAATGGTAACATTGACTTGTACAAACCACAAACGCATACACCGTCTCCGTTCCGTCGTGGGTAAGAATAACTAAACAAGACATAGATATTTACAAACATGCGTCAATAAATTCCTCCGCATCCTCACCGACTGGTATGTTCCCAGAAGCCTGGCAGAATTCCCACGTTGAATACCATTGTTCATTCCTTGTGCAATGTAAAAGTTATTCCGCTTTCTGGTCACATGAAGCGTCACACAATTTTCATTGTCATCGTGATTATTTTTGACAATTAGGAGATTGAGATTTTTTTTTAAAGAATTCTCCTCTAAAAAAATCACCGGTCGCCAATTATACAACAGCTTTACCTTTTCCTTTATACAAACACCGGCAGAATTAGCGGAACACAAAAAATGAGATTATAAAATAGCTAATAGTTAGCTTTATTTTTAAACAAATTATATTGAAATATGAAACAATAACGACATGTTTAATAAAGAGTGTTTCCCCCTCGTGCCCTGATTAAGGTTTTCATCCATCTGGGCATGCTGCGAAAGATGTCGTCAATGATTTCTTGGGGCAACCTCTGCCATTCTTCAACTAATGTATTTCGCAGCTCGCCTAGATTGTTAGGAGGTGGCATTCTTGATTTGACACACCTCTTTAACAAGTCCCAAACGTGATCAATCGAATTCATATCTGGGGACCGTGCTGGCCACTCCATCACCGTAACAGCAACATGGTTTAGGTATGCCTGTACTGAGCGAGCACTGTGAGCCAGAGCATTATCCTGCATTGAAATGAAGTCCTTACCAATAAATAGGGCTAATGGCAAAACATGTTGCTTTAAAATCTCCCTGATATACCGATCAGCAGTCAGATTTCCGCCGTCGACTACCACTAACTCCGTGCGAGCTCCTGAACATATTTCTCCCCAGAGCATAATTTTGTGTTCCGCTAATTCTGTCGGTGTGTGTAGTACAAATATTTGTATAGTGTATGGTTGGTGTACAATAAAGATCTATCCATAAATCTACCTATTCAATTTGCAAGAAAAGGTCTTATAAAAATAATGATCTCGGGAAGGACCACTTAAGTTTTACTTGGTCAAATGGGGAATTCCCATAGCCGTATTCTGACGTACAACCAGGCGTGGTTCACTCCGCGCAGCACATCCGTTATATACCTACAGCGAAGTATCCGGCTGACCGAATTTAAAATTAGTCGAGTGTCACGCGCGCGCTCGTGTGAACGCTGCTGGGATTTTATAAAAAACATTATTTTTTTCTCTCTTGATCGTGCCTACTGCCTACTTAAAGTAGGTAGGTACCTACCTAAGAATGGACAAGAAAAGAAAATAATGACAGACGATATTGTGTGGCGTTCGGCTGTTTGAATTCGAATATAAATATACCGGATTTATCTTTTTTCTCGCTTCCCATAGATGCTGAAAAGTAAGTTTGCCAAAATCTTAAAATTTTAAGGTACCTACCTACCCATAACCCAACCTACCACTACTACTGCTCAGAATGCGTATCTAGACAAAAACTACTTATTTTAAAGGTAGACCACGAAGTACCTAGGTAGATGCCTAGCCAGCTAGATTTTTGAATTGGGAGGGTTATTGGATCGGACCCATCGGGGTCAACGTACTCTGTCGTCACCCGCCTTGCCATATTTTTCTAGTTTCGAGTGTCCTTGACGTGCATCGCGATTCGCGCCGAATCGCGCGCTGACTATAGGTAGATAGGTACCACTGACGATACCTACCCTACGTAATTTCTGCAGTTCCAAGTTCCTTCTTTTTAAGCGACTTGTCATTTTTCACATAAGTAGAAAAATAGTAACAGGTACTTAACTGGAATGGTAATCAAATATTCAATCCTTCACAAGAAGGCAACCCTAACAGGCGTTAGAAAAGATAAGAGGCACGCGATAGAAAGAGAAGCAAGTTTAGGTGAATAAAATTATAAGTACTTAATGTTGTGCGAGCTAAATTCCACCGTATTGCGTCGAAGCAAGACTGGAATTGATTAAATCTTCTTGCGCAGTGATTCTTCTGTACGTTAGTACTATTAATTATTCTGTGGTACAACGCCGCGCACCACAATGTAGGCACGTAGCTAACAAAATGCAGTTTTCAAGTCACGCGCCTTAAGATAACGGTAGGTAGGTACTTAGGTAGGCCTTAAGATAACGGTAGGTTTGTACTTTTGATGTTGGATTTCTATGTAGGGATTTCATTATTGTTAGAGTGTAGCAGTATGTTACCATGTAAAGTACCTATTTTCCGTAAGGAAGGCTTTACTAACCAACTAATAGGTATTTGTGACTAATCTAAATTTTTGAATCGTTGACTGGTAGAAAATTCCTGAGTCAGTAAGTCCACTGTTATCTCTGTGCACGAAGTTAAATAATATGTAAAAAAAGACAGGTTGCACTCCGGGAGTGCACTGCAGAAGTGAAAACTTTTTCTTTCTTTATTTCTTCGTTATATACAGAGAAAAAGATAAAAAGAACATACCACACCATACCATACCTATAATATAGCGCCAATCATAGAACCTACCACAAATTTTCTACTCATTTTCTGTCAGAAGAAATTAATAAATTACAAACAGTAATAAATTACAAACAAAAAATAATCACAAAAAGTAATAAATTACAAAAAGAAAAATAACCACAAAAAGTGTCAGAAACCCAGGTTCGAACCCGGTACTATCTGAAACCATAAGTACTTACAGTCGAAGCACTCACCGTTGAGCTACGGAGTTTCTTATCGTATCTTGCAAAATATACAGTCTATAGTTAATGTTGTATGACGTCAGTCACCGCTTACCGTTCAAAGGTCAAGTGATCCTGACGCGCGAGTTTAACAATATCACTGGGTCCCCACTACGAACAAATTTTATTAGTGACTAATAAAATATTCTAGATGGCGTTATGTGTATCAATTTAACATAAAATTCTAAATGAACAAGAATTGAATCCTATAAATATTATTTTCTCATAAAACTTTAATATTTGTTCCTCATAAACATATAATAATGAACTTTGAAACCTAATTTCGACAATTTGTTATAATTATGCAGCGCCCTTCCCGTCTTTTATCGGTACTATAATGATACTGCCGATACTGTGCACTACATTACACACAATAGATGGCGTGTTATTCAATTCTCTATATTTTCACGGCTGTTACTCAAACAAAAAACATATCGAACGAGATTTACTGCAATTAACAATTGATTAGTTTCTTTTTTAATTATTTTAGGAGTATGATTAAAACTAACAATTAAAAAGTTACTTCTGTTCTGTATTTTTTTAACGTTTATTGTTGAAGAAAACCGATGTTTTTATAATCTACGAAATTCATCCTTCATCAATTCGCCCTTTGTTCCGAACATACAACGCCGCCAACTTGAGTGTTAGGGTTGTCACTTTGTCAATGAAAATTAAACAATCCTATAAAACGTTTAGAATGCTTATTTATTTTTAACCCCCCACGCGAAAAGAATAAGTCATAATAATATTATTTGTTTAAAATTAAAAAATTATAAAAACTCTCCCCAGTGTTCTAGGGTACATATTTGTTCATGTTAGTTCACATATTAGTACTTGGGTGAACAAAAGCAAAACGTTGGATTTTTGGCGCCAAAATGTATTTTGTTATTTTTTTTCGCTCTAAGTTATCAATAAGGTTATTAAAATAAGGGAAAATTAGAAGGCACTTGCATAATACCTTCTGAGAGTGTCAAAACTGTCAAACTAGGGACAGCATTTTGTAATGGCGGTCACTATTTTATGGATTGCACCCCAGTTTACCATTAAGCGGGGAGCAGTCAATTTGAAATATTTAAAGCAATTTAAACAAATTAAGAAAAATAACGCTCCTGTGGCGCGCGCCTTGTGTAGGTAATACTAGGTTAGGTAGGTAGTACTAGATAGGTAGGTAGTACCTGCTTCTTACCTATTAGAAATAACAAGGGCTTTTAAACATGCTGAGTACGGATTTGAAAAAAAAAAATGATATTTGGAATATTTCTCGCATATTTCTACTGAAATAATAACGGTAGGTACCTACTTTCTGCCTCATTTTTTAAAGACTACCTATCTACTGGGGTACTTTCTGAGTTGGTGTAGTGTAAATAATGAATTTATATAATTTTGCCACAGGCATTTTTCCAGTTTCCACTGGAGTTAGAACTCTTAAAATTACTTTTTCAATCGGTAAGTACCGGGTTTTAGAGCTTAGACCCCGGTGGCCGACGCCCGACTGAGAATCCGTATCCAAATTAGTATTCTTTCTACTTTTGCACAACCCTGGGTGACCGTTCTTAACATTTGAAGTTATAAGCGATATTAGCCAGGTCGGTGGGTCGGATGGGTGACCGTGAAAATAACAAGAAGGTAGGTAGGTATCTACGTAATACCTTTTAGTTAAACGGCTTTATTAATTGAAAGTATGACATCTCAGGCAGGTATATTGTCGTCTGAAAAGACACACGCCTTCCTACTTACCTACCTACCTATCAAATTTAATATCAGATCAATTACTCAACAGGAATAGGGTAACATTTATACCTAAGTACATAAAGCGAACTTAATAAAATGTATCTACATCAAGGTAGTCAGTAGTAGTAGTACCTACCGCACATACAACGACACACGGCGACGAGCCGATATACGAGCGAGGATGATATACCTACCTATAACGAGCTCCTATGAGACGACTTTCTCGCTTCTACACGAATATCGCAAATGCGAAATGGCAATCGTTAAAGAAAGTTGGAGCCCTTCGAAGACCGATGTCAAATCTCTCATAGGATTGGTGACTTGGTGACCATTCCTCAATTAAAGAATTTTTGTTGAAAGATTCCATTAGCTCCATTAGCTCTTCTACTGTCCTAACAGTAGGGGTAGGACCCGTAGGTCAGACGGTAGTCGGTCAGGTAAAATTTAAGGAGTCCGAGTCATTTTGAGTTATTCGTACACCCCCACTGATAAACGGATGGGACTCTAGCGCAAGCTTTCTTCTTGAGGATAGTAGGTCAAACGGCAGTCGCTAATGTAAAAGTCAAGGGGCTGAGTCATTTTGAGCTATTCGTACCACCCACTGATTAACGGATGCGAGTCTGGTGCAATTTTGCTTCTTGAGGATAGTAGGTCAAACGGCAGTCGCGCATGTAAAAGTCAAGGGGCTGAGTCATTTTGAGCTATTCGTACCACCCACTGATTAATGGATGCGACTGTAGTGCAATTTTGCTTCTTGAGGATAGTAGGTCAAATGGCAGTCGCTCATGCAAAAGTCAAGGGGCTGAGTCATTTTGAGCTATTCGTACCACCCACTGATTAACGGATGATGCGGCTCTGGTGCAAATTGGCTTCTTGAGGATAGTAGGTCAAACGGCAGTCGCTCATGTAAAAGTCAAGGGACTGAGGAATTTTGAGCTATTCGTACACCCACTGATTAATGCATGCGACTCTAATGCAAATTTTCTTCTTGAGCATAGTAGGTCAAACGGCAGTCGCTCATGTAAAAGTCAAGGAGCTGAGTCATTTTGAGCTATTCGTACCACCCACTGATTAACGGATGCGAGTCTGGCACATTTTGCTTCTTGAGGATAGTAGGTCAAACGGCAGTCGCTCATGTAAAAGTCAAGGAGCTGAGTCATTTTGAGCTATTCCTACCACCCACTGATTAACGGATGCGAGTCTGGTGCAATTTTGCTTCTTGAGGATAGTAGGTCAAACGGCAGTCGCTCATGTAAAAGTCAAGGGGCTGAGTCATTTTGAGCTATTCGTACCACCCACTGATTAATGGATGCGACTGTAGTGCAATTTTGCTTCTTGAGGATAGTAGGTCAAACGGCAGTCGCTCATGTAAAAGTCAAAGGGGCTGAGTCATTTTGAGCTATTCGTACCACCCACTGATTAATGGATGCGACTCTAGTGCAATTTTGCTTCTTGAGGATAGTAGGTCAAACGGCAGTCGCTCATGTAAAAGTCAAGGGGCTGAGTCATTTTGAGCTATTCGTACCACCCACTGATTAATGGATGCGACTGTAGTGCAATTTTGCTTCTTGAGGATAGTAGGTCAAACGGCAGTCGCTCATGTAAAAGTCAAGGGGCTGAGTCATTTTGAGCTATTCGTACCACCCACTGATTAATGGATGCGACTCTAGTGCAATTTTGCTTCTTGAGGATAGTAGGTCAAACGGCAGTCGCTCATGTAAAAGTCAAGGGGCTGAGTCATTTTGAGCTATTCGTACCACCCACTGATTAATGGATGCGACTGTCGTGCAATTTTGCTTCTTGAGGATAGTAGGTCAAACGGCAGTCGCTCATGTAAAAGTCAAGGGGCTGAGGCACTTTGTTTTGAGCCGTTCGTCGTGCCGGAACAAAATGGCGAGAGTAGGAACCTAGTCATATTTATTCGTGTATATAGGTGCATAGATACCTACATACGATATTTACATATTCTTGTCCCATTCTAGGTATACCGACGTCCCACGTCGTTCATAAGTACATATGTAAGGCGGGATTGCTTATGTCGTACTCGACATATACGCGGTGCATCCGCGACGGCTTAGTCGGTTCGAGTTCGAGTCCGACATGTCCACCGACCACCGCGCCGTGCCGCCGTGCCAGCCGCCGAGGATAACAGTTATGTTGCACTCGACTGGATATACCTAGTCTGGCATGAGGTGTGCGTTTTTAATCGGTTCGAGTTCAACATAACCACCAAAAATGACACAAAATTCGTACTCAGCACACCTACTCAAAAACAAGTTAGACCATACCCGTATTGCAATATTGTATAAATTGGACTTTGATTAACATCTAATTCATACTCAGCATACAAGAAATGTGAAGTACCCGATTGCAAGTTTGAAGATGCGATCTATATTATTTTACCTCTTTGGTAATTTATATTATTACTAGCTATTGCCCGCGGCTCCGCCAGCGTGGATGTCCGTTATCGCGGACTGGGGTATGTAAAATAAATAGTAGCCAATTCTTAGACTTCGGTCGAGCCGTTTCGGAGGAGTATGGGAACGAACATTGTGACACGAGAATATTAGATTAATTATTTATACTTCTTGACAAACTATAGCACACCACCATCTAGAAGCTATTACTGCGAAATGTAGACTGAACCTCGGGATATTTCGTTGACATCTAGCGGTGAAAAATAATATTTAAAAATAATGCGCAAAATAGCCCAAGTTATGGTGGTCTAATTTTTTTGTAAGGAATGGGGTATCTATACTTTAGTATTATGTTATCTGTGCCCATATTTCAATTTTCTACCTACAGCGCGGCGGCCATATTGGAGGCCAAAAATGACGTCAAATTCGAACTCAGCATACTCGATAACTCATTAAACCACACCCATATTGTAATTTATCTAGGACACCGCGGCAGCTATATTGGATCCCAAAAATGACATCAAATTCACACTCAGCACACTCGAAAACCTATTAAACCATACCCATGTTGCAATTTTCTACCGACAGCGCGGCGGCCATATTGGAGGCCAAAACTGACGTCAAATTCGAACTCAGCATACTCGAAAACCCATAAGACCATACCCATATTGCAATTTAGCTAGGACACCGTGGCAGCCATATTGAATTCCAAAAATGACATCAAATTCACACTCAGCATACTCAAAAACCTATTAAACCATACCCATATTGCAATTTTCTACCTACAACGCGGCGGCCATATTGGAGGCCAAAACTGACGTCAAATTCGAACTCAGCATACTCGAAAACCCATTAGACCATACCCATATTGCAATTTAGTTAGGAAACCGTGGCGGCCATATTGGATTCCAAAAATGACATCAAATTCACACTCAGCATACTCAAAAACCTATTAAACCATACCCATATTGCAATTTTCTACCTACAGCGCGGCGGCCATATTGGAGGCCAAAACTGACGTCAAATTCGAACTCAGCATACTCGAAAACCCATTAGACCATACCCATATTGCAATTTAGTTAGGAAACCGTGGCGGCCATATTGGATTCCAAAAATGACATCAAATTCACACAGCATACTCAAAAACCTATTAAACCATACCCATATTGCAATTTTCTATCTACAGCGCGGCGGCCATATTGGAGGCCAAAACTGACGTCAAATTCGAACTCAGCATACTCGAAAACCCATAAAACCATACCCATATTGCAATTTAGCTAGGACACCGTGGTGGCCATTATGGATTCCAAAAATGACATCTAATTCGTTATCAACACACTCAAGAACCCTCTTATCTGGCATACGAGGGTATTACCCTTTTTTCTTGCGAAGATCCGCTGTGGAAAAAGCCCGATTGCGAGTTTGGAGATGCGGTCTATACTAACATCATTCACAGTCAATCTTCTTAAATAAATAGTAGTAATATTGTGCCTACCTATGTTTATTTATATTGTCATTTATGTATGACACTTCTTATCGTTGAAAATATAGTACACCACCATCTAGCAGCTACTACTGTAAAACGTAAGCTGAACCTCGGGCTATATTGTTGACATCTAGTGGCGAATATTAATATTTAAATTTAGCCCGTAAAATTGCCCGAGTTATGATGGCCTCATTTTTTTGTATGGGATGAGGTATCTGTACTTTAGTATTATGTTATCTGTGACAATATCTACCCATCCAACGCCGCTAAAGAAGTTTTCACTTTAATAATAAAAAATATAAATGTACGTATGTTTCTCGACGAACGTAATAAGGGTAGCCAAATAAGCAGCAGGATCGTTCACAAATCCTCTATGAGCTACTTCTTTAGACAAGTTTCAATACGTTTGTTGAATAAAATAGATTGATTATTTGATTAAAATAGAATAAAATGTCAAATACGCTGGCCAACGATTTGCTACTCGTCTAGGGCTGATAAAAGCACAATAAAACGCTACTCTTCACAGCTCTAGCTAGACCCAAAGTAGGCCTATGTTTAATTTGCCTAATTTGATTTCTAAAATGCGGACAAACATACTTAAATAGTAAGTAACATTAATATTCAAGCATACCTACAGATATTTGTACAGAGCAGGATTCGAACCCGGGTCCTCTGGCGGCGAAGCAGTCGAACGCTCCACTACCACACCCTAGGGGCAGTGTCACAGTTACAATATTTCTTTACAAGATCTATGTTGCGTCCATCTTGTTTGAAGCAAATCCATCGTCCTCATTCTAAATCCCACATTACCGAAGTAGGTGCGGTTGAAGATAGATGTATTTACTCCACTTTTAGATATTTACTAGCTGTGCCCGCGACTTCAATCTAGGTTTTAACTTTTACTATTTTTCAAATGAAAACTTCTTCAGCGGCGTTGGATGGGTAAAAAAAAAGTGTTAAACTCGCGTCAGGATCATTTGACCTTTGAACCGTAACCGATGACTGACGTCATACAACATTAGCTACAGATTGTTTACTTTGTTAGGTACGCCAAGAAGCTTCGTAGCTTAGCGGTAAGCGCTTCGACTGTAAGTCCTTATGATTTCAGATAGTACCGGGTTCGAACCGGGGCGTCTGACACGTTTTGTGGCTATTTTTTCTTTTTGTAATTTATTACTTTTTGTGATTATTTTTTCTTTTTGTAATTCATTAATTTCTTCTGACAGAGAATTAGTGATAGGTTCTATGATTGGTGCTATATTATAGGTATGGTATGTATGTTCTTTTTATCTTTTTCTCTGTATATAACGAAGAATGAAAGAAAAGTTTTCACTTCTGCCGGCAGTCCCGGAGTGCAACCCGTCTTTCTTTTATTTAAAGAAGCCTAAGTTACCCAATATAATATCGGCTATCTACAGTAAATCAACCAATTATGTAGCCTATTGCAGTCCAATGTTGGACAGAGGCGTCTCCCAATGTGAGCCAAGCGTTAGAGTCGAGACCACGAGACGCTCAACAGAAAGTGGGACGGCCCCTAGTCAGGTAGACTGATGACATGAAGGGCCGAGGATTGGGAGCAATGATGCACATCGAAAGCGTCGGTAGCTTAGTGGTTAAGGAGTCGGCCTTACGATCGAGAGGTCCCGGGTTCGTATCCTGGCCATTACACTACCGACGTGAACCCACTCCTAGCACAAGCAATTTAGCTAAGTTGGAGGGGTTAGAGGGAATTTTAGTAATTTTGATAACAGAGGACTATCTATGTATAGTAAAAATTTCGTCGAACGAAAATCGGCCGTACCATTTCGGAGTTTACCCGTTATATATAGACAGACAGACGGATGAAATTCATTTGTAACAAACTGATACTGCAATTTTTTTTATACAATTTATTCGTATAGACTAGTAATATTATTTAGTTCTGTGCTATAGGCATTTACCGTTTTAATGAGATTTGCGAATGGGAGCTGTCTATCGCTTGTTATTTGTGTGTGCTGTGTGACGAATATAGATGGCGGCACTTGGTTTATGTTACTGCACTAGGATAGGTACTGTAACTGCTATTACTTACAAGGTGACTTGGTACAACTATTTGTTCCAGTAACATCTAGTAGCTTAGTGGTTAAGGAGTCAGCCTTACGATCGAGAAGTCCCGGGTTCGAATCCTGGCCATTACACTACCGACGTGAACCCACTCCTAGCACAAGCAATTTAGCTTAGTTGGAGGGGTTAGAGGGAATATTAGTAATTTCGATGATTTCGGATGCTAATATTCTTTTTTATTTTTTAAAAAACTACGAGTACGAAAAAGTTCCCGTGGCTCATCTCGGAACCTATGTTATTCATTAGGTGTTATGTAGAAAACCAAATGGATCACCTCACCTTTACAGCAACAGCTCGTTTCATTCTTCTCTATGGCGTAGCGGTAGGGCGTCCAAATGCTACGTCGTAGGTCACAGGTTCGTTTCCCGCTTTCTGCAAATATTTGTGTGTAAGAATGTTTATTTGTATTGGTGTGGGCTTCCATGTTTAATATGCATGTCACAAAAGAATTGTATCAAAGTATGTAGAAAAAAAAGACTTTTTACGAGGCCGGAGGGGGATGTTATGTCGGACTTGAACCGACTAAACCGCACGCCGTCTATGGGTCGTAGTGCTAGGCCGAAGGTGAGGTTGTCATGCGACATATCCCTCGCACCCCGGCTGACCCAGGGCCTTCCCTCTCGGTCTGGCCCTCCTCAGGAGGGGGGACCACGCGGTCCCCGACTCGTCCCCGGTGTGGGGTGGCGCGCATCGTCCTATGATGCGTGCCGCCGCCGTGGTCTGCTTCTGCTACGGTGACAGGTGGCACCACCTGTCACCTTCAGGCCCGCGCTCATGGGAGGCGGAGGTCGGTCTGCGCCCCAGCGATGTCAGCGAGTCTCTCTCGCTCATCGCGCCGCGCCCGCTTTGCTGTCTCCTTCACGAGCATGACCTGCTCACAGAAGAAGGAGCTGGCCGCCCACGCATCCGCGCAGCGGACCATCGCCTCGAGCAGGGTGGAGAGCGTAAGCACTCTCACCCCCAGGGCCGCCACAAGCTCCCGCCTTGGCGTCTCAAACGCCAGGCACTCGGTGAGCGTGTGCAGTCCCGAGTCCACGCTCGCGTCGCAGTGATGGCACTCGGGCGTTGGCTCTATGCCCATCAGATGCAGATACCGCCCGAAGTCCGTGTCCGGTGATGATCTGCGTCTGACGGTACGAGAGGCTACCGTGTGGCCTCTTTACCACGATGGGTCTTACCGCCGCAATCACGGCGTGCCCTTCTAGACCCCATCTCATCACGTTCTCTAGAATTGGTTGCTTAACGTGGCTACCATGAGTATTCGAACTTATTCAGGGTGAATTAAACTATCTGATGTTACGTCAACTACCTACATCATATCCTGTTCTAGTTTTTGTTTAGCTCTTCTTGTCTGAGTTACACGTACTATTTTGGCTTTTAAAGTAAATTTTGTTGACTTTAAGCGCTTAGGCAATAGAACAGGCTTGCCATCTACCTAATAAGTAGAAATAAGTTTCAAAAAACGAGCAATTCTAGTATATAGATTCTTAAAATAGAATTTTATTTGGAACTAGCTGGTACCCGCGGCTAATTTATAACAAAATTTTATGCTCAATAGCGTTGACTCAACAATAAGCGATGACCGACATCCACGATCCACGATGTCGGTTGTTGCTTATTGTTGAGTCAACGCTATTGAGCATAAAAACATTCTGAAGTTAAAGTAGCCTAAGTTACTTCTTATAACATCAGTTTAGCTACCTATAAAAGTCCCGTCAAAATCGGACCAGCCATTTCAGAGATAAGCCGGAACAAACAGACACGCAGACAGACAAAAATGGTAAAAAATGTTATTTTGGTGTATGTAACGTAATATATTTATATGCATGTAGTAAAAAACGGTTCTTTCATTATTTCAAACAGACACTCCAATTTTATTTATATGTATGAATAATAGATGTATAGATAAGTGCCTTTTCTGAAAAAAAAAACGCGCTATTTTTCTTTAATTGAATCATCGCGCACCAGTGTCCGTAGGCTCTATGACATTAGTGACCGTAGCCGACTTCTTCAGCAGATGAAAACCATACCAAAAAGCAAATAACACGCATGATAAGACACACATTGTAAATTCACTATATAAAGCATACAGTAATACGATAGAATAAAACAGGTTAACTATTTTGTAAGTTCCTTTTGAGCATGTTGCGGCTGCCCATTACAAATTACAATAATTGACAGCCAAGTGCCCCGACTGACTCGTTACCATTTTACCGTTGGTGTACCAGGATCCCATGTAAACAACAGTCCAGTAAAACCAAATATGGAAGGTAGAGTAGGAAAGAGAAACCCAGGCTCTAACTGCGATTTATAATATAATGATATCAAATGTTCACATGTTAACAGGAATTAATGCGATCCCGGTATAGGTACATACATACCTTTGAATTGCCTGGTGTTTCAGCAGGTTACACCGATAGTGGTCACAGGTTGACTTTCAACCCATAGATGTATACCATGACCGCGTTAATTCCCATTAATTTGATTACGGTATCATGGAACGCGAACGTTTAAAAGTTAGCAACTGGGATTATTGTTTGGATGATTGTGACAAGCTTTTATAACGTCAGTAATATGCCAACACCCGATTTCTGGTATTTTATTTCTATGACCAACATGTGTCGTAACCTCTCGAAGTCACGTAGCGTATTCGTAGGTGTATTATTTTTATACAGGAAACGTCAATTTGACTTCATCTCGCCTGATGGTTAGCTGAACGCAAAGTGTCGGGAAAGAGGGTCACCATAACAGATAGCTCAGCTTGACGGTTTACAGCCTCCAGTTTTAAACAGAATAAAAAGAAACTTTATAAAATGACTGATGTAATGAAAACTGGCCAAGTCAAATCAAACCTACTTTAAGATCTCACATTTCTAAATAACAGCAATTGTTATATGTATCCAACAAAGCAAAGAAATAGAGTTTAATACTTGTTCATAATGTTATTTTATTCCTATAAATACATATTTCGATTTTGCATAGAACTTGGCAGTACCTACGAAGCCCACAGCCAAGCATAATTTTTGTATTAAACTTGGATCTCGTTTTTTACATTTATTTTTTTGGTGGGATACTGTGGGATACCTATGACAGCCTCCGTGGCGTAGCGGTAGTGCAAGCGACCACTACGCGAGAGGAGCGTGTTCGATTCCCGCTCAATGGAAATATTTGTATGCATGAATATGGGTATTTGCATTGTTCTAGTCGTGTCTCGGAGAGCACGTTAAGCCGTCGGTACCGGTTGCCATACCAACATCTATAGCAGTCGTTACGGGTAGTTGGAGCCCTCAGAAATTCGATAACTGGTCTAACTGCAATGCTTCGATATCTTCTTTGGATTGTGGAGGTCAGATGGCAGCCGCTTCACGGAAGTCTATCGAAGTACAGCCAAATCTGCAGTTGGACTGGAAAAGCGGACCCGAGACTCCAAATTGAAAGCTTCGGATACGAGTGGCATTGACGCTACAGATGAAGAAGACCTATACCTTTACGAATATTTGTACGTTGCTAACCGTTGCTTCTGTACTACATGCTTACCGCAGCCAAATCTACAGGCTGACTTAAATAACCCATACCTAAGTATGATTCCCGAGGAGGGGTGCGAGGGATATGTCGCGATAGACAACCTCACCTTCGGCCTAGCACATCGACCCACGGAATCGACATCGGCGTGCTTTTTAGTCGGTTCGAATACGACATAACCTCCCCCTCCGGCTTCGGAGGAGGAGGGGGTATCCGTGGGGACTTCTCGCACGTAAAAAAAAACCTAAGTATGATTAAATTGCTGGATGAAAGGTAAATTGCTGGTGGTGGTGAAAAACAACCTGCACTCATTTCAAGTCATCGGTTTACCGGTACAGATATTAATCAGCTTAGGGCTATGCAAAATGATATACAGCTCATGCTATTTTTGGTAATGTGCGCTGTTCGTCTATTCGATCGTATTGTTTGCGGGCCTAAGGCTATTTCTCCGTTCTTTGTTGAAATCGGTTTAGTAGTATCACAATTATGGACTTCCGTGGTATATAGTAGAGTAGTATAAAAGAATAGAGTGCAGTATAGTAGACATAAATATAATTACAGAATAAAATTCCATGTGACTAGAACACTGACTAGTCTCATCTGTGGTGTTAATAAATAATTATAAACCTTAGAATGTAGTATTGTTGTCGGCCATTTCTGACAGATATTTTATTTATAAATCACAATTTAGAATAATACTTCCCCAGAAGTGGTATTAATCGGAAAACTCAGAGGCTTCATGAAGAATCGAATCGAAAAAGAAATTTTGCATGCTCAATTTTCAAATCGATTAAAATAAGAATTAATCGTTGAAAAATTAATTGAATCCCTCCATTGTGAGGAAGTGTTTCAGTTGTTTTGTTGTCTTCATTTAGACAGTATCAGACATGCGTTTGCAAGTATTGTTAAAAACTGAGATTTTAAGTATGAAGTCATTTAACAGGTGCAAAATATTGTGAAATACATAACTGTCCATGAAACTATCGAATGGATTAACGATATTTGAACTGAAAACATTTGATTCGCTTTCACATCTAATTAAATGCACGAAACAAGCTAGAATTATGTGATTCAGGAACCAGTATTTTAAAAGAAACACATAACTACAATTTATTTATTTTATTTTATTAATTTAATTATAGTTAATTAAAACGGTACATGACCAATTACAATAATTAACTTAAGCTAAATTGCATAAAATATCTAAAATTTCTAAATTTGTATAGAAGACATCCTTGCGTACTTACTCTCGCAGAACGTCAGACATACACGCATAACTTCCTTCCATTCATCTGCAAACACGTCAGTCAGGGTACGCTGACAGGAGTTCATTAAGTACTTTCAGCGTTCGACACAATTATATCTTAACAAAGTTTCCCGAAATTTCGAAATTGCACTATTATAAATAGAGCTTATAAATACCTATTGTTATATTACTCATTTGTATTAGAGCCGGCTAGAATAATACTAGAATACAGACTGAGTACCTACACCTACAACCCGAAGACCTCACACGTCGTTCTACTAAAAATCCATACTAATATAACACATAGGAAAGTGTGTGTTGTTTGTTCGTCTTTTAGGGAAAAACGGAACGACGAACTGACGTGATTTTTTTAAGTGGAGATAGTTGAAGGGATGGAGAGTGACATAGGCTAATTCGTGTCTTTTTCAAACCCCCCACTTCCCTATAATGGGGGATGGAAGTTTGTATGGAGTATTCCGTCATTTTCAAGCTAGAAAGCTAAAAATTGGTATGCAGACTATTTGTGACTGACTTTTTTTTATCGAAATCTGCCAGCACCAATCCCTCAAAGGGAAGGTGAAATAGTATACGGGACTTTTCGCAGTTTGGTCGCGATAACCGACATCTATGCGGGCAGAGCCACGGGCAAAAGCTAGTACAATAGTAAATAGGAAGAAACACAACATATGTCTAGCATGCCATAGTCCATCATGGGCAATTGTGTACTTTGTTGACGAGAAGGGTGTCTGCATACAGGCACTGGTGACCGCTTAACACTCCTTGGGTATAATAAACTCTCTGTAGGTCACATAGAGTACCCAGCATTAGCATTGTGATATAACTGTTATCCATTGTTCCAAAGAAATACTAGCATTCGGTAAAGAAATAAAAGTCACAAAGATTTTCCTTGAGTTGGTCCTTGGTCGTGACAGAGACGAATGATCTATTAGGTGATTAGTAAAAAAAAATCGTCTCAAAACTTGTCTGTCACTATCTTTAGGCTTTAATTCGCTTAAGAGGGTTCTAGGGCTTAATGGTGTGACAAAGGAAAAAGTCACCGAACTGCCGGAACTGTACTCTGGACTATTTATAAGCAACCGGAATTAGCGTACTGATGGATAAGTGATTCTATTAAGGTTTAATAACCTCACGACAATTTAGGTAGGTTTTGTTTTGACAGACTTGAATCCTTCATCTAGGCGGCCTCGCAATATACTTGTCACTCTTTCATCGCAGATGCTACGTGATTTGTTCCTGTCATCGGTAACCCGTTTTAATAAGGCGCACCCGAGGGATAAACTCGCCTCAACACATATTGGTTTTCCAGGAGAAAAACACAGGATTTACGTGGCCGAACATCTTTCTCCAGAGACCAAGGAAGTACACAGTGCAGCGCGGAAATTTTGTAAAGACAATAATTTCAAGTTTGTGTGGGTTCGTTTCGGCCGAGTATACATTCGTAAGGACGAACAGAGTTCTGCTCAGCATATTAAGACCATTGATTGTCTGGATCGCCTATTGTGAATTTGTAGTTTATCTATCTAACTATTACTTTTTGTAAAATGCTAATAACCTCATTAATTATGATTAGTATGTATTATCAGAATATTAACAGAATGCGCAGTAAATTGCCGCAATTTTATCAGAATGTATTAAACAGTAACTATGATATTATATGTCTAACGGAGACTAATTTAAATGCTGGCGTTTTTGATGGAGAAGTTGTTGACTCTCGTTATAACATTTTCAGAAGAGATCGAGATTGTTTTAATTCTTCAAAAACAGAGGGTGGAGGGGTGCTCGTGGCTGTGAAGAAGTCTCTCCGAGCACTTCGACAGTCATGTTGGGAAAGCAGTCTGGAGGATATCTGGATAAGTGTTGTACCGGAGACTTGCAACGCTTCTAAAATTAATATCTGTGTATGCTATCTGCCTCCTGAATTAAATTATTCAGGGAGGGATAAAATTTACTCCAATATTCAGAGAGTGCTGTTGAATCACTGTCACGGCGATAAAAACATAATCGTGGGAGACTTCAACACACCCGAGTATTCTCCTCTCTCTCTTGACCCTGATGAGCCATCACGTCCCTCTGAAAGTAAGAGGCTTCTCCTCCTACTTGAACTCTTTTCACTCTGTAATTTAAAACAAAGTAATTGTATTCCCAATGATAAGGGCCGTTACCTTGATTTGGTGCTCTCGTCTGATGAGTCTCTGCAGGTTTCCGAGGCCGATGTTCTTAGTTTAAAAGATAAACATCACCCTGCTTTAGAATTTGAGATACCCTCGACGTGCAAAAGGTCACTTAATTTAAAACGCAATAATGACAAAAGATTGAACTTTGCTAGATGTAACTATGAGAGCGTACAGTCTGACTTAGATGCGACAGAGTGGCACGAGCTCCTATCAAGCCCTGACATAGATGTATGTGTTGACCTTTTTTACTGGAAGCTTTTTGAAATCATCAATAAACATACCCCTTACACAACAATAAAATCGAACAGATATCCCGTTTGGTACAGCAAACCTCTAATAAAGTGTATTAGGGAGAAGAACAAATACCATAAATTGTTTAAGAAATTCAATAACCCACGTGACTATGATGTCTTCTCCCTGTTACGTACTAGAGCCAAGAAAATGATTGATCAGTGTTATGGGAATTACGTCGCGTCAATCGAAGGGTCTTTAACGGATAATGTAAAGGGTTTTTGGAAGTTTGTTAATAACAGGAAGGGACGTGTCTCAATTCCAAATATAATGCACTTTGAAAGATGTTCCTCTTCAACTGGATCGGGTGTTTGTGAGCTTTTTTCACAATATTTTGCCTCAGTGTTTGATTCCAATCAAACTTCTTCTGTCATATCTAGTGACAACCTTAAGTCGGTTGAGAACAATAATCTGGACCCCATTCTTTATATAAATATAGCCGACAACGACATTTTCACGAAGATCAAACAGCTCGATGCCGGCAAAGGGGCAGGTCCTGACCAGATACCCCCTTCTTTTGTCAAGCATTGCGGTCGAGGGTTGTGCGCGCCTTTGGGAATGATATTTAATAAATCCCTCATAAATGGAACCTTCCCCTCGCGATGGAAAATAGCCCACGTTGTTCCCATTTTTAAGGGGGGCGACAGGTCTCGGTGCGAAAATTATAGACCCATAAGTATTCTGTCCTGTTTTGCAAAGATCTTCGAATCTCTAGTATATACGCAGCTGTACAACCATTTTAGGCCCGTAATATCGGAAAATCAACACGGTTTCGTAAAGGGAAGGTCAACAATAACTAACCTTTTAGTTTACAAAAACTACCTGTGTAGGAGCTTTGCTGCAGGGGGGCAGGTCGACTCAATCTATACAGACTTCGCCAAGGCCTTTGACAAGGTTAATCATAGATTACTTTGCAGTAAACTCGCTGCGCATGGTGTGCACGGCAGTCTTTTTCGTTGGTTATCCTCTTATTTGATTAACAGAAGTCAGTTGGTGGCCTTGAAAGGATATATTTCTTCTCCCGCAGGTGTGCCGTTCGGGGTACCTCAAGGGTCACATTTGGGGCCGTTGTTATTTATAGTATTCGTTAACGATCTCGTAAAGAATATATCTTGTGAATTTCTTTTATACGCTGACGACTTAAAAATTTATAAAGCGATAACCTCTCTTGATGACTGCAAACTCTTGCAGAGTGATCTCAAAGCTGTCTCTCAGTGGTGTAAAAGTAATTTGATGTCCCTTAACATTGCCAAATGTTCAGTCCTTACTTTCACTAATAAGCGTCATGGGATCGTTAACGATTACACGATTGACGGTCAAGTCCTTAGGAGATCCAATGTCATTAAAGATCTTGGAATTATTTTCGATAATAAACTCAGCTTTCGGGACCATTACCATCACGTAGTGATGAAATCTAATCAACTTATTGGTTTTATTCTGAGGACTACTAAGGAATTTAAAGGTGCTCGCTCTTTTCTCTGCCTGTACTACACACTCGTGAGAAGCATATTGGAATACGGCTGCCCAATATGGTCTCCACATTACAATGTACACATTGACAATATAGAAAGGGTGCAGAGAAGGTGTCTGCGGATATTGTGCTGCCGTCAACACCTGGGGCGCAACATCATCGATTACGATGCGCGTCTGATTAGATTTAACGTGCAAAAGTTGGAATTGCGCAGGCGGTACTTTGATTTTACTTGCATTTATAAAATAATACATTCTATACTTGATGTACCTAATTTGCTTGCTCAATTAACCTTTAATATCAGATATAGCGCTCGTAGATCCAACCAAACGGGACTCTTTGCCTTACAAGTCTATAAAAATAATACTTCGTTTTACAACCCCATAGTTCGGATGGCTCGTCAGTGCAACGAAATCGCCAGGGATAATCCAGCCTTCGATATTTTTATTCCTAAGCTAACTTTATTTATTAGAACGGTTAAAAACTTCTATTCCATCCGTAATTATGAACTCCATCATGTTTAATGTGTCAAAAATGAAAAATGTAAGATTGTAAACTAGCTTTATTTTGTCAGAAACTCCTTCATCTTGATTCCTTTGTACATGCGTTCTTGTGGAATGCAACCTGGACTGTAATCCTATTGCTTCGTAGTATTATTATTTTCTTATTGGTTGTAATCTGTTACGTGTGATAAATAAATAAATAAATAAAAGACTGACTATCAAAGCTATTTTGCATTATTTATACCCAAACAAATTGAAAACACGCGTTTTGAAAACGCAGTGTTATTGATTCGCGTCCAAAGTTATGATGTAATACTACAGTATTTGTAATAAGTACACGCAGATTTCAGAGAGAATTAAAATTTGTTTGTATTTTTAGTTATGTTAGATACCATTCCTACTTGTTGAAGTCACGCGTCGTTGAGTCTGGTTATATAATTTTTATGTTTTTATTACATACGATTACCTGGCATAAGCGTAACATTGCTAACACACGTACCTACCTACATACCTAGCACAGAAAGTAACGCCGTTATGAGATAACATATCTGTGCAACGAACGTAAGTACTCGTATTACTGTGATAACGCGGGAAAAATCGTTTTATATTTCATTTGGTTTTTTATCTGTTAGTTGCTTTTTATTTATTTGTGATTGCGTAATGTTGCCTAACTTGCCTTACTTTGCTACACTAAAATAATTCTCTTTCAGCACAAGTCATGTTGAATTTTCGTCTTGTTACAATTAAAGGGTGTCAAAAAGCATTTGATGAGGCTTCAAGCTGAGGGCCACCAGGGCTGGAACCGGAGTCAGCTTATTATTTTAGCGACTGCAGTATGATCTACCAACCATGGGAGAATAACCTGCCCCAGAAACTCGCAGGTGGAGTTGACATGACATGGGCCTAATTGCCGAATGTGTTATGCATTAACGGATACCTACGAATCACAAACAATACAAAGAGTGTTTATATATATATGTATAGCTGGGTTTCACGCCATCATACGTAAAAGATGCGCTTCTATCATGCGCAGGGTGCGCAATAGGGTGTGCTCCACCAATATTCTTAACACTGTGGCAGACCGGTGGGACAGCCCTGCGTGGGGACAATGGCTCCCTTTAGACACAGTCTTTCGCGAAGGAAAACTGCATTCGCGTGTGAAAGCATCGCGATACGTCGCTCGTTTTTAGGAGTGTCCAGGATTACGCGGCAGAATGAACGCACGCATAACCGCGCGATTGTGGGAGAAAGAGAAAGAAAGAAAATGCGTTCAGCGTTTCTCTACAAACTGTCGTGCACGCGCAATCGCTTCTTGTGTTTCGCCTGGTCTATACCATGTGGAAGATTTTATGAATTTTGAACTTCAAAAGATAATCGCGCACGATTATACGTACGAGTATTCCGCCGCGCGATTCTGGGCACTCAAGAACGCGTGATTGCGTGACCGTGTAAAGGTGGCTATTGGTTGGGGCTACATAAACCTGTGACGCAGTGGTCGTCCTAGCTTAAATTCATAAAGAAATCTATAATTATAATTACTGACACTTGTTTCTAAGATTTACGTACACTTACAGAATGGATCGTTGTCCGAGTAAATAAATATATTAAAAATATATGTAGGTACAGACGTCCCATAATATTTATGATTATGATACCTCAGATGATACTAGATATTTTATACGAGCGGATTATTGACGTGTAACGACGTTGTAACGATATGATAAGTACATGACACTTGGAGAAATTACTTTACACGTCTTCATTTAGAGTCGAAATTGTTTAAAATTAGATTTTAATTTAATAATACACAGTCATGCGTAGCCGACATGTGATGTTTCTCTAGAAATTCTCGTTATCTACTTTGAATTAGGAAAAGTGGCAACGTGACTTTGTTTTAGGTATATTTGAAGACAGGTGCATTATTTTACTAGACCAAGTATTTCAATTAGTAGATATAGAAGATAAAACTGGTATAATTCTAAACTAATTTAACCTTTTCGGCTAACAAGCACGTGCGTAGTTACGTTAGGTTTAGTCAAGCTTAGTAAGAGTTCAGTTTAGATTTTAACTTCTTCATCCGCCAATCCCGTCAATTCTAGTTTCTGAAGTTTGCAATTTAAAACCTAGATACTAAGTATGAAAACTTCTTTAGCGGCGTTGGATGGGTAAAGTGTTAAGCTCGCGTCAGGATCACGTGTTAAACTCGCGTCAGGATCACGTAACCTTTGACCCGTAACCTACCTAGCTACAGAGTGTTTATTTTGCTAGGTACACTAAGAAGCTTCGTAGCTTACCGGTTAGCGCTTCTACTGTAAGTCCTTATGGTTTCAGATAGTACCGGGTTTGAACCTGGGCTTCTGACACCTTTTGTGATATATTTTTCTTTTTGTAATTTATTATCTACTTTTTGTGATTATTTGTTCCTTTTGTAATTTATTAATTTCTTCTGACAGAAAATTAGTGATAGGTTCTATGATTGGTGCTATATTATAGGTATGGTATGGTATGGTATGTTCTTTTTATCTTTTTCTCTGTATATAACAAAGAAAGAAAGAAAGAAAAGTTTTCTCTTCTGCCGGCACTCCCGGAGTGCAACCCGTCTTTTTGAAGTGAGAACTTCTTTAGCGGCGTAGGATGGGTAAAAAGTGTTAAACTCGCGTCAGGTTCACGTGACCTACTCGCGTCAGGATCACGTGACCTTTGACCCGAAACCGACGACTTTGTAGGAAGACATGACGTTATACAACATTCCTAGCTACAGAGTGTTTATTTTGTAGGTATGGTAAGAAGCTTTGTAGCTTAGCGGTAATCGTTTCGACTATAAGTCCTTTTGGTTTCAGATAGTACCGGGTTCGAACCTGGGCTTCTGACACTTTTTGTGTTATATTACAGTCAAGTACCTACCTATAACATAGATACAGGTACATTTTAAAATCAGATTACTTACGTGTTGGTAGGCAACTTACTGTAAGCATTATATTTCAGGGATAGTGATATGAACAAACAAACATTTAATATTTTATATCACTAAGGCTAAATTTTAATGAGGTGATACCGTGTTTACCGTTATATGCGGATCTGGTGATAGTGTGATGTGATAAGCCTATAATATTATATTCGAAGTTGCTTGTGTCTTTGTTCTTAATTTTTACTATTACTTTGTTATTTACTTTGCTACTTTGTTATTAATTTTACTATTTAATTACCATGGTTACGTACTAAATAACAATTCTGTTACAATTTTTATCGCTAAATGCTTTGTTTTCTTTTTTTGTTAGAAAGGTCTTGGTCAGATTTCAAATCTTTGTTTTGATCGCAATAGGTTGAATAGAACCAGCCAAAAATCTGCTAAAACCTACATACACGTGGGTGGAGCCGCGGTCATAGGCTAGTTAATTATTAAGCGAAGAAAATAAATCCATTTTAACTATAGGAAAATACCCAATAATATGGAATAGCGATACCAACTAATTCTAGGTACTTACTACTTGAAGTTTTTATCATTGCTGAGACAAGTACCTATTGAAAGTAATGCTTCTTACCTTACCAGCCGTTAAACGATAACCAATCTATCTTTTGAAATTCAAGTACCCACCCATATAGAAAGGTACCTCCTACTCTAACAATACAGAGTACCGGGCCATAACCTCGTGGCAGCCATTGGGGTTCCCACCCCGATGGCTGCGTCTGGCTCAGCGCTATGGTTGCAGAGGTCATTGTGGCAGCCCTAGTGGTGGGAGTTCTCTCGCTCAGCACGTTGCTCACAGTGATAGGACAGAGCACGAGCGCGTGGGCTACCGCCACCTCCTTCTGCAAGCAAGTACTAGTAAGCAAGTACGATGTTTATAGAAATGCATAGGTCTATACTACTTACTGGAAGTGACACTCATTTCTAGATATCATCAATTCCAATCTCTTATCTTGGTAAAAACATGTGCCTGTTGAATGTAACGCCACACAACGCGTCGTTATGTGATAACGAGTCTGCCTAACGAATGTACTCTACTCTAGTGGTAGTGTGGGGAAAATCTTACCACAGAAAAGCCATATTTTAAATATGTAACCTAAATCACTGGTAGGTAGTTCTGTGCACTGTAGACGTCGGGGTACTCACGACGTCTACTCGTCACATCTACTTTGCCACATTTTCTGGTACCCTTATCTAGTAGAAAAAAAGAAAAACCGAATCTTCTTATTTTAATATTGGATGTTGATGACGTTGCTGGATGTTTCATCAAAAAAAAAAAAAAGACGGGTTGCACTCTGGGAGTGCCGGCAGAAGTGAAAACATTTTCTTTTTTTCTTTCTTCGTTATATACATAGAAAAAGATAAAAAAGAACATACCATACCATACCTATAATATAGCGCTAATCATAGAACCTATCACTTATTTTCTGCTAATTTTCTGTCAGAAGAAATTAATTAATTATGAAAAGAAAAAATAAACACAAATAGCAATAAATTACAGAAAGAAAAAATAATCATAAAAAGTAATAAATTACAAAAAGAAAAAATAATCACAAAAAGTTTCAGAAGGCCAGGTGGTTTGAACCCGATACTATCTGAAACTATAAGGATTTACAGTCGAAGTGCTTACCGTTTAACCTACGACGCTATCTATGGTTAATTGCAAAATAGATAGTCTTTACCTAATCTTGTATGACGTCAGTCGTCGGTTACGGTGCAAAGGTCAACTAATCCTGACGCTTTCTTAACATTTTACACCCATCCAACGCCGCTAAAGAAGTTTTCACTTCAATAATGACGATCCATTCTTAAGAAATGCTCCAGCAAACTTCCCCCTTTTACTTCATCTGTTTTTTATTTTTTCTAATGGGCCTTGTTTTTTTATTTGCAAAAATCTATCAGGAATCATATCCTAGATGTTTGAATTTCCTCTAGACCGGAGCTGACAAACCGACATAAATACGGACAACAGCAGAATCTGCCAGCTTGTCGAAATGGAGACTCTCGTTCGCTTCGCTCACTTTGTCAATTATGCATTCGTTCTGTTGATATTTACAAAATGGAAAAATCGAGGTACGGGTGTTACCTATTTGAAATTGGCAAACGAGTAATTCTTGTAAGCGAGAAGACAGAAAGTTGTATTGTACTTTTGAGCTCGGTGTATTTTTACGGGAGGTACTGCTATTTGTACCCAACAAAAAATTATTAAATCAAATTATTTAATTAAATTATTACTGTATTGTATTATTCTGAATGTTGTTTAAGACTATTTTAAATAACATGATTAACGATTACAATCTGTCCGTTTTTACAAACTTTCATATTGTCAATCTGTGGACATTAGTATGCTTACCAATTTATTAGTTTATAGGTAGCTATTTTGTGTAGAATTTTAACATGTAACTGTTTTTTTGTTTCAAAGAAATAAAAAAGTAAAATAAAATAAAACCCTGAGAGAAAAGTGGGGGTCTTTCCGTTTCTGGAAAACAAATAACAAAAGATTGTTTTTATATCAATGCTATTACAATGGCACACATTACTTTTGGCGAACGGATTTGTATTATACTTGGTACAGAGATAAATTGTGTTCTGGGTTAGGATATAGGTTCATTTTTATTCCGGGAATACGTGCTCGTGGGTACCAGGAATATGATCAATCAAACGTTCACCGTTCACGTGCGCGGAGCCTCGGGCGATTACTAGTAAAGAAGTAATAAATGTATACCTAATGATTAACGTTAGCAAAATGGTACCTCCAAACTCTACAAGATGGCGTTAATTTATCAACAAGATTATTCATTTAATCACTTTATCATTGTTAAATTATGTGCTTATCTGTGTACAATGTAATGCCGCGCCGTGCGTCGTTATACGATAACGAAGCTGGCTAACGAATATAATATTCTGATAGTATGGAAAAATCTAACGACGGAGAAAATATCATTTTAATATGGAATATAATTACTAATAAATCGATAATTATAAAATGGGGAATTCTAGTTTACATACCTAATTGCATTAGTAATTGCTATTATCTATTGAGTACCTACGTGTTAATTGGGATGTATTAGTGTGATTTTATACACGTCGATGGTTTTAAACTAAGTAGATTGCGGTGATGTTATAGCGGGACTAAAAACCCTTCTTGCAATCCCTGGACGAAATGGTTACGCCTTCAGCCTTGAGTGGACGGTTGCTTGTCCAAACGGACCTTGCAAGACGATTGCGGAGTAGGTACATTGCTGGCTTCGTAACCAATACCTGCCGCTCTGTGAGCAAATTTCCCGGCCGGCCGGAAAAACTGTACGGAATTATGGTCATCCTCATGGACGGATTTCGTTTTTTTGAAGGGAAAACTTCTTTAGCGGCGTTGGATGGGTGTAAAATGTTAAGGAAGCATCAGAATTAGTTGACCTTTGAACCGTAACCGACGACTGACGTCATACAAGATTGGTACAGACTATCTATTTTGCAATTTACAGTAGATAGCGTCGTAGCTTAAACGGTAAGCACTTCGACTGTAAGTCCTTATAGTTTCAGATAGTATCGGGTTCAAACCACCTGGCCTTCAAGGATTTGTGATTGTTTTTTCTTATTATAATTTATTACTTTTGGTGATTATTTTGTCTTTTTGTAATTTATTACTTTTTATGATTATTTTTTCTTTCTGTAATTTATAATTTTTTGTGATTATTTTTTCTTTTCATAATTTATTAATTTCTTCTGACAGAAAATTAGCAGAAAATAAGTGATAGGTTCTATGATTAGCGCTATATTATAGGTATGGTATGGTATGTTCTTTTTTATCTTTTTCTATGTATATAACGAAGAAAGAAAAAAAGAAAATGTTTTCACTTCTGCCGGCACTCCCAGAGTGCAACCCGTCTTTTTTTTATATAGGATACGTCAATTTGACTTCACCTCGCCTGACGGTAAGCTAATACATACTATCTACTTGTCCTAGTGTAAATTTATTGGTGTACAATAAAGAATTAAGTATCTATCTATCTATCTATCTAAGCTAATTTTAGATTGGTGCAACATCTATTGTGTGATTTTCCATCCTAAAATTGATGAAAGATGATGACAAGGTTACAAAGGTAGTTGAACCTTTGTAACCTTGTCATCATCTTTCGCCTGATGAGAAGTTGAATACGTTTCGAAGATGTTGTGAACTCGTTAAAAATATCAGTATCTAAAAATATCGATCGCGACTTATTGCATATTCTAATTTCGTATCACACGAGTAACAATTTTGTGTTTCCCATACCTACCCAGAAACCTTTGAATCCTTGAGTAAGGCACATGATGAAATTAGTAAGCTGAACACTTTTCTAAAGCAGCTAAATTTCATTGCTAATATGTCAATCAATATTCTTAAACTGTCCAAATTCAACATCGTGATTAGGTACATGTCTGAACTCGCACAAGCAATAACAATAGTTTAGGAAAACTGCCAAAAATAGGTGGATAAGTAACAAAAACTAGATGGATAAGTACCTATTGGATCTAAAATGTATTTAGCTTTTAGATCTGAACCTTACGTTGACAGGAGTGATTTTTCTAGATAAAATTACCCTATAGCTCAAAGACTGTCTCGTAAGATTGTGACATTAATATAAGATTAGTGTTGTTAATCAGTTACACTCTCAAATCTGACCTTCAATAACCTCGCGCCTTGAGCAACATGTCTGGCTACTTAAGTTGGTTACTCAGAAATAGAAACTGATCAATCATGTTGTGTTCTTTGGTCGTTGTTAGCCTTGTTTTAATTTATTTAATAGACAACTAATTTTGGTTCAAACTGTTATCGATATCTAACTTCCTGCTCTTGTCACCGCCGGTGTGCCAGCTGTGCTTGAACCAAACGGTTTGGCGCGCGACGATGGCAATAGACCGGATGGTATGTCATTAATGCCTTGGAAAATGGGTAGGACTCTGGTATGGGACGCAACTTGCATCGAGACCATTGCCCCTACCCATTTACCTGGCACGACTGGCTGTGCTGGTGCTGCTGCAGCTTCTGCAGAGGCTCTTAAGCGGCGCAAACACTCCAATCTCATTGGAGATTATGAATTTGTGCCTATTGGAGTCGAAACGTTTGGGCTTTGGGGTCTGAGCGCCCGCAATCTCTTCAGGGAGATTGCGAAGCGTATGGTCGACGCTTCTCGTGACCAGAAGGCTGGCCTCTTTTTAGATCAGAGATTAAGCATTGCCATACAACCTGGCAAAGCTGCCAGTCTTCTGGGAACACTTCCACAAGCGGCATGCGATGTGGATGAATTCCACAACGCATTTTAACTTTTAGTTTTCTTTTTTAGTATTGTGTAAGTAATTATTTAGAAATGTAGTTTCAATCTCATAACCATTGTTATGTGAATATTTCTAATTGTTTGAATAAAAACTTCTTGCTAATATCATTGTTAATTAATAATTCCATTTGGTTTGGTTCACCCCCTTGTTACGTAGGACCGAATGTGATAATTGGTGAAAATGGACGTACCAAATGATATTCGTCACTCTTTCTTATAAAAAACGGCTGAAAACAACGGAATGGAATTTGGCACAAAGATAGATTTATGAACTTGAATAGCACACAGACAACCTGTAATGCTAAGGAATAAAAGGAATTCTAAGCAAGGCATTATCTTAGGAAGCAGTTGGTTACAAGGGAAGAGGAAGGTTTAAGAGAACATGAATGTTTGAATGTTTGAATGAATGTCTGTCTGTTTAAAGATTACAATATATATATATATATTGACTGATAAATGATGAGGTACTTTTACTTTTACTACAAAATTACAATACAATTTAAGATTTAATAATTAGGATAATGCCATAAGTAACAATTTAAAGATGAGTTTTAGGTTTTGTAAAGTATCTTCTATAGTTCTCGTTTAGTTATTGGTTTTTCTATAGTAATCTCTTTAGATTGCGATCATACGGTGATTCGGAAGATTGTTAAGAATTGCTATTGGTACGCTTTACCGCATAGGATAAAAATACTACCATACTTATTATAGATATCATAATATACACATGTATATCCATACTAATAATATAAATGTGAAAGTAACTCTGTCTGTCTGTCTGTATGTTACACTTTCACGCCTAAACTACTGAAGCAATTTTGATGAAATTTGGTATACCAAATAAGACCTTGAGAAAGGACATAGGGTGTTTCTATGTATATTATGTATGTAAGTATATACAAAAAAAAGTATCTTAATATGTTTATCCGCATTCTAGATTCCATAACACAAGCTAGTTGAGCTATGCTTACCATGGGTCTAGATGGCGTTGTGTGAAAAGTTGTGGAATATTTATTTATTTAAGATGACGCCTGTGGCTCTGCACAAGGCTTTTATGTACCCTAGAACGCTTACCTATTTCAAAAAAATAAATCAGTCATTTCAAACAGGTAGATTACTCAATTTTATTTTTATAAGATTTCGTATGTTTTGCAATCACATGCGTCAAAGAAGTGATTTTACTGAAGCGTGCCCATGAAAATCATTCAAAATTTTCCGTCCAATGTTTGTAATAGTTTGTAATGCATACAAAATGTCAAGTCTGACCAGTCGTTACAAGTATTACCCATTCACAAGCATGACGCATATACTTACCAACCACAATAGATTTGTATCGTTGGTTAATATAAAATACTCGATTGTATCTAAGTAAGATTTATTTATTGTAATCAAAGATCACGACACCACTTAAACCTATAGAACTGTTTGACAATCAAAATAAGATATAAATCCATACTAATATTATAAATGCGAAAGTAACTCTGTCTGTCTGTCTGTCTGTCTGTCTGTCTGTCTGTCTGTCTGTCTGTATGTTACGCTTTCACGCCTAAACCGCTGACCCGATCTTGATGAAATTTGGAACAGAGGTATATTAGAGCTTGAGAACGGACATAGGCTACCTTTTATCACGAGAAAGGGGGTTTAAGGGGGGGAAATAGGGGATGAAAGTTTTTATGAAAGTTTGTCATTTCTGAAGATATCTAAATGAAATTTGGTACAGAGGTAGATTAGAGCTTAGGAACGGACATAGGCTACCTTTAATCGCGAAAAGGGGGGTGGAAGGGGGGGACTAGGGCCTTGGGAGGAAAGTTTGTCATTTTTGAAGATTTCTTGATGAAATTTGGTACAGAGATAGTTTAGAGCTTGGAAACGGAAGTAGGCTACCTTTTATCGCGAAAAGGGGGGTAGAAGGGGGGCAGACTAGGGCCTTGGTATGAAAATTTGTCATTTTTGAAGATTTCTTGATGAAATTTGGTACAGAGATAGTTTAGAGCTTGGGAACGAATATAAGCTACCTTCTATCGCGAAAAGGGGGGAAGAAGGGGGGGACCAGGGCCTTGGGATAAAAGTTTATCGTTTTAGAAGATTTCCTGATGAAATTTGGTACAGAGATAGTTTAGAGCTTGGGAACGGACATAGACTACCTTTTATCACAAAAAGGGGGGTGGTAGGGGGGGAGGACCAGAGCCTTGGGATAAAAGTTTATCGTTTTAGAAGATTTCCCGATGAAATTTGGTACAGAGATAGTTTAGAGCTTTGGAACGGACATAGACTACCTTTTATTGCGAAAAGGAGGGCAGAAGGGGGGGACCAGGGCCTTGGGATAAAAGTTTATCGTTTTAGAAGATTTCCCGATGAAATTTGGTACAGAGATAGTTTAGAGCTTGGGAATGGACATAGAATACCTTTTATTGCGAAAAGGGGGGTAGAAGGGGGGGGACTGGGCCCTTAGTATGAAAGATTGTCATTTTTGAAGATTTTTTGATAAAATTTGGTACAGAGATAGTTTAGAGCTTGGGAACGAACATAAGCTACCTTTTATCGCGAAAAGGGGAGTAGAAGGGGGGGGACCAGGGCCTTGGGATAAAAGTTTATCGTTTTAGAAGATTTCCCGATGAAATTTGGTACAGAGATAGTTTAGAGCTTGGGAATGGACATAGAATACCTTTTATTGCGAAAAGGGGGGTAGAAGGGGGGGGACTGGGGCCTTGGGAGGAAAGTATGTCATTTTTGAAGATTTCTTGATTAAATTTGGTACAGAGATAGTTTAGAGCTTGGAAACCGATATAGGCTACCTTTTATCGCGAAAAGGGGGGTAGAAGGGGGGCGGACTAGGGCCTTAGTATGAAAGTTTGTCATTTTTGAAGATTTCTTGATGAAATTTGGTACAGAGATAGTTTAGAGCTTGGGAACGGACATAGGCTACCTTTTATCACAAAAAGGTGGGTAGAAGGGGGGGACTAAGGCCTTAGAATGAAAGTATGTCATTTTTGAAGATTGCCTGATGAAATTTGGTACAACGATAGTTTAGAGCTTGGGAACGAACATAGGCATTGAAGCTTAGGAACGAACATAGGCTACCTATTGACGCGAAAATGGAGGCATAGGGGGGGAGGGGGTAATAAGGGATTAAAGTTTGACAGTTTTGAACATGATGAAATTTTAGTACAGGGATTAATTAGAGCTTGGTAACGGACATATGCTACCTTTGATCGCGAATAATGTGGTAAAAGGGGGGGGGGGGGGATAAGGACTAGATAGTAAATATGAAAGTTTGTCATTTTTGATGATATCCTGGTGAAATTTGGTACAGAGATGGATTAGAGCGCGAAAATGGACATAGGCTACCTTTTATTGCGAAAAAGGGAGTTGAAGGGGTGGAATAGGGCAAGGGTATGTAAGTTTGACAATTTTGAAGATATCTTGATGAAATTGGTATAGAGATGGATTAGAGGTTTGAAATGGACAAAGGCTACCTCTTATCGCGAAAAAAGGGATAGAAGGGGGAGGGGGAGGGGGGAGGGGGAGGGGGGAGGGGAATAGGGCGTTGGGATTAAAGTTTCTAATTATTCAATGGCACAAAAAAGGGGGTGAATATGGCATAAATAGTAAGAATTTATTTTAAGATGTCCTCATGAAATATGGTACAAAGGTGAATTAGAGCTTCGGAACGGACATAGTCGAGTAGCGAACCAAATATAGAAGCGAGTGGAGAGGCGAGTAGAGATTGTTATAGGGACGAGTGGATAGGCGTGTAAAGATTGGAAGTCGAATAGTGTCGACTACAGGGGCGAGTAGATATGCGACTAGAGAGCAAGTGGAGAGGCGAGTATAGAATCAAATAGAATGCTGTAAAGGCGAATAGGGAGGCGAGTGGCAAGATGAATGTAGTGGCGAGTAGAGATCGAATAGAGAGTTGAGTAGAGGTGCGAGTAGATAGGGAAGTGTGGAGAGTCAAGTAGACAGGCGAAAAGAAAATCGAATGGATGGGCAAGTAGAGAGGCCAATGGAAAGGCGAGTAGAGAGGAGAACAGAGAAGTCAGTAGAGAGTCAAGTATAAATTCAAATACAGAGGCGAGTAGAAAGTCGAGTAGAGAGTCGAATATAGAGGCGAGTAGAAAGTCGAGAACAGAGGTGAATACATAGTCGAGGACAAAGTTGAGTAGAGAGGCGAATTTAATGCTCAATAGCGTCGGATCAACACTAAACGATAACCGACATTCACGCGGGCGGAGCCGCGGGCAACAGCTAGTAAGTTATAATCTGATTAATTGATTACTTACCTAATCATCAGCATTATGTTATAATAATCTTATTATCACTAAATGGTGGTAGGCTGGAAGTTATCTCCCTACTATTATTAGTTACGATACATGTAATTAAAATATATAATAATTATAAGAGATTTTTGACGATAAATTATAGATATCTATCAATAACGTATTTCTTTGCTATAGCGTGCATCTATATAGCTATGTATTTGCAAATTTTGTTGGTCTGTCTATGTTTCAAAAACTGTTCATACGGGGTCGGCAGCTCGAGGGTGACGCCCCTGGTGTTGCACACGTCCATAGGCCACGGTAACCACATTTCATCAAGTAGGCCGTGAACTTGTTTACCACCTAATGGATATAAAAAACTCAAAAAGTTCTGCATCGATTGAGCCCAAAATATAAGCCGCTTCAAAGATGCAGATGCAGATGGTGCTGCAATCCTGCAATCAGAAGACGGATTCTCTTAATACCTACAATATTTTCAAAATTCAATTTTAATCTTTGAAAATGTTATGAAACGTCAAAATTGTTAACCCTCTTTCATTGAAATCGTGATCGTTTTTGACAGGTCATTTGATTTTGACAGATCAAAACTAAGTTTTGAATACAGTTTTTATTACCAGAATTGGGCTGAAGGTAAAGAATGATTTACTTTTACGAATTAAGTGTATCATGCTGATAACGTTAGCGTACACTAAATTTTGATCTTATTCATACTAGCGTTAATACTAGTCACATCCGAAGATGATCAACTTGGAGTCTGAGGTCCCCTTGATTAGTATAACTGCGGATTTGGCAGAATTTCGAAATTTTCTGGAAAGCGACTACCAACTGATTCGGGTTGTGGACCCAAAGGCGATAGCATTGCAGTTAGACAAGTTGTTGTTGGACTTTATAGGACTCCAACTACCCGTAACGACTGCCATTGATGTTCGTATGGTAACCGGGACCGACGGCTTATCGTGCTCTCCGAGGCACGACCAATATAAATACCCATATTCAAGCACACAAATATTTGCGTTGAGCGGGGATCGAACTCGACCCTCCTGCGTAGCGGCTGCGTTAAATACTTTTATGACAGTCGTTAACGCATGTCAGATACGTCAAATCCCATACATTCGTCATTCTATTCCATCAAACGCCGGACAACGAATTGCCACTTGTCTAGAGGGGCTGTGTTTTTCCGAGGAGGGCCAGGCCGAGAGGAATGGCCCTGGGTCAGCCGGGGTGCGAGGGATATGTCGCGTGACAACCTCACCTTCGGCCTAGCACAACGACCCACAGAAGGCCAAGTGGTATAAAAAACTTGTTTTGTGCCCCTGTTTTTTATAATACATGTAACTAGAGTCTTGTTATATCTATAGCCTTCACATGAAAGTCTAAATACTATCTAGACCTTCATATAAAGGTTATAACCTTTATGGGAGAAATTGAGGCTAGCGATAAAACCGCCGCTGGCATAGGGCAGAATCTCAAAATCAGGTATTCGTGGGGATTTCCGGCACGTAAAAAAAGGGAATGTGTTCAGATTGATATTCCGAACCAAAAGCAAGGTGCAAAAATCTATAAGATCTAATCTTAGAAATCATTGAGTTAATACTACTGGTACTAATGTACGCGGATGTATAACCAGTTTTTGAATTACACAATAGGTAACATTGTGGTAGTTAGGTACTTATCTATATTCACGGTTATTGATTAGATACCTATATGTATACAGTTTAAATATCCTTTAAGTAATATAGCAAATAGTAACCAGGCTAAGATAAAAACATCGATTTCGTGTTAATAATAATGTTTTCAATAACATTTTTAATTACATTGTTTTCATTGACGTCTAAGCTTATGTGCTACAACGAGTCCTATTTTGAAATCTTTCCTAGAATGATTTTGAAGTAATTGCATTCAATATAATACATGTTTTATCTCAAGGATCTCTTTGACCTGTTACTCCCCCTGCTACACAAACACAAAGAGTTTACATAGTTATCTTTCGTAGAATAATTTTGTAGTGAATGCACACAATTTGCATGATATCAAGTGCATTTAATTTTATCATCTTTAAGTTCTTTTAACTGTGTTCTTTCTTCCCGTGGGAAATTGCTAATGATGATATTTCATGAAGTTTATTACGGACGAGTACCATCGTAAAATTATTAGCTCTTGTAAATTAATGTAAAGTAAAGAGACCTTCTTATACGATGCCGTTACAGAGGTTTCTTGAAGATTGAGCTCAAGAAATAGAATCTAATATCAGTTTAGTTCGTTCTAAATCTTCTTCTTCGTCCTAGCGTAAATCCCAGTCGCATTAGAAGCTTTTCAACTTGGAGTCTGGGGTCCGCTTTTTACCAGTCTAACTGCAGATTTGGCCAAACTTCGATATTTTTTGGGCAGCGACTGCCATCTCACAACCCAAAGAAAAGAAAAGCATTTGAAGACAGAACATCTTCGGATCAGCCCCAATAGACAAGTTGCAATTCGTATGGTAAAACAGAATGTATGTATGTACGGGGTTGACCTGTATGTCAATCCCGTACATTGATCAATCTATTCTATTCTACAAACGTATTGCCAGTTGTCTAGAGCGTGCCTTATTGTCATATTTAGATTCCTCCGAAGCTTCGAAGCTGGCATTATCCCTGTCACTTCGAGTCGGCCCATAAGAACAAAAAAAGACGGGTTGCACTTCGACAGAAGTGAAAACTTTTCTTTCTTTCTTTCTTCGTTATATACAGTGAAAAAGATAAAAGAACATACCATACCTATAATATAGAAACCATCACTAATTTTCTGTCAGAAGAACTTAATAAATTACACACAGAAAAAATAATCACAAAAAGTAATAAATTACAAAAAGAAAACACAAAAAGTATCAGAAGCCCAGGTTTGAACCCGGTACTATCTGAAACCATAAGGACTTACAGTCGAAGCGATTACCGCTAAGCTACGAATCTTCTAAGCGTATCTAACAAAATAAACACTCTTTAGCTAGGAATGGTGTGTGACGTCATGTCGTCCTACAAAGTCGCCGGTTACGAGTCAAAGGCCAAGTGATCCTGACGCGAGTAACAACTTTTACCTACCCAACGCCGCTAAAGCAGTTTTCAGTTCAAAAACGAAGAAAAAAACAATATTAATATTACGATACTTTATAAGAACTAAAAACAAAGACTGACAGGCATTTTATAATTTTATGGCCCACTTAATGTTCAGCAGTGAATGTACGAAGCCCCAGACAAAGCAAAGGAAAGGTAGGTATAACGACTTAGCTAGTGAAATATGTCGAGATAATAAAAATAAAGAATGGCAATAAAGCGCTGATTATTACGTTACATTTGATAAAGTAACGATAAATAACGATTTTATCAAGAATACGTACGTTGCTGAATAAAAAGTTTGTATTTTGTACTAAAAATATGTACATTATTTGATTCAAATATGCGATTAAAATCTGACAATAAATAAAATTCATTCTAACAATTTGAAGTAGTGGTAACAGTTACAACGTAGTGACGTTATTGGCCACAAAGCAAAGATGCATAAGGATGGATGCTGGAATTCACTAATTATGTAATTAGACTGGGTGCTGCAAAATGTCTCCAAGTAGTTCTCATAGCGAATTCTTAGTTGTCGAAAGCGAAGCAGTTATAATACCAGCTAGTATGGATCTAGATACTACTGTGTAGAATGTATCAGAATAGATACTTATTTTATCTTCGCCCTCCAGCTCTGAAGAAGTGGGGATAGTCGGGGTAGTCGCACTATCCAAAGCGGACATAATGATTCGAAGCCCAATCTAAGCGTTGGTGCACCTACTAAACAACGAGCTTGCCTCTCCAGGATGGGAGTTCAGACGGAAGTCGCTCCTGGATAAATCGACACATCCCAAGCCCAAAAGTGGACCCAATTAGGAAATCGCTATGAGGAGGAGGACGACCTAAATCAGTTGGGTTCCCAGAGATTTCATTTTCAAGTGACGTTCAGGCATAATTTCCTTTACAATTATAAATATATTTTGTGCTAATGGCCCACAACGAAAAAAGTTACATACGCCACCTACGAGACTAAAAACTGACCCACAAGGTCGTGCAAAAAATATTGTATTATGTCCGAAATCACTTTTTAATATCCTATGATTAAAAAGAGATTTTCCAGTGTAAAAAATGGTAACGTATTTATACACCGAATTGCAAAATCCCGGAGTTAGAAAAAATTTCGAATTTTTAAACCCCGAATGTACGAAATACCGAAGTACGATTTACCGAAATTCAAAATTCCGAATTTCAGAACCCCGAATGTTCAAAATCTCGAAAATTAAATTTTGACTCGTTACCGATGGTAGGTGTTCTTAAATTTTTGTAGGTACTTTTTACTATGGAGGTCTTTTTTTCATGTAGCTTCCATATCTTCATGTATTATCATAAGTAACCTAACACGAGGGGCATGGCGGAGATGTTCACATAACCTTCTAACCTATACGTACGCAGTATCCACCCCGCGCAATCCAACTTGAATAGATTAGGGTAGAAGGCAGCGGGAGTGGAGTGGAGCGGAGCTCCTGCCTTACCCTGCGTGGTTTATTTTTTATAACCGTATAAATAAAACTATCCAAATATCGAATTTTCGGAATTTTGAACTTTGGGATTTTGTAACATTCCGTCAAACGAACATTCGGGATTTTGAATTTCGGTCTTTCATACATCGTTATTATAACATTCGATATTATGAGCTTCGGGATTATGATATGTAACCTTAAGAATATTACCGGTATGGTTTACTATAAGCATAGGTATAATAAATATTTGTATATTATATGTTTAAAAGTAAAAAAGTTATGTGTTTGTGTGCACACACAGTGGTAATTTTTCAATTTGAAATTACCTACTGTCATTATGAGATTCACGAGACTCTATATCATTTAAAATGCCGGCAAGGATAAAACTAGTAGGTATAATACCAAGTTCAAGCTGTGGAATGAACTCCCTACTGTGATTTCCCAAACAACTACAATATGGGGTTCTTCAAAAAGGGTATTTAAATGTTTCTTCAGGGCTGGCGGCACGAGTGTAATGCCCCTGGTGTTGCATACGTCCATAGGCCACGATAACCACTTTCATCAGGAACATGAAAAGAACTGAAACAATAAAAGGGAACACATTGAACGATCATATATTATTAGTTTAGTAATTTTAATAAATAAAATTAATTTGGTTAAGGGATTAAGACGAATACCGGTGTTTATCGAAGTTGAAAATAGAAGGGTTTTAGGAGCTTGGATTAAAAAGGTAAAGATTGTGTAACGTTATTATAATAATATGCCTAAATGAATACATTAAGCTGAAATATATCTCATTATTTTGATTGATTGCGAAAACATAATCCGAAATTTGAACACCCGATGTACGTGCATGTTTGATTAATTGATGTGGTAGCTGATTTATTGTATAAAAAACGATAAATATATAAATAATAGGGGTTAAAGTATGAAATTGCCGATTTGTACTGACAAATTGAAATTCGTTTTCTTTTTTAATTTAACGTATTTATTTAATCAAAATAATTACCATTATTATCTATACATTGCTGCCATCTAGTAGGAAGGTCATTTATGCCTTTGCGATAGAACTCTGGTGATCTAGATTCGACAAACTGTGTGAAAGCATTTTGTACTGCCTCCTGAGAAGAAAACTTTTTATCACATAGAAAATTGTCCAAATCACGAAAAAAATGGTAGTCTGTTGGAGCAAGGTCTGGCGAATACGGAGGGTGACGGATAGTTTCTAATTGCAGTTCCTGTAGAGTTAAAACGGTTTCTCGTGCTGTATGAGGTCTCGCGTTATCATGGAGCAATAATGGTGAAGATCGATTCATGAGTCGGGGCTGTTTCACTGCTAGTTTTGCTATCATTGTTCGGAGTTCGGCACAGTAGACATCTGCCGTTATTGCTTGACCAGATCGTAGAAAGCTATAGTGAATAACACGATGCTGAGACCACCAAACAGTTACCATTACCTTTTTATTGGTAAGCTTTGCTTTAGGACACTGTTGTGGCGTTTCACCTGGGGTCAGCCATTGCATTTTTCGCTTACGGTTATCGTAAAGAATCCACTTTTCATCACATGTCACAATTCGATCCAATATTCCTTCATTTCTGTATCGATTCAACAAGGCAACACAAGTTTCAACACGCATTTCTTTCTGCAGATCAGTCAAATCATGAGGTACCCATTTTTCACATTTTTTTATTTTATTGATTTGACGCAAATGAGTCAATATTGTTGGTAAGGTAACGTTAAACCATGCAGCTAATTCCTGGGTAGTTTGGCTCGGATCGGCTTCCACCATGTCTTTCAATTCATTGTTATTCACCTGTGTGGACGGCCTTCCTCGTGGTTCGTTCTTCAAATCAAAGTTTCCATCACGAAAGCGTTTAAACCAAAATCGCACGGTGCGTTCATTAGCAGTCCCCTCTCCAAACGCAACATTGATATTGCGAGCTGTTTCTGCCGCGTTAGTTCCGCGTCGGAACTCGTATTCAAAAATCACTCGAATTTTCGAAGTATCCATCTTTCTTGTCTAAGCTGAATAAAAAAAACAACTGAAAGTCGATAATCGAATGTTGCACATTTTTAAATGAAGAACTACATAGGTACCATGTGGAAAAAGTTTCACTCAAAAATCTCAAACCATGAAGGTTCTATGTCAATTCGAAGTACCTATTACAATGAAACGGCAATTTCATACTTTAACCCCTATTACTATATGGTTAGCCTCCAGAATGAGCTCACTAATGAAAGGTATTACGATGCGCATACAATGGCATACAATAAGCTGAATTAAAAATAAGAAACGATTTCATATTCAATAGTAATATTGAAAGTAACGAACGATCAGTTCTCGTAACATAAAGCTGTTAAAATTCAGTCTCGATCTCAATCTTCCAAATGTCAAAAACCGGTCAAGTGCGACCTGGGCTCGCGCACTGAGGGTTCCGCACAAAAACTGGATTAAATGACGAATTTATGCTACATAAACGGTTATATCTTTGACGATGTTATTTTACAGCTTTAAACTTGAGTATTTGATTTGAATTTCAACATGAGAACTCTGGCTTTCTTCAGAAAAAGACAGACAGACAAAAGAACAACAAAGTGATCATATAAAGGTTTGGTTTTTTCTCTGGAATCAAATTATTAAAAATCTTAACATTATCTTGAAAATTGTACAAAAATACAGTTTTTCAAATTTGGTAGATTGAGATTAGATCGTGACCGGAATTTAAACCACTTTTTATTAGGAGAATTGGCCCTCAGGAAGACATACTTAGTGAATTTACAGTAGGAATACGGAAAATTCGATGACAAAAAAAAGAGAATGAAATACAACTAAAATTATACTAAACATCGAAATAGCCTGGAAGGTGTTTAAAAATGGGAATACAGCATATAAATATCTATTGTCACAGATAACATAATACTAAAGTACAGATACCTCATCCCATACAAAAAAATGAGGCCATCATAACTCGGGCAATTTTACGGGCTAAATTTAAATATTAATATTCGCCACTAGATGTCAACAATATAGCCCGAGGTTCAGCTTACGTTTTACAGTAGTAGCTGCTAGATGGTGGTGTACTATATTTTCAACGATAAGAAGTGTCATACATAAATGACAATATAAATAAACATAGGTAGGCACAATATTACTACTATTTATTTAAGAAGATTGACTGTGAATGATGTTAGTATAGACCGCATCTCCAAACTCGCAATCGGGCTTTTTCCACAGCGGATCTTCGCAAGAAAAAAGGGTAATACCCTCGTATGCCAGATAAGAGGGTTCTTGAGTGTGTTGATAACGAATTAGATGTCATTTTTGGAATCCATAATGGCCACCACGGTGTCCTAGCTAAATTGCAATATGGGTATGGTTTTATGGGTTTTCGAGTATGCTGAGTTCGAATTTGACGTCAGTTTTGGCCTCCAATATGGCCGCCGCGCTGTAGATAGAAAATTGCAATATGGGTATGGTTTAATAGGTTTTTGAGTATGCTGTGTGAATTTGATGTCATTTTTGGAATCCAATATGGCCGCCACGGTTTCCTAACTAAATTGCAATATGGGTATGGTCTAATGGGTTTTCGAGTATGCTGAGTTCGAATTTGACGTCAGTTTTGGCCTCCAATATGGCCGCCGCGCTGTAGGTAGAAAATTGCAATATGGGTATGGTTTAATAGGTTTTTGAGTATGCTGAGTGTGAATTTGATGTCATTTTTGGAATCCAATATGGCCGCCACGGTTTCCTAACTAAATTGCAATATGGGTATGGTCTAATGGGTTTTCGAGTATGCTGAGTTCGAATTTGACGTCAGTTTTGGCCTCCAATATGGCCGCCGCGTTGTAGGTAGAAAATTGCAATATGGGTATGGTTTAATAGGTTTTTGAGTATGCTGAGTGTGAATTTGATGTCATTTTTGGAATTCAATATGGCTGCCACGGTGTCCTAGCTAAATTGCAATATGGGTATGGTCTTATGGGTTTTCGAGTATGCTGAGTTCGAATTTGACGTCAGTTTTGGCCTCCAATATGGCCGCCGCGCTGTCGGTAGAAAATTGCAACATGGGTATGGTTTAATAGGTTTTCGAGTGTGCTGAGTGTGAATTTGATGTCATTTTTGGGATCCAATATAGCTGCCGCGGTGTCCTAGATAAATTACAATATGGGTGTGGTTTAATGAGTTATCGAGTATGCTGAGTTCGAATTTGACGTCATTTTTGGCCTCCAATATGGCCGCCGCGCTGTAGGTAGAAAATTGAAATATGGGCACAGATAACATAATACTAAAGTATAGATACCCCATTCCTTACAAAAAAATTAGACCACCATAACTTGGGCTATTTTGCGCATTATTTTTAAATATTATTTTTCACCGCTAGATGTCAACGAAATATCCCGAGGTTCAGTCTACATTTCGCAGTAATAGCTTCTAGATGGTGGTGTGCTATAGTTTGTCAAGAAGTATAAATAATTAATCTAATATTCTCGTGTCACAATGTTCGTTCCCATACTCCTCCGAAACGGCTCGACCGAAGTCTAAGAATTGGCTACTATTTATTTTACATACCCCAGTCCGCGATAACGGACATCCACGCTGGCGGAGCCGCGGGCAATAGCTAGTAATAATATAAATTACCAAAGAGGTAAAATAATATAGATCGCATCTTCAAACTTGCAATCGGGTACTTCACATTTCTTGTATGCTGAGTATGAATTAGATGTTAATCAAAGTCCAATTTATACAATATTGCAATACGGGTATGGTCTAACTTGTTTTTGAGTAGGTGTGCTGAGTACGAATTTTGTGTCATTTTTGGTGGTTATGTTGAACTCGAACCGATTAAAAACGCACACCTCATGCCAGACTAGGTATATCCAGTCGAGTGCAACATAACTGTTATCCTCGGCGGCTGGCACGGCGGCACGGCGCGGTGGTCGGTGGACATGTCGGACTCGAACTCGAACCGACTAAGCCGTCGCGGATGCACCGCGTATATGTCGAGTACGACATAAGCAATCCCGCCTTACATATGTACTTATGAACGACGTGGGACGTCGGTATACCTAGAATGGGACAAGAATATGTAAATATCGTATGTAGGTATCTATGCACCTATATACACGAATAAATATGACTAGGTTCCTACTCTCGCCATTTTGTTCCGGCACGACGAACGGCTCAAAACAAAGTGCCTCAGCCCCTTGACTTTTACATGAGCGACTGCCGTTTGACCTACTATCCTCAAGAAGCAAAATTGCACGACAGTCGCATCCATTAATCAGTGGGTGGTACGAATAGCTCAAAATGACTCAGCCCCTTGACTTTTACATGAGCGACTGCCGTTTGACCTACTATCCTCAAGAAGCAAAATTGCACTAGAGTCGCATCCATTAATCAGTGGGTGGTACGAATAGCTCAAAATGACTCAGCCCCTTGACTTTTACATGAGCGACTGCCGTTTGACCTACTATCCTCAAGAAGCAAAATTGCACTACAGTCGCATCCATTAATCAGTGGGTGGTACGAATAGCTCAAAATGACTCAGCCCCTTGACTTTTACATGAGCGACTGCCGTTTGACCTACTATCCTCAAGAAGCAAAATTGCACTAGAGTCGCATCCATTAATCAGTGGGTGGTACGAATAGCTCAAAATGACTCAGCCCCTTTGACTTTTACATGAGCGACTGCCGTTTGACCTACTATCCTCAAGAAGCAAAATTGCACTACAGTCGCATCCATTAATCAGTGGGTGGTACGAATAGCTCAAAATGACTCAGCCCCTTGACTTTTACATGAGCGACTGCCGTTTGACCTACTATCCTCAAGAAGCAAAATTGCACCAGACTCGCATCCGTTAATCAGTGGGTGGTAGGAATAGCTCAAAATGACTCAGCTCCTTGACTTTTACATGAGCGACTGCCGTTTGACCTACTATCCTCAAGAAGCAAAATGTGCCAGACTCGCATCCGTTAATCAGTGGGTGGTACGAATAGCTCAAAATGACTCAGCTCCTTGACTTTTACATGAGCGACTGCCGTTTGACCTACTATGCTCAAGAAGAAAATTTGCATTAGAGTCGCATGCATTAATCAGTGGGTGTACGAATAGCTCAAAATTCCTCAGTCCCTTGACTTTTACATGAGCGACTGCCGTTTGACCTACTATCCTCAAGAAGCCAATTTGCACCAGAGCCGCATCATCCGTTAATCAGTGGGTGGTACGAATAGCTCAAAATGACTCAGCCCCTTGACTTTTGCATGAGCGACTGCCATTTGACCTACTATCCTCAAGAAGCAAAATTGCACTACAGTCGCATCCATTAATCAGTGGGTGGTACGAATAGCTCAAAATGACTCAGCCCCTTGACTTTTACATGCGCGACTGCCGTTTGACCTACTATCCTCAAGAAGCAAAATTGCACCAGACTCGCATCCGTTAATCAGTGGGTGGTACGAATAGCTCAAAATGACTCAGCCCCTTGACTTTTACATTAGCGACTGCCGTTTGACCTACTATCCTCAAGAAGAAAGCTTGCGCTAGAGTCCCATCCGTTTATCAGTGGGGGTGTACGAATAACTCAAAATGACTCGGACTCCTTAAATTTTACCTGACCGACTACCGTCTGACCTACGGGTCCTACCCCTACTGTTAGGACAGTAGAAGAGCTAATGGAGCTAATGGAATCTTTCAACAAAAATTCTTTAATTGAGGAATGGTCACCAAGTCACCAATCCTATGAGAGATTTGACATCGGTCTTCGAAGGGCTCCAACTTTCTTTAACGATTGCCATTTCGCATTTGCGATATTCGTGTAGAAGCGAGAAAGTCGTCTCATAGGAGCTCGTTATAGGTAGGTATATCATCCTCGCTCGTATATCGGCTCGTCGCCGTGTGTCGTTGTATGTGCGGTAGGTACTACTACTACTGACTACCTTGATGTAGATACATTTTATTAAGTTCGCTTTATGTACTTAGGTATAAATGTTACCCTATTCCTGTTGAGTAATTGATCTGATATTAAATTTGATAGGTAGGTAGGTAAGTAGGAAGGCGTGTGTCTTTTCAGACGACAATATACCTGCCTGAGATGTCATACTTTCAATTAATAAAGCCGTTTAACTAAAAGGTATTACGTAGATACCTACCTACCTTCTTGTTATTTTCACGGTCACCCATCCGACCCACCGACCTGGCTAATATCGCTTATAACTTCAAATGTTAAGAACGGTCACCCAGGGTTGTGCAAAAGTAGAAAGAATACTAATTTGGATACGGATTCTCAGTCGGGCGTCGGCCACCGGGGTCTAAGCTCTAAAACCCGGTACTTACCGATTGAAAAAGTAATTTTAAGAGTTCTAACTCCAGTGGAAACTGGAAAAATGCCTGTGGCAAAATTATATAAATTCATTATTTACACTACACCAACTCAGAAAGTACCCCAGTAGATAGGTAGTCTTTAAAAAATGAGGCAGAAAGTAGGTACCTACCGTTATTATTTCAGTAGAAATATGCGAGAAATATTCCAAATATCATTTTTTTTTTCAAATCCGTACTCAGCATGTTTAAAAGCCCTTGTTATTTCTAATAGGTAAGAAGCAGGTACTACCTACCTATCTAGTACTACCTACCTAACCTAGTATTACCTACACAAGGCGCGCGCCACAGGAGCGTTATTTTTCTTAATTTGTTTAAATTGCTTTAAATATTTCAAATTGACTGCTCCCCGCTTAATGGTAAACTGGGGTGCAATCCATAAAATAGTGACCGCCATTACAAAATGCTGTCCCTAGTTTGACAGTTTTGACACTCTCAGAAGGTATTATGCAAGTGCCTTCTAATTTTCCCTTATTTTAATAACCTTATTGATAACTTAGAGCGAAAAAAAATAACAAAATACATTTTGGCGCCAAAAATCCAACGTTTTGCTTTTGTTCACCCAAGTACTAATATGTGAACTAACATGAACAAATATGTACCCTAGAACACTGGGGAGAGTTTTTATAATTTTTTAATTTTAAACAAATAATATTATTATGACTTATTCTTTTCGCGTGGGGGGTTAAAAATAAATAAGCATTCTAAACGTTTTATAGGATTGTTTAATTTTCATTGACAAAGTGACAACCCTAACACTCAAGTTGGCGGCGTTGTATGTTCGGAACAAAGGGCGAATTGATGAAGGATGAATTTCGTAGATTATAAAAACATCGGTTTTCTTCAACAATAAACGTTAAAAAAATACAGAACAGAAGTAACTTTTTAATTGTTAGTTTTAATCATACTCCTAAAATAATTAAAAAAGAAACTAATCAATTGTTAATTGCAGTAAATCTCGTTCGATATGTTTTTTGTTTGAGTAACAGCCGTGAAAATATAGAGAATTGAATAACACGCCATCTATTGTGTGTAATGTAGTGCACAGTATCGGCAGTATCATTATAGTACCGATAAAAGACGGGAAGGGCGCTGCATAATTATAACAAATTGTCGAAATTAGGTTTCAAAGTTCATTATTATATGTTTATGAGGAACAAATATTAAAGTTTTATGAGAAAATAATATTTATAGGATTCAATTCTTGTTCATTTAGAATTTTATGTTAAATTGATACACATAACGCCATCTAGAATATTTTATTAGTCACTAATAAAATTTGTTCGTAGTGGGGACCCAGTGCTATTGTGATCATCGAATACTTACAATCTACCTCCACCTATTACGTAAGAACAGTGGTCGGGATAAGTAAAAAAAAAAGTAGCACTTTTATAAAATATGTGCTTACTTAAGTAATGTATAATTTGAAAAAATGTGCATTGTTGCGTAACTCAGTGTTTACGGTTATTTTTGTCTGTATTGAAACCAGTTCAAAAATAGATGTAAGAATGACTTACTAAAAGCACTGGGTCCCCACTACGAACAAATTTTATTAGTGACTAATAAAATATTCTAGATGGCGTTATGTGTATCAATTTAACATAAAATTCTAAATGAACAAGAATTGAATCCTATAAATATTATTTTCTCATAAAACTTTAATATTTGTTCCTCATAAACATATAATAATGAACTTTGAAACCTAATTTCGACAATTTGTTATAATTATGCAGCGCCCTTCCCGTCTTTTATCGGTACTATAATGATACTGCCGATACTGTGCACTACATTACACACAATAGATGGCGTGTTATTCAATTCTCTATATTTTCACGGCTGTTACTCAAACAAAAAACATATCGAACGAGATTTACTGCAATTAACAATTGATTAGTTTCTTTTTTAATTATTTTAGGAGTATGATTAAAACTAACAATTAAAAAGTTACTTCTGTTCTGTATTTTTTTAACGTTTATTGTTGAAGAAAACCGATGTTTTTATAATCTACGAAATTCATCCTTCATCAATTCGCCCTTTGTTCCGAACATACAACGCCGCCAACTTGAGTGTTAGGGTTGTCACTTTGTCAATGAAAATTAAACAATCCTATAAAACGTTTAGAATGCTTATTTATTTTTAACCCCCCACGCGAAAAGAATAAGTCATAATAATATTATTTGTTTAAAATTAAAAAATTATAAAAACTCTCCCCAGTGTTCTAGGGTACATATTTGTTCATGTTAGTTCACATATTAGTACTTGGGTGAACAAAAGCAAAACGTTGGATTTTTGGCGCCAAAATGTATTTTGTTATTTTTTTTCGCTCTAAGTTATCAATAAGGTTATTAAAATAAGGGAAAATTAGAAGGCACTTGCATAATACCTTCTGAGAGTGTCAAAACTGTCAAACTAGGGACAGCATTTTGTAATGGCGGTCACTATTTTATGGATTGCACCCCAGTTTACCATTAAGCGGGGAGCAGTCAATTTGAAATATTTAAAGCAATTTAAACAAATTAAGAAAAATAACGCTCCTGTGGCGCGCGCCTTGTGTAGGTAATACTAGGTTAGGTAGGTAGTACTAGATAGGTAGGTAGTACCTGCTTCTTACCTATTAGAAATAACAAGGGCTTTTAAACATGCTGAGTACGGATTTGAAAAAAAAAATGATATTTGGAATATTTCTCGCATATTTCTACTGAAATAATAACGGTAGGTACCTACTTTCTGCCTCATTTTTTAAAGACTACCTATCTACTGGGGTACTTTCTGAGTTGGTGTAGTGTAAATAATGAATTTATATAATTTTGCCACAGGCATTTTTCCAGTTTCCACTGGAGTTAGAACTCTTAAAATTACTTTTTCAATCGGTAAGTACCGGGTTTTAGAGCTTAGACCCCGGTGGCCGACGCCCGACTGAGAATCCGTATCCAAATTAGTATTCTTTCTACTTTTGCACAACCCTGGGTGACCGTTCTTAACATTTGAAGTTATAAGCGATATTAGCCAGGTCGGTGGGTCGGATGGGTGACCGTGAAAATAACAAGAAGGTAGGTAGGTATCTACGTAATACCTTTTAGTTAAACGGCTTTATTAATTGAAAGTATGACATCTCAGGCAGGTATATTGTCGTCTGAAAAGACACACGCCTTCCTACTTACCTACCTACCTATCAAATTTAATATCAGATCAATTACTCAACAGGAATAGGGTAACATTTATACCTAAGTACATAAAGCGAACTTAATAAAATGTATCTACATCAAGGTAGTCAGTAGTAGTAGTACCTACCGCACATACAACGACACACGGCGACGAGCCGATATACGAGCGAGGATGATATACCTACCTATAACGAGCTCCTATGAGACGACTTTCTCGCTTCTACACGAATATCGCAAATGCGAAATGGCAATCGTTAAAGAAAGTTGGAGCCCTTCGAAGACCGATGTCAAATCTCTCATAGGATTGGTGACTTGGTGACCATTCCTCAATTAAAGAATTTTTGTTGAAAGATTCCATTAGCTCCATTAGCTCTTCTACTGTCCTAACAGTAGGGGTAGGACCCGTAGGTCAGACGGTAGTCGGTCAGGTAAAATTTAAGGAGTCCGAGTCATTTTGAGTTATTCGTACACCCCCACTGATAAACGGATGGGACTCTAGCGCAAGCTTTCTTCTTGAGGATAGTAGGTCAAACGGCAGTCGCTAATGTAAAAGTCAAGGGGCTGAGTCATTTTGAGCTATTCGTACCACCCACTGATTAACGGATGCGAGTCTGGTGCAATTTTGCTTCTTGAGGATAGTAGGTCAAACGGCAGTCGCGCATGTAAAAGTCAAGGGGCTGAGTCATTTTGAGCTATTCGTACCACCCACTGATTAATGGATGCGACTGTAGTGCAATTTTGCTTCTTGAGGATAGTAGGTCAAATGGCAGTCGCTCATGCAAAAGTCAAGGGGCTGAGTCATTTTGAGCTATTCGTACCACCCACTGATTAACGGATGATGCGGCTCTGGTGCAAATTGGCTTCTTGAGGATAGTAGGTCAAACGGCAGTCGCTCATGTAAAAGTCAAGGGACTGAGGAATTTTGAGCTATTCGTACACCCACTGATTAATGCATGCGACTCTAATGCAAATTTTCTTCTTGAGCATAGTAGGTCAAACGGCAGTCGCTCATGTAAAAGTCAAGGAGCTGAGTCATTTTGAGCTATTCGTACCACCCACTGATTAACGGATGCGAGTCTGGCACATTTTGCTTCTTGAGGATAGTAGGTCAAACGGCAGTCGCTCATGTAAAAGTCAAGGAGCTGAGTCATTTTGAGCTATTCCTACCACCCACTGATTAACGGATGCGAGTCTGGTGCAATTTTGCTTCTTGAGGATAGTAGGTCAAACGGCAGTCGCTCATGTAAAAGTCAAGGGGCTGAGTCATTTTGAGCTATTCGTACCACCCACTGATTAATGGATGCGACTGTAGTGCAATTTTGCTTCTTGAGGATAGTAGGTCAAACGGCAGTCGCTCATGTAAAAGTCAAAGGGGCTGAGTCATTTTGAGCTATTCGTACCACCCACTGATTAATGGATGCGACTCTAGTGCAATTTTGCTTCTTGAGGATAGTAGGTCAAACGGCAGTCGCTCATGTAAAAGTCAAGGGGCTGAGTCATTTTGAGCTATTCGTACCACCCACTGATTAATGGATGCGACTGTAGTGCAATTTTGCTTCTTGAGGATAGTAGGTCAAACGGCAGTCGCTCATGTAAAAGTCAAGGGGCTGAGTCATTTTGAGCTATTCGTACCACCCACTGATTAATGGATGCGACTCTAGTGCAATTTTGCTTCTTGAGGATAGTAGGTCAAACGGCAGTCGCTCATGTAAAAGTCAAGGGGCTGAGTCATTTTGAGCTATTCGTACCACCCACTGATTAATGGATGCGACTGTCGTGCAATTTTGCTTCTTGAGGATAGTAGGTCAAACGGCAGTCGCTCATGTAAAAGTCAAGGGGCTGAGGCACTTTGTTTTGAGCCGTTCGTCGTGCCGGAACAAAATGGCGAGAGTAGGAACCTAGTCATATTTATTCGTGTATATAGGTGCATAGATACCTACATACGATATTTACATATTCTTGTCCCATTCTAGGTATACCGACGTCCCACGTCGTTCATAAGTACATATGTAAGGCGGGATTGCTTATGTCGTACTCGACATATACGCGGTGCATCCGCGACGGCTTAGTCGGTTCGAGTTCGAGTCCGACATGTCCACCGACCACCGCGCCGTGCCGCCGTGCCAGCCGCCGAGGATAACAGTTATGTTGCACTCGACTGGATATACCTAGTCTGGCATGAGGTGTGCGTTTTTAATCGGTTCGAGTTCAACATAACCACCAAAAATGACACAAAATTCGTACTCAGCACACCTACTCAAAAACAAGTTAGACCATACCCGTATTGCAATATTGTATAAATTGGACTTTGATTAACATCTAATTCATACTCAGCATACAAGAAATGTGAAGTACCCGATTGCAAGTTTGAAGATGCGATCTATATTATTTTACCTCTTTGGTAATTTATATTATTACTAGCTATTGCCCGCGGCTCCGCCAGCGTGGATGTCCGTTATCGCGGACTGGGGTATGTAAAATAAATAGTAGCCAATTCTTAGACTTCGGTCGAGCCGTTTCGGAGGAGTATGGGAACGAACATTGTGACACGAGAATATTAGATTAATTATTTATACTTCTTGACAAACTATAGCACACCACCATCTAGAAGCTATTACTGCGAAATGTAGACTGAACCTCGGGATATTTCGTTGACATCTAGCGGTGAAAAATAATATTTAAAAATAATGCGCAAAATAGCCCAAGTTATGGTGGTCTAATTTTTTTGTAAGGAATGGGGTATCTATACTTTAGTATTATGTTATCTGTGCCCATATTTCAATTTTCTACCTACAGCGCGGCGGCCATATTGGAGGCCAAAAATGACGTCAAATTCGAACTCAGCATACTCGATAACTCATTAAACCACACCCATATTGTAATTTATCTAGGACACCGCGGCAGCTATATTGGATCCCAAAAATGACATCAAATTCACACTCAGCACACTCGAAAACCTATTAAACCATACCCATGTTGCAATTTTCTACCGACAGCGCGGCGGCCATATTGGAGGCCAAAACTGACGTCAAATTCGAACTCAGCATACTCGAAAACCCATAAGACCATACCCATATTGCAATTTAGCTAGGACACCGTGGCAGCCATATTGAATTCCAAAAATGACATCAAATTCACACTCAGCATACTCAAAAACCTATTAAACCATACCCATATTGCAATTTTCTACCTACAACGCGGCGGCCATATTGGAGGCCAAAACTGACGTCAAATTCGAACTCAGCATACTCGAAAACCCATTAGACCATACCCATATTGCAATTTAGTTAGGAAACCGTGGCGGCCATATTGGATTCCAAAAATGACATCAAATTCACACTCAGCATACTCAAAAACCTATTAAACCATACCCATATTGCAATTTTCTACCTACAGCGCGGCGGCCATATTGGAGGCCAAAACTGACGTCAAATTCGAACTCAGCATACTCGAAAACCCATTAGACCATACCCATATTGCAATTTAGTTAGGAAACCGTGGCGGCCATATTGGATTCCAAAAATGACATCAAATTCACACAGCATACTCAAAAACCTATTAAACCATACCCATATTGCAATTTTCTATCTACAGCGCGGCGGCCATATTGGAGGCCAAAACTGACGTCAAATTCGAACTCAGCATACTCGAAAACCCATAAAACCATACCCATATTGCAATTTAGCTAGGACACCGTGGTGGCCATTATGGATTCCAAAAATGACATCTAATTCGTTATCAACACACTCAAGAACCCTCTTATCTGGCATACGAGGGTATTACCCTTTTTTCTTGCGAAGATCCGCTGTGGAAAAAGCCCGATTGCGAGTTTGGAGATGCGGTCTATACTAACATCATTCACAGTCAATCTTCTTAAATAAATAGTAGTAATATTGTGCCTACCTATGTTTATTTATATTGTCATTTATGTATGACACTTCTTATCGTTGAAAATATAGTACACCACCATCTAGCAGCTACTACTGTAAAACGTAAGCTGAACCTCGGGCTATATTGTTGACATCTAGTGGCGAATATTAATATTTAAATTTAGCCCGTAAAATTGCCCGAGTTATGATGGCCTCATTTTTTTGTATGGGATGAGGTATCTGTACTTTAGTATTATGTTATCTGTGCTAAAAGTTACTTCCTTGTTCAAATATAAGAATTCTTGCTTTGTCTGATTATACAAGTGAGTAGGTATTAGCTGTTTCTTCTACTGACAAAATAAGACGAAAGAGTTTAAATAAAAGTACCTAAGCAAAGTTTTTATGAAGGAAAGAATGCTAATGGATTCGTAATGTAAACTGTCATTAATTTAATGGAACGTCCAAGATGAGACTTGTACCCGCGACCAGTCTAAATCTATAGAAAATGTTTGTAAATGTATGTAGCAACGGTCCTCTAAATGTTTATTAAATTTATTATATAAATATTCATTACTTGCTTTAAGTACTTCCTTTATAATAATCCTGATTTATACGGTTTGCGTCAGTTTCGAATGTTTTTGGATTTTTGGAGGGACTCTTGTTGTGTTATTTAGTGTTGCTAAATGTTGAGCGTGTTTGACGAACATATTTTTGTTACCATCCATAATAGCAACACATATTTGCACATACTTTAAAAACTTTTGTATTTCCTTACCACGTATGGGCTAAAATGTAGAGCGAAAGGAATTTAAAAGTCAACCGCGTGCAACACATTAATTTAGCGAACCAGTTATAAGGCTGTGCATTTTAACGAAAAGCCTGCGCAGGAGTGGAGTGGAGCGAGCGTGACAGCCGCCTACCGCGAGTACCATGCGCATAGTCCAACTGCGTCGCTCTTTGACGACGCACGCGCTATTGCTGATATCACACCTCGTATAAAAAGGTTCGCGGACGACGCGCAACTCACTCACAGACTCACCTTCCTCCAAAAGGGTCTTTTTTGTGTGACTCAGTTCTAAATACGAAAATGGCTGAACCATTGGATGTGATATTAACACACGATGATGATGATACCGAAGGTGTTTTAGTGGCTAAAGGAGTTAGCATGGTAGTTCTATTCTTTGCATGCATGATCTGTGGTACTATACCAATACTGTTGGCTAAGAAGTTCAACTGGGTATCTGCTGAAGAGGCTGGGAGTTTGAAGACTAACAACAGAGCAGTGATTACTCTGTTATCTTTCGGCGGTGGTGTATTGCTGTCCACAACTTTCATGCATTTGATACCGGAGATCGAGGATAATGTATACCACCTGCAACGTGAGTATTCATTTCTTTTATAGTCATTTCTTTTAACCGTAATCTAAGGTTTTTGAGATAGAGAGTAAGTATACACTTCCAAAGACTAAATCAACTAATTATGAAATGTTATGGTATTTTATGTGATAAGTTTAAATAAGTTTTGTATCTTAAAAATTTGTGTACCACCATAAGATGACCTTTAGAAAATGCAAATAATTAACTATAGTTGAATGCGTGAGAAAAAAAGTACTTAGTTATTAATTATAAAGACGGATTTTCTTACGTCAAATAATATCTTGAAAATTAACAAGTTGAAAATATAGCAAAGGAAATATCAATTATATCAGACATTAGAATTATATCACTAGAAGAAATTTAAATGGTCGTTTGATTATAAAAAAAAAATATTTTGCATAATTATATTTTTATTCTAATCTATTATATTCAGCTACAAAATAAGGAGGTCATTTATTTAGGCGGGTAGCTAAGCATATATTTGCCTCAATTTAATTAATGATTGCAATTTCAATAGCATCAGCATATTTAACGTAATTTTCATTGCGTAAAACGTGAAAACTCAGTTAAATTCAACGGATTCTCAGTTATAAAATCCAGACATAAGCCTTAACTATAACAATAAATAAATAAAACATCACAAAGCATTTCTACATAGAGTTATCCGTTTGTTTACTTATATCTATAAATAATTTTTCAAACATGTTTAGACTGTTATTTGTTTGCAAAACCTCGTTTTAGATAGGTTCGGAGTCCAATTTAACATGAATCTGCTTTCATCACTTTCTTCTTAGCATCCGATTGCTCTGAGGCTTTGAATCCGGAGCCTTCTTCGGAGCTTAGTCTTTCTCTTCCTGTCTATCCTACACCCTGCAAACCTATTGAGAAAATCCTGCAATAAGTCCTCTACGATCAATCAGCAGATTTCCCTAGTTTACAAGGTAAGGTTTGCCTATACGAATCTGCATAATCAACATCATCACAATATTTAGGTAAACAATCCCCACAAATTTAGTATTTTTATAAAGCCTTTATTGGACAGATTGCTATAAGTACCTGAAATCATAACAATATTTATATAAGCATAGCAAATGAGACTGATCATGACATGGATATTATATAATTTGGTCAAACAAAAAATATAAACAATTATTTTGTAATTATTAATGAATCAGACGTGTAGTGTACCTACGTTGTGTGTGTGGGAGATAGTAACCTTGAAACGTAGGTTAACTACATGAATTATGTGTATATTCTGTGGAGCACGATACCTTGACACATTTTATTCTACTATAATACTTACATATTTTGATATGTAGTCAATTGATTGTATCAACAGTGTGTAACTGTGTTAAAGGTTAAAATTCGTAACATTACAACAACCTATTCATACTTATTTCATATGTGACTTTAACAATTGATCTGCTCTTATTTTGAAATCGATAAAAATAAATTGTTGTGTTATATAATAAGTTTGCCTTATGATCAACTTACACAGGTTTTGTTGATTAGGACTAATCCCAGCCGCGTTCTGATACAAAACACTGTGTTATTACCTCATTGTAAACTTAAGAGCTGTGCTCTTGTCTTGTCGGTGGAGTAACCGCAAGTCTTCTCTTTCCTCTGTCAATCCTTTCTTCCCCTGATACGAGGTGACTTGTATCTTTTCCTTTATCTGTGCCATAAATGTTCCTCTTGTTCTATTTCTTCCTTTCTTTCCTTCTATCTTCCCTTGTATGATAAATCTTTCCCCTTCATTTCTCGATTATTTTCAATGTTTTACCTTCCAATTACCTACATTTGGCAAATCCAAGGGAAAGTTAAACTGTGTTGTAACCCGTTGAAAGAAAATTGAAGGATTTAGAAATATATATATATATACACAGGTTCACGTCTGAATTTATTTAATAACAACTCTGTTTAGGTGTAATAGTTTTGAATGTAAAGTTAATTTAAATAAGCCCTTCTCGTAAGTCGAGCATGTTCCAAATCTTTTAAAAGCTGTTGACTACATTTAAATTTTAATTAACATAAATAAACACAATTTACATAAAGAGTCTATAAGCTGCTCTTAACCAATGCGATCTGTAGGCAATAATTACAATAAACTATTTTCTTTTATTCAGAAGAAAGAAAGCATTTATGTTACTTTAAGTTAAATCTAACGTTCATTCGATTATAATATAGATTGGATAAGTAACAACACGTGGTCACACTGGTATGAAAAATCTGTCTGACCATGAGGAAACGGGGCAATTAAAGTTTAAAGAGCTTGAAATTAATGTAAATTATATCATGTTCATGTCCTTTATTAGTAAGTAACTACTTAAATACAAACAAATTGGACATGGTTTTAAAAACATTACAAATTAGAAGTATCATGTGAGATACCAAAATAAGGCCAGGCAGCAGTATAGGAGAGGTTTATTAATCGATCAATCAGTCAATCAATTACCCCACTTCAGTTCATTGCTGGACATTTATACTGCTAGAAAATTTAATGATCAGTGGTACTACCTAAGATCTGTGTCCGTCAGAAGCATGCTGTGGAAACATGGGTAGAAAAAAAGACGTACATTGAGGTATAAAGACAATGGGAGCGCAAACACAATAGTCTTTAATTATAAAAAAATACTGGACGAGCCGCTCGGCTGCGAGTGTGGCATAATTCAAAATTGAAGCCATAGGTATATCCTGAAATTAATTAATTCCCTAATATTGTATGGAATTTACGGAATTGTTGACTTTTATGATTATTACACACCGCTTTCTTGGGTAGTAGCGTGACGATATATAGCCTATAAGTCTTCAGGCTTTCACGGCCGGCAGGTTTCAGGTTGGCCGTGGTCTATGTGAAGATGTCGACCGCAGTGATCGACGAAACGTCTGGAACGCAAGTTTCACATAGACCACGGCCAAACAGCCCGGAAACTGTATATTCTACATAGATATATGGCCCAACACAAAGATATTTTTTCTATTCTAACAAGTTCCTCCTGTTCTCCTATACTGAGATTAGCTTGTTCAAACAAACAAATAAACTCTAGCTTTATAATAAAAATCTATATCTTATTATATATAAATCTCGTGTCACAATGTTTGTCCTCAATGGACTCCTAAACCACTTAACCGATTATAATAAAATTCGCACACCATGTGCAGTTCGATCCTACTTGAGAGATAGGATAGTTTAAATCTCAAATTATAGTCCGATTCGCGATAACCGACATCCACGCGGGCGGAGCCGCGGGCGACAGCTAGTAATATATAAAAATGAATCCCTATTCCCTTGGTCACGATATCACGCGTGAACGGCTGGACTGATTTCAATAATTCTATTTTTAGAAAATTCCTTGCAGCACGAGGATGGTTCTTACGTAGAGAGAAATAAATAAAAAAGGGTTACAGGGTCACGGGAACGGGGACAGAATTCATCAGCTAGTTATAGTATAAATAAAACCGGCACTGCTAGTAAATTTGAAAAACGTTTAGGTTTAACGTATTTACGTTAATATATTGCACCTGTCATACTGCCAGTCCTTCAAGGTCCGATGCTTTGAGCTCAGGTCACTCTGATTAGAATGTGTGAACGGCCGAGAGGACATTATCTAATGCTTGTGCAACACTTGTCAACATGTATGTCAGTGCACCTGCGTCGAATGATCGTCAGAAACATCACTTCTTGTTTTATTTTCTTTATCAGTGGTGAGTTCTATCACTTTACGTAACTATGACGGTGATGTAAAAGGGTGAATCACCAAGATTAACCTCACCTACTAGCTAATACCTATACCTGGTGACCGACAGAAGGTCTTCTATGGGTATGCGCCCATTGTGAGGAGGTAACCTTATCGGGGTTTGGAGATCAGACTAGTAATTGATTCTTCAATTTCTTTAATAATATCATAATAATTATTAAAACAAATGATCTTGTTGTAATGTAAGACACCACTTATTCACTATTGTAATACAGACTGTATTCGCTTTTAAAAACATTTGGAAATCTTACTGAAAATAATGTTAAAGACATAACATTATTAAGGACAAAAGAGAGCTCAGCTGCAGTCGCTCTCACAAAATATTTTATCATTGAACAAAATGAAGCAAGTGTTTAAATATGTGTACCCCAGGTTTTAGGTGAAGGCCTTGGAATGCAACAGGGATCAGCGCTGATGATGGTGATGTAACTCCATGCCTTTTAGCCTTATGTGGCTTCGGTCAACGAACTTCATAATTTATGTTAGTATTTAAATCACTAACCAGTTACTAGAATATTAAAACCCTCTTGTGTAACACATAGAATGTCGTATTTTGCATGAGTAAGGAAATTTACATAAACAAACAACTGCTAATTGCATGGACGAGATGGTGGTGTATGGAGATCCATTAAGATCTTCAGGGTCCAAGTCAATCTAACTTGCAAGCAGAGTCCGGCACATTTTAATTGCAATTAACCTATCGAAAAGAGCGAAAGAAGTTTGAAAGATGGCGGTCTCCATTATTATTTTTTATACCACTGAGGTGATAGACAAGCACATGCTACACCTGATGAAAGTAGTTTCCGTGGCCTATGAACGTGAGCAACATCAGGGAAGCCACACTCGTGCTGCTGACCCTGTAAACACAGAGAGTTTCTGTGCCGTCAGTGTAGCCAAAGCAGGAATAACCTTTATTCTTCCCACTGGCAGCACAAAAACTCTCCAGTGATTAATTTTGCTTTCGGTTTATGATTGGCAATAGGGTGAGCCTGCTGTCTAACTTGTTTCGATCTTTCAGACATTAGTCGGGTTTATTTATTTCGAACTATTAGACAGCAGTCGGGATTTATAATTGCTTAATTTTTCAATTGCAATGAACATTTGCGCAACACTGCCGACAAGCAGTACACCTGCTAATTTAAAGGACGAGGTTCTAGTGCAGGCCTGCCCAAGTGCAAAGCTGGATTGGGGTCAGACATCAAACGGTCATTACTCTCGTACAAGACAAAACATAAACCAAATTATTAAAAGGAGTGGAAGGAGAGCGAACCCAAACAATCATTTTTGTACTTGCATTCTCACATAACATTCTCTTCCTGTTTCCTGTTATCTTTTTTCTTTGCCTTGTTCTTTATCACACTGTAAATCAATCTTTAATTGTTTCTACCTCTGCTCATAAAGACCCCTGCTCCTCTATACCCCTGCAATTAAAGAGCTCTGCAGTAATACCATGACACCGCACTCTTTTAAATTTCCATTCAAGTTTCAAACTTCCTTTAAGGCACTCATTCATAGCAACCGCAATCAGGGAATTCTGCGGTTTTCTACTGCGTTTTGCATTTGCACTGCGTACAGGTAATTTCCTCGTTACAAGTCAAGTGAGGCGTTGGTTGTGATGTGTAATCGCTGCTCTTTTAGGGTTATCAATCATTTACTAAGACGTGTCTTGTCTAGTCTTAGTAATAGCGTTGATGTAAGTGTTAACCGCTATAGTTGTACCTACTGGATTACCTACTGAAAACTGATAATTGACAATTGTAAGTCTCCTGATGGCTGCTGAAAAGCCACTGAAATGTCGGGCTCAGTTAAATAAGAGAATAATATGGTCAAATAAATCGCGATTGAATCCGTCAAAAATGCTTTATTTCAATAAGTGGTATTTGCGTAATGTTCCAAGAGTATCAAGAAGTCTTTAATTAGGAATAAATAATAGAAAAAAATAAACATCGAAACGAATTCATTAATGTCCCCCTTATTTTTATTAGAGTAACTAGTTTTTTGGGTCCTAATCTTTGGAGCACAGGTCAACCTCTTGCTGATTGACGATTGAGACTTTGGCGGATGTTCTTTTTCCGGGGTAGGGAAATCAGACGGTAGTAGGTTCAATAAAATACAATCTCAATAAACTCACTTCTTCCTCCTTTCTCCTAGCGTTCATCCCAGTCGCATCCGAAGCTTTTAGCTTAGAGTCTGGAGTCCGCTTACTAGTCTAACTGCGGATTTGGCTTAGCTTCGATATTAAAGAAACAAGCTTAATAAACGCACAAGGACAGAAAAGTCGAAGAGCCAAATGCTCCAAAGTGCAAGTTTGGTTGTAACTGAGATTTATGCTCAGATAATGATAGTATATTATATCTGGTACGGAACCCTACCTGTGCGAGTCTGACTACGCATTTCAATAGTTTTTAAGTTTAATGCTGGTTATTACATCAACTAGGTAATCGTATAATCCTGTCTTGCAGACGTATATCAGACTGTATGTAACTTTCATGTTGCAAATGCGCCGAACACCGGACGGCGTCTAAACAATTAACTTATTACCAATTCAATGAAGGGAAACACAGAATCAGAGCGGCGCACGCGCATCGCATCATAACATTAAGTTACAATGTTTAATCTGGCTTGGAAATTTAAAGCCTTTTTTCATTTGAAAGTTTATTCGAAATTCGAATTTGTCTATTCGAAGTTTGTATTGAAAATTCCACTCTAGATTCAAGTTTATTCTGCTCGGAGGAAGGCATTTCGAAGCCAGAGATGGTTCATGGTCAACCGGGGTGCAAGGTTAATGCTTTATTGGGACTACCTTACATCTCGGTACTTGAGACTCCAGACGTCGTATGGTTTTAGTCCACCATAACAAGATCTTTGGGAATTTCCACACAAAAAAAGGTTCTAGTGCTAGTCTCTCACTCAGTACTCGCCCAGCTGTTAAATATACCAATTCTTTGGTAGAAAATTCTAGAAAATAAACGCAACACATTAACGGCCGTGCGATAAAAAATTACCATACCCTATTGTTTTTAGTGCATTGTTTGATCCAGACTCATGAAAAAGGAATTTTTCTTTATAGTGCATGCAAATAATAAATAATGAACGGCATAGTTACGCACTTTGCATCGCAACACAACCCACATTAGCTACTTATGAATGCTATTAAAGTACGTAATATGTATAATACTGTGTAATATTTTCCATATTTATAACAAATTATATTTATAATATCCATTTTACATTTTACATGTTATATTCATGAGGAATTATGATATACTCGTAAATATAACGTATCAAGTTTGTTATATACAGTACCTACGCGGTGTTCATGTATATAATTTGTAGCTTCATAAGCGAAAGATTTTGGCAATAGTTTCGATAGGAATATCGGCAGGAAGTAGGTATCAACACAGATAATATAATAATAAATCTTGTACAGATGCACAATCAGGAACAACAAATGCTTACACTCGTAATTTCCAAAAGCAGACAGGCAACTTTTGTTTGCAGGAGTTGTAACTAGATGGCGACATTGTTTTGGCAAACTATGTAATTTTTACTATTAAAACCAAAAATAAAATATAAACACGTTATTGTATATGTTTAAATAAAACTTTAAATATTCTAATTTATATTGATTCTGCCAGAATCTGCTGTAATTTTAAAAGTTACAGACGGTAGCTAGCGACATGCTACCATACCGCTAGATGGCGGCTTCCTAAAATAGCACTATTGTCACGAAATCATCATTTATTACATTACCATCGAGTTTTAGAAGCTTACATGCAAACATTATAATGTGTTTAAATGTGAATAGGGAAATAAGCGTTTTAACTTTTATATTACTTTAAATGAATCTACTAGTGCCATCCATTGATTTTTGAGTATTACTAAAAATATTTTCTTAGTATTGATACCCCATGACATTATTTTGAATTTTTTATTTCACTGAAAAACGTGTTCCGCTTCATAGAGCACTTTTTGTTACATCACTGTACTAGTATACTGTGAACTGTGAATAATAATGTCGCCATAGTTTTATTTCAATGTTTAATATTCGTGTAAAATTCCGACATATTTAGTAGAAATAAAATTCATTCATTCATTTTATGTTTTCTTTTACACGAATAAGGAAATTGTATGAATTGTAAAGAATGTATGAGTTGGATACGGCAGCGACCTACAAGATTACCCATAAAAAGGTGTTAATTTATTTACAAGTTTGCTGGAATCCGAATGCCACGATGTTATTGTAGTTTGTAACCTCGCCGACTGAGTTTTGAGGAGGATATAAAATATCTGCGTTTATATTAACATTTAGATTCTATCATCGAGCTCGCGAAAGCCCAGTTCTTCGAGGTCCAAACCAACTTTAGGCTTAGCCGCATTACAGTTTTTTCCCGCAAGCGGTAAACCGCGAAGCCGCAAAACCGCTCAAGACGCACACAGTACGTTTAAAACCGCGACTGGCCACGATTTTCACAGTTTGAATATGAATTTCAAGGGAGCCGTATGTGTTGCTGCTTTAATACTAAGAAGCAGAAAAATAAAACGTCATCAAAACTTTCGCAAATATTGGTCCATCCACGGACTAGCTGAAGGCTTAAAGTTTACTTCATAAAAAGTATGAAAATCTGGTACACTTTAACCTGCAGTAATGTAAGGTAAATAATTGATAATTTTTGGTTCAGCTGATTTCAACAGCGCGAATAACAATCCTTCAAATCATAAATCAAGACACATTATTATTGTTTATAGTAAAACTAGCGACCCGCCCCGGCTTCGCACGGGTGCAATGGATGTTATTATACGTATAAACCTTCCTCTTCAATCACTATATCTATTAAAAAAACCGCATCAAAATCCTTAGCGTAGTTTTAAAGATTTAAGCATACATAGGGATATAGGGACAGAGAAAGCGACTTTGTTTTAGACTATTTAGTGACGACACAAAATGGTATAGTGTTTACGAATATTTTTACAAAGTCAGAGGTTTTGTATAATATTACAACATGAACAGGTAAGTGTATGAAACAGTACAATTAAAATATTAAATCACTAATGGATTATATTATTACCATCCATAACCACATCGTGAACAGATTTCCCCGGAACCATTCCAAATGTTACAAGCTGCCTTTAAGCTGCGATAAGCCGACCATGGTGGGGTTTGCAGTGTCATTCAAACCTTATTCAACGATATTCGCAGCCGTGCCGTGCGGTCGAACAGGTAACCACTTTCCATCAAGTGGACCGCGTGCTTTTTTGCTATCTTAGTGATAAAGAAAGAAAAGTATCTTTTGATTGTTATCAATTAATTAGCCTATTCTAGTCCAGTCAGTCCACTGGAGAACATCATCATTCTCCTTTCGGTAATCCCGGTCCCATCAGAGGCTTTTTCCACTGAGTTCGGGGTCCTCTGCCGACGGCGCGGCGCCCCAGACCTATGCAAATGGGCATATCTTTCGTGTTAGGGTATACTCTGTAAATATGGATGTATAAGAGATAATGAATATATAAAAATAAATATTCAGGCATGAAAATATTACGCAATGCATTACCGCCACAATACATAGGCCAGACGTTATATTATCAAACAAAATTATACAAAATGAAATTAATTAAGTCTTATTGATTATTAGACTCTTTTTGAAGCATTATAAATAACGTTCAACATCCCTTTGGATCAATATTCAATTGGAGATAGAGGAGAAAAAAATTCTGCCTAACCATGACTGTCGTAACTAAAATTTTAAATTTTCAAGCACTAAAAATGCGTTACTGATAATGACTACGCGTATTAGCGTCAACTCCATGTAAATTAAATTTTGCGTAACGCGTAAAACAAGCGTAAGTTCTTAAAAAAGTATTCACTTTAGTAGGTTAGAGTAATTTTATTTCTATGCTTCGGTTCCGCAATAGATAACAAATGCATAGTTGTATTGTTCCTAACAATCATAACTAGATAAGCAACCTTGTATATTAAATACATCTGCGAGTAATAATCAACACACTCATTAACGTAATTGACGATGTCTAAAGGAGTTTAGTGATTGGGTATTCTTTGTAAATGCTTACTGGGTGCCAATGTTTATAGATATCTGCAAAATAAATAAACAAAAATATATGGCAAAATAATACAATAAACTTGTTATGTCCAGCGATGTGATGAAATCCAGAAGTACTACTAAGGCTATGGAAGATACAGTTACCCTGTACTAATCGAATAATAGAATTACCTACCCGTGATCTGAGGCAAAAGTGCCTGTCACCCTTGCCGCGTTTGCACGCTGGATTCCGATGCTACAAAATAAGAAAATACCATTATTTTTAATTCTCTTTAAGTATATAGGAAGTGTTCCAGAATTTCCTCACAATTCACCATGACTTATTTATAATGCTACTGTATTATAAAATACTTGGTATTTTTGCTATTCAAAGCTCCCTTTTTTGGATGTAATTTGATATTGATAAACTGTTCTTATTTGATAAATATAGGTAAATAAGACGTCAAACGTTTTCGTATTATTTTACGAAATAACATATTGTTTAGTATGTCAATGCACACAAAGCATCGAACCACAAAATATAAAATTGCACGAGAAGTAAATATATGAGCGTGCACGTTTGCGCATAAACCTGTTAATCAATTAATATAAAATTTGTGTGAAACGGTATTTTGAACGAAACCAGGTAGGTCTTGACCAATGAGGAAAACTTGAAAACTTTAAGCAAATGTTGTAGATACAACTTGTTATTTTTTTCCTTATACCTGGTATTTTATGAATATATTAGATAGTTGATTCGGTGGACTCCTTAATCGTTTCCTACGAATATGAATGTTTGAATGAAACCAAGTGCAATTAATAATATCTAGTCATAGCTAGAAATCAGAAAGTGATTGAGCATTCTCTACACATTCCTATTTCAACTTTCCAAAGCAATAACTAATAAAATGAAAAAAAAAAAAGACGGGTTGCACTCTGGGAGTGCCGGCAGAAGTGAAAACATTTTCTTTTTTTCTTTCTTCGTTATATACATAGAAAAAGATAAAAAAGAACATACCATACCATACCTATAATATAGCGCTAATCATAGAACCTATTACTTATTTTCTGCTAATTTTCTGTCAGAAGAAATTAATAAATTATGAAAAGAAAAAATAATCACAAAAAATAATAAATTACAGAAAGAAAAAATAATCATAAAAGTAATAAATTATAATAAGAAAAAACAATCACAAAAAATCCCTGAAGGCCAGGTGGTTTGAACCTGATACTATCTGAAACTATATAAGGACTTACAGTCGAAGTGCTTACCGTTTAAGCTACGACGCTATCTATCGTAACTTGCAAAATAGGTAGTCTGTACCTAATCTTGTATGACGTCAGTCGTCGGTTACGGTTCAAAGGTCCTGACGCTTCCTTAACATTTTACACCCATCCAACGCCGCTAAAGAAGTTTTCACTTCAATAAAAATGTTTATGTAATTGTCACATAATTCGTCATTAATTTCAATTAAGTAGAAATTATGTTTTCAATTCAATTCAATTTATTGTATAGCGATATATGGGTAACGTTACAGGTACCTAATACATATACATATACCTAGGGTCCATCATATTTCAGCTAGAATGTTTAGTGATATGAAATATGACTACTTATATTTTTCATAATGTTAAACTGTCGATTCTGATGCTGTTATTTATCATTAATGTTAAAACATGTATTAGTTTTATGCTTAGCATATCCGAACTATTTCTTGTCTTTAAATAAATACCATAGCAATCTTCTAATACCTGAGATTATCATCTGTCCGGTCGACTCCAACAAACAGTCATTTTTTACTCCATTTATTTACACGCTACAGATGACATGCAATAATACCACATATTCTTTGTCGTTGGCACACAGCTTGCTACTGCCAAAGGGGGAAAAATACCACATATTGTTATGACGATAACAACAAGAGTTTAACATATATTTTCAAGTTTATCAATCAATCAATCAATTAGCACACTGCAGTGCAATGCTGGACATAGGCCTCTCCCAGTGTGCGCCATTTCATACGATCCTCCGCCTTCCGCATCCAGTCCGTCCCAGACACCGTTTTTAAAATCATCGGTCCATCAGGCTTTCAAGTTTATACTAATGATTTTTAAATAATACTCAAGATGTAAAAAATAAAATTACGGCTGTTCTATTCTTATATCTTATTTCTTTTTCATTACATTGGATATTAACTAACATTCTCTTTTTATATAGCTGGTCATACAAACACTAAGATACTTTATTAGTTCAATGGCCGCATTAGACAGCAACACAGTGTCTAGTGTACAGACAGGTTGCTTGTAGAATATACTGCTTCCGGGCTGGTTGGCCGTGGTCCATGTGAAACTTGCGTTCCAGACGTTTCGTCGATCACTGCGGTCGACATCTTCAGTGGCGCAGGGCCGGGCGACGACAACTTCGGAGACCTTGCCTCGCCGGCGGCTGACGTGCGAGTGGCGCGATGGCTTGAGTCACGGCTGTATTTATAGGCACGGTCGGAGCGGGGAATCGACTCACTTGATTCTGATTGGCCAAGCGCTGTGGCGCGGACGTTCTCGATCCTGATTGGTTGTTTGCACTGTGATACCGAGTGGCTCTCAGTGCTGGGTACCAATCTTTTTGGAGCTGAAATCCCTCGTTTTTTCGGTTAAAGTTGTTGGGATGCTTGAATATTTCGATGGCTTCTCGAAGCATACGTGGGAAAAAATGTGTTGTGGTAGCTAGAACTTTCGTGTTCTGAAATTCGATGGTATGATTCCCATCCTCTTGGGTGTGTTCTGCAACCGCTGACTTGTCGAAGTGGCAGAGGCGGCAATTACGTTCATGTTCCGACAGGCGGGTCTTAATGCTTCTTTGGGTGGTGCCCACGTATACCGAGCCACATGAGCAGGGGATTCTGTAAACTCCAGCTGACGATAGTGGATCACGTGGGTCCTTGACCGAACGGTGAAAATTCCGTAGCTGCGTCGTGGGCTTGAATATCGGCTTGATGTTACAAGCTTCTAGCAGTCTTCCGATACGATCCGTAATGCCACGAATGTATGGCAAGAAAGCCTTCCCTATCGGAGCTGGTTTTTCCTCATCCTGGTTTGTCTGCGAAGCTTTCTTTGGGTGAAGAGCTCTCCGTATCTCATGTGCAGAGAATCCATTAGCTTGGAAGGCCGAGTCCAAGTGTCGTAACTCGTTTTGTAGGTGTTGAGGTTCACAGATGGTCTTAGCTCGGTGGACCAGTGTCTTGATAACTGACATTTTTTGTCTGGGATGGTGGTTGGAGTCCTTGTGTAGGTAACGGTCTGTGTGTGTCGGCTTTCGATAGACTCGGTGACCAAGACTGCCATCTTCTTTCTTGGATACTAGGACATCTAGGAATGGTAGCTCCCCGTTCTTCTCAACTTCCATGGTGAATTGGATGTTCGGATGGATGCTGTTTAGGTGATCCAGGAACTTAGTCAGCTCCGAGTCCCCATGAGTCCAAACCACGAAGGTATCGTCCACGTAGCGGAACCAGACCTTAGGCTTCTTGGGAGCTCTATCCAGAGCATCTTCCTCAAATGATTCCATGTAAAAGTTCGCGACTACCGGGCTGATGGGGTTACCCATGGCTAAACCGTCCACTTGCTCATAGAACGTGCCGTTCCACTGGAAGTAGGAAGTCGTCAACACGAACTCGAACAGATCAGCGATGTCCTTGGAGAAGAGTGGTCGGATACGCGACATTGCCTCCCTGACCGGAACTCTCGTGAACAGAGAGACAACGTCGAAGCTGACTAGACGATCGTCCGGATGTAGTTTTAGGTTCTTGAGTTTCTCCACGAAGTGGCGAGAGTCTTTGATGTATGACGAGGATGATCCGACATGTTGTTGAAGCAGTCCGGTGAGATACTTCGAGACTGGATGAGTGGGTGAGCCGATAGTACTAACGATGGGCCGGAGCGGTACTGAAGGCTTATGGATTTTTGGTAACCCATACAACCTAGGTGGAAGAGCTTCAGACTTCTTGATGAAGCTTTGCGTTTCTTCTGGGATAGATGAACCCTTGATCAGGTTGTTTACCTGTCTCAAGATTCTTGCCGTTGGGTCTTTTGGAATCTCCTTGTAGGTAGCTGGGTCGAGAAGATCCTTGATCTTGGTCTCATAATCCTTGGTGTTAAGAACCGCTGTGGCATTGCCCTTATCAGCTTTCAGGATAACAATATCCTTGTTCGCTCTTAAGTACTTTAAGGCTTTCCGTTCTTTCTCTGTGATATTGCTCCTCGGTGGCTTGGCCCGCTGTAGAACTCTACAGGACTCTTGGCGGACCCTCTCAGCCAGTTCTTGGGGGAGTTTCCGTAGGCTTGCTTCGACGTTTGCGATAATATCTTCCACCGGAACTGATCTTGGGGCAATGGCAAAGTTCTCACCTTTGCTTAAGACTGACATCTCCTCCTCGGATAGTTGGTGGTCTGACAGGTTCATAACTACAAGTCGTTTATCCAGACTTGGACCAGACTCTTGTGCTCTTGGGAGCCTGTTAAACTTCCTCATCTGACGTGTAGTAGCCTGCTCGCTTTCCCAGGTCATGGTGTTGAAGGTTAGTTTTTCCAGGCGGTCCCAATCATTCGGTGAAAGCTCATGGGCGACTTGAAGGTGGACTCTGAGAAGATCCTGACTGAGTAGTGCCAGGGTCCGACGTGTACTGTGAATACGTTCTCGGAGAAGGGCTTTCTCTGTACGATCGTAGATTCGGTGCGAAGCGGGACTCTGTATGATCCTCTTCTGGCGCAGAAAGTGGGGCACGACGTTGCTATCCCGACAGCGGAGTAGAAATGCCAATGAAGATAAAAGATGGGCTTTTCTTTTTCTAAGTGACTCAAGGCGGCGAACTCGCTGGTGAACTTCCTCCCCGTAGAGGCGTTGAATATAAGTCTTCAGGCTTTCACGGCCGGCGTTGCATGTAGAATATACTGCTTCCGGGCTGGTTGGCCGTGGTCCATGTGAAACTTGCGTTCCAGACGTTTCGTCGATCACTGCGGTCGACATCTTCAGTGGCGCAGGGCCGGGCGACGACAACTTCGGAGACCTTGCCTCGCCGGCGGCTGACGTGCGAGTGGCGCGATGGCTTGAGTCACGGCTGTATTTATAGGCACGGTCGGAGCGGGGAATCGACTCACTTGATTCTGATTGGCCAAGCGCTGTGGCGCGGACGTTCTCGATCCTGATTGGTTGTTTGCACTGTGATACCGAGTGGCTCTCAGTGCTGGGTACCAATCTTTTTGGAGCTGAAATCCCTCGTTTTTTCGGTTAAAGTTGTTGGGATGCTTGAATATTTCGATGGCTTCTCGAAGCATACGTGGGAAAAAATGTGTTGTGGTAGCTAGAACTTTCGTGTTCTGAAATTCGATGGTATGATTCCCATCCTCTTGGGTGTGTTCTGCAACCGCTGACTTGTCGAAGTGGCAGAGGCGGCAATTACGTTCATGTTCCGACAGGCGGGTCTTAATGCTTCTTTGGGTGGTGCCCACGTATACCGAGCCACATGAGCAGGGGATTCTGTAAACTCCAGCTGACGATAGTGGATCACGTGGGTCCTTGACCGAACGGTGAAAATTCCGTAGCTGCGTCGTGGGCTTGAATATCGGCTTGATGTTACAAGCTTCTAGCAGTCTTCCGATACGATCCGTAATGCCACGAATGTATGGCAAGAAAGCCTTCCCTATCGGAGCTGGTTTTTCCTCATCCTGGTTTGTCTGCGAAGCTTTCTTTGGGTGAAGAGCTCTCCGTATCTCATGTGCAGAGAATCCATTAGCTTGGAAGGCCGAGTCCAAGTGTCGTAACTCGTTTTGTAGGTGTTGAGGTTCACAGATGGTCTTAGCTCGGTGGACCAGTGTCTTGATAACTGACATTTTTTGTCTGGGATGGTGGTTGGAGTCCTTGTGTAGGTAACGGTCTGTGTGTGTCGGCTTTCGATAGACTCGGTGACCAAGACTGCCATCTTCTTTCTTGGATACTAGGACATCTAGGAATGGTAGCTCCCCGTTCTTCTCAACTTCCATGGTGAATTGGATGTTCGGATGGATGCTGTTTAGGTGATCCAGGAACTTAGTCAGCTCCGAGTCCCCATGAGTCCAAACCACGAAGGTATCGTCCACGTAGCGGAACCAGACCTTAGGCTTCTTGGGAGCTCTATCCAGAGCATCTTCCTCAAATGATTCCATGTAAAAGTTCGCGACTACCGGGCTGATGGGGTTACCCATGGCTAAACCGTCCACTTGCTCATAGAACGTGCCGTTCCACTGGAAGTAGGAAGTCGTCAACACGAACTCGAACAGATCAGCGATGTCCTTGGAGAAGAGTGGTCGGATACGCGACATTGCCTCCCTGACCGGAACTCTCGTGAACAGAGAGACAACGTCGAAGCTGACTAGACGATCGTCCGGATGTAGTTTTAGGTTCTTGAGTTTCTCCACGAAGTGGCGAGAGTCTTTGATGTATGACGAGGATGATCCGACATGTTGTTGAAGCAGTCCGGTGAGATACTTCGAGACTGGATGAGTGGGTGAGCCGATAGTACTAACGATGGGCCGGAGCGGTACTGAAGGCTTATGGATTTTTGGTAACCCATACAACCTAGGTGGAAGAGCTTCAGACTTCTTGATGAAGCTTTGCGTTTCTTCTGGGATAGATGAACCCTTGATCAGGTTGTTTACCTGTCTCAAGATTCTTGCCGTTGGGTCTTTTGGAATCTCCTTGTAGGTAGCTGGGTCGAGAAGATCCTTGATCTTGGTCTCATAATCCTTGGTGTTAAGAACCGCTGTGGCATTGCCCTTATCAGCTTTCAGGATAACAATATCCTTGTTCGCTCTTAAGTACTTTAAGGCTTTCCGTTCTTTCTCTGTGATATTGCTCCTCGGTGGCTTGGCCCGCTGTAGAACTCTACAGGACTCTTGGCGGACCCTCTCAGCCAGTTCTTGGGGGAGTTTCCGTAGGCTTGCTTCGACGTTTGCGATAATATCTTCCACCGGAACTGATCTTGGGGCAATGGCAAAGTTCTCACCTTTGCTTAAGACTGACATCTCCTCCTCGGATAGTTGGTGGTCTGACAGGTTCATAACTACAAGTCGTTTATCCAGACTTGGACCAGACTCTTGTGCTCTTGGGAGCCTGTTAAACTTCCTCATCTGACGTGTAGTAGCCTGCTCGCTTTCCCAGGTCATGGTGTTGAAGGTTAGTTTTTCCAGGCGGTCCCAATCATTCGGTGAAAGCTCATGGGCGACTTGAAGGTGGACTCTGAGAAGATCCTGACTGAGTAGTGCCAGGGTCCGACGTGTACTGTGAATACGTTCTCGGAGAAGGGCTTTCTCTGTACGATCGTAGATTCGGTGCGAAGCGGGACTCTGTATGATCCTCTTCTGGCGCAGAAAGTGGGGCACGACGTTGCTATCCCGACAGCGGAGTAGAAATGCCAATGAAGATAAAAGATGGGCTTTTCTTTTTCTAAGTGACTCAAGGCGGCGAACTCGCTGGTGAACTTCCTCCCCGTAGAGGCGTTGAATATAAGTCTTCAGGCTTTCACGGCCGGCGTTGCATGTAGAATATACTGCTTCCGGGCTGGTTGGCCGTGGTCCATGTGAAACTTGCGTTCCAGACGTTTCGTCGATCACTGCGGTCGACATCTTCAGTGGCGCAGGGCCGGGCGACGACAACTTCGGAGACCTTGCCTCGCCGGCGGCTGACGTGCGAGTGGCGCGATGGCTTGAGTCACGGCTGTATTTATAGGCACGGTCGGAGCGGGGAATCGACTCACTTGATTCTGATTGGCCAAGCGCTGTGGCGCGGACGTTCTCGATCCTGATTGGTTGTTTGCACTGTGATACCGAGTGGCTCTCAGTGCTGGGTACCAATCTTTTTGGAGCTGAAATCCCTCGTTTTTTCGGTTAAAGTTGTTGGGATGCTTGAATATTTCGATGGCTTCTCGAAGCATACGTGGGAAAAAATGTGTTGTGGTAGCTAGAACTTTCGTGTTCTGAAATTCGATGGTATGATTCCCATCCTCTTGGGTGTGTTCTGCAACCGCTGACTTGTCGAAGTGGCAGAGGCGGCAATTACGTTCATGTTCCGACAGGCGGGTCTTAATGCTTCTTTGGGTGGTGCCCACGTATACCGAGCCACATGAGCAGGGGATTCTGTAAACTCCAGCTGACGATAGTGGATCACGTGGGTCCTTGACCGAACGGTGAAAATTCCGTAGCTGCGTCGTGGGCTTGAATATCGGCTTGATGTTACAAGCTTCTAGCAGTCTTCCGATACGATCCGTAATGCCACGAATGTATGGCAAGAAAGCCTTCCCTATCGGAGCTGGTTTTTCCTCATCCTGGTTTGTCTGCGAAGCTTTCTTTGGGTGAAGAGCTCTCCGTATCTCATGTGCAGAGAATCCATTAGCTTGGAAGGCCGAGTCCAAGTGTCGTAACTCGTTTTGTAGGTGTTGAGGTTCACAGATGGTCTTAGCTCGGTGGACCAGTGTCTTGATAACTGACATTTTTTGTCTGGGATGGTGGTTGGAGTCCTTGTGTAGGTAACGGTCTGTGTGTGTCGGCTTTCGATAGACTCGGTGACCAAGACTGCCATCTTCTTTCTTGGATACTAGGACATCTAGGAATGGTAGCTCCCCGTTCTTCTCAACTTCCATGGTGAATTGGATGTTCGGATGGATGCTGTTTAGGTGATCCAGGAACTTAGTCAGCTCCGAGTCCCCATGAGTCCAAACCACGAAGGTATCGTCCACGTAGCGGAACCAGACCTTAGGCTTCTTGGGAGCTCTATCGAAAGCCGACACACACAGACCGTTACCTACACAAGGACTCCAACCACCATCCCAGACAAAAAATGTCAGTTATCAAGACACTGGTCCACCGAGCTAAGACCATCTGTGAACCTCAACACCTACAAAACGAGTTACGACACTTGGACTCGGCCTTCCAAGCTAATGGATTCTCTGCACATGAGATACGGAGAGCTCTTCACCCAAAGAAAGCTTCGCAGACAAACCAGGATGAGGAAAAACCAGCTCCGATAGGGAAGGCTTTCTTGCCATACATTCGTGGCATTACGGATCGTATCGGAAGACTGCTAGAAGCTTGTAACATCAAGCCGATATTCAAGCCCACGACGCAGCTACGGAATTTTCACCGTTCGGTCAAGGACCCACGTGATCCACTATCGTCAGCTGGAGTTTACAGAATCCCCTGCTCATGTGGCTCGGTATACGTGGGCACCACCCAAAGAAGCATTAAGACCCGCCTGTCGGAACATGAACGTAATTGCCGCCTCTGCCACTTCGACAAGTCAGCGGTTGCAGAACACACCCAAGAGGATGGGAATCATACCATCGAATTTCAGAACACGAAAGTTCTAGCTACCACAACACATTTTTTCCCACGTATGCTTCGAGAAGCCATCGAAATATTCAAGCATCCCAACAACTTTAACCGAAAAAACGAGGGATTTCAGCTCCAAAAAGATTGGTACCCAGCACTGAGAGCCACTCGGTATCACAGTGCAAACAACCAATCAGGATCGAGAACGTCCGCGCCACAGCGCTTGGCCAATCAGAATCAAGTGAGTCGATTCCCCGCTCCGACCGTGCCTATAAATACAGCCGTGACTCAAGCCATCGCGCCACTCGCACGTCAGCCGCCGGCGAGGCAAGGTCTCCGAAGTTGTCGTCGCCCGGCCCTGCGCCACTGAAGATGTCGACCGCAGTGATCGACGAAACGTCTGGAACGCAAGTTTCACATGGACCACGGCCAACCAGCCCGGAAGCAGTATATTCTACATGCAACGCCGGCCGTGAAAGCCTGAAGACTTATATTCAACGCCTCTACGGGGAGGAAGTTCACCAGCGAGTTCGCCGCCTTGAGTCACTTAGAAAAAGAAAAGCCCATCTTTTATCTTCATTGGCATTTCTACTCCGCTGTCGGGATAGCAACGTCGTGCCCCACTTTCTGCGCCAGAAGAGGATCATACAGAGTCCCGCTTCGCACCGAATCTACGATCGTACAGAGAAAGCCCTTCTCCGAGAACGTATTCACAGTACACGTCGGACCCTGGCACTACTCAGTCAGGATCTTCTCAGAGTCCACCTTCAAGTCGCCCATGAGCTTTCACCGAATGATTGGGACCGCCTGGAAAAACTAACCTTCAACACCATGACCTGGGAAAGCGAGCAGGCTACTACACGTCAGATGAGGAAGTTTAACAGGCTCCCAAGAGCACAAGAGTCTGGTCCAAGTCTGGATAAACGACTTGTAGTTATGAACCTGTCAGACCACCAACTATCCGAGGAGGAGATGTCAGTCTTAAGCAAAGGTGAGAACTTTGCCATTGCCCCAAGATCAGTTCCGGTGGAAGATATTATCGCAAACGTCGAAGCAAGCCTACGGAAACTCCCCCAAGAACTGGCTGAGAGGGTCCGCCAAGAGTCCTGTAGAGTTCTACAGCGGGCCAAGCCACCGAGGAGCAATATCACAGAGAAAGAACGGAAAGCCTTAAAGTACTTAAGAGCGAACAAGGATATTGTTATCCTGAAAGCTGATAAGGGCAATGCCACAGCGGTTCTTAACACCAAGGATTATGAGACCAAGATCAAGGATCTTCTCGACCCAGCTACCTACAAGGAGATTCCAAAAGACCCAACGGCAAGAATCTTGAGACAGGTAAACAACCTGATCAAGGGTTCATCTATCCCAGAAGAAACGCAAAGCTTCATCAAGAAGTCTGAAGCTCTTCCACCTAGGTTGTATGGGTTACCAAAAATCCATAAGCCTTCAGTACCGCTCCGGCCCATCGTTAGTACTATCGGCTCACCCACTCATCCAGTCTCGAAGTATCTCACCGGACTGCTTCAACAACATGTCGGATCATCCTCGTCATACATCAAAGACTCTCGCCACTTCGTGGAGAAACTCAAGAACCTAAAACTACATCCGGACGATCGTCTAGTCAGCTTCGACGTTGTCTCTCTGTTCACGAGAGTTCCGGTCAGGGAGGCAATGTCGCGTATCCGACCACTCTTCTCCAAGGACATCGCTGATCTGTTCGAGTTCGTGTTGACGACTTCCTACTTCCAGTGGAACGGCACGTTCTATGAGCAAGTGGACGGTTTAGCCATGGGTAACCCCATCAGCCCGGTAGTCGCGAACTTTTACATGGAATCATTTGAGGAAGATGCTCTGGATAGAGCTCCCAAGAAGCCTAAGGTCTGGTTCCGCTACGTGGACGATACCTTCGTGGTTTGGACTCATGGGGACTCGGAGCTGACTAAGTTCCTGGATCACCTAAACAGCATCCATCCGAACATCCAATTCACCATGGAAGTTGAGAAGAACGGGGAGCTACCATTCCTAGATGTCCTAGTATCCAAGAAAGAAGATGGCAGTCTTGGTCACCGAGTCTATCGAAAGCCGACACACACAGACCGTTACCTACACAAGGACTCCAACCACCATCCCAGACAAAAAATGTCAGTTATCAAGACACTGGTCCACCGAGCTAAGACCATCTGTGAACCTCAACACCTACAAAACGAGTTACGACACTTGGACTCGGCCTTCCAAGCTAATGGATTCTCTGCACATGAGATACGGAGAGCTCTTCACCCAAAGAAAGCTTCGCAGACAAACCAGGATGAGGAAAAACCAGCTCCGATAGGGAAGGCTTTCTTGCCATACATTCGTGGCATTACGGATCGTATCGGAAGACTGCTAGAAGCTTGTAACATCAAGCCGATATTCAAGCCCACGACGCAGCTACGGAATTTTCACCGTTCGGTCAAGGACCCACGTGATCCACTATCGTCAGCTGGAGTTTACAGAATCCCCTGCTCATGTGGCTCGGTATACGTGGGCACCACCCAAAGAAGCATTAAGACCCGCCTGTCGGAACATGAACGTAATTGCCGCCTCTGCCACTTCGACAAGTCAGCGGTTGCAGAACACACCCAAGAGGATGGGAATCATACCATCGAATTTCAGAACACGAAAGTTCTAGCTACCACAACACATTTTTTCCCACGTATGCTTCGAGAAGCCATCGAAATATTCAAGCATCCCAACAACTTTAACCGAAAAAACGAGGGATTTCAGCTCCAAAAAGATTGGTACCCAGCACTGAGAGCCACTCGGTATCACAGTGCAAACAACCAATCAGGATCGAGAACGTCCGCGCCACAGCGCTTGGCCAATCAGAATCAAGTGAGTCGATTCCCCGCTCCGACCGTGCCTATAAATACAGCCGTGACTCAAGCCATCGCGCCACTCGCACGTCAGCCGCCGGCGAGGCAAGGTCTCCGAAGTTGTCGTCGCCCGGCCCTGCGCCACTGAAGATGTCGACCGCAGTGATCGACGAAACGTCTGGAACGCAAGTTTCACATGGACCACGGCCAACCAGCCCGGAAGCAGTATATTCTACATGCAACGCCGGCCGTGAAAGCCTGAAGACTTATAGACAGGTTGCTGCCTTATAACTAGTCCAAGATGCAAATTTACTATCACTCTAGCCTAGCAAATAGCCACTAATCAATGCCACGTGTGCATAGAAAATACTTGCCTAGAAAACACTAGACATTTACCTACGATTGCACCCGCACCTGCTGTCATAAACTTATGATTATCTTAGAGAATGACTACAATGTTAAATCAAATCAAAATATTTATTTATTTAAACATGTGTTATACATACGTGCATGCAAGATGATAGTCAGTGATTATGTCCAACATGTTAAACCGTTTTTGTGACAGCGAACAAATGTTTATTTATTATGTTTACATACATGAAAACAACAGTTCAAATAATACATAATATGAGTCTAAATCAAAATGTCAAGTAAGATTTCGTCAGTTGTAAGTAAGATTTTGTTTAATGAAAATATTTCATTGTTTTAAATATTATGTCAGAAAATGTCAAAAAAATGTCAATACCTAATAATAATAATAATGTTACAATTAAACGACTTTCGAGGATGGCCAAGGTTCAATAATTAGCTTACCATCAGGCGACCCGTCTGCTCGTTTGCCTCCTATGTCATAAAAAAAGACAAACTGCGTGCTTATTTGAAAATTAAGACGTTAGGATATAAAAAAGAGAATCTTAAATGGTTAGGGATGAACAATGTTTCTTCACTATTTTTGTCGGTAGGTACCGACCGACAAAAACAGCTTTTAAGCACCAGTATTACTATTTATCCAATCTTATCCTATATGAACTGTAAACTATCATCTCGATTACCTAGCAGTTGTATTTTATGACATATCAACGTTTGTGATATTGCAGTAAACGCCCTACCATATATAGCGAGGAAATATGTAAATTATTTAATGGTGTAATTTCCGACAGAGCCCAATTTGGAAAACTGCATTACCGACTACGTAAGTACTTAAACGATATTTCCCGCTGCTCATAAAAAGCATCTCATCAACGATGTAACTATATCCATTTACAGTAAAGTTGTGCAAATTTTTGCAAACTTGAAATGGTCAAACTGGTTTCCGACGAACTTCAGTCGAATGCCTGAATCGAATGTCGAATGGCTTTGATGTTGTGTTATTTAAAGTTCACTGCACGCAATCATTTTCAAAAACTGTCAATTAGCTTGTACGTTCCATAGCTATGCGATCGGCGAACGTGCTCGCTTGATGTAGGTAGAACTACATTATTGGTCCGTGACTTCTGTATTAAGTATTCCGTCCAGAATGTCGCCTACGTCCACTGTGGGGTGCCAACTGACTAGTTCGGCCACTGAGTCACTATGGTATTTATAAATTGTCGTCACGTGCATTTATTTTAGTACATAGGTGACACGATGGTACATTATTGGGACGGTTAACAGAACTGCACTTTCTTGTCGTTATAGCCGATCGTAAAACAAAAGTGATTGTAGTAATTCTGAGTTGAAAGTCTTTGCCGCTTTTAACGATGATATTGATGTCTTAACTGGGAATTTTCAAAATTTGAGATAGGATCTCGCTTGTACATTGACTGCTTCTCGAACCTTACTGAAACACTTCAAAAAACAATGAGGTAATTCTGCGTAAATAAAAAGATCAAAAATTCAACATGCTTCTGGTACCAACTTTGAGATAATTTTACACTACAAGATAAATGGCCAACATTTTCTTAATAGGTCCCTCAGTGCTAAAAACCAATAGAAAAAATGAGAAAAGTGTAAGCACCTACCTAATGAAATAACGCAAAACAAATTCCGATAAAAACCGTTACATATTTCAAATAATTTTCATTTATCGTTATTAAGAACGCACAGAAATACGAGTAGTTGAAGGATTTAATTCGTTCGTACACGAATTCCTAACGACATTGTAGAAATCTTTAGATTTCAGATTAGATAGTATAATTACCATTAATTTTTAATTATCAGCGATAGTTAACATCGATTGTACTATACTAATTTATCTAATGGCGTTGGTAATTTCTTCAGATATTTCGCACGGTAAAGATTGCAGTCGCGTGACGAAGTGAGACGGGCGGGAAAAACACGAAATAGTCCTATATATTAGACACTGCATGAATCAATAGAAAGATATTGAATTAGCGTTAAAAGATGCCGTAACACGCACATTACGGTGTGAATTGAATACGTAGAGAAGCGTACTCTCACACAGCACGTAATGTGAGCCGTCTTTTGCGCAGTTCTTGTGGAGTGCTCTATCTAAACAGGTAAAATAATCAAAATAGGAAATGAAGGGCGTCAATGCATCCGGCACTTTCACGTTCCGATTAAGAAATGCACCTATCCCTTAAACTAGCTGACACCCTTGCGTGAAACTTTGATCTATATTCCACTAACCATTGGAACCTATTCCCTGACTAGAATCTATCCCTGTACCAAATTTCAGCCAGATCCGTTTAGCTGTTAAAGCGTGAATGCGTGATAAACTTTCAGATATACAAACTTCTTCACAAACTTTCACATTTATAATATTAGTCGGAAGTACGATGTTAATGTCTACGTGTTAGGAAAAGTAGCCTCTATCAGTAGTCGTGCAGCAGGAAATGCGCCGAGAGTCGTCCAGCAATATTGTATCGTTCATTATCATCATCTTTGCGACTACCCCGACAATAAAAGAGGCGTTTATCTGGCAGTCCAAGGTTCAGTCTTCTATTTTTTCTCCTAAACTTCACTAGATTTAAGAGAAAATGTAGTATTCCTACGGATGCGTCGGTTAATTTGTGTTAGAAAAATTAACCTCTATCGCTTAATGTGTTAAATAGTCGTTCAGTAGGAAATAGAATCGTCAAGTCATAATCTTCATTATCAATAATTCTTTTGGCGGTGTTTCCGATTGCGGACGAGGCTCTCAAAACCCAGGATCCGTTTTCTTAGGTTTTTTAAGTCACAGAAACTGGATGTTTTCGAGATACCTGATAAGACTGTTGATTTTGCTCACGTCCATACGCAGAAACGGTCCAGCAAAAGCCAACGACAGAAAGTGGTTATAACGGAACCACTTTCCATCGGGTGGACCGTGTGCTTGTCTGCCACCTAATTGGTATAAAAAAAGACGGATTGCACTCCGGGAGTGCCGGCAGAATTGAAAACTTTTTCTTTCTTTCTTTCTTCGTTATACAGAGAAAAAGATAAAAAGAACATACCATACCATACCATACTTATAATATAGCGCCAATCACAGAACTTATCACTAATTTTCTGTCAGAAGAAATTAATGAATTACAAAAAGAAAAAATAATCACAAAAAGTAATAAATTACAAAAAGAAAAAATAATCACAAAAACTGTCAGAAGCCCAGGTTCGAACCCGGTCTGTCTGAAACCACAAGGACTTACAATTGAAGCGCTTACGGCTAAGCTACGAAGCTTCTTGGCGTACCTAACAAAATAAACAATCTGTAGCTAATATTGACGTCGATTCGGGTTGGCAAAATTCCGACTAAACTAAACTATAATTAGTTTAGTCACGTCAAATTGCGGTTTCTTATTCGGGAAAACACCAACTAACTTAATTTGACAGGACTAAACTATTTTTAGTTTAGTCGAATTCAATTTAGTGAAAATCCTCCATTTTGCTATTCGGTAAGGCAAAATTTTATTCCTGTCAAACTAAAATCCGACTTATTTTAGTGGCCATATTTTTGGTCGCGATTAAACTAAACTAAACCGTGTTCTGCTGATTGTTTGTGCTGGTTGAAATTTTCTAAATTACAGAAAAATGAACGTATGCGTTGTGGCTGCTTTTTTCGAGGAGCAAGAAAGGTAAATAAGAAAATTTATCAACTAAATATGTGTTTATTTGTTCAAAACTGACCTAGCAGTAAAAAATTACGCATCAATGTCATTGTGGAGAAGCAGTTGACCGACTCGGATACCATGGCCTGTCATGCTGCAGGAGCACGGGGCCAATTCCACGGCATGCCAGCCTCAACGACATAATCCGCCATGCTCTTGTCATTGCTGGTGTGCCAGCTGTGCTTGAACCAAACGGTTTGGCGCGCGACAATGGCAAAAGACTGGATGGTGTGTCAATAATGCCTTGGAAAATGGGTAGGACTCTGGTGTGGGACGCAACATGCGTCGACACCATTGCCCCTACCCAATATACCTGGCACGGCTGGCTGTGCCGGTGCCGCTGCAGCTTCTGCAGAGGCTGTTAAGCGGCGCAAATACTCCAATCTTATTGGAGATTATGAATTTGTGCCGTTTGGAGTCGAAACGTTTCTTAAATCTCTTCAGGGAGATTGCGAAACGTATGGTTGACGCTTCTCGTGACCAAAAGCTGGCCTCTTTTCAGGTCAGAGATTAAGTATTGCCATACAACGTGGCAATGCTGCTAGTTTTCTGGGAACGCTACCACAAGAGGCATGCGATGCGGATGAATGCCACGACGCATTTTAACTTTTAGTTTTATTTTTTTTATTATATTTAGTATTGTGTATATATAGTAACTTTATTAATTTAATTAAATTTTTGCCAATACATCTGTAATATATGTAAAAATTGTGTAACAATAAAAATAATTGAAAAATTAACAATTATCATAAAGGTTGAGTTTGAGTTTGAGTCAAAGAAACATCATTTTTGGGCATAACACTAGATGCACAGCTAAACTGGAAACAGCATGTTCACAGGGTATGCAACAAAATTAATAAATATGTCTATGTACTGTATACATTACGCAAGACCTCTAATAAAAAAACCGTGTTAGCAGCATACCATGGATATGTATCATCGGTCCTAAACTATGGTCTCATTCTGTGGGGCAACTCCACAGACGTACAAAGAGCCTTTCTAGCTCAAAAAAAGTGTATACGAGCAATTGCTGGTGTACCACCTTGGCAATCATGCAAACCTTTTTTTAAAGAATTTCGTATACTTACCTTGCCCTGCATGTACATTTTGGAAGCAGCCAAATTCGTAAAATTGCACCCTGATCTGTTTAAAAGGGCCAAGGATCTTTATCCAAGAAATACTAGGCATCCAGACAGAATTGTGTTACCGAAGGTACCAAGAACCACTATGTACTTGAAAAACTGTACTATAATGTGTGGCCGTGTATATAATTCGGTGCCAGATGAATTTAAAAGTCTACCAACTAATAGATTTTGCCGAAAACTTAAGTTATGGCTAATGGAAAAGTCATTTTATTCTCTTGATGATTATTTTGATTATTAATTCATTTATATTTTTTTTCATTGACATAGTGTAACAAACTTAGACATTATTTTTGTATTAATTGGTCACATGAGGCCACATGATTATCTCGGCCACGATGACTATTTTATATTATTCTATTGACATTTTAGATTGACTCATTATTTTATTTGGACATTATGATTATTTGCTATTGTTATTTTGACATTCAAAGTTGACATATTATTATTATTATTTAATTTTTACTATAAATAGGCCTAATAAAATGGTATTTAAATTTTCTTTGTGCATGTAACTGGTAGTTTTTGAGTGACTTCTGCTTTAAGTTTTGCACGCCTAATGGTAGGCTGAATGTACGGAGCACGAAATTTATTAATGTAACAGCCCATTGTACCTATATTCAAGCAAATAAACAATTATGAATTATTATGAATTATGAATTATGAAATTTATTTTAGGGTTAGAAATTTATTTGTTTTACAGAAATCGGGAAAACGGGCCAGGTTGCTTCGGTTGAGGGATGGAGATACTTGAAATAATATACCAAGTTCCTGTTGGAGATACTTGAAAATCACCCTAGATTAAGCGAAGAGGATTTTGTTGTGATTGTGACATACTTATATTTATTTTTCCTCTTTTCACGTAATATTCCCATTACCATGCCGCCAAGTTTGTTGTTTTGGTTTGTTTACTTTTTCAGAGGTTTAATTAACGGTCACGTTTGAACACATGTTTTTTGACAAGAAATTAAATTGTCTCTCTCACACTTCAACAACTTCTTATTGTGATTGCACTAATTTACCATAATTTACAGCGTAGATGGCCAACTTTCTTTCTCTAAGGACGTTGTCATTCGGTCATTGAATTCACAGATTAAAAAGGGTTTATTCAATTTAGTCGTGTGACCTTGACTAAAAATGCATGCACTATTTTTAGTTCGGTGGCCAAACCGAATAGACACAGCGTTGAACTAAACTAAAATAAGATAATTTTTTATAATATTGAGTCCTTCGTTAAATTTTACGCATCAGTGCTCGTAAACAAAAGGCAGTATGTGACAAAACATAACTTTTGTATTTGCCATAGGTATTATGAACGTGGGAAAATACGATGCGATATTTCCAGACTTTTAATTGTTATTATTTAAAAGTCTAACGTTATTGGAAATAGGAAGGAAGTAAGGCCCTTCTCATGTGTAGTTTTTAGTTATATAGCAGGCGATGAGTAGGGTAGCCAGAGTTAACTGGAGAGTTTTTGTGCTGTCAGTGAGAAGACCAAAGGTCTGCTACACTGACGGTACATAAACTCTCGATGTTTGTAGGGTCGGCGGCACGAGTGTAACTCCTCTGGTGCTGCACACGTCTATAGGCCACGGTAACCACTTTCCATCAGGTGGACCGTCTGCTTGTCTGCCACGGTATGAAAAAAAGGCATTATCTTTGAGGTCCAATAATATGTTTACCCATCAAGAGATAAAGTTCTAGCACAGATTCTAGTTTCCTCTCGGGATTGGGAGTTTTTTTCTATAGGTATCACTTAATCGGCAGAAAAGCACCTGAGCCACTTGATGGATAGTGGTTACCGTGGCTTTACTCCTGTTCAATAGCAGACGCGTCAAACTCATGCTGCCGACTCTGTGTTGACTCTGAGTTGTTCCCGTGTTGCCCAAAATAATTCAGATTTATTTATGAAATAAGAAAAACACAAATAGGATTTACGCATCAATATGAGTAATATGCATTTTTAGTAGGTATCTAAATAAGTATATGGACAGAATCTTTATTATATACCTACATTATTATCTACTCGAGATATAGATTGTGCATAATAATATATGATCACAATTAATGACCCACTCATTTGTGATCACCGATCACATTTCTTACACAATTCCATTTAATTACTATAATAACATTTGCGTTTAAGAATGCGGAATTTAATATTGTAATACTCAATACACTAGGGATTACTATTATCATCTACCTAGTTATTCTGTAACAATACTAGTTCACTCTCGGGAGGACATTGTAACTAAAATATCAAGTTACGAAGGCGGAATGTTATACGGTAGAATATTATCTACTTACCTTGCCTTAGGAATGCCTTGGCAATTTTTGTTTTTAAGAATATTTCCTTATTTCCTTAAGGTCTTTAATTTTTTTTGATAATCAAAATCCGAGGAGAGTTCACACATCAAGATTTTCAGCGCCTAAGCTAACTTCATATTCTTACCCAGTGTGCTTACCATAAAACTAATGATTAATAGAGGAGGCTCTCCTTTTGGAATTGATCAGACAGATAGCAGTAGCTGTCGTAAAAACTAATTGACGAATAGGGAAGTCCCCCGCTAATGTTTATGCTCATTTTGTGGTAGGTAAAACCTTAACATCAGAAAAAATAAACTACGCGTCTGTAATTAACCTAGTAAAAATATTTGTTATAGAAAATGTGCAGATATTAGGTACTTCAATGGTTATTATTTTTTCGAGATTGTTAAGTCACATGATTTCATATTATTAATACGGTCTTTTCTTTTTCGTAGTGGTCGCCTTAGGCCTTAGTCTTGACATAACGAGTTTTGACAGCCGGAACTGACTTTTAACGTGCCCTCCGAAGCACGTGTAGGTTACACCACTAAACAGTCACTCATCCCAATGGTAACCTTCGCCTGATAACTTAATCCAATGATCGTTTACCGACCAGAGAGCACATCTATTGAATCTAACAGTTTAGGTACTCACCTAGATATAAAGTGGGATAGTGACTGGTATTCATTAAAATATTACCTAAACCCTGTTTAAAATTGTTTACCTTCAAATTACTAAATTTTAGATAGAAAATTTGCTAACTATTATAAATTATTTGTGGGAACAATTTTGAGATAAAGAACAAAAAGAAAATTAAAGTTAAACTCTTTGACATGAGAGTCATGAGACTCGTTGACACATATAGTTCGCACATAATAAATAGCTCTTGAATAAGAATAGGCACAGTTTACATACATGAGTAATATTGACAGTAATCATTACAAGATACACATAATTACTAGCCTTTTGTCCTAGAATAAACATTCACTTTGTATCCAGGTGTTTCAATAATAATAATGTTACAAAGTTTTTCCGACAGAGGCGCTACCTGTAGGTACATTTGAGTTTGTATTTATTAAGTATGTACCTGTTTATCGGTCTATAAATAAGAAAGTAAGTGAAAGTAAGTAAAGTATTCTAATGGAAATATTAGCATTTTATGATAATTTCTTATAATCAACAATTGAATATTGCATTCTAGACCATTTAACAATGCGCTGTCTACACTCAAAGTAAGCTAATAGCTTAACCAATTTATTTTTTTGGATTCCAGAATACGAATAACAATATTTATATATTTTATATTTTTTCTGTAAATACTTATCAGAATTACTACGTTTACAAATATTTGTACTGAGCGAAAATTTTGCACTCGAACGCTCTCCCGTTTTGCCGGATAGACATTGACTCATCGTTCAGCGAGGTGCAAACATGCAATATACTAAGGGTCGATACCTAAATGTTTAAAAAGATTATTCCTTTACCAAGGTAGAGGTAAAGACTATTTCCAAAGAACTTTGACCCGAATTTCCAACTTACTTTTGAAGTGAAAACTTCTTTAGCGGCGTTGGATGGGTGTAAAATGTTAAGGAAGCGTCAGGATTAGTTGACCTTTGAACCGTAACCGACGACTGACGTCATACGAGATTAGGTACAGACTATCTATTTTGCAAATTACGATAGATAGCGTCGTAGCTTAAACGGTAAGCACTTCGACTGTAAGTCCTTATAGTTTCAGATAGTATCGGGTTCAAACCACCTGGCCTTCTGAAACTTTTTGTGATTATTTTTCTTTTTGTAATTTATTACTTTTTATGATTATTTTTTCTTTCTGTAATTTATTACTTCTTGTGATTATTTTTTCTTATCATAATTTATTAATTTCTTCTGATAGAAAATTAGCAGAAAATAAGTGATAGGTTCTATGATTAGCGCTATATTATAGGTATGGTATGGTATGTTCTTTTTTATCTTTTTCTATGTATATAACGAAGAAAGAAAAAAGAAAATGTTTTCACTTCTGCCGGCACTCCCAGAGTGCAACCCGTCTTTTTTTTTTAAATTACGAGTTCACAAACTCTATGGAAAAAGCTTTGTTCACGCTTCATAATACATCGTTTAAATGTTCATCAGAGCGGGGTTCCTAATAACATTCGAGGCATTTTATTTATTTAATGGGATAGTGGTTATTTCAACAAGACTTCCACTTCGGAGCCCAGGGTACGATGACTCCTTCGCCTCCTTGAGATTTAGCTTATGCGATGTTTGAGAACAACAGCTGCCTAACCACCCAACCCCAAAGGAAGTCCTCCGTCATACCCTCATCCGTTAATTAGTAGGTTTACACAGGCTTAGATTCACTCGGGCCTCAAAAAAAGACGGGTTGCACTCCGGGAGTGCCGGCAGAAGTGAAAACATTTTCGTTCTTTCTTTCTTCGTTATATACAGAGAAAAAGATAAAAAGAACACAATATACCATACCATACCTATAATATAGGGCCAATGATAGAACCTATCACTAATTTACTGTCTGAAGAAATTAATGAATTATAAAAAGAAAAAATAATCACAAAAAGTAATAAATTACAAAAAGAAAAAATAATCACAAAAAGTAATACATTACAAAAAGAAAAAATAATCATAAAAAATGTTAGAAGCCCAGGTTCGAACCCGGTACTATCTGAAACCATAAGGACTTACTGTCGAAGCGCTAACCGCTCAGCACCTAACAAAATAAACAATCTGTAGCTGTTGTAATGTTGTATGACGTCAGTCGTCGGTTACTGTTCAAAGGTCAAATAATCCTGACGCGAGTTTAAAACTTTTTACCCATCCAACGCCGCTAAAGAAGTTTTCACTTCAAAAATTGTTTTTACCTCAGATAGAATACACTTAATGCAACTATACATAGAAACTAAATAATTTAATCTTCATTACGTCAACCATTACCATTGGTAATGCAATATTGCGTTTATTACCTATAGCCGTAGACGCTTCTTCGAGACCGGTTCGCAAGTTTCTTACCGCTAAAAAAATACCCGAAGCGTTACAAAAAACCTGAAGATGACTCGAAGAACTTGAACAACACGATTACACACAGTTGAATGAAGTAAATACCTTTTTTTGCATGTTAATGACTACGTGGAATTAAGAATGGATGATACCGTGATACCGACAGTGACAGGTTTTGAGAATTGTGTTTCGTAATTAATGTTGTGGCACGAAGCATGAAGAGGCGGTGCGAATTTCGAGTGGGGGTACCTATCGATTTTTATCAGGATGTGAACTACATCCATTGTTTTTAGTAAATCGTCTCCGTAATTGGTACTCCGGCCGTCAGCCGGGTGCGTAGTAAATGCCTTATTGGGCTTACCTTACACCTCGGCATTTGAGACCAGAGATCTTGTACAGTTTTAGTCGGACGTGTAGCTAGTAATTTAAAATTACTCTATCGGGAAATCTTCACAGATGGGATTCTGCCAAATTACACATCTAAATTCACAAGTATCTTATTAATCATAGCTCTGATTTCATATCTCACGTATCGAGAATTTGAAAACATGTATGCGTTTACAAGTAATTATTACTTACAAATAGAAATTACAACATTTGCCACCTATTTAGGTAGATAATCAGTTCGCAACGATGAAGATAAGTAATATAAAGCTTAACTTGGCTTTATATTACATAAAGCCCAAACTGGATGTGCAGTTTAGGTAGAAATTGATGACTCTGTGGTGCGGGCGTGGCTATAAAACGTTCGACTGCAAGCTAATATCAAAGGAATCATTGTAAACGATTGTGCAAAAGCTGTAAAGATAGCGCAAAGTTATTAAGTAAATACAAGCAATATACTTAAATAACTCATCAACTGGAAATATATAAGGCTACATACTCGACTACTTTGGTAGCGGGATTGGTGCTACGATAATATTATGGAGACATCGAGTGCGTCGGGAGTTTAAATAATTATTGATACTCCCACTAATATTATTAAATGTTAAAGTTTGTGAAGATGTTTTAGTACTCAATCATGCTCAAACGTCTCAATGTATCCAGCTGAAATTAAGTTAATTTTTTAATTAAGATACAAGTAGCCTATGAGCTACTTTGACCCGTTTCAGACCCACGGTACCCCTGGCCATACCCCTGGTAGTACCGTGGGTCTTTGCAAATTGTACGGTACCACCGACTAATAGTGATGTGATAACAAACAACAAAGGACAAGTTACGGGAACGTGATAAAAGGAATTCTATCTCGCTTTACGCTCCTCTACAGCAACTGTCCAGGTAGCAGTCTAATATGCCACTGAAATTCGATTTTTTTTAAGTGTTTAAACAAAACGTATTAACAACAGACTAGAGAAACTACAGGCTTTCTGAATGGCGGTGAAATCTAAGGGCCTAAGTCAAGGCTAGAATCGTGATGCCAGACTCAAATCATTATAAGCTTTCGTAGTGCCTTGGTATATTTTAACTCGTGAGTTCATGAGTCACGACGAAAGGAAAATTAAATGGCATATTCAAAGTAGTCTACGCCCCTGACTTCAAGTGTAGGCCCCTGATTTATTATAATTTTGAATCAAAGAGCTATACTTTAGCTCTGAGGGCAAGCTCAGGATGCAACCGGGATTGTCGCTTGGAACTTTCTTACTCTTTCTCTCTCCCTCTCTCTCTCTTTCTCTCTATCTCTATCCTTCTTTCTTTCTTTCTGTCCCCATAAATAATAACCCTCAACTATTCCGACTATCCTAATCCATCCTAATCGACCTATAGTTGTTGTTCAATTTCTATTACGAACGTGGGTTCATCAATTCATGAAATAAATACATGTCATTTTCAAAAAAACATAATTAACAATATTTATATATAACAAACGGTAATGTGTCAACTTTCAAGATTCAAATTGATATTCATCATAGATACCTACATTCTGTACATCTTTTCTGTACAATTTCATAACATCTATTTAAACACACCGATGAGCAATGGCTATAATTACATTGAATTGCATACAACATAAGTTATGTGCGGTTTTATCTACATCTACTAATCTAACCATATTAACGGTTTTCCCGCGGCAATTCTGAGAACTGATCATAAAAGCCAATATGCACGCCTATATTTAAAGAATTGACTCAATTGAGGATAAATTTGCAAGAACAGTATCCGGATTTTAACTTTGGGTAAACAAGAGTAAGAATCCAGCTGAGACCGGGTGTGATTATTTTGGACTCTGTCTGCCTGTCTGTCAATAACTGCGGTGTAAGATTATCCAATAAAGCTATAGAGCTATACTTTTCAGATGGCCATCCTACACTGGAAAGGAGGGGCTAAATACTTCAAAAAATATTGACATAAATATGTAAACCTGATAATGATATTATTGAATTTTTTGAATTTGTATAGAATAGGCGAACCGCGATAGTGATTACGTATCAATAATAGTGGAATTAAATCACTACCTCGAGTGAATAGGAAATATTAAGCAATTTGATTAAATTAACTAATGAATGAGTGATAACCCGACGGAGTATATTAAAAGACCTCGTGTTTCCATAACGAAACATAAACTCAACTTTAAAATCTTAATTTAATTTATTATTTAATATTAAGTCATGGCCATTGATTATGTTCAAACATAATCCGTTAAAAGAGACGGGTTGCACTCCGGGAGTGCCGGCAGAAGTGAAAACTTTTTCTTGCTTTCTTTCTTCGTTATATACAGAGAAAAAGATAAAAAGAACATACCATACCATACCATACCTATAATATAGCGCAAATCATAGAACCTATTACTAATTTTCTGTCAGAAGAAATTAATAAATTACAAAAAGAAAAAATAATCACAAAAAGTAATAAATTACAAAAATAAAGAATTATCACAAAAAGTGTCAGAAGCCCAGGTTCGAATAACGGTACTATCTGAAACCATGAGGATTTGCAGTCGAAGCGCTTATCGCTAAGCTACTAAGCTTCTTAGCGTACCTAGCAAAATAAACACTCTGTAGCTAGGATACAAAGTCGTCGGTTATGGGTCAAAGGTCACGTGACCCTGACGCGAGTTTAACACGTGATCCTGACGCGAGTTTAACACGTGATCCTCACGCGAAAGAAGTTTTCACTTCAAAAACAAGAAAATCAATCAACTTTGTTGTCCTATAATTCGTTTTTGAAACAAAATATCCAAATAACATATTGTTACCAATATATTGGTAGGGTAGACTCTAGATTTCCCAAAACCAAGGTTAATCCTTCCCGTCCAGTTGTTTACGGAGCTCTTAATGCTTTTGTGTCTTATAGATAAACCTGCGAATACAATCAGTAGCTACTTACAATCCCGTCGAGAATGCAGACAAACAAAAGATTTCGTGTTTTATAACATTACCATAACGATTCTATTTCCTTGAACTCGGTGAATTCAAGGTTCTGCGTGTCGCGTCGGACTGTCGTTGTAAAATGTCAAGGACCGTCTCTGCATCCGTAGTTTCGTACAGAAACGATTTGGGGTTAGATTCAAATCTTTGTTTTCGGTATTATTAGTACCCAATTTAGGCCTAAGACTACGAGGCCTTATTAAGGCCAAAGACGAGAGAATTAAAATGTTGATTATGTTTTAAAATGCACCTTAATCATTTATGACGGGCATTTATTAGTCGAAATTGATTAAATTTACTGATAGCTTTTATGATTGATCTTAACTATTTTGCATAATGTTCGACTATGAGTTCAATATGAAACAAATCGAGTCGGAGGATCAAATGTATTGGGCCTATACATACCAACCGGTATACCTACTGGCGCAGGCACTTCTTTCAGGATCATGGGGTTAACTGACGGTCCTCATGAATAAAGAATCGACCTCTGCGCCATACATATTATGACTATTAAGTGACAGAAGCCTAGTGATGCTAAAATGAAAATATTATTGTGATTGCATCTGCGGAAACCCTCAAACGGAGCAAATCCTGGAACTTAAAAGGTGATTATGAATTTGAGCCGTTTTGGGGTTGAAACGTTGGGGACATATGGGGTCCAAGTGTCCACTTTCTAGACAAAGATTTGGCAAAGAGACTGATCGACGCTACGCGTTACTAGAAGGCTGGTTATTATCTTGCACAGAGGATAAGCATTGCCATCCAAAGTGGCAATGCTGCCAGCCTTCTGGAAACGTTACCGGTCGGTGATGATGCGGAGGAATTTTACGACGCATTATGTATGTAAATATTTCATTTATTTAGTTTACCTTGTTTTAGTTTCTAGTTTAAATTTAATTTAGTATCATTTATGTTTTGTTGTACATATTTTGAAAAATAAACATTCTTTATATCTTAATCTGATTTCAGATTATGATAGTAGGTAATTATAATTAGTGTCAATTCTGACCATATAACCTAAATAGATTATAAAACTAGTCATTAGGTATAGTACCCAAAAATAAATAGCATACCTACTTACTATATGTACAAAGGGATTATAAATCAATAAGTAACTGATATTATCGTGGTTCAAAGCACGAGCGCCATATTGACAAGATTAGTGTTGTGATTCTTTCTTTGTAATAAGTACAATTGTTATCTTTTGATCTGTTTTGATCCTTGTAGTTGTATTACTTATGATTCATTTAGTAAATCCTATAGATAAAACGCTACTTACGGAATGTAGGATAGTAGATTACGATAACACAACAATATTATCCTTGGGTGGCAGTTCCGGCTACCTCGAGCAATTCTGTCTGTCTGTCATCGTCATTCTTACTTATATCCAAAGTTCGTGTTCCGTTTATTAAATCTAGAAAAGCCGATTTACACTCTTGACCTCGTCCGTTGTTTATAGTCCGGTCATTTTAGACAATTGAAATAAAGAAAATTCCGACAGAGCCAAATCTTCGTAGAGACCTTAGGTTTACCACAAGGAATAAAGTGTCAAAAGTCCCCATCAGTCCCATGTGAGTTTAGGGACTTATTCGGGGCCCAAGGTCAAAATTTTAGGTTTTTGAATTTTTCTCGAAAACGGTAAGTTTTATCGAAAAAGTACCTCAGATCAAAGTTGTAGATCTTAAAATTCTCTATAAAAATGGTCCCTATGATTTTTCTCTAAGACCCACTATTTCCCAGATATTGCGCTTGTAAGAATCACGTTCTACATAATATGCACACATTTCCACACCACCTGTGAGGTAGTGTACTCGGCGCGTTTTTTTTAACGTGGTATCCCCGGTAGGCCTATTCCACGAAACTTTATGACGTTATTTTCAGGAACAATAATTATTTAATAGTATGCAGATTATTGATATGGGTTACTGAGTTTAACTGTCGTTCTAACTTTTTTTTATTACTTTAATCTGACTCATACTCTTCATATTCAACTTCAACAATCATGTTTTCTTCAAATGAAGATGAATCAGTTGTCTCTTCATCAAAATCACACGAATCTTCCTCTCTTGTATTTAATTGAACATTTGAGCAAGAGACACCTTGGCAATTGGTACACGCTGGAGAACACTGCAACCCTACTTTTTTTACAGCCACATTTGGCACTATAACCTTTCTTGCAATTGCAAAAAATAGTGTTAAGAAGCTGGAGCAAGGGGCAGTAAAGTTCGAATCGGTTCCAAAGTATTATTTATCAATTTTCAACCCCAGTCTTCAGGGTTCAGTTCATTGCCTTGCCATGTCTGAACTTGATAGTATACTCGAACTACTTGCTTTTTGTTTCGTGTATTTTTTACAAATGTTAAATATCTGTACGTATCTATGCAATCAATTTATCATCAAATTATTTATATTTATTATCAAATTACGTTAAAGGTTTCTTCTCGATCCCACACAACGTGATGTAGTAGATATCCTCCATCAATAACGTAAGCAGCATTTGCGCAAAAGTATTTACAGAAATTAATTCTTCACCTCAATTACTAATTACTAAAGGAATTCGGTTTCTTCTTGCGGTTTATGGAGGTCCAAAAAAAATTGATTGCATAGATACGTACAGATATTTAACATTTGTAAAAAATACACGAAACAAAAAGCAAGTACAGCTATCTTGTCTTCCTCCAACATCGGCATCTGCTAGTCAACATTTGTTTCGAGTATACTATCAAGTGATGGGGACTTTTGACACTTTATTCCTTGTGGTAAACCTAAGGTCTCTACGAAGATTTGGCTCTGTCGGAATTTTCTTTATTTGATCACTATTTTTATGTCTAAAATGACCGGACTATTAGTAGTTGCACCACTTGCAGGTTGCTGGTGAGGTTGGCTTGTACTGTACAAGCTACATAGTTAACTGCCTACCTACAAACCGCTGTGTCGTGGAAAATATTAGTTTTAAATATAGCATACATATAAACCGAAACATATTAACAACAATTATTATGTTTCGAATTTGCACTCTTGTATAACAAATAACTATTGTCTTTTCTTATCTTATATAACTTATCTTTGTTATACAAGAGTGCAAAGTTGCTTTTAACCGCGTATTATATAATAGTATAATCAAATTATAGAATCCTGAGCGTTAGCGAGGGAATCAAACGAGCACTAGGAGAACAATCTTTGCACTCGAGTGCAACTCGTAAATTTTCATACCTCCTCAGCGAGGAAATGATAAAATGGTCCTGTAATGCAAATTAAAAGAAGTACACCAAGGAGGTACCGAGTCTGAGTTTTTAACAGCCGAATTTATCATAATTTTTTTAATGATAAATTCGGCACTACAGAGGTAAAAGTAAATTATATAAAATAATAAATATAAAACAAATAACTATTATTAATCAGGGTTGCATGTATCAGTTATAGAAATCAGAAGCTATATGTACATTTAAGTTCCAGCTAAACAATGTAGATCTATTGAGAAAAGAATCCGGCAATCAATCTCACGGTCATTCTTTACATTAGTCGCGTTATTGTATGTACCTATGTGTATTGCAGGCTTTGTCATTCATTGATCTAAAACTTGAACGCATTTGGGGCATGTTGACACATTATATTTACAGCATATGTATGCGAAATGGGATTTGTTTGGCTAAAAGTTTAATTCAAGGGGCAGGATACATTTCATCGTCTGCTCTTCTTTTTAAATAAATTAGTAAGTTATCTAAGCACCTACTTATCGTAATTTACGTCACAGCTGGTAGGTACAGTTAGAATAAAATATTGAGGTAAATTGCTCCTAAAACTAATTCGTCGCCATTCGTCGCCAATTGGCTTAATCAGACGATCAATTAACGGCCTAACCTGTAAACTAACCGGCGCCATTGAATGAACGGCCTAAGTGATGTTCAGCCGTAACGTTTATTACATTTAATAACCTGGCTGGATAATGCTTAGGCCATTCGTAACATCGGGCACCAAACCGAAATAAGACATAAATTATGTACATATCTACATACATAACAATATAATCACAAGTGTAAATCCCCAAGGGGGTAGGCAGAGGTAATGAGTGATAGGTTTATTGGGAAAGCTGCGCAGACCAACTTGGCTAGGTTAGGTTAGAATTGTGATTATTTTTATAACCATACATACCTAAGTAATTTTCCTGCTGGCAAGTGATTAAACGTCATCGATCTCAGCTATTTGCCTAGCCATTTAATCAAATGGCTGAACACCATTCAGGCCACCAATTGGATAACGCCGTTTAGTAAAGAGCCTAGGCGGTTAATTGAACGTCTGATTAAGCTACTTGGTTGCAACAGATATTTTGGGAATGTACCTACCAACAACCGTGGCAATTTATGTTAGTCATTCTTCAAGAAACCATTCATGTGAAGCAGAAAATGTTTTTTTTTAATTATGTAGAACATTAAATTACGTAACGCATCATTAGAGCGTGTTTACATAAAGCGTTTTATATTTATGTTTTTTTATACCACTTAGGTGGCAGACAAGCACACGGCCCACCTGATGGGAAGTGATTACCGTGGCCTATGGATGTTTACAACGCTTTTCAAAGTTTTTGAATGTTTTCAGTATGTTTGACGCATAATGGAAACAATCAGAAATTGATCGATTTGGATTGGAATAAGTGAATTCTCATGACAGGACTCGAACCTGCCACCAGACAGGGGAAATGATCTGACCAACTGAGCTACTTGAGCCACGTTGTGAGTGTTCGTTTCTCCTATACAACCATTTTGGGGCAATCGTGCATACCCACTAATTGATTCACCATTAAATCAGAAAATCTAGCCACCCCACGTCAAACGTGCGAATCTCTGCAATGTAATCTAAAATGCCTATTTTTGAAAGCATTTTAAATGTTTTAATATTAAAATCATAATCAAATCGAAAATGTAGTGTACCGTAGAAAGTACGCATTTATATAATTCGACACAGTTAAATTGTTTCGCTTTAGGTTAGCGTAAGTAATTGCAAACAAACTATTATAAAACGCAAGCGTTTAATTACTTAAGTACCTACTCTTGGCTTTTCCTTCTTCTGTCCATCACCTGCAGGCTGGTACAGGCCCTGGTGCAAGCTTATCTCTCGAGATCAGAGGAGTCAGAGAGTAGTCAGCTCTTCTTCACACTTATGAAAGCCAAGGTATACCTAAGCCATACCAATACCATAAAGAAAGCCCCGCGTTCGTAGGCGGTTCGGTCGTCGCAGGGCGCAGACCGACCTCCGCCCTCCATGAGCGCGGGCCTGAGGGTGACGGTTGGAGCCGCTCGTCATCCTAGCAGAAGCAGGCCAAGGCGGCGGCGCGCATCGTCCGACGCCCCCCCCCCCCCCCCCCCCATACTGGAGGGCCAGACCGATAGGAATGGCCCTGGGTCAGGCGGGGTGCGAAGGATATGTCGCGGGACAACCTAACCTTCGACCTAGCACATCGACCCACAGACGGCGTGCGGTTTAGTAACCCCCCCCCCCCCCCTCTCCGGAGGGTATACCTGGGGATTTCCCGCACGTAAAAAAACCATAAAGAAAGCAAAGCGGGCTCTGGTGATTGTAACTGTATAGGCACATGTAGTGATATTTGCTTCCTGTAATATAAAATTGTAAATCCTATAAATTTTAAGCGTCGGTAGCTTAGTGGTTAAGGAGTCGGCCTTCCGATCGAGAGGTCCCGGGTTCGAATCCTGGCCATTACACTAGCGACGTGAACCCACTCCTAGCACAAGCAATTTAGCTTAGTTGAATGGGTTAGAGGGAATATTAGTAATTTCGATAATTTCGGTTGCTAATACTCTTTATAAAAAAAAATAGATAAAATCTTAAGAAAGTGTAAAAAGGTATTTAAGACACTTTGAACCATTCAGTAAATTCTTAGAAAGGACCAAAGGAGGACAGACGCAAAAGATGTGGTAATGTACTGAATTACAGACATCTAAAAAATGTAGCGGAAAGTAAATAACATGGAAATGTAAAATAAAAATATTGTGGAGTTCGGGCGACTAACTCCACAGCTTCTTGAGGTATTTAAATTATAAGACAATGAGCTGTAATTTTAATATATTTATTCGTAATTATATCACTAGACAAAACGAGTTTTATAAAATTAGAGAAACCTCGTGTAAACCCCTTACACGAGGTTTCTCTAATTTTACTGATGCGAAAAAGAGGGTCGCGGAATGTGCCCAATGATTGAGCCTGATACACTTTATAACTGCTTCAGTCTTCCTCTTGAAGACCTCTCGCAGATTCCTCGATCACCAACTGACCCGAACTGCCTTCCATCGCTTGTTTTATCCTATTCCCTTAATTCAAACTATAATTATCTGTTTAATTTTATACGGCTGGCGCGTGGTGGCCAGGTTACTAAATATAGGTTCGACTAAGAAGTGCGAACACTACAATACCATTTGTAAAAACAATTTTAATAACAAACGGAAAGCAAATTTACTTTCGCATTATAATAGGTACTAGTTCCATAGTTGGGATAAGCCTGACATGGGTGGGTAAGTACTTTCAACTGCGTCATTAAAGCAAGCTTAAGTATGGCAGACTGCTCAAATAACAAAAAAAAAACAAAAGCGGGAATATGTTGCATCATTATTAAAGACGCTTACGTTTAGTTATTTTTAGAACTAATGCCAGAATTGATTGCATTACAGTCAATATTTGTTATTTCACTTTCGATTAAGTAACTGTCCTAGTTCCAAATCAAGTGCCTCTCACGCACGCGGCTGGTTGATAAAATACCATTTAGAGATCCGTAGTAGATTATATGAAGACACAGTTAGTGATTTTTATATTTAATTTTTATTATTATTTTTACTAGCTTTTGCCGGCGGCTCCGCCCTCGTGGATGTTGGTTATTGAGACCAAACGTAGCGTATGTCCTATCTCAAGGTCTTATCTACCCTAATACCATTTTTTATCGGTTCAGTGATTTAGGCGTTACATACAGACAGACAGACAGAGTTACTTTCGCATTTATAATATTAGTATGGATATGGAAGTGTGGAGACTTAATCTAGCGTTTCGGCTACACAAAATAAATGGTGATAGAATCCGTTTAAAATTGTTTTTGACAGCATTTTTAAATATTACCCCTCATTACTACTTAATTAATTAATCTTCTACTATACAAATAAACCAATTTTCACAGTAATTATTATTTTGCATAAACGTTCTCATTAAATTTATACCTACATACTGTATATAAATAAAAGAAATGCTCTTACATAAACATGATTCATTGATGCAAAGGAGAGACGTGACCAACATCTTGATGGTCTGACATCATGGGGACAAAACTTATAATACCGGGGAATACCACAAATCTCTCGTTGTACGCGCCACAGATATAATTTTACAATTTAGAGTGGTAACATAAAAGTGACTCAGTAGAGTAGATGTTACCACAGATAATATAATATAATTCTATATTACTTACAATAAGTAAATGTAGTAGTATAAGTGTAGCATTATAATCATTGCAATTGAAAAAATAAATTGGACTTGAAATTATATTAGCATCGACAGTTGTATTGATAAAATAAAATAAGTAATAAATAAACCTTTTTATAGGTTTATGTACTTACCGAAAGCATTTTTTAGGTTTTTCCATGATTTTTGTAATGATCTAACTTAAAAGTGTTACTAGTTATTATTATTAGTCAAGTGATTTATTCAGAATTTTCACATTCAATTTTCGGCACTGTAAAGATTAAAAAAGATTTATAATAATAATTTTTAAGAACACCAACTATTTTATGGATGCATACATCGGTATATCGGTCTTGAACAAATGTAGATATGTTAACCAATGACCATAACTATCTATTCAGAAAATCAGTGGCTTGTATATGTTTCTATTTAAGAGCCATATAATCTACATCACTTATTAAGATAATTTTCTGCCTTTCAAATCAGCATATTCTTGTCGTCAATTTTCACAAAGTTAAACACGTAGTTCCAAACAGATATTATTATAATAAATAAATATTCCACAACATTTCACACAACGCTATCTAGACCCATGGTAAGCATAGCTCAACTAGCCTGTGTTATGGAATCTAGAATGCGGATAAACATACTTAGATACGTTCTTTTTTTTTGTAAATATATACATATTATACATAGAAACACCCAGACCAATGCAAATATACACATTCATGCATACAAATATTTGCACTGAGCGGGAATCGAACCCGCGCCTCCTGCGCAGCGGCCGCGTTCACCACCGCCACGCCACGGAGGCTGTCCTATATAACTGAGAATTTAAAAGGACTAATGAGAAAATAATTCTAGCGAAACTAAAATGGCGGAAGTAGTTAAAACTCTTTGTAACCTACCATTCACTACTTTCACGATCACAATGCAAAGGCCTTACTTTTTTTTACCCCTGGTACCTACCCTATATAAGTAGCATAATTTGTAAGTCCGTAATATAATAGGTACTTAAATATATATAGCAACAACGTGTATGTCCGTGTGTGTGTATTTTTACTTTACGCTGAAACGGGTGAAATTTCAACTTAAGACCTTTAAACACCTCAAAAACTACAATTTATTTCATACTGCGGTGTAGCAAGTATTGAATGTCAATGTAATGAAATATGTGTGGCTATTTGCCGCAAATATTGGCTGTAAATTAGACAAGCTTGTCTCGTTATTTTTACTAAAACAACAAACATTGTTTGATAGATATGTAAGGTACTTTTGTTGTATATATCATTGAGATATATTAATGTTATGTATACCAACGAAAATAAAATCAAATACAATTTTGTAATGACTTAAAAACTGAGGCACTTCGGGAAGAAAAGTAAAAGGTTTTTTTGAACGCTTGATTCCAAAAAAACGATTAAATTCTTTCCTGTTTATAAAATTTTTAAACTATAATTTTGATTTAAACTACTCTATACATATTTTGTTTCATACGTCCATAATAGGCCACGGTAACCACTTTCCATCAGGTGGGCCGTTTGCTTGTCTGGCACCTAAGTGCTGATATAAAAAAATATATTCTGCTATAGGGTTTACCATTGTTTGATAAAAAACGTATGACAAACGATTATTTTACAAACAGCGTTTGAAAAACTAATCATTTGACAAACTTCCATTTAGTAAACATAAAAAATCATTTGATAAATCTAGACAATAATTAAAGGGTACCACAGAACAGAAAAAAATCTTGTTTTGTCAACTAACATTTCTAAAAAATAATAAATTTGTGAAATGATGTTAAAGGCAAAATTATTATTTTTCAAATAAATATTCTAATGAGTTGTTTATTAAGCAATAGTTTACAAAATAATAAGTTTCTCAACTGTAATTTTGTCAAACGTTGTTTATGAAATGAAGATTTGTTATTCATTTTTTGTCAAGTGATTGGATATCCCTGCTATAGACAGACATGCTGTGTGCGATAGAGAGAACGCTCTACAAATCCAAAGCACACCGATCTTAGATTCTTACTACCTATACTTCTACTTCCCAAACGAACCAAATCAAAAGCAAGATACTGTAGTTCTTTATTTGCCAACAGTTAGGTGTTAGTGACCTCCTTATTAACAAAGATAGAGTTAGTCTATCTAGACAAATATTTATAAACACCGAAGGATTAAATACAATAAAAATACGAATAGATATTAGATGAAGTAGAACATTTTTGTCATCATTCTCATTGTAATTACCTATTTGCGCCTAAGTTTTTAATTTGGAACCCGTTGATCTGCTGATTATTTTTCATTAGTAAATATGTCGACTTTTCCGGGAAAGCGACTACCATCTGACGTCCTGACTCTAAAACAAAAGCCTCCGTCACTACTTCATCCGTTTTTTAGCAGTGAATATCCAATCTTCCGCAAAGAGAATTAATTTATGAAAGTGATAAATTAAATAATGTTACTTTTGTAAATCTATAGAATTCCGTATTTATTACTGAATATTTTATATGTACAACCATAAATCTGTCAAGAAATTACATAAATGGCACAATAAATCAGAAAACTTATAACTCAATCCTTACACCTGAAACATGAATAAAATATTGTTCATAAGTTAATTTATGGACTTTTCAGAATGTTATAATATAACACATGACGCAAAGATGTTTTGTGAACGTCTGTAAGTTATTTCATAACAAACATTCTGAAAAGTTCATAACTTTTGATGATAAACAATTGAATTATTGAATTCTTCTTTTACCTGGCACTTGCCCATTTTATATGGGGTCGGCCATTTGTATCATGTTCCTCCAGGCAGCTCGGTCCTGGATCGTCGCTCAGTTGACTTGAGCTTCTTCGAGGTTCTTATTTACTATGCATGTGATTTGGGGTCTTTCTGGTCCTCGGGGTTTGGTCTCAATGTCTTGTACTTTCCTGGTCATGTGCTCGCTTCATTACCTGTCCGTACCACCTCAGACGGGTCTCCTGTAATTTCTCTGGGAACAACTGAAGCGTCGGTAGCTTAGTAGTTAGGGAGTCATACTAATACACAAACTCCTAAAACAAGTAATTTAACTTAGGGTATGATTTGGGTTAAAGGAAATATTATTAATTTCAGTTGCTGATATTCTTTTGAAAAAAAATTTTCTTGATTTATGAAGTACAATATGCAACAAAACAACAATAAAGTTATTGTTTTTGGCATGAAAAGGTAGTTTGGCTGGGAGGCAGCCATCACAGAGGGAATTCAATCTTAAATTATAGGATTATAACTATGTAAGATGCCTTTCTAACTTACCAAGGCCAATACAAGGTTCTACGGTATTATATTTCAAGGTTACTCTCTGAGTTGGCACAATTCATGTGCGTAAGCGATCGCAGACGAAATAAGAGTACCCTCTTACCTAAATCCTGTAGCTCCACATAAGTAAGTAGACACGTAGGTCAGCTATCTGACTAATAAAACCGTAATGAATTTATGGTTACTGAATAAAAATAATTTATTCTCAAAGGAAAATTGATTTATGGAATTTCAGTTGCTTCAGTTCTATTTATCATGATATCCGAAGTGACATTTCTTTTTAATTTATGGTGAATATGATATGATCACAGTATTGCTATCTTTAAGACTATATGATAAAGACTACAATACTTAATTTTAAATGCTTTCCAGAAATTGCTTTTGTGTTATTTTATTTTTAAATGTTATTATTTAATAATTTTGTAACGGTTTCTTTAGAATTTATTGTATGTTAGTCTGCGTCAAATCTGCAACAATTTAACTTTATATCATTTATATAACAAGACGTAGGTACCTATCTACATATTTATTTACTTGTATAATTGAAAACAAACTTATTGAATCATTGACGTGCGCTCAGTCAAGTAAAGCAACGCACAGATCACTTCAATCGCCATTTTTGTAACTGTTAGCAAGCTAGTTGCAAAACGAATTAAGAAATCCTGACCGTGACATTGAATGTTTTTGCCGTTACGTTACATAATGGCAGTCATTAACCTCTTCTTAGCTCTCAAATTACCAACCATCATTATCTTAGCAAAGTTTCTGGTTAAATCTGAGAAATTCACTTTGGTGCCCGAGGTCCGCTTGCATCTTCTTTTGGTTTGGCTTATACGCCTCTCTTCCACCAAGAGAGGAAGAAGTCAAATGGACTTCATAACCCCGGAGACGTACTCCCATAACCGTGAGGTACTAACCTCCTTCATTAGTGAGTTGGGTCACAGACAAGGTTGGTTTGGACCCTGAATATTTAGATTGTACCACCAACGAAGCAAGTAACGAAACGAAAGTGTATTAAATTTACATAATACCCTAAATATTACATGAACTTGGTTAGTGAGTTATGGTTCGTATCGAAACATGCTGCTCAGTCAGATATTATGAGGATTGCAATTAAAATTAATGTACCAAGAAACAAGAGCATTGCAATGTCTCACGAAATATGCCTACACGGCGTGCTCACTTGTTAAGCAAGTAGGTAGGTAGGTTCTTATTACAAAGTAAAAAGTTGTGTATATTTTACCGGTCCTTGTTAATTATTAACATTTTATGTTTTTCTTACAACTCTTATAATAATATCTACAGAAAAGAATAAAACTATTTATTGAACTTATACGTTATGTACTTTTAGGTACCTATATTTCAGGCAGTATATAGTATTTCGCCGCGATCGCAAAACAAAACCGTGTCAATACATTAAAATTTGCATATCAGACAAATAAATTGTACCTCCTTTTTCCAGTCCAGACTAATATTATAAATGCGAAAGTAACTCTGTCTGTCTGTCTGTCTGTCTGTATGTTACGCTTTCGCGCCTAAACCAGTGAACTGATTTAAATGATTTTTTAGTATAGGGGTAGATTAGACCTTCAGAAAGGACATAGGTTATGTTTGATCGCGATAACCGACATCCACGCGGGCGGAGCCGCAGGCAAAAGCTAATATTTCATAATTCAACAATTGCTAGCATAAGCAGTTAGCACACATAGTAGAGGTAGAGTTAAACATTTTAGAGTGTGAAATTACAATAACATTTACTTAATATTTTTTTTAATGTTATGTTAATAATATCAATTAGATACTAAATAATAAATCATTTCCGTACAAACATCAATCATTTAATCTAATTTCCTTGGTGTTTAGTAGCATTTACTCCTCGTAAATTGAATAGAATTTAGAAGAATAGATATTAGATGAAGTAGAACATTTTTGTCATCATTCTCATTGTAATTACCTATTTGCGCCTAAGTTTTTAATTTGGAACCCGTTGATCTGCTGATTATTTTTCATTAGTAAATATGTCGACTTTTCCGGGAAAGCGACTACCATCTGACGTCCTGACTCTAAAACAAAAGCCTCCGTCACTACTTCATCCGTTTTTTAGCAGTGAATATCCAATCTTCCGCAAAGAGAATTAATTTATGAAAGTGATAAATTAAATAATGTTACTTTTGTAAATCTATAGAATTCCGTATTTATTACTGAATATTTTATATGTACAACCATAAATCTGTCAAGAAATTACATAAATGGCACAATAAATCAGAAAACTTATAACTCAATCCTTACACCTGAAACATGAATAAAATATTGTTCATAAGTTAATTTATGGACTTTTCAGAATGTTATAATATAACACATGACGCAAAGATGTTTTGTGAACGTCTGTAAGTTATTTCATAACAAACATTCTGAAAAGTTCATAACTTTTGATGATAAACAATTGAATTATTGAATTCTTCTTTTACCTGGCACTTGCCCATTTTATATGGGGTCGGCCATTTGTATCATGTTCCTCCAGGCAGCTCGGTCCTGGATCGTCGCTCAGTTGACTTGAGCTTCTTCGAGGTTCTTATTTACTATGCATGTGATTTGGGGTCTTTCTGGTCCTCGGGGTTTGGTCTCAATGTCTTGTACTTTCCTGGTCATGTGCTCGCTTCATTACCTGTCCGTACCACCTCAGACGGGTCTCCTGTAATTTCTCTGGGAACAACTGAAGCGTCGGTAGCTTAGTAGTTAGGGAGTCATACTAATACACAAACTCCTAAAACAAGTAATTTAACTTAGGGTATGATTTGGGTTAAAGGAAATATTATTAATTTCAGTTGCTGATATTCTTTTGAAAAAAAATTTTCTTGATTTATGAAGTACAATATGCAACAAAACAACAATAAAGTTATTGTTTTTGGCATGAAAAGGTAGTTTGGCTGGGAGGCAGCCATCACAGAGGGAATTCAATCTTAAATTATAGGATTATAACTATGTAAGATGCCTTTCTAACTTACCAAGGCCAATACAAGGTTCTACGGTATTATATTTCAAGGTTACTCTCTGAGTTGGCACAATTCATGTGCGTAAGCGATCGCAGACGAAATAAGAGTACCCTCTTACCTAAATCCTGTAGCTCCACATAAGTAAGTAGACACGTAGGTCAGCTATCTGACTAATAAAACCGTAATGAATTTATGGTTACTGAATAAAAATAATTTATTCTCAAAGGAAAATTGATTTATGGAATTTCAGTTGCTTCAGTTCTATTTATCATGATATCCGAAGTGACATTTCTTTTTAATTTATGGTGAATATGATATGATCACAGTATTGCTATCTTTAAGACTATATGATAAAGACTACAATACTTAATTTTAAATGCTTTCCAGAAATTGCTTTTGTGTTATTTTATTTTTAAATGTTATTATTTAATAATTTTGTAACGGTTTCTTTAGAATTTATTGTATGTTAGTCTGCGTCAAATCTGCAACAATTTAACTTTATATCATTTATATAACAAGACGTAGGTACCTATCTACATATTTATTTACTTGTATAATTGAAAACAAACTTATTGAATCATTGACGTGCGCTCAGTCAAGTAAAGCAACGCACAGATCACTTCAATCGCCATTTTTGTAACTGTTAGCAAGCTAGTTGCAAAACGAATTAAGAAATCCTGACCGTGACATTGAATGTTTTTGCCGTTACGTTACATAATGGCAGTCATTAACCTCTTCTTAGCTCTCAAATTACCAACCATCATTATCTTAGCAAAGTTTCTGGTTAAATCTGAGAAATTCACTTTGGTGCCCGAGGTCCGCTTGCATCTTCTTTTGGTTTGGCTTATACGCCTCTCTTCCACCAAGAGAGGAAGAAGTCAAATGGACTTCATAACCCCGGAGACGTACTCCCATAACCGTGAGGTACTAACCTCCTTCATTAGTGAGTTGGGTCACAGACAAGGTTGGTTTGGACCCTGAATATTTAGATTGTACCACCAACGAAGCAAGTAACGAAACGAAAGTGTATTAAATTTACATAATACCCTAAATATTACATGAACTTGGTTAGTGAGTTATGGTTCGTATCGAAACATGCTGCTCAGTCAGATATTATGAGGATTGCAATTAAAATTAATGTACCAAGAAACAAGAGCATTGCAATGTCTCACGAAATATGCCTACACGGCGTGCTCACTTGTTAAGCAAGTAGGTAGGTAGGTTCTTATTACAAAGTAAAAAGTTGTGTATATTTTACCGGTCCTTGTTAATTATTAACATTTTATGTTTTTCTTACAACTCTTATAATAATATCTACAGAAAAGAATAAAACTATTTATTGAACTTATACGTTATGTACTTTTAGGTACCTATATTTCAGGCAGTATATAGTATTTCGCCGCGATCGCAAAACAAAACCGTGTCAATACATTAAAATTTGCATATCAGACAAATAAATTGTACCTCCTTTTTCCAGTCCAGACTAATATTATAAATGCGAAAGTAACTCTGTCTGTCTGTCTGTCTGTCTGTATGTTACGCTTTCGCGCCTAAACCAGTGAACTGATTTAAATGATTTTTTAGTATAGGGGTAGATTAGACCTTCAGAAAGGACATAGGTTATGTTTGATCGCGATAACCGACATCCACGCGGGCGGAGCCGCAGGCAAAAGCTAATATTTCATAATTCAACAATTGCTAGCATAAGCAGTTAGCACACATAGTAGAGGTAGAGTTAAACATTTTAGAGTGTGAAATTACAATAACATTTACTTAATATTTTTTTTAATGTTATGTTAATAATATCAATTAGATACTAAATAATAAATCATTTCCGTACAAACATCAATCATTTAATCTAATTTCCTTGGTGTTTAGTAGCATTTACTCCTCGTAAATTGAATAGAATTTAGAAGAATAGATATTAGATGAAGTAGAACATTTTTGTCATCATTCTCATTGTAATTACCTATTTGCGCCTAAGTTTTTAATTTGGAACCCGTTGATCTGCTGATTATTTTTCATTAGTAAATATGTCGACTTTTCCGGGAAAGCGACTACCATCTGACGTCCTGACTCTAAAACAAAAGCCTCCGTCACTACTTCATCCGTTTTTTAGCAGTGAATATCCAATCTTCCGCAAAGAGAATTAATTTATGAAAGTGATAAATTAAATAATGTTACTTTTGTAAATCTATAGAATTCCGTATTTATTACTGAATATTTTATATGTACAACCATAAATCTGTCAAGAAATTACATAAATGGCACAATAAATCAGAAAACTTATAACTCAATCCTTACACCTGAAACATGAATAAAATATTGTTCATAAGTTAATTTATGGACTTTTCAGAATGTTATAATATAACACATGACGCAAAGATGTTTTGTGAACGTCTGTAAGTTATTTCATAACAAACATTCTGAAAAGTTCATAACTTTTGATGATAAACAATTGAATTATTGAATTCTTCTTTTACCTGGCACTTGCCCATTTTATATGGGGTCGGCCATTTGTATCATGTTCCTCCAGGCAGCTCGGTCCTGGATCGTCGCTCAGTTGACTTGAGCTTCTTCGAGGTTCTTATTTACTATGCATGTGATTTGGGGTCTTTCTGGTCCTCGGGGTTTGGTCTCAATGTCTTGTACTTTCCTGGTCATGTGCTCGCTTCATTACCTGTCCGTACCACCTCAGACGGGTCTCCTGTAATTTCTCTGGGAACAACTGAAGCGTCGGTAGCTTAGTAGTTAGGGAGTCATACTAATACACAAACTCCTAAAACAAGTAATTTAACTTAGGGTATGATTTGGGTTAAAGGAAATATTATTAATTTCAGTTGCTGATATTCTTTTGAAAAAAAATTTTCTTGATTTATGAAGTACAATATGCAACAAAACAACAATAAAGTTATTGTTTTTGGCATGAAAAGGTAGTTTGGCTGGGAGGCAGCCATCACAGAGGGAATTCAATCTTAAATTATAGGATTATAACTATGTAAGATGCCTTTCTAACTTACCAAGGCCAATACAAGGTTCTACGGTATTATATTTCAAGGTTACTCTCTGAGTTGGCACAATTCATGTGCGTAAGCGATCGCAGACGAAATAAGAGTACCCTCTTACCTAAATCCTGTAGCTCCACATAAGTAAGTAGACACGTAGGTCAGCTATCTGACTAATAAAACCGTAATGAATTTATGGTTACTGAATAAAAATAATTTATTCTCAAAGGAAAATTGATTTATGGAATTTCAGTTGCTTCAGTTCTATTTATCATGATATCCGAAGTGACATTTCTTTTTAATTTATGGTGAATATGATATGATCACAGTATTGCTATCTTTAAGACTATATGATAAAGACTACAATACTTAATTTTAAATGCTTTCCAGAAATTGCTTTTGTGTTATTTTATTTTTAAATGTTATTATTTAATAATTTTGTAACGGTTTCTTTAGAATTTATTGTATGTTAGTCTGCGTCAAATCTGCAACAATTTAACTTTATATCATTTATATAACAAGACGTAGGTACCTATCTACATATTTATTTACTTGTATAATTGAAAACAAACTTATTGAATCATTGACGTGCGCTCAGTCAAGTAAAGCAACGCACAGATCACTTCAATCGCCATTTTTGTAACTGTTAGCAAGCTAGTTGCAAAACGAATTAAGAAATCCTGACCGTGACATTGAATGTTTTTGCCGTTACGTTACATAATGGCAGTCATTAACCTCTTCTTAGCTCTCAAATTACCAACCATCATTATCTTAGCAAAGTTTCTGGTTAAATCTGAGAAATTCACTTTGGTGCCCGAGGTCCGCTTGCATCTTCTTTTGGTTTGGCTTATACGCCTCTCTTCCACCAAGAGAGGAAGAAGTCAAATGGACTTCATAACCCCGGAGACGTACTCCCATAACCGTGAGGTACTAACCTCCTTCATTAGTGAGTTGGGTCACAGACAAGGTTGGTTTGGACCCTGAATATTTAGATTGTACCACCAACGAAGCAAGTAACGAAACGAAAGTGTATTAAATTTACATAATACCCTAAATATTACATGAACTTGGTTAGTGAGTTATGGTTCGTATCGAAACATGCTGCTCAGTCAGATATTATGAGGATTGCAATTAAAATTAATGTACCAAGAAACAAGAGCATTGCAATGTCTCACGAAATATGCCTACACGGCGTGCTCACTTGTTAAGCAAGTAGGTAGGTAGGTTCTTATTACAAAGTAAAAAGTTGTGTATATTTTACCGGTCCTTGTTAATTATTAACATTTTATGTTTTTCTTACAACTCTTATAATAATATCTACAGAAAAGAATAAAACTATTTATTGAACTTATACGTTATGTACTTTTAGGTACCTATATTTCAGGCAGTATATAGTATTTCGCCGCGATCGCAAAACAAAACCGTGTCAATACATTAAAATTTGCATATCAGACAAATAAATTGTACCTCCTTTTTCCAGTCCAGACTAATATTATAAATGCGAAAGTAACTCTGTCTGTCTGTCTGTCTGTCTGTATGTTACGCTTTCGCGCCTAAACCAGTGAACTGATTTAAATGATTTTTTAGTATAGGGGTAGATTAGACCTTCAGAAAGGACATAGGTTATGTTTGATCGCGATAACCGACATCCACGCGGGCGGAGCCGCAGGCAAAAGCTAATATTTCATAATTCAACAATTGCTAGCATAAGCAGTTAGCACACATAGTAGAGGTAGAGTTAAACATTTTAGAGTGTGAAATTACAATAACATTTACTTAATATTTTTTTAATGTTATGTTAATAATATCAATTAGATACTAAATAATAAATCATTTCCGTACAAACATCAATCATTTAATCTAATTTCCTTGGTGTTTAGTAGCATTTACTCCTCGTAAATTGACATTAAATCCATAATTCTAATTATTTAGTAGGTAAATATTATTAACATGTTTCTTTGTTTAACACAAGTCAATTCCTGGATAATATACAGTTGATATGCAAAAACTTGAATTATTAATAAAATAATTACTGACAAATTACCTACTGTATACTTTACATTACGAAGGCGAAGTGAACATAATGTTGTTAACTATTCATGAAACCGGTTCATTAGTTTGTTTGTACGTGTAGACTAAGTATCTAACTGAGAAAAATACACGATGGTAAAAATAAAATAAAATATACTATTATTAATATATATAAATCTCGTGTCACAATGTTTGTCCTCAATGGACTCCTAAACCAGTTAACCGATTATAATAAAATTCGCACACCATGTGCAGTTCGATCCAACTTGAGAGATAGGATAGTTTAAATCTCAAATTATAGTCCGATTCGTGATAACCGACATCCACGCGGGCGGAGCCGCGGGCGACAGCTAGTACTATTATAAAGAGATCCAGCTTGGCCAGGAAATTAAAAAAATCTCTACCGACTACAGCGCACTCTAACAAAAGCTAAAATATATAAAAAAAACATCTTGAAGTAAAGCAATATGTATGTCAAGTCACATACTTTACTCATTTTCAAGTTGAAAACCTATGGTAAAATCATAATTTTATGTAGGTATCTTACTACACTGCTACAGACAAAGTTGCTTTTTACGATGTTTATTACGAGTTACGTATAAAGCTCTTATTTTCTGCACCTTGAATAGAAGTTCGCATCTGTTTTATAGCTGTTATTTAATCTGTGGTACAATGACGACAGAGACACTTTGGCTGTGAGCGAGGGCACAAAGAATGGCGGCAGATTATTATGTTTTGCATACAACTGTCATAATAATTTGTCGCGGCATTTCATCAGTTACTGCCTAACCATTGTGCGGTATGACTCCTAACGTTCGTTAAAATGGCGCCTTCAATCTTTGGCAAGGTTAAGTCGGTGCAATTGCAACATTTAATCGTTAAAACAATAAGATAGTTCATAGTTATAGTTAAGAAATCGACCTCGAAGCTGAGAAAGTATTGCAGTCCTTCTTATTTGCTACTTTTCAATGCTAACGTTTTTAAGGTTTTTAAGTGAAAGCGTTTTAGGTGCATGGGACAGAATGGATAATTTTCATAGGACTTTTTTTGGGTGAACTGAATCATGGAACTCGCGTCATCGTCACGTCTCATACGTTTCGTTTGCTATATATAATGATACATATGACAAGACGGTGTCGGGTTACGTGGATTTTAACGATAAAACAATATTAGTTTTTAAATTTAATCCACAAGTGAAACTTCTTTGAAGTGAATGCCATAATTTTTTTTAAGAATTTTAGTTGGTAACCAAAATTACTCATATTCTTCTTAACCCTTCCAGTTAAACTCAATTTTTTGTGTTAGGACTGCCGAGTGAGTTATCGTCGTCGGTAGTGCAGCAGTTAGAGTTCGAACTTCGAACCTAGCAGCTTTCCATCGTAAGGCCAACCATGATTGTTAGATAAAAATGATAGATTTACACCGTCCGAGCGCCATGCTCAGATTCTCTCTTCTGCCTTCTTTCCATGATTTGATCAGTTTAAACTTTTATGCACTTCTTTGACTTTTTGACGTTTTAACTTCTTCCAATGAACAATCCCAAACTTGTCGCTAAACATAGAGACAAATAACAATAATTACGTTAATATCCTACCAGTCTATATTGTCTGCGTACCTATTATGCCATAAAACAACGGTAATAGTCTTAAGCAAATAATAAAAAGAGTATTACTGCTGTACATCACTCAATTTATCAGGCTTTATATCGATAGATGGTAGGTAATTCGTTATACAAAGTGTTGAAAAATTGCGTTAATATCTTCACCGCAGATTGTGCAGGTACGCATGGCAGATGCTGAAATTCTATAGTCTATAACACATATCTGCTGTTTCGGAAACTTGCAAAACCTGACCTATTGCAATGTACGACTTAGGTGTATGTAGCACGTTTCTTTTTTATTTATTTATTTATACATCTGGAAGTAGATGTTCCCAGACCACACAGTCTATCTTTCTGTCAGCCCAAATCAGACATTTGAGCTCAGAATGTATTCTTTATTCTGAGGAGTTGGGTAATCTCGGCAAGGGCTGGGCTGATATTGACAGGACTTATAAGTCGTAACTTAGTGTACTAAATATTTTATTATAATTAATTAATAGGGTGCCTCAATAAGCCCAGATTTAAGTCCACGTGGACGAAGTTATGAGCACAACTACCTACTTAGTCAAAAACTAAGAAAACCATGCAGCGCAAACGTGTTACATACAGACAGAAACGCGGACAACAGCTAGTTTATTATGTAAAGAAACATGCGTATGCATAAATTAGTTTAAGTGGATAATTGCGTTGCAAATCCTTTTGTTTACCGGCTTCTATACAAAGAAGTTTAATAATGGTACGAGTCACGAAAAGCACATCAAGTCCAAAATGATTGTTTTAGTAGGTATACTTGTCCTGTTACACACTAATAAGATGTTACTATTATGAAGATATATATTTAAGATGTTATTTCCCAAATTTAGTCTGATGATGTCAGTAGCTCCGCTTAGCATGGGCTTCCTAGGCGCGGTATTCACCGATAAATATATATAACGCATTCCGACAATGTTTCAAAATTGACCAAATAACTAACGTATCCGTTGTCGAAATACAGCGTAGCTTATGTGCAGTTTCATCTTCTCAATATGACAATTTCATCGAGATCTGTTCAGGCGGTATGGCGTGATTGAGTTCCAATCATTCGTCCATCCGCTCAAACTTTCAAAAGTTTGCGATGAGGTCTACCAATTTTGCAGAACGTACAAACGTCTGACCCCAGAGAGGAAAGGCTACACTAAAACCTAGTTTGTCAATCAATAAGTAAACTAGACTACTGGTGAGTTTGGTTTACCTCAAAGATCTTCGTAGAAACATAAAACACCATTCTTCTTCTTCTTCTTCTTTCGCGGGCTCTTTTTCCGCATGTGGTCCCTTTTAGTTGGGCCTTTTTGCGTGATTTGTGGTTTTTGGTTTCCACTGCCCTACTCCAACCATCCAAGCTCCTTCCAAAAAGCGGCCAGGCTGCCGGGTCTGCTGCAGGCCTCTCGAAGTGTGCTTGGTGTTCCCAGGTGTTGCGCCCGTTGTTCCGCGACCTCGCTGCAGTTCATGACTACGTGGGCCGGTGTTTCGTCAGTCCTCATGCACGCACGGCATAATGGACTGTCCGTTAGACCTAAAACATACAGATGTTTGTTAAGATTACTGTGCCCTGTTATGGTCCCTACTACAAACCGTAGGTCCGCCCTATTTAGGCGCAGCAGTTTTTTAGAGAGCCGTCTGTCTAGAGATGGCATTGCCTCTCTCGATTGACGACATTCCTTCGTCTTCGCCCACACTTCAGCGTGTAGTTTCCTTGTTCTATGTCTCAACCAGAATCTTTGCTGGTTTGCCGATATTGGTATTACGGGTTCCACCCTGTAGGTCTCTATTTCGGCTCCCCTTCTGGCCAGTTCATCGGCCGCGTCGTTGCCTAGGGAACCACTATGTCCTTTGATCCATTGGAGTGTTATCTCATTTGTCTCGCATATTCCCTCCAATTTCTTGTGGCACTCCAGGACTAGTCCTGATTTTATTGTGTTGCTGCGTAGAGCGTGTAGTACTGCAGTGCTGTCCGTTAGGATTCGAATGCCTTGATTCTCTATCTTTCTTGCAGCCACCGCGTCTGCGGCCTGGATTATACCAACACATTCCGCTTGGAAAATTGTGTTGTGCATGCCCAGCGCTGTTGATATGTTAATATTTAGGTCAGCGGAGTAGGTGCCGGCACCTGTCCCTGTTTTCATTTTAGATCCATCCGTGTATATCCTCACCTCCTTTGTGCCGGATGAATCTGTTCTCTTTTCCTTAAGCTCTATTCTGTATCGTTTATCAAAGACGTATTGTTTTGGTATAGTGTCGCAGGGGGCCATTATCAGTGGTTGGTCGTTTTTGGCCTCTTCCACCGCGTTGGTGTGTGGCACCCTCGTGTCGTGTGTCCATAGGGAGAGGGAGATAAAACACCATATAATAAATACTAATATTCCCCAAACCCGCCGATGAAACTCTTTAGATCACAATATCAAACATGATTTTCCCTCCTTTCCAGGTGATGGAGTTTTGAACACATTCAGCTTTTCGCTAACTCCACTGCTGACATGTTCCGGTTTCTTCATCATGTACCTGGTGGAGGAGCTAGTCCACATGTACATTCACTACAGGGAGCGGAAGAATGGTCAAACTGCACCCCTGGTCAGAAACATGAGCGTGAGGGAGAGTCGGGGAGGCGTCACAGCTAAGGGAGACAAGAGCGTTACGAACTCGACAGCTGAATTGGTCGAACCAAAAAAGGTTGTTATTTTTTTATTATTATTATTATAAATCTTTTACTATCATCTTAGGTAGTTTTGTTCGTGGTTTTCTGGAGCTTTTACCTCCTCTCCGCCTGGGGTCCGTATGTTTAAGCATGTCGTTAATGTGTACAATGATAAAGCAAAGCGAATACCATCAGACCCCGACAAACAACTCGTCAATCGATCAGCAGGCGGACTGGCTAGCAGGTGAAGTTCGCTGGGGTCCTAATGACCTTGGAGAAAGAAGCCCCTTCCACACCAGTTACTATCCTATTGGTTTAATGACAGTAAAGGTAGCTAGCGTACGTGAAATGTGTAAGAACAAAAGTAATTATGAAAGAAAAAAGCACATACGTTGACCCCCAAATAAATATATGAGATAAGGGCAACCAGGTAGAACCAGGAAAAAGTAGGACAATCAGTAATGGAAACATTGATATACTTTTGTATATCAATGAATGGAAATGATATTTTTCTTTCTAGGATGTTGAAAATCATAGTCACCACCATCATCACAGTCATATGCCTGAGAACTTGGGAGATGGCGTCTCATCTGCTCTCAGAGGACTTCTTATTGTGCTTGCTCTTTCGATTCACGAGCTTTTCGAAGGTTTAGCAGTCGGTCTAGAATCGAGCACTTCTAGCGTCTGGTAAGTTATTTTATATGCAACTAGTGACATCTCTTATCGAATAGCAAAATGTAACATACTTAACAAGGTAACATTGGTTAAGGTTATTTGTTAATAGATGTCGCTTTATAATTTAAATTACGTAGTGTCAAATGCATTAGGAGAAAATTTCTATAAGAATTTATTTTAGTAGTCTAAAACCAAGTTGAAACCGATTTGGGTCACATCGGTTAGTATAGTGTCCTATATTTTTAAAACCTTCGAACTTTATTCATCTTAGATTATAGTCGTACACATTTATATTACCTGCCAATACCTCACCTTCTACATCTGATAGACGCTGATTACAGACAAAAGCAGTACTTAAAAAGATTTGAAAAACATTTTTATCATCGATTTAGGTTGGAAAAAGTTAATGTTAAGACGTGTTTACGTAGCTCGTTTGACAGAGTCCTCCCCCTGTAAGGCGCGGTTTATACAGAAGAGACGTGGCGGGGACGTATGACGTGGCGGACAATTTAAGTAACACAATATAAACCTTATGTAGTGTGCTATAAGGGGACTGGTTGACAATTCAAGTGTTCAGCATTCACTTTTTCCAATGATGATCGATTAGAAAAGTTAGTAGGTACCTACACTAATATTATTAAAAAAAAGACGGGTTGCAGTCCGGGAGTGCCGGCAGAAGTGAAAACTTATTCTTTCTTTCTTTCTTCGTTATATACAGATAAAAAGAACATTCCATACCATACCACACCTATAATACAGAACTTATCACTAATTTTCTGTCAGAAGAAATTAATGAATTACAAAAAGAAAAAATAATCACAAAAAGTAATGAATTACAAAAAGAAAAAATTATCACAAAAAGTGTCAGAGCCCAGGTTCGAACCCGGTACTATCTGAAACTATAAGGACTTATAGTCGAAGCGTTTACGGCTAAGCTTTCGTAGCATAGCCGTATATGTACTCGACAAACAATCTTTTGCTAATGTTGTATGACGTCAGTTGTCGGTTACGGTTCAAAGGTCAAGCGATCCTGGCGCAAGTTTAATATTTTTTACCCATCCAACGCCGCTAAAGAAGTTTTCACTTAAAAAAAAAGTAAATAATTATTAAATTCCAGGTATATGTTGGGAGCTGTGGCCGGTCACAAGCTAGTAATCGCCTTCTGTATCGGTGTGGAACTGATAGCCACCAACACGAAGTTTTGGCTAACCATCGTCTACATTGTCACCTACGCCATCGTGTCTCCACTAGGCATCGGCATTGGTATGCTGCTAGTTGGAGGAGAAGGTGCCACCGCCGCTGGTCTCCCATCAGTGGTCCTCCAAGGCCTGGCCTCAGGGACCCTGCTCTACGTAATTTTCTTCGAAATCTGGAAGGGCGATAGAACCGGCATCTTGCAATTCATCGGTTCATTAGTCGGATTCTTCCTCATGTTTGGACTCAAACTGCTGAGTAAGTAACATTAATATTATATCTAGCTATTTAATTAACACCCTAGGGGTTTGACTGCCTCTGTGGCGTGGTGGTAGAGAACGCGGCCGCTACGCAGGAGATTCCGCTTCAATCCCCACTCAGTGCAAATATTTACGCCACTATACCCTCGGCAGGATGAGATCCAAGATGGAAGATATCTGGTCCGTGAAAAAATGCTTGTGCTTCATACTAACTATTTCTGTAAACTATTACTTGACATACAAATGGACACAATAAGCCTCTCACAACGTATTTTACCTCTGATAAGTGTTTATAATAGGTTATTAATTTTTGTTATCTCTATTCACAGCTCCCCACAGTCATTCCCACGGCGGAGACGGCGACCATGGCCATGGGCATGCCCACAACGACGACGACCACGGCGATTCTCATAACTAAACTCTTAAAAGACTTAGGTAGAGTGAAACAACTTAAGTATTTCCTCAAGGATGTACAGTGTACGTACGTCTTAGACGGCCGAATGTCTTAGACACAAAGTGTAGTTCGTCTGTCAAAATATAGGTAGACAGATATATAACTCTTTATTGTACACTAGTACACAATAAAACAATAATTAACAGTATGTACTACATAGTATGGAATAAAGGCAACCTTTGGATGGACAGGAAAGTACAGAAAAGACAAAAGTAACTTATATTCCAGCAGAGATCCTTATGATTTAATTCATACATTTTTTTTATTAGAACGGCACTCATGCATAATGTCTAAGTGGGTACCTAGCTACTGAATTCATTTCCTGAATTTTTATGACGTAGAAGAAAAGAAGACATTTACATATAAGTCATGTAATACGAGATTACGTTTCAATCTGAATTTTTAAACATGTGTGAGGCGAAACGAAATGCTTGAATTTAATTATATGAAATCAGGGAGATATAAATATTGCGGCTGTGTGAGGCCAGCCTTAGAGCGACGTGTTGACCAAATTACATTTTAAGTTATGTGATAAATAATAATAACTAGATTTAGGAATGTAGGTATAAAGAATTAATACAAGCCGCTTAAGTAGTTACTTCAATTAAAATTATGTGCAGAGAAAGGGTTGCAAATAAGATAATTGCTTATAATTTTGAAGGATCATGTAAACCTCAGAATACTAAACAAAATGTAAAATAAAACTAAAAAGTTGCTAGGTTTTCGATAGTCAATAGAGATTTTCAGTTGAAACAATTAAAATGACAATCTACAAGATGAATTCTTAGAAGGCAATCTAGTCATCAATATATTTTTCAGATTATTTAGTTATCCTATCTGAGTACATAATATACCTAAGTACCTATATTACTAATATTGATTTCCCTGCAAAGGTATTTGCTTACTGGGTATCTATCTACTTATGACTGAGATCTATTGTCCAATATTGTCTATTGAGACATCGCATGAAGGCACCCAAGATCCTGCGACGTGGAGGAGGAACCCGGTTTCCGAGTTCACCTTTGCTTCGGATGAAATTAGGAATACACGTCTCTATGAAAATAATTCTATTGAGACATCAAAGCAAGCAACAGTTGAAATATTTATGTGAGATAATCCTATATTAAAAAGAGTAAAAACGATCACCCAAAGGAGGCTAATTCGCCTACCTCTACGCAGGTGCGAGGGCAAGAGGCCAATTAATGTATGGGTTATGTCCACAGAGGACAGAATATGATTAAATTCTCCATGGTTCTGTCATATAAAGCGGTATACTTTTGACATTTATGTTGATATCATTGTGCTTGCTCTTCTAGGCTGTTATAATCTATTGACTAAAGAACATAACAGAAAATGAATTTCTAAATCAGTTTTGTGATTCTCGAGTTAACAGTTACTGACTGACAAAAGACAGACAGGTATGGTGTTGTTTAAAAATAACAATTTGATTATTTAATTTATAAACCCTGTAGGTACTTGACCCTAACCACTTGAAATGACTCACCGTGAATTAGGTTTTTAAGACTGCTAGTTACTGTATATTTCGGTGAATAAAATAGCTCTAGGCCTATGAGGTCAGTTTTGAACGGTTAAGGTGAGTAGGTACATCCACATGGGAGGATCGACAAGGTTATGAACAATGACCACTCTGTTTAGAGCAAAAATTAGGCCACGGGTTCTGATGAGAACAATGAGTCATGTGATGATTTTTAGCACCTAATTGTATGGGGATACCATATCTCATCTGTATGACAGCTACAAAAAGTAGTTTTTTAATTTTTTTATTCCCACTTAGGTGGCAGACAAGCATACGGCCCACCTGATGGAAAGTGGTAACCGTGGCCTATAGACGTGTGCAACACCAGGGGCGTCACGTTCGCGCTGCCGACCCTAATTGTTGCTGGTCAAGTATTGATCATAGAAATCTTTAGTTGTAAATATAGGCTCTTCATCCTGTACTCGATAAGCAGTACGGCCCTAATGGGATTTGTATCTGTGTAAGGGTAAATCCACGTAATGATATTGCTCAAGGGCTTATAGTCCAGAAGGAAAGTGTTAATTTACATATAGATAGAAACCTGCTCTATCGACACCTTTTTATATTATTGTGGTACTCTTATTTTGTCTGTGATATTAAGAAGCAGATAGGTGAAGATGCAACGGATAGGCCATACAATTAACTGTTAAGTAATTTATGTATACATATTATTGAAATAAGTACAAACTTCCTTATTATGTATAGAGACAATTATTGTAATTAAATAATAGGTACTATGTTCAGTCAGCATTGGATGCTCTTAAAGATGTGGATGCTGGTCAAAATCAATCTGACACTGACTGTTCATCGGTAAATAATATAAAATAATAAATTAGTACTTAGTTACAGTTAATAATAATATTTGTTAATAATTTAATATTTTTGTACATAACAGTAAATAGTTTAGTACTTACATAATTAAAGACATGCAATAAAATTAGAAATGTAATAAGTACCTTCTTACGTGTAGAAAATTCGCGGCTTTTTATGTGACACATTCGGGAAGAAGAGTGCGGTTCGGGTAAGATCGGTTTGCTTCGATTTTGTAGAGCGTTTTCTCTATCGCACATCCGACTGACAGTTCTATAAATAGCTGATAATAAGGCTTTCCATTGGTAAAATAATTTTTAAAATCGATTCAGTAGATCCAGAGATTACCCCTACAACGTCACAAGCTCAATAACTTTAACTCTATAATAATAGTATAGAAGTAGAACTACGGTTTTAACCAGCGCAAAAGATATCAAGCTGTGGGTACACGTTTGTTAGTGACCAGACCCGGACTCTCAGTGTTTTACCCGACTTGCCAAATGAGAAGCCGGGTCGGTACTGCACCTATATAATAAAATTGCTTGTCATTTAATATCTATCAATATTTGATCAAACAAAATCATGTCGTCAATGATGATCACATTGATTTTGGGTAAATATAATACGGGCAAGTTGATATTGCCCGGATTTGGGACTGGATTACTTCCCAGTTCGTTGCCAGGGAATGTCAGTTTACATACTATCCGGTCCGATAACGCAATTCTAGTATTCAAGCTATCTGAAAAAATGGACCATGGGGTGTGTCGAAGTTGCCCGTAACAACTAGGACATATTATAGGCAGGTCTATCTACCTATCTTTATAATAGATGTCTATCATTGGACTAAGTACTTTTTATATTTGATTGTATAATAAAACCAGATTTGATATTTTAATTTAGTTGTGCGTTTTATTTTATTTGTTCATCATCAATGATGATGATGGTTCATCATTCATTGAGTATTTTCTCAACTCGGCCGGTCGGCTTTCCAGTCTAAGTGTGATGCGGATGAAATTCGATATTTTCCGTGAAACAAGTGCCATCTGACCTCCACAACCATCAATGGATGATATCGAAGTTCTGTAGTTAGAATAGTCCGACTTTTAAGGGCTCCAAGTACATACCCGTAACGACTGAAATAGAAGTTCGTATGGCAACCGGAACCGACGGCTTTACGCGCTCTCCGAGGTACATAAATACCCAAAAAAATGCAAATATACATATACATACAAATATTTGCACTGAGAGGGCATCGAACCTGTGCCCCCTGCGTAGTAGTTGCGTTCACTACCGCCAAGCTACTGAGGCACAGATCCGTTCCTACGTAAAATACTGCTCATATTTCTAGGATGGATCTGCACACTACTTGGGTAGTAGGTAGGTATTAGACACTCGAGAGGTTGCAGCACTTGCAGCGATGTGCTGTCTGCATTATTGGGAGTATAGAGAGATATAAACTATTTTTTATTCACCCTCGTGAATAAAAAATAGTTTATTACTAAATTATGTTCCTAGTATGTAACAATGTAAATACCTACTACGGTCCCATACTAAGCACGTCTGTCCTGCTGTAGCGAAGGGTCCTAGCCCTACACGATTCCTGCTGGTTTGCTCTGCAATGAGATGAATAAATTTATACTCATTCTACGAACGTTCTATGAGAGGTAAGATTTCTTTTTCACCGGGTCCCCTCTTGAAATTTTTCAACATTCGTCGATTGCCATTTTGCTTGAGTTATAGCATCTTTGTTATTTTTACCACCTCGACCATAGCGAATGTTCCTATCACTCTCTACTTTTCTATACTAAATAGGCTATCTAGCTGAATTGATCTATGCTAGGTACCTACCAAAGTACGTACTATTCTATCAATTGTGAACATTGTCATGGACTGATTGTGATACCTACCAAACATAGGTACTGTACCTACCTACTTAGGTGTGGACAATAGTTATAGTGGGCACCTATACTATTCATCGTTACATTCAGTTTAGTACAACTACGGAAGGCATAGAGACGGAAATAAATATATTGTAGACTAACCTATACCCGTGGCCTTACTTATATGGTTTTTTTTTTTAAATAATATAGGACACATCAACTTTTTTTCGGTTATCGCGACTTTTACCTTTTTTTACCCCAGTTCTACTCAACCGATTGCGAACAAACTTGCGTGTGATTTTAAGTCCGAATAGTAGTAAGGGGGTACCGCACGATATCCTTTGACGCGGCGAGTCTCTTTGCCAGATCGCTACCGTGGATTCTGGAGGCGAAAGGCTTTTTGGAGCTAGGTATATCGACACCGAAAGGACGCGCGGGAGCCGGCACGAACCCGAGCCTGAAGAAATCCGAACCGTGAAGTCCCAACACACAGCCAAAATTATAATTTTAGTAATTTTATTCAAAACAACATGTGTTTCTTTTTATAATTCGTATAAAATCATTTTATCTATCAAATATACTCAAGATACCTACACGGCTGCTGTCAAGTCACAACTTACCGTGGTACTTATTACAAATTACCTTGGTATTAGGCACTGAGGGAAACAATGTATTAGGTAGGTATGTGAGTTGTGACAAAGGGAGTAGGTACTTTCAGTTTTCGTGGAATTTCTCAGAAACCTTATAGCTTTTATTGACTTTGATGACCTCAGAGCAATAAACCAACCGGAGACGCCACTAACACGCATACCCCGCTGCCAAAGGTATGAGACAGCGGGTCATGCCCGTTATATAAAACTAGTTGCCGCGCTTTCCGCGCCATTTCGACGCACGGCTCACTGAGTTAACTTCTCCTATTAAAATGCCGACTTGCTGTGTATTTTGGTGTAAAAAGCGATCAGCAACATCAAATAAACAAAAGGATAACATTACCTTTCACCTGTAAGTATAATTTCGTTCAAATATTATCAATTAATTCATTAAATTATCAAAAAACCAAAAAAAGTATGCTAATCGACAGTGTTACCAATGTATGAACTAGAATGAAATCTGGGGTAATTTTTAAGCTAAGGTTTCTTACCAATTTAATCAATTTTGTATTAAACTTAATAAGATTTTACACAGTATATTTTTTATACCACTTAGATGGCAGAGAAGCACACGGTCCAACTGATGGAAAGTGGATACCGAGGCCTATAGCATGTTTATAGTTACTGCGTAAGAACCGCGGAGAGCCGAGTTCCTAAATAATAATATTGTTGACATTTTAAGTGGAATGCTTGAAATTAAATTATCGCTGTAGTTACGTGTTAAAGCTATATTTACTATATCGAATAAGAACGAAGAGATCGTTGTTTAAAACAATACCTAAGGCATATCTTCAATTAATATAAAGAAATATTTATTTTTAACTTACTGCAACATAATCTAGTTTTTCAAAACCCTGTAAAGATTACTAACATTCAGTTTATTGGCTGCCCTGTTTGCTGGGATAATTATGTGCACATAAGACGTTAATAATAGGCATGTCAAAATTACATTTGCTGTCATGGCATCATAGCCTTTCAACCAATAGTACCAATGCACACAGATATAATTCAATATGAGAGTATTATTATCTTACATTCGAAAATAAAATATTTCGAAAAAAAGCGAAATATTTTGTAGGAAGTTGGCCACACTTTGCCAGAATTAGAGCTGGGACTAGTGATGGATAATGGAAAAATTTCGGAATGAAAAGAAAAGAAAAAATGAAAAATTTCCAAAATTTTTTCAATTTTTCAAATATTTTTCAAATATTGGAAAAAATGGGGAGTCGACCAAGATCAGAAAATAAAACAAGATAACAAATTTTTATTTGTTACTTTTTATCAAAATACTAAAATTTCTCATATTTAGGATTCCGTACCCTATTACTAAGACTGTTATTTATTATTTTTCTTAAAGACTTTTATGATTTCTTGCATAAGATTATACCGTTCATCACCGGTATACCGGTGAAGTTCATGCGAGATAAATTTACAAATCATTAAGTTTGAAATTCTAATGTTCTCATTTTCTTCCGCTTTGTACTCTGGTTCTGTCATCACTGCCGCATCACAAAACTGATTTTCTGAATTTGGGATTTGTTTTTGGGATTCTTTAACTGTATAATCTGGACTAGACCAACGTTGAGCGTACTGACTGTACTCATCTGGTTCTGATATGTACGTATCACTTCTAGGTAAGCTGCAATTTGGAGTATTGTCTTTTCCGGCGACTTCTGAAAGCTTTTTTTTTTTCTTGGAATGTAATCAGCATTTTCAGTGAATAAATTTTCTGATTCATTACGCATATTGTCAAAATTACAGTTCATTTCAGTATCTGATTCACTATCTGAAGCTAGTATAATCTTTTCTGAAAAACAAATAAACATACCTACATAAACTCACACGAAGGCAAAGCCACTGAGTCTAAAATATATTATAATGCTACGTGTACGAGTAGTTATATGAACGTGCAATATTAAGTAGATAGATACCTACTAGTTTGTTGGTATTTCTGTTTAATAGTAAAATATTAGTTTTAGGTGCTTACCTTTGGACATCGCTGTCTACTAACAATGGCAGTTTTGTGGGTCAGATCAGTCAAAAACACTCATAAAAGGAGGGAGGTTATGTCGGACTCGAACCGACTAAACCGCACGCCGTCTCTGGGTCGTAGTGCTAGGCCGAAGGTGAGGTTGTCATGCGACATATCCCTCGCACCCCGGCTGACCCAGGGCCATCCCTCTCGGTCTGGCCTTCCTCGGGAAGGGGGGGACCACGCGGTCCCCGACTCAAACCCGGTGTGGGGAGGCGCGCATCGTCCTACGATGCGCGCCGCCGCCGTGGCCTGCTTCTGCTAGGGTGACGGGCGGCTCCACCCGTCACCCTCAGGCCCGCGCTCATGGGGGGCGGAGGTCAGTTTGCGCCCTCCGACGCCCGAGCTGCCTTCGAGCGCGTGCAGCGATGTCAGCGAGCCTTTCTCGCTCATCGCGCTGCGCTCGCTCTGCTGTCTCCTTCGCGAGCATGACCTGCTCGCAGAAGGAGGCGCTGGCCGCCCACGCATCCGCGCAGCGGCCCATCGCCGCGAGCAGGGTGGAGAGCGTGAGCACTCTCACCCCCAGGGCCGCCACAAGCTCCCGCCTCGGCGTCTCAAACGCCGGGCACTCGGTGAGCGTGTGCAGCCCCGAGTCCACGCTCGCGTCGCAGTGATGGCACTCGGGCGTTGGCTCTATACCCATCAGATGCAGATACCGCCCGAAGCTACCGTGCCCGGTGATAATCTGCGTCTGACGGTACGAGAGGCTACCGTGTGGCCTCTCTAGCCACTCCCCCATGATGGGCCTTACCGCCGCAATCACGGCGTGCCCTGCGCGTGGTTGCCCAAGTCGTCGCTCCCACTCGGCCACCATGACCTGGTGGAGCCGGGATTTCTCGGCCCGAATATCCTCGGGCTCGGGATAGAATCCCCGCTCCCGCGCCTCCTTTCGGAACTGATATAGTGCCGAAAGGGCCCTCGCTTCCAGGATCCACGGTGGCGATCCGGCCAGGAGACTCGCCGCTTCGAAGGATATCGTGCAGTATCCCCTGATGGCCCTGGAGGCCATCGTGCTCTGCGCCGTACGGAGCAGAGGCAGGAATCTGGCCTCCAGGGTGTCCGCCCACACGGGGCACCCGTATAGGGCCATGGACCGCACGACACCCGCGTAGATTCTCCTGCAGGAGGCCTCTGGGCCCTTCAAGTAAGGCAACAACCGGCCCAAGGCATTCGCCGTGAGCACCAACTTGGGGCGCAGACTTCGGAAATGCTGTCCGAAGTCCCATCGACCGTCAAGCACGAGCCCCAGGTATTTCAACCGGGGCTTGATGTCGATGGGAGTGCCTCCCACTGTAAGGCTGGCTCCCGGGCCTGGCCTGCGCCGAGGGCCATGAAAGAACATGGCCTCGGACTTGTGCACCTCGAGTGTGTACCTCGAGACCCAGCCGCCGGATCCTGTCGACGACCTGAGCAACCGCGGTCGTGGCCCTCAGGGTCGCTTCGCGGTGCGTAGCCCCGCTCACCGTCACCAGCGTGTCGTCCGCATAACACGGGACGGTGGCACCGTACGCGAAGCACCCAGTCGTAACCGATGTTCCACAGGAGCGGCCCCAGGACCGAACCCTGTGGAACACCGCACGACAATGTGTAAAATAAACCATTGACCATGAATCTGTATTAAAATATAACTTTGATCATTTGTTTTTTTTTTTTAAACTACATGTAAAGCCATTAAATCATTTGAATTTCAACTTATTATGAACCATATTTTATAAACTATTTCATTTAAACTAATAATTTCGATAAAAAGATATATTTCCATTATTTTTCCAATTTTTCAATTTTTCAGAAAAATAAATTGAAAAATTTCCGGTATTTGAAATTTTTCGGACAATTACCCATCACTGCTCACATTCGCACACAGGGACCTCTATCAGTGACATCTCATTAATGTAAACAAGCTAGAGCTTGACCATGTCGATATTATGTATCGAGGTTTTTGTGTTTCAAATGCGTGAAGGTAATTATCAATTATTATATGTGATGACTTTTTTACGTATTATAACGTCGTTAAAATAATATTTATTATATTTATTAAATAGAATATGCATTCTTTAATGAAATAGGTACTGTGTACAGGGGTGTTGCTAATAATTTTGTAAGTCTTTGTAGATTTAGCACTTTGAAATGGCCAAAAATTGTCCAAAATAAATTCCATTAGAGTTATTTTAATCAGTCGTGGGACCCGACGATGAAGTCCCCCAATAAGGGGTTCTCGTATGAAATACAGGTACCAAAGTAACAATAAATAGGTTAAATATTTATATTAATTTTAAATAAGTGATTAATAAAAGGCTTTTTATTTTATTGAATACTTTTACTACACTTTTAATACTCCTTACATATGAAATTGGCGTTATATAGAACTGGCCATTTTAATCTGCAACATCCAGCACAGCTAGCCTTTAATCGGCCGAGATTGGTGAACTGTTCTAGCCCACTGCTGCTTCAGGACAACGTTAGACCACACCAGACCAACAGACGGTCGTTAATGTAGAGAAGGAATATTGGAATGTCCCCATCACTCACCATACTTCTTGGACCTTGATCCACTCCACTCCACAAATCTGGAGTATTTTTGGAGTATTTCTCAGTTGAAAAAAAAAAATCAATTCAGATTAGGCAGTCCAAAACAAAACTACTTTAATCAATTTGTTGATTCTCGCTCCCGCAACTTTTTCAGCAAAGGAATCAATGAACTGCCTATAAAATGGCAAAAGTGCATAGATAACAACGGTACAAACTTTGATTGATTAAATAAAAAAAACTGTACAAAATAAGCTTATATATCGTTTTATAACACCAATTTCATATGTATACCTAATATTAGAAGGGTTAACTACCAAGCTGAAAATCAGGACCTAGTACAATAATAAAATGTACCTTGTGTAGTATCAACGTTGGTACAGCGCCCTGAATCAATTTTCTCTTATTGTTTGATTGTATTATAAAACAGGAACTTTTAAAATGCTGTGAGCAAATTGTACTTCTCGGCACCCACGAAACATGGTTCCCACAAAATTGGACCCAAGCGGTACAAAGTAATAGTTCTTTTGGGAATCTAAACATTAACGTTAAAATTGTTAATATGGTACTGGAATATTGATATCGATATTGGTCATTATGCTGTCCCAGCCAGTGATGGGTAATTGTCCGAAAAATTTCAAATACCGGAAATTTTTCAATTTATTTTTCTGAAAAATTGAAAAATTGGAAAAATAATGGAAATATATCTTTTTATCGAAATTATTAGTTTAAATGAAATAGTTTATAAAATATGGTTCATAATAAGTTGAAATTCAAATGATTTAATGGCTTTACATGTAGTTTAAAAAAAAAAAACAAATGATCAAAGTTATATTTTAATACAGATTCATGGTCAATGGTTTATTTTACACATTGTCGTGCGGTGTTCCACAGGGTTCGGTCCTGGGGCCGCTCCTGTGGAACATCGGTTACGACTGGGTGCTTCGCGTACGGTGCCACCGTCCCGTGTTATGCGGACGACACGCTGGTGACGGTGAGCGGGGCTACGCACCGCGAAGCGACCCTGAGGGCCACGACCGCGGTTGCTCAGGTCGTCGACAGGATCCGGCGGCTGGGTCTCGAGGTACACACTCGAGGTGCACAAGTCCGAGGCCATGTTCTTTTATGGCCCTCGGCGCAGGCCAGGCCCGGGAGCCAGCCTTACAGTGGGAGGCACTCCCATCGACATCAAGCCCCGGTTGAAATACCTGGGGCTCGTGCTTGACGGTCGATGGGACTTCGGACAGCATTTCCGAAGTCTGCGCCCCAAGTTGGTGCTCACGGCGAATGCCTTGGGCCGGTTGTTGCCTTACTTGAAGGGCCCAGAGGCCTCCTGCAGGAGAATCTACGCGGGTGTCGTGCGGTCCATGGCCCTATACGGGTGCCCCGTGTGGGCGGACACCCTGGAGGCCAGATTCCTGCCTCTGCTCCGTACGGCGCAGAGCACGATGGCCTCCAGGGCCATCAGGGGATACTGCACGATATCCTTCGAAGCGGCGAGTCTCCTGGCCGGATCGCCACCGTGGATCCTGGAAGCGAGGGCCCTTTCGGCACTATATCAGTTCCGAAAGGAGGCGCGGGAGCGGGGATTCTATCCCGAGCCCGAGGATATTCGGGCCGAGAAATCCCGGCTCCACCAGGTCATGGTGGCCGAGTGGGAGCGACGACTTGGGCAACCACGCGCAGGGCACGCCGTGATTGCGGCGGTAAGGCCCATCATGGGGGAGTGGCTAGAGAGGCCACACGGTAGCCTCTCGTACCGTCAGACGCAGATTATCACCGGGCACGGTAGCTTCGGGCGGTATCTGCATCTGATGGGTATAGAGCCAACGCCCGAGTGCCATCACTGCGACGCGAGCGTGGACTCGGGGCTGCACACGCTCACCGAGTGCCCGGCGTTTGAGACGCCGAGGCGGGAGCTTGTGGCGGCCCTGGGGGTGAGAGTGCTCACGCTCTCCACCCTGCTCGCGGCGATGGGCCGCTGCGCGGATGCGTGGGCGGCCAGCGCCTCCTTCTGCGAGCAGGTCATGCTCGCGAAGGAGACAGCAGAGCGAGCGCAGCGCGATGAGCGAGAAAGGCTCGCTGACATCGCTGCACGCGCTCGAAGGCAGCTCGGGCGTCGGAGGGCGCAAACTGACCTCCGCCCCCCATGAGCGCGGGCCTGAGGGTGACGGGTGGAGCCGCCCGTCACCCTAGCAGAAGCAGGCCACGGCGGCGGCGCGCATCGTAGGACGATGCGCGCCTCCCCACACCGGGTTTGAGTCGGGGACCGCGTGGTCCCCCCCTTCCCGAGGAAGGCCAGACCGAGAGGGATGGCCCTGGGTCAGCCGGGGTGCGAGGGATATGTCGCATGACAACCTCACCTTCGGCCTAGCACTACGACCCAGAGACGGCGTGCGGTTTAGTCGGTTCGAGTCCGACATAACCTCCCTCCTTTTATGAGTGTTTTTGACTGATCTGACCCACAAAACTGCCATTGTTAGTAGACAGCGATGTCCAAAGGTAAGCACCTAAAACTAATATTTTACTATTAAACAGAAATACCAACAAACTAGTAGGTATCTATCTACTTAATATTGCACGTTCATATAACTACTCGTACACGTAGCATTATAATATATTTTAGACTCAGTGGCTTTGCCTTCGTGTGAGTTTATGTAGGTATGTTTATTTGTTTTTCAGAAAAGATTATACTAGCTTCAGATAGTGAATCAGATACTGAAATGAACTGTAATTTTGACAATATGCGTAATGAATCAGAAAATTTATTCACTGAAAATGCTGATTACATTCCAAGAAAAAAAAAAAGCTTTCAGAAGTCGCCGGAAAAGACAATACTCCAAATTGCAGCTTACCTAGAAGTGATACGTACATATCAGAACCAGATGAGTACAGTCAGTACGCTCAACGTTGGTCTAGTCCAGATTATACAGTTAAAGAATCCCAAAAACAAATCCCAAATTCAGAAAATCAGTTTTGTGATGCGGCAGTGATGACAGAACCAGAGTACAAAGCGGAAGAAAATGAGAACATTAGAATTTCAAACTTAATGATTTGTAAATTTATCTCGCATGAACTTCACCGGTATACCGGTGATGAACGGTATAATCTTATGCAAGAAATCATAAAAGTCTTTAAGAAAAATAATAAATAACAGTCTTAGTAATAGGGTACGGAATCCTAAATATGAGAAATTTTAGTATTTTGATAAAAAGTAACAAATAAAAATTTGTTATCTTGTTTTATTTTCTGATCTTGGTCGACTCCCCATTTTTTCCAATATTTGAAAAATATTTGAAAAATTGAAAAAATTTTGGAAATTTTTCATTTTTTCTTTTCTTTTCATTCCGAAATTTTTCCATTATCCATCACTAAATGTGAGTGTGTGCGTATAATTTAAATTAGTGTTCAACATTTTTGTTGTGTGAGTGCATAGCGACGTGATTTAAAAATGCATTAGTAATTGACAATTAAATTAGTGTGCGTCCCCCGTCCCCCGCTGAAAGTGGCAGACTTTTGTTCGTACAAAATAGCGCGCGAGTCCACTCCGTTTGGTTTATTGCTCTGAGTTGATGACTGTTTTTGAAAGAGTAGGTACCTAAGGATGGAGCTACGGCAAGGTTTAGAGTTCATAATTACGGTGTGATTCTGTATTGAGATAAGTCATTTATTGAAATTACACAAAGGTACAACTTTCCTAGGTCTCCCAGTCCGGGTTTCACCCGGAGTGGAGTCCGGCTCATACGCTCTCCGGACCCGTCCTTACAAACTACCTAGGACTAACGAATCCGGGGAACCCGGACGGATGGTAGCCCTATTTTTGCACCCATCGCAAACAGACAGACACTAAATATTATGTTCGCGATCTATTAAATAGTGAATAAAGCACAGCACATAATAAATAATTTTATTATCATTTATTACATCTAAACTTACGCTTTAAACTTACTTATCTTATAATCAAATATATACCTACATTTTAGAGTGGGATAACGAAAGCGATTCACTCTTCACTCCAATTCACTCGTAATAATAATTCACTCATTTAATTTTTTCATGCTACACTTCTAGTTTGCACCGCATACGAACCACGGGCGATATTTGTTATCTCACTCTTTCTTGAGACAAAGCACGCAGCTGAATTTTCCGTCTCATAAACAACCAAGGTCAAGTAAAATAATAATTTTGACATTTCCTAAACTAAACTTCCACAAAATGTCCCTATTCTATCTTGACTTGAAATTATTACAAAAATATATACCTATATAGTCAGAAAGTCTATCTGTGTCTTGTCTTGTGTCTTCGCATTTCTAATCTAACTTTCCAAAGTAAGCATAAAGTGTATTATACTCTAGCACTAGCTCAGTCACATAATCCTTTTACCTTGTGTTAACGCTGTTGTATTGTTGATAAACAGGTAAAACTACAAATCTATACGCCAACATCAAACTTGTTTAGATATTAAACTTACGTAAATCTTCATTTTAAATGTAAACTATTATTTAGAAAGTGAAATGTCGTCTATGATATAACAGATTTATAGGTGAAATTATGTGATGTGGCCTTGCGGGCGTTCGATTCAGTTGCTATCGTGTAGTTGATATAGAAAGTGTTTTGCTGTCCGCGTTCTGTTATTTTAATTTTTTAGCGAGTCTACTTGCAATGTCTTTGGTGTTCAGCTCAACTGTTTGTTTATCTGTGATGCCTGAAAGTAAGTTTTAACTACGAGGTACTGGAATTAAGCCATAATTTCCCTGTTTAGGAGCTGTGTCATTACAAATATTGGTTTTAAGAATATATTTTAACTGGATTTTAACAAACCAGGTGAGCATCGGCCCGTCCCATACAGAATGTCGGCACCAGGTTTGACTTCTGAAGCACAACTGCGATACATGCTGCAGTGGTTTGGTGAATTTAGTGAACTACAACGGGAAGACTTCTTGCCCATCCTAGCTGCAGCACGAAGTGACCATACGGATCAGTTGGCTGCAACGTTAGCCAATATATCCTGTCATGATAAACCTGTCAGCTTATTTCAGTGCAGGGTAAGTAAACAAAGTATAACTTTCAAAATAAATCAGAACCAAATTGTTTAATAAATCAGAGATAAGCATTTGATTAAATATGTTCTGATTGAAAATATATACAAAATAATTTTTAAATAAAATAATTTATGTTGAATCATAAACTCATAATGCATTTTTAACTATTTGCTTTCTAAAGGATTTAATCTGTTGTTATAAAAACCTCTTTTTTCATGAAGAAAATTCTTTTATTAAAACATGAATTAACTGTGGATATATCAGAGTCTGTCAGTCAGTAGGTGTATGGTGTACCTGCTTGCAAGTGAGTATAACCTCCAACATAGACCCCAAAACACACACATTAACCTTCTCCATACAATATCCACTGTGTTAATAGAATTCTATCCATGATGATATATTGATTGAAATAATTAAACAGAATATTTCAAAACATGTTTTCATTCTGTTAAATAAATGTCTGTGCATATTTTGAAGTAAAGGAAATCAATCAATTAATTAGCTTGTCACCATCCTCTGCTGGACACAGGCCTTTCACAATGTTGGACGTCTTTGGCATACTATTTCTATACAGCCCCTCTAGACAAGTGGCAAATCGTTAGCCAGCGTTTGATGGAATAGAATGACGAATGTATGGGATTTGACGTTTATGACATGCGTTAACGACTGTCACAAACGTCAAATCCAATACATTCGTCATTCTATTCCATCAAACGCCGGCTAGCGAATTGCCACTTGTCTAGAGGGGCTGGCCAGACAAGTTGGTACAGGGTTTTATTTTGAGTTTTCTTCCATAAATGGCTAGCATTATTTTTTCAGATAAAACTCTTCAACGAATGGTTCCCTACTTGGGCTGAAGAAGAACAAGACAGACTAATAAAGGGAGTATCAGAACAAGATGCCGAATTTGGTGCCAAACTACAGGACCTCATATTGAATGGGCCGCAATTGAACGGTGAACATGACACTTTTGAGCAAAATATAAACATCGCACAGAATGGCACTGGTGAACCCCATTCACCAGCTGATGAAGATAAGAATGATGAAAATGGTACTTATACTAATGGAGAAAATGAGGAAGTGGTACCACAAGAAAATGCTGAAGATACTCCTGTTGTTTCGGAGAACATTCCTGTTGAGATAGCAGCTGCCTCTTAATCTGCAGGGGCTCTTTCTCATATCAATATTTCTTTTATATTAATCATCTTTCCTTCTATTACGTAAAGTCACCATCACCTTATATAATATCTTTTTAGCAATAGTATTCATTCTCATTTTCCCACCGTAAATTTTTGGGAACCAATTTGTATAATATCTAATTTTATACAAAAAAATTGTTAACATTCCATTGAGGTCATTCCATGTTTATACAATGTATAAGTCGCAGCCGTTCAATTTACCGCCTAGGCTCTTGATTAAACGGCGCGTGTGAGTAAATGTATGAAATGTATTTAATTTTCTGTCTTATTTTGGGGCCAGTTAGCCAGCCATGTTATTGAATGTTGTAATAAATGTAACGGCTGCATATCATTCAGGCTGTTTATTTAATGGTGCCGTTTAGTTAACAGCCTTGAACGGCTGCTCAAGCTAGTGGGCGGCGATATATACATGAAATATGTATAAGTAATACTATAATGTCTATAACTTTAATATTTGTCACAAATATTTTTCTCGAATCTCAATAATGTTCTACTGTTAGTTTTACATTTTTGATATTCAATTTTATATTATGTTGTATTTAAAATTAACATACATATTTTTTTATATTCACGATTTATCATTTAAGAAAGTTATACATTTGCATGTAAGATAATTTTGTAACTCGGTGTCATGATGAATACTTTAATTTAGTATTGCAAAACATTTAACAGTATTTTTATTAGAGATGCGCCGAGTAGCACTTTTGCCGAGTAACGAGTACCGAGTTTTACTCGGTTCAATTTTTTTCCAACCGAGTACTCGGCCGAGTAACTCTGTTCAATCAAATCCCCGTTTCGGGCGCGTAAACAAGTACAAATAGGTTCTTGCGGCACGAGGGGCCGGCTCGCGTTGATACACCCCTCACCCCGCCCCGCCTTTCATCTATCTGTCGCTTGCTAGTTTACAAACAAATACGTCAACCTATTATATACTCTTTGACGTTACGTTGCACGTCATGGTAGATAAATAATTGAAAGTTTGTTAATTAACAATTGACTGTGATGACTTCACGTAAAAGATTCCGAATTTGGCCGTTTTAAATTGAAGAAGATAAAACGAAAGTGAAATACACCTTATGCAATTCTCTGATTTCACGTAGTGGTGTTTGACGTAAGGCTTCTACGACAGCAATGTTAAACCATTTTAAAATAAAACACACAGAAGAGTTTAAAGGTTTGGAAAATGAAACTTTGAAAGAAGAAGAAAGAAGAAAGTAAAACCTTTTATTTCAGTGCAGCACCGATTACACAATTAATTATGTACTAACACACGCAAACAAGTTAATCAGGCACAATTGTTCTTCGCGCTACACCAAAAAAGGAGTCAGTTCAGCATGGTATCAGGCACAAGTACCTGACACTGGTTTTTAACTGGCTCCTATGTGGAGGAGATGCGACATGAATAATAAATAGAAAGATATTAAATTTACAAAAATCGAAAAAATAGAAAAAAAAAGGAACACAAAACAAAAAAATAAAAACACAACAGCAGAAGCCAACATGCCGGAAATATCGGAAATTCGTGAGCCATTTGCGTTAACGTCAACAACCTAAATATATTGCTTTATCTAAACCGAGTATACTCGGCATTTAAACCGAGTTATTCGGCCGAGTACGAGTATCAAAAAACCCGCCGAGTACGCCGAGTACCGAGTAGCAACCGAGTACTCGGCCCATCTCTAATTTTTATTATATATTTACTAAATTTAGTATTGCAACTATACAAATGACGCTTTGTCCTGATAATTGAAAAGAATGCATAGCTTTGAATTGTCATGGATGACATAATGTATTATGAAGTAATTGACAATAGACTCCATTGCATTCATCATTAGATGCGTATAGGCAGTTTCCTGCAGCTATTTTTTTATTGTATTAAGTGAAGTAATTCATGATTGCTTTATTATTTATTTTGACTAGTAGTATAAATACTGGTGAGGTCATATGACAAAAAAATTGTTATAGCAGCCAAATTTAACAGTGTAACAAAATTGAATGAAATTTTAACGCATTTAATATGCTAATTCAAATCGTTTAAGGTAGGGAGAATTGAATAGGTTCAGGCGGAATTCGAATCCGCGATGAATGATTGTAACATCATTCGTTGGTTCCGATAGTTCGTAAGAGTTTCGGTAGGTGGCTCCAACCGTCGCCCGAAGACAGACATACAAAAACTAGCTGTCGCCCGCGGCTCCGCCCGCGTGGATGTCGGTTATCGCGAATCGGGGTATGAAAAATAGATGTTGGCCGATTCTCAGACCTACCCGATATGCCCAAAAAATTTCATGAGAATCGGTCGAGCCGTTTCGGAGGAGTTTGGGAACGAAAACTGTGACACGAGAATTTTATATATTAGATTTGGATGGATTCAAGCATGGGTCGATGGGTCAGCAGTCAGAGCATTCTCCCTGTAAGAGAAAGATCGCGAGTTCGAATCCTGCCTGGATCGATTAAGTTATTCCTATCTTAAACGAGTTTAACAAAATTTTAAAATGCCAAATATGTACGAGTTGGAGTATTCCTATATCTGTATCAAATCAAGGAAAGGGATGAAGTACAAACATATAATGTGCCAAGATTTAAGAAGTATATTTCAACATTGTACGGAATATACATTTTGTCCTATGTTCATAAAAAATAATATATTGATGTAGATTGTATTATTTTATGGTCTGAGATGTAAGTGATAGTAAGGTGCTGGCGGAGGGCTTGTGTATGACTAGATGGCGGGAAATTATCATAGTTATAGTAAAATAAATTATTTACGTCTTATAAAGAAAATGAAAATTCAATGTTGTTTTATTTAATTTATCATTTTTTCACAAAGATTTTCACTATAACATACACCTTAAGTTAAACTAAACCGGGATTGAGAAATCATCAGTGGGTATCACTTATTGTATCAAGTTTCGGGTTCAGCCACAATAGGTAATTTTTCTTTTTTTAAATTTATTCTTGACGATTTATTTAAAATCAAAAGATGACGCTGCAGTTGGTTTGTATGTAGGACATTTTATTACGGATGTATATCCATGTGAAGGCCATTCAATAAAATTAGATATTTTTATCACGAGATCCTTTTTTTTCCTTTTACTTTATATACATTGGTAGATAACTATTTATTACAATAATTTGCAAACTCGTTTTAGACTTGAAGTACACCCGCTTACAGAAAAGGCATAAGGCGTAACACAAGCTAAGTATATTATCAAAGCAAAATTGTATGTATCGACGCAATCGCAGTATCCTGCCTTAGGGTTAATCCTTACTGCAAGAGCTGCGGTCCAACTTATGTAGGTACTAGAAATGACGGAGCAGGCGCACGCGACCTCTTTTTCGCCTTCAAATAACTATGATCTGCTTCAAATTGGTTGGTAATATTTGCTCAAAAAGCCACTGCATGCAGCTGTTCTTTCAGCAGGGATTGACCCTTAGGAAAGGCACAGTTAAATAAAGGTATCATCAATGAAAACATTTGTACTATTCCACATTATTTATTAAATTCCTGACCGGTTTCGCCTTACCATTATCAAATGTTGATACATGTTTTTTGGGTATCATCTGATACCCGAAAAACATGTATCAATTTATTATTTTATTAATAAATAATGTGGAATAGTACAAGTGTTTTCATTGAAGATGTGTAGCATGTTCCACCAAGTGCCATCAATCAATAGTATAAGCAGTTTAAATAAAGGTACAAATTTTTTTTTATTAAGTTAACAATCTAATGATTCTCAGTCAAAAAGTACATAGGTATTTAAAGCTGCATGTTAGACACTATCCAGGGAATGAAAGACCCAACCCGAGTGTAGACTCCTGGCCATCCCGGAGTCCCGCAGGGCGAAGGTCCGTAAGACACAACGCCTACGACCATCCAGTTGTTTGCTGAAGGATCTTGAGACATAAGGGGGCCTCCAGAGTCGCCTCTGCAGGAATCGTGGCCGGAGACTCCGCCCGCACACATTTGAGTGTTGACTATAGTTCGGCTAACCCTGGTGTAGACTTTAGCACAATCTTGGTTCTTCACCACTGGGACCCTCACTTTTAATTTGACGTCCGATTCACTACCTGCAATGGAGATTAATTATACTTATTTTTAGTATAAAAATAATAATTATACGCCTGTACTAGTAATGCCTACTACTTTTAGTGGGCAAGCCGGTGACCAGACGGGTGAACAGTGTGTCTTGTGTGGGCCATTTCACCCATTTTCTCTAAGTATATCCGACTGCCATAGATGTTAGGTAATATGACAAGCGGGACCGACGGCTTTACGTGGTCTCCGAGGTACGAATATTCATTCATGCATACAAAATTGCACTGACCGGAAATGAAACCCATGCAGGGGGCATGGGTTTCATTTCGGTTCAGCATTCGATTGCACTATCGCCACGTCACAGAGGCTGTCAGTACTACTAGTAAGAGATAAAATTAATGCTTGGAAGACCCATTTTCATCACCTATGTGAAGCAAGATTGACATCGTAACTATAGTTATTTTTGGTATTAATATATCGATTATTCCCAGTAGTCCCCTCTAGCTCTGTCCTCTGGGGTGACAGCTAGGAATTGTCTTCCCAGTTGTCATCGGGGTGACAATTTGTGCCGACTGTTCCCTTTGAAAGTTGACTAGAGGGGACAAATGAGAAGTTTGTTTCTCAGTTGTCACGGGGGGGGGGGGGGGACAATTGCAGAAGCAGGAGCCCCGCTCGGCGGGGCTCCTGCTTCTGGGTGGTTTAAAAAAAATAACCACGAAGACTAAGGCGGGAGCTCCGCTTCGCTTCGCTCCCGCCTTAGTCTTCTAACCTAACCTATCCGAGTCGGATTGCACTGAGTCGGGATGTTAACGATAATTAATTTCGAAGATTCTATGTAACATAAGAAATAAAAAAGCTGAAATGTATGGATTGTTTTTAATTGCAATTGTCCCCCCCCCCCCCCCCCCCCCCCCGTGACAACTGAGAAACAAACTTCTCATTTGTCCCCTCTAGTCAACTTTCAAAGGGAACAGTCGGTACAAATTGTCACCCCGATGACAACTGGGAAGACAATTCCTAGCTGTCACCCCAGAGGACAGAGTTAGAGGGGACTACTGGGAATATACTTAATATATCAATATTAATAAATATAAGAATACTGGTAGTCGCATTGGTCCGGCCGTGCCTCGGAGAGTACGTGAATCCGTCGGTCCCGTTTGCCATACGAACATCTATCTAAGGCAGTCGTTACGGGTAATTGGAGCACTAAAAAATCCAACAACTGGTCTAACTGCAATGCTCCGATATCGCCATTGAGTTGTGGAGGTCCGATGGCAGTCGCTTCACGGAAAATATCGAAGTTCAGCCAAATCCGGAGTTGGACGGGAAAAAGCGGACCCCAAAAAGCCTCAGATGCGACTGGAATTAACGCTAGGATGAAGAAGATATCAATGGTGACATTGATATCCAATTCTTTTGCTCTGTGAAGTTACTTACGTGTTTCAGTCTTGCCCCACCCAGCTACCTCCATAGTGGTACCATCAAAAGTATCCCGCTGAAAAGCTGCGCTGAGCGGTAGGCATATAGGTGAGACGAAATCTGGAAAAAAGGTGGAACAAATTTTAATTGTGAAGATGGTTAGATATAATTTTTATTCAATGCTTTAAGCTCTAACGGTTGAACGAATAGGTACAGAGGTAGATTACAGTTACAGTTAAGAATAATACATAAGCTACTTTTTATCTCGGGTGAATAGGTTCCGATGGGTTGCGGGCACGGAATCAATAATTCACGCGGACGAAGCCGCAGGCAAAAATTAGTTGTAATAATGTTAGGTACCTACTAAAAAAACAAAGAAGATCGAAAAATCTTTTTTCTCTGCAATGTCAAGGGTGCATGACAGGTACATAGAAAAAAATACCTTAAACAGTGACGTACTTTGTCAGCAGAAATATTTAAAATGAATGTGTGGGCAAGATCAACAGTAGTTACTCATTGCGGGCCTGTCTTTAACCTACTTGCTTGGTATCCAAGCAAGTATAACTCGGGCGGGATACATATCTAGACCTAAAATGTGCTTCAAATGATTTCTACGTTTCCTGGGTGTCTTTCAGGGCCCTGATTCTGCTATTATTTTTTCGTGGCAAAACCACTGCGGTGCCACAGACACTGTAACCAGTGCCATTTAACTTTAGACTTTACAGGAATACAAATAAAGTCTAAAATTAAATGACAATTTTGTAGAGTGAATGAAAAATGTTATGAATTCTTTCTCTTTTAATTTTGGACCTTAAATCTCAGCTATAAAGTCTAAAATTTTACGACATTTTATGCAATGTTAGCGGTATCACAGTGGTTTTGTTATGTCATTAAATTAGTAGAATCGGGGGCCAGGTGAACGCGCTCCAATTCACCAAATATAGATTATCTAATACAGAACAATCCGATCGCGCCAGGGCCTCGTTTGTATCGCGACTTAGGTTCAAAATATGTGTTCCGAGTTTACCCAAGTAAGTAGTAAATTACTCGGGACATAGACATATCTTACACCTAAAAAATGTGCTAAAACTGCTCAATATGCGGAGTAGGTACACGTTCCTTGGGTTTCTTTTGAAGAGAACACGAACGGCGGTGGACGAACTCATATTCACCAAACATAAATTATTACAAAACAATCCGCGCCAGGACCACGTATGTCTCCCGAAATCCCGACGTTCAAGATATAAATGTTCCGATGTTTCTTATACACAAACCATTTCTCTGTGCGTTGTACGAGAGCCTCAGCAACGCGATATCATTGTGTTGGTGGTGGTCGTCGGGGTTGTACTGCTCGTGCGCTATGCTCTGCTCTACGGGTATGTCCTGCACGGGTCTGGAGCAATCGTCGCTGACGCAATCTTCCGTGGTAGAGGTGTTCCATTCACCGAGACGGACTTGTGATCTGAAATTAATGATTGTAATTGTATTATTTTAGGAACAATATTTTTACAACCTGATGCGGTTACCGTAGCTTTTGTATATTGATAGTATCAGAACTGTAATTCGTTGACCTCTAATCACCGAGACGAAAGTCTACGCCAGAGGCTCGTCCGTGTGTCCTTTGGGGCCATCGTCGTACCCCGGCTAAGATGGCCATACAAACTAAACTACTTACATTCTCAGAACAGTACCCCTAGCACGAACAACTATCGTAATCGTATCGTAAAAGTATTGAGAGAATGGAGCATTATGATTGGCCGGTTTCACATACACACGGGTTCAAAATAGGCAGGCAGCCAATCGGATTGCTTCTTGTTCGTGCTAGGGGTGCAGATACTTATCTACTATTGTACCTAAGTATAATCCATATAGATAGTTTTTATCTGTACTTATTATATTCTAGGTAGGTATTACTACAAACATCCAAATCACTGTAAATATTATCCCAGGACCTCTGACATCGCAGTCGATCACTCGCATACAGGTCTTTAAGGTCAACTAGATAAAGCTTATCATTAACTTTTAATAAATGTGAGATTATTGCTTACATTCTCCAGTTCCGAGGCAAGTCTGAACCTTTCACACAGTGAGCAGCTGTAAGAACGTATCGCCACGATATCAGCACGCCTCCGCAATAGAAGCCCCATCCGACAGCTGGAATTAAGAACTACATTTTGTATTAGGTACTTCCACATCATTCTCATCCTTTCAGCCCTTTACCAACTCAGTTGGCTTTCAGGTTACGAAAGCGCCTGGCACTAACCTCCTCAATCTCAGATAGAAGAGCTTTTATTTTTCCACATACTTAGTCAGTGTGACATAAGTTTTTTGATTCTGCAACCGTTCTCCGACAGTCGTTTCACCTTTGGACTGTTCACCGACAGGACGTTTCGTTTTTGATAGATTCGTCGATAGAACGTTTCACCTATGGATGTTTCGCCGACAGTTTTAAAAGAAAATTTAATTTTCTTTTCTGTACTACTGTTCACTTGTACATCACTGTTCCGTACTGTGTGGTTTTATTTTATACCACTGAGGTGGCAGACAAGCACACGGTCCAACTGATGGAATGATGGAAAGTGGTTTCCGTGACCAACACCATGTAAGTCACACTCGTGCTGCCGACCCTGTAAACACAGAGAGTTTCTGTGCTGTCAGTGCAGAAGACAAAGCAGGAATAGCCTTTGGTCTTCCCACTGACAGCACAAAAACTCTGTTGCGAGCTCTGGCTACCGTACTCACCGCCGGGAACACAACAAGAGGCCAGGTAGAATTTGGGCTACCCCATCTCTTCCCTGATAGGGCTGTTTAGCATCAGACAGATATATACAGCCCAGACGCAGCCTCAGATGCAACCTCAGATGCATGGCTTGAGTCAACAATAGTGCCCAGAATCTCTACGTCAATAGGCTCTGAAGTGGGACCGAAAACACTGATTGGTGAAATGTGGGTGTTAATTCACCTTTGCCTAACCTGGGAATACTGATGAAAATGAAAATGAAATAATGCCGAAGTGATTCCACGGCAACAATCCCCAGTTCAGCCCTGTTTTTTAAAGTCGGTTAAAAATAAAATTAGGATTTAGGTACCGACTACCGTCTTACCCCTAAGTCCTAATACTGAGAGGAAACCCTGAAAATATGCTTGGGCCTCATATGTAGGTACATCAATACATCCGCGAAAAGTGTCGAATTTGCAAATAAAACTCACGTTTGTCGTATCGAATCAATGCCATCCAGGGATGTTCATCTAAGTCTGTTTGAGTTCCACCAACTATTCTGTCATTGTTCTGGATACCACATTCCTTCTCGGTAGGCAGTAGACCGGGGGGAATTGCTGGAGTAGTCGCTTCTATTTGATAATCTGGACTCGCCGTGGGTCGGTTAGTCCTAACTTCATCATTCTGATTTAAAAACTCCGGTGGACAGCACACCTGCGAATAACATAACACATTATGCCACCAAGATCTTTGGGATCCAAGATAACCTCACCTGCTAACCTGCACACCTGCAGATCAAAAGAAGCACGCACTGTTTTTCCTCAAGAGAACAACGGGAGCAGCGAAGTCAAAAATTCAAATTAAGAGAATAAGAACGGACTCCGGTTACGAAGTACAAGTTTTGGATGACTGTATCCAGGGCCTTATTCTGCTATTATTTTTTTCATGGCGCTACCACTGACACCGTAACCAGTGCCTTTAACTTTAGACTTATAGTCATATTCTTAAAGTCTAAAATTAAATGACAAACTTGTAGAGTGAATGAAAAATGTTATAAAGTCTTTCTCTTTGCATTTTGGACTTTAAATCTCAGCCATAAAGTCTAAAATTTAATGACATTTTTTCTGCGGTGTTGTTATGTCATAAAATTAGCAGAATCGGGGGCCAGGACTAACGCTGAGATAAACTGATAATAATTTAAGTCGTGGTTGCAGAACATGCGCAAATTGACCGTTGATACCTCCGTTGAACACCTAGTATCAGTGGCTACAGCTGTGATTTCTTTTTTTTTTCGTGAAATCCCCCGCCTGCCGATAGTGCCAACGGGGTGGTTATGTAGGACTCGACCTACCACAGCCACACGCGGTTTCTGGTCTTAAATGCTGGGGTGGCCCAATAAGGCTGACAGGTGTTCACATTTTGCCTCTTAAAGTGGATCCAACCCTGGCCTGCTTCTGCTACAGTGACACGTGACCTCACCTGTACTAATGACATACCTAGATGCTAATGAACTTCTTCAATATGGCCTCTGTAGTAAATCGCCACAATTTTGCCAATGTTAAGTAAAATGTATTATAAAATTATAAATGGCGATTCGAAAATAAAAAAATGGGCGTTTCGAATCGAATGACGAATGTATGGGATTTGACGTTTATAACATGCGATCACGACTGTCAAATACGTCACTTCGCACACTTGCCTAAAGGGGCTGTAGACTTAAACCGTTGCGTGCTATAAGCGATCGTATTTTGTGCCCGGGGCTGCACACGCTCACCAAGTGTCCGGCGTTCGAAGCGCCGAGGCGGGAGCTTGTGACGGCCCTGGGGGTGAGAGTGCTCACGCTCTCCACCCTGCTCGCGGCGATGGTCCGCTGCGCGGATGCGTGGGCGGCCAGCACCTCCTTCTGCGAGCAGGTCATGCTCGTGAAGGAGACAGCAGAGCGGGCGCGGCGCAGCGTGCGAGAAAGACTCGCAGTCATCGCTCGCCGCGTTCGAAGGCGGCTCGGGCGTCGGAGGGCGCAAGCCGACCTCCGCCCCCCATGAGCGCGGGCCTGAGGGTGACGGGTGGAGCCGCTCGTCACCCTAGCAGAAGCAGGCCACGGCGGCGGCGCGCATCATAGAACGATGCGCGCCTCCCCCATACCGGGGGCGAGTCGGTGACCGCGTGGTCCCCCCTCCCGATTAGGGCCAGACCGAGAGGAATGGCCCTGGGTCAGCCGGGGTGCGAGGGATATGTCAAAAGACAACCTCACCTATGGCCTAGCACATCGACCCACAGACGGCGTGCGGTTTAGTCGGTTCGAGTCCGCCGAAGGGTATCCGTGGGGATTTCCCGCACGTAAAAAAAAACCTAGTTTGTGCCTTTGGCCGGGTCCAGAGAAAAATGGAGTGAGTCTATATAGGGCGTAAGTTCATTCCTGCAGTTCTGGATCGCGAATATCATGATAAGCATAAAATATCACAATTAGCTAAAAATCTTACCTTGGGTACATTGTTTTCCACAAAACCGCAGTGCAGTGTGCGCACTAGACTCGTGATCTGCGGAGTGTTACTGCGCTGAAGCTGCGTGTGTAGTCCGGTGCACTCGTACAAAGATATACAGTTAGCTCCACCATTACAAACTGTACGCTCTGTAACACAATAGTAAATCCATTATTAATTGTTTCTGTCTTCCTACAGTCTGATTCTTTCAAGCGGGTCGTCAAAAAGCATCTGATGAGGCCGTCAGCCTGAGTGCCGCCATGGTTAACATAGTACGGGTTTGTAATGATGACCCTCTTCACGAGACAGGTAGTAACTATTTATTAATTTGTGACGAGACGTTGGTTTTCGCTTACCATCAGGCCAGGTGAAGTCAAATATTATTAAAGTAAAAAAAACTAATATTATTAAGAGTATACAGTGTACATAGATGAGAAAGATGCTTGATTGTTTGTTACCAATTGAATCACGGCATAAAGGCTGAACGGAATTTCCTGAAATTTGGTACAGTCTGGAATAACACGTAGGTTATAGACATAATACCATGCGGGCAAAAGTAAATTCCGTCTATGTGATCTGTTGCCAACAGAAAGCTATAACTACACTTTGAAGTACCTTCTATGGAACTTTAAATTATGTCTATAGGTACCTATGATTGTTTGTTGAATCATCCTGTGAATACTGGTTTTAAGCAATGCACTATTTGGTTTCACAATTTTCAGCATTTTGTCTGTCTGTGGTGACTGGTGACGGAAGCAAAAGTAAGTATAATATTTTTTTCATTTTACTTGCTCATAATGTGGTTCTAATCTCACTGAAATTAGGCACATAATGGTACCTAACTATTATCAAACTGTGTTTTTTTGATTGTTATTAATAGTATTTTTCTTTTAAAATTTACTGGTTGAGTTGCATTATTCTAAAAAAATAGATACTAAAAGATCGTGTACATTAGAACAAATTAATTAATATACCTACCTATTGCTTGTTCATTTCATGCAACTTCGTATTCAAATAGAAAATACACACCGCCTGATATATATGTACACATATACTGTACAAACAACGTCCGATATATGATGTGATTGATGTGAAGTCTCTAACGTTATGGAATGTTTACGATCTGAAAACTGCAAGGGTAAATATCTATTTTAGCATTTATATTTATTCACAAGTAAAATGAAAAACGTCGTATGATACACGTGTGTAATGTTGATTGCCGTCTTCGGCTCTCTTTAGACCCTCGCCTGACGACTCGGGTCTCAATATCGCCTCAGCGGTAATCACCAACTTTACACACTTGTACTAACCATAATCTACTATTATCACTCTGTGGTGACGGAAGCAAAAGTAAGTATAATAATTTTAAGTGACACAGATGACACCCGTGAAGTGTCACCCGTGTCACAAAAAGATCTAGGTTCTTCCCGACACTTCACGCTACTAGGTAATGTCTAGAAAATCTTCCTGATGTAGTGATTCATCTAAACTATTGCAATAATAATTTTTATGATATGATTGAACTCTAAACTGATAACTGAGACCTATGAGAAATACACAATGAGAAATGCACATTTAAGTTAAATTATTCGTGTAGCATGCATAGCCTAGGGCCGTATTGGCTCCCGGTGGAGGAGAATAGAGACAAAGTCAAAGTCAAAAAGCATTCGAAGTTAGAGTCTGATATCATCTTTAGCTCCAGTGACTTAAACCCCTAAGGGGATTCCGCATGTAAAACATTAGGGTCTGCATTGTTTGATGCTTTTATAGTTTCAGTTTGAATGGAACCTAGTCCGACTGGCGCCTGTCTGATCTTCATTAATTATATCTATCATCGCAACCGTATATGACAACCTCATTACTAATTCGATTCATCAGTTTGATCTTCGAACTATTGAGAATTATAAATGCCTCACCTTCTACCACACTGACAGACGGAACCAAAATATTCTTTTTTTAAATATACCTACTAATAGGCACCTGCCTGGAGTCCCCAACCCGACTCAGGGTTGGAGGTTAAGACGCAGTGAAACTGAGCATTAACCTTAACCCTTTGTAGATTTTTTTAGACTATCCAAAAAAAGAACCGATTAAAAAAATATTTAACTAATTTGACGATCGGAGTAATGCATCTAACTAGTGAGAACAAACTAGGGTCCCCACTTTAACACTCATTGCATCCAAATTCACACACTCATTCTCTAAGTCTGGCAATACCCGAAAGAAAGAGCTACTACTAGCTACCAAAACATTTTCAAAATAATGCATATGAAAATTACACCTGGGCCCTGATTTTGCTATTATTTTTATCATAGCAAAACCACTACTGTACCACAGACACTGTTACAAACGCTATTTAACTTTAGACTTTACTAATAAACTGTTTAAGTCTAAAATGAAATGACAATCTTGTAGAGCGAATGAAAAATGTTTTTAACTCTTTCTCTTCTCATTTTGGACCTTAAGAATTCAAAGATAAAGTCTAAAATGTAATGACATTTTATACAATGTCAGCGGTATGACAGTGGTGTTGTTATGTCATAAAATTAGCAGAATCGGGGGCCTGTTACTAAGTTATCCAAGTTACTCTGTTATTTATTAAGGAAGTGTGGGAGCATTTTGCTGATGATACCGTCAAAGGCGCAAAACATATTCTAGATGTCCGTCCTTGGCCTACTCTAAATGCTTAGATATTGATGTAAATTCTTGTACATACAGTCAATTTTCATAAAGACAGGTTTTAAATTGTTTGGTCTTTATGTAATAATTGACAAAACTAGTTTTTAATTAAAATGTGGATACGGTATCTATATTATCCATTATTAAGTCCGTAAGCAATTACAGGATCTATAAAGTTGCATTAGAAAAACTTGACGACGTCTGATCAACGCACGTATGAAAAGAATTATGAAAGCAGAAGAAGCGAAAGTATCCATGGGGGTTCCACACGGAAAAAAGTAGGTAAGTTAAGTAGGTATTTACTCATGTCAGGATCGTCGATCGTAGCAATTAAAAAACATTCTGTCTCTAGCTACTCCAATGGGGATGCCGACGCAAAACTAATTGCAGATGGCAGCAGCATATGACCAAACAACAATATCCATCTGTTCTGTGATAAAAACAAACTCATAGCTGTCAGATTTGAAGAGACAAACAATGAAATGTACGTAGATGACAGCTAACATTGGCCATTACGAGGCACCCTCTGTAGGGATAAAAGGGCAGGCGGTATCCCCATTGGAAAGTAGATAGGTATATATGTAATGTAGAATGTAGGTATCTAACTGTATGAAGAATGTAATTGTAGATACCTGCGAATGCTGGGTTTTACCGCTATGTATGTAGGCTAGGTAATTTTTTACGTCCACGAAGTGAAATTGTAATTTATAATATTCGGTCAAAGTCATAAATAATAACAGAAAAGTTAATAAAAAAAACAACAGTAACATTGTCTGTATAATTATCATACCATTTTATAGGTAACATAACGATTGCTCAAATTAGTTATCGATGTAATGTTATACCTATTTAAAAAACTCGCGTAGAAGCACACCGTTATCTTAGACACATCACAACTACATAAGCAATTTGTCTGCAATTATGTAGACTCCACTGTAGACCGTTTTATTTAATATCCATGCTGCAAGAAGCACAAAGAAGACAGCAATGGTGTAGGGTAAAAAAAGACGGGTTGCACTCTGGGAGTGCCGGCAGAAGTGAAAACATTTTCTTTTGTTCTTTCTTCGTTATATACATAGAAAAAGATAAAAAAGAACATACCATACCATACCTATAATATAGTGCTAATCATAGAACCTATCACTTATTTTCTGCTAATTTTCTGTCAGAAGAAATTAATAAATTATAAAAAGAAAAAATAATCACAAAAAATAATAAATTACAGAAAGAAAAAAATATCATAAAAAGTAATAAATTACAAAAAGAAAAAATAATCACCAAAAGTAGTAAATTATAATAAGAAAAAACAACCACAAAAAATTCCTAAGGCCAGGTGGTTTGAACCCGATACTATCTAAAACTATAAGGACTTACAGTCGACGTGCTTACCGTTTAAGCTACGATGATATCTATTGTAACTTGCAAAATACATAGTCTGTACCTAATCTTGTATGACGTCAGTCGTCGGTTACGGTTCAAAGGTCAACTAATCCTGACGCTTCCTTAACATTTTACACCCATCCAACGCCGCTAAAGTAGTTTTCACTTCAAAAATTTGAAAAGCGAAGCCGGTTGCAAAAATCTTACCTCTTATAGAACGACCATTGTAATTTGGTACGACGGCTTCTCTTTGCTGAACAAGCCGGCAGGAATCGAGTTATAGAAGAATTATATTATCTGTGGTTATAGGGACCCATCGCCACTGGGAGACAGCGGATTCCACTTCAAACTTCAACAAGCGCAAACACAAAAGTAGGTCGACTTTTGAAAAGCATTCGAACCAAGAACTACTGCCAGTGGGGATGCCACCGTTGACCGGACGGGTGATCAGCCCTTCGGTTGGGCAATTTCACCCATTTCCCATATACCTTACATATTCGTATGACAACAGGGACCGACGTCTTAACATGCTCTCCGAGGCACAACCAGACCAGTGCAAACAGCCATATTCATGCATACAAATATTTGCACAGAGCGGCCATCGAACCCGTATCTCCTGCGTAGTGGCCGCGTTGACTACCGTCACGCCAGAGAGACTGTCATCCGAACCTAGTCACTACCTAGTTAAAGTGGCTAACTGATATCTAGATCTATCGTGGTGGTCTGTGCAGGTGGACGGTGGTGAAGTAGCTTGTATCGGCTGGTAATTTCTAAACTTTCTTCTCTGTTGTTTTCGCATTGGGTGGGTATTCATTATGCGAACTGGGCCCTGATTCTACTTTATTTTTTCATAGCAAAACCACTACGGTACCACAGATACTGTAACCAAAGCCATTTGACTTTAGACTTTACCTTTGTACTATTACAGACTAAAATTAAATGACAATCTTGTAGAGTGGATGAAAAATGTTATAAACTCTTTCTCTTTTTATTTTGGACTTTAAGTCTCCGACTATAAAGTCTAAAATTTAATGAAATTTTTTGCAATGTTAGTGGTATGACAGTGGTATTGTTATATCATAAAATTAGCAGAATCGGGGGCTTGTGGGCCCAAACGCTTGCACTTTTTCATATTTTTAAAGCTGTATGTAAAGGTACGACCGAGTCTCCTTTGTCGACTGTTCACAAACGTCAAGCCATAACTGTGAATGCAAGAGCAATGGTTTTTATGATTGACTAAAGTGTTGGAGTTGGTTTTTTGGCGAATGTCAAATTGGGATTATGGCGTAGATATAAATAAGTATATAATCTGTGTTCAATTAATAGGTATCTACCACAGACAGCAATGAATAATGCACAATGGGGATGCCGACGCAAAACTAATTGTAGATGGCAGCAACATATGACCAAACAACAATAACCATCTGTTCTGTGACAATAATAAACTCATATGTCAGATTTGAAGAGACAAACAATGAAATCTACGTAGATGACAGCTAACATTAGCCATTACGAGGCGCCCTATTTAGGGATAAAAGCGCAGGCGGCATCAACATTGTATGAACACGTAGGTAGGTATGTGATGATTGCATACAATTGCACTTTGCACAACTAACATCAGGTAGGTAGGTACCTATAAAATGGATCTTATACTACGTAGGTGGCAGACAAGCGCATCTACCTGCCCTTGGTTATAAATGGGCACATTCTTGTCAGATCTTTTCCTCGGCCACACCCTTCCTTCCTTTGCTAAGTAGGTATGTCATCTTTCATGTATGTAAGTATTCCAACTTCCATACTCTTTAGCAGAATATTCATTGACATAATCCAGGATTTAGACTTCCTAATTAAAATCTTTAAAATAGCTTGAGTCATTTAAACAAATAGAAATGTAGGTATATTTTTCTTATTTAATTATGAAACTAAAAATAATGCTTTATCAGATTATTGTACGATTTTAACCTTAATGCGTTCCTGCTGAGTTCCAGCGTAACGAAAAAAAATGTTGACTGATGACGATGGGTCCTAATAAAAAACTTTCAATGTAAAAATCCTATTCCGTGGCACGAGGAAATGCCTAATTGAGCCATCCTGTAATGGCGTGCGGTTTTAGTCGGTTCGACGTCGACATAACCGTCCCACTGGCCAGCGGGGGAGAGTATTCGTGGGTATTTCCATACAAAAAAAGAAGGCGTACTCTTAGCCATAACTACCTACATACGATTTAGCTTCGCATGATAAAACTAATCTCAATATTGTTCTACTGTCTTACTGTTTTTAGTTGAATCGGTAACATGGTTTGGGTAGTCTTTGGCTATGTGGCAGTGGCTAAGGGTTCCTTTAACTCGAGTCTGCTCGATTCCCTGCTGGCTTACCAAGCAGGTGTATTACAAACTAGATCGAGGTAAATTTTTCATTCCACCTCTCTTTTGAAAATTTTCATTGAAATCTGAACGGCGGTTCAGAAGATATGAGGTAATAAAGAATATTACAAACATACATACGTACAAGATACGCACGAAAAACATAACCCTTTTTGGCAGTCGGGTAAAAATAGTCATAAATAAATAACTCTTGCTATGCCTTACGCAAATCTCAAAAGACATTTGTGGATCCTGAAGTCCGCTTACTGTTTTTAATGGTATGTTGGCGTTTCCGGAGGCGACTGCAGTTTAACCTCCAACCCCATGAGAAAAGCCTGCGAGAGAGGCTCATCCGTCGCTTAGAAAGTGAACCGATTTGTAATTGAGGTTGGGTTGAGCCAACAATGTAATAAAGAGATGGACTGGAGTACCTACTACAGCTTGAAAAAAGGCATAGGCTATGTTTGATCGCGATAACCAACACCCATGTGGGCGGAGTCGTGGGCCACAGCTAGTAATTACTAAAACAAATGTTTACTACTATGCTACTATGTACTGATATACTGAGCCTTCCCACATTGCTAAGCTTGCCTATTATGATATTAGATAAAACATATGAAGACATTTAAAAAACCGGTATTAACGTTTACCGTGCGGTAAACCCCGATTGCCGGTTTTTTAGATACTTAATTTCCATTTTCTATTCTAATTTTATAAAAATTAGTAAGAGACATGCGCAGTCTGCGCTTTAACTAATGGTTTAGGTAAATGTTTATCATCTGATTTTAATCATTTGATAAAGTGATGATCGTGTAGCAAAACCGGTTTTCCGGATTTTCGGTGATTTGGGGTTTTCTTATTTTAGTTTTTTTAGTAAATAATTAAATAAAAGAGGCATTTAATTCGCAGTTTTCCGGAGGTAAAATTGCTGGAGATATATCTCTTGACCCTGATCCAGGGTTATCTCGCCATCTAGCCCCCGGGTATAGGGAGACTTTTATTTCGCCGCCACCTCGTACTGCTTCTGCTTGGGTGACAACCAACTCCACCTGACACTGCGGCCTGGGGTGCTCATGGAGGACAGAAGTTGTTACGCGACCACTGACGCCTGAGTTACTTCTACTCGTCGCGGGCTGTGTAGGTCGAGAGTCTAGTACGGACCCGCTCCATCGTCTCCTGCTTCAAGCATTACTTGCTCGCAGAAGGAAACGGCCGCAGTCTACGCGCTCGCGTAATATACCATCGCCGTGAACAATGTGGCGAGTGAGAGAACTCCCTCTCCTAAGGCTACCACTAGGACCCAGCTCGGCATCTGTCTCACCGCGCCGGGCACTTGGTGAGCATGTTAGCCCCGAGTCCTCGCTCGCATCATAGTGATGGTACTTGGACGTTGACTCATTCCGCATCCGACGCAGGTAATCCCCGAAGAACCAGTGACAAGTGATCATCAGCATCGGTCGGTAAAAGAGGCCACCGTGTGGTCCCTCTAGACAGCCCCCCATCATGGGTTTTACCCTGCGCGTGGTTGCCCAAGTCCTAAGTCCCACTCCACGTCCCTTTAGAGCTGGGACTTCACGACCCTCACGGATTTCACCAGGCTCAGGTTCATATCCCCGCTCCGACCTACCTACTTTGTATACCGATATAGCACCAAAAGGGCTCTCGCTTCCAGGCTTCTAGAATTGGATGTATCTGGGGGAAAAATGTTCGATTGTCCGGGGTGAAAGCTCCAAAGTCCGGAGTTTTCACTCTATTGGCCCGGGTTTACGAAATTCGGAGATGGCACCCCTAATTTAAACTATACCTAATTTCATATGTAACGACCTAATAAGTATTTTATCTTTTATTTTTTTTATTTTAGCGATCGTAGTCACGTCGTAGCACCTTTAAATTTTGAGAATTGCCAGCTGTAGGTCCTAACTTATACATTGCGGTTTCCCGACTCAGTTCAGGTCGATTTTTAGTTTAACTACGACACATCTTCCTAACCTTCAATATTACTACCTTCTATTAATATTATTCCATATTTTAATATTAGTACCTTCAATATTTTCCGTGAAGCGATAGTCATGTACCTACTCTATGCATACAGGTAGGTACGTTATCAACCGAACACAGTCATCATCATCATCTTTATAGCGACGTAGTTTCCTGATTGCATCCGAGGCCGAGGTGGCCTCGTAGCTCAGCCTTCCAGCCTTTCAGCCTAGTGGAGGAACGAGAGCTGAAAGCAGCTCTCGTTCCTCCACTTCGCACGGTCTTGGCCCACGCGGCAGCAATGCATGCCTTGACGTTGCAGTCGATGTCACTAATCACGTGCAATACAAATCCTAAGTACTTTACCTGGTCCGTGCCTTCGACCAAGTCATATTACTCGTACTATGATGATTTTTAAATCCTCTTCGTGCGATTTATCTAACCATCGGGGGTATTGGGAGTGATGATGGCAATGTACGCCTCTAGAACTCCTTTGGACCGGAGTGCCCATCAGATCACCCCGCTAAGAACTCAGTCGAACGCCTTCTGCATATCTAGGCAGCGCAACAATCTTGAAGGCAAAAGCCGGATCCGTAGACCCGTACCCGGGACGAAACCTATACTGACACTTCGAGAGTGCACTCTTCTGTCTAATCCGGGAGTCGATTATCCTCTCACAGAGCTTCATAGTGTGAGATAATTTAACCGCGGTAATTGCAACACTTATGCACCTATCCCTTGCCTGATGCCTACTGATGTGATGCTGCTCGACCTCCACTGGCTCGGGATCTTACGGGTGAGGAGTACGCGATTGTAAAGATTTGTGAGGATGTTCACACCACACGCACTCATTGCCTTCCATGCCTCTATGGGGGCTTCGACGGGTCCTACAGCTTTCCAGGTTTCCAAGCGACGAATGTCAGTCTTGACTTCTGCCGGCATGTAACTGAACCCAGCATTAAGTGCAAATTTCCTGAAGACAGCTTATACCTACAACAAGTTTTCGGGACACTGGCTCAGCGCAGCTGTTGATTTACATAAAAAGGCAACGGAATACTTAAAAACTCTGAGAGTAAGTGATTCCGTAGTTTCATATCAGCGCGGGAAACCGCAACCGCCATTTACTAATTAAAAAAAAGTTAACTCAGCAGCATACTCGTTTTAAATGACGTTATAACTATTAAAAATTGATGACGTATTGTTTAGCATTTAAATTTTGTAATATCTGTCGCACATAATTTATTAGACATTAATTGTAGGTAGGCAAGTTATTAAGTTAGGATGCTTAAGTAGGTATCGAGGTGAGAGTTCCGGTCAGTTGGTTTTATTTGATGTCATACATACATGTAAGACTATATATGTACACTACACCTGTTAGAGTAATAACTTTACGATATCGCCTTTGTATCATGTTTTTATATGTGGCTTGAGGGAATCACCTTTGACATATGAAAACTGACGGTACACAGGTCGATGAATCTTTTATTTACTTACGAACGTAAATAACACTTCACTGCTTCTTTTTTTAGGTACCTACGTAATTAAGTTATCACGAAAATGATTATTACTATTGAATTGGCACGTATTTTCAGGTGCGCAAAACAAGCTTAATTATTTCAAAATGTTATTTTTACTCACGGAAACATTGCTACTTTGCGCGGATTAGTAAACAACTCCCAGATCACAGATTACAGAGGTTATATTATGCACTAAGGTCACCAGAATTTTATATTGTTTTTATTGTACTTAATGTAAACAGTACTTACGTCCATGAGCGATAGACAATGTAACCACTAAAATATAGATGAGAAAAATCTTGTGTTCGCTCTGACTCTTCATCATTATGGCACTATGTTGTATTAATTAAACGTAAAACTAAGACAAGGCGATCAACAATATTGTGATCGAGAGGACGGTCGGTGCGAGACTGATAGTTGACTTAAACTTAACCGGCCCTGACTGCCCGCCACACAACATTAAGGTTATCAAAAAATAAATATTAAAAAAGCGAATAGTTTGTGACTAGTGTAGTGATGACGTGCGTAAATAAATTTAATAAGGACACATAAGTTCCGATTTTCCTTGTTGTAGGCACGAGTAAACTTTACTATACAGTCTGACTTAAATAAATAAGTAAAGCCTTTTTCTATATACTTAAGTAATAGGAAAGGAACTGGACGGACTGTATTATAAATTGGTTTATTGTAAATAACAGTTTAACAATGCGAATTCTCCTTAATACTTATCCTCATTTAAGATAGTTTCAAGGGTTCGTTCACTCGACCGCGGCAAAGATGGCACTTGAGATTAGGTATACCGGTTTTAATTTGACCAGATATCTCTTCTTCATACGAGCGCCAATTCCGTTTGTATTCAAAGTTTACCAACACAGTGGAGCTCGCGGGTCTGATCTTCTACTTCTCCTATCTATGATTTGGTTTATTTTGGTTATGAAGACGGTCACTTCCGTCTGAGACCTTAAACCCAAAAGAAAAGCCTGCAAAAGAGCTATTTTATTTCTTTTTTAGGGTTCCGTACCCATAGGGTAAAAACGGAACCCTATTACTAAGACTTCGCTGTCCGTCCCTCCGACCGTCTGTCACCAGGTTGTATCTCAAGAAACGTAATAGCTAGACAGTTGAAATTTTCACAGACTGTGTATTTCTGTTGCCGCTATAACAAAAAATACTAAAAATAAATTAATAATGATAATTAAGGGGGTCTCCCATACAAAAAAAGTGATATTTTAGCCCTTTTTCATACACATTTTCAGTCGCCGAGTTAGATCCCAAGAACCGTAATAGCTAGACCGCTGAAATTTGCACAGATTATGTATTTTTACTGTGGCTTCAACAACAAATACTAAAAATAAAATAAAAATAATATTTAAAGGGGGCTTCCATACAACAAAAGTATTTTTTTACCGTTTTTTGCTCGATATTAATGTTGGCTACACGTAGACGCTAAAAATAGTTACAATTTATTATGATTATATATTTACTTTTAGCCTTTTTTCTGGTACGGAACCCTTCGTGCGCGAGTCCGACTTGCACTAGGCCGGTTTTTTTTTCTCCAGGAGCCATGAGCAGATCTACCCTCTAGTGTTGGTTTATTCTTGAATTTTGGGACACGCTGTCGGCTGTATCTGTTCCGTGGACTGTATATAATAATGAATACTTATTATGTAGGTACCTGAGTATACAGGGTGTAATCGTTAAGTGTGTCCAGGCGATTATTCGGTAACTATTACAGATATCAAAAAACTTTAAACTGATATCGAAAGTACGTTACCTAATGAGTAAAATGACATCAATAACTTTTTAAAAATCAAACGAGAGGTATCTAAAATTTTAACATTAAACACTCCCATACATTTAGTATGAGATTAGTAGCAAGGTTTTAGTTTTCTTATTTTAAGTGATCTAGTACCCATTTTACCTTAATCATATTTCATGATTACGTATAATATGACAATAATGATTTTCAAATAGATACATGTGTAAAATAATTATCTTAGGTACCACTTGAAATTAGTAATAAACCGTGCTTTAATATCGCATTAAGTAATTTGAGCTAACTGAAAAGCAACAAACACACTACAAAAAAAAAGATACTCTTTGGTGTTCGTTCTAAATTCAAAACTATTATCTCGGGTTGTTGTTCCCGCCAATTTATCGTTGTTTTTTTTTAAATTTGCGTTAATAATCGTGATTGTTTCATTTATTGATTGCAAAATGGCATATTCCAAAAGAGAAAAGAGAGATATGCTAAAAATTGAATACAAATATGATTGTAACAAAAGAGCGGCCATTATCGCCTACAGAAGAGAGTACCCAGATAGAGAAGTCCCTTCTGGTGTACGTACCTAAATAAAACCTTTCTACTAATCTCATACTAAATGTATGGGAGTGTTTAATGTCAAAATATTAGATACCTCTCGTTTGATTTTTTAAAAGTTATTGATGTCATTTTACTCATTAGGTAACGTACTTTCGATATCAGTTTAAAGTTTTTTGATATCTGTAATAGTTACGGAATAATCGCCTGGACACACTTAACGATTACACCCTGTATACATAGTTAAGGATAATACTGTTATCATAACAGTTTTTTAAGTGATAGAAATCCATTTACTGAATCATTGTCAACCTATAAAATATTTATTAGGGTTTATCCATGTATGTAATAAACACATGGGTTGCGGAAATTATTCTTATTTCTTCTGTTTGTACTTTGAATGTTGCACGACAATCATCTTAACGCATCCTTACCACATTGCCAGACCTGCATCTGCATTGTGTGGCAAGGATTAGTGCGAAAATGTGTGTTCGTAAAAAATCCTTCATTTTGTTAAGTTAGAATTGTACACACAACAAGGACTCCACAGATTTCAGTGATTTATACTGATAGGAGACCTAAGTTTTATTTACACGCGTCCCAAACTAGGTAGAATAAAATAATTTCCAATTAATTTTCTAATTCTGCATATCTAAACCTAGTACCTAGTATCTTATGTCTACTACTATTTATTATAGAAAATCGACCGAGTCAGACTCGCGCAGGACGGATTCCGGACCATTATCTAGCCTGTCTTATTTTATTTTTATTTAATTGTGTATTTTTGATGTGAATTTGTCGTAGCCAATATGTGTTAATAATTTTCTGTTTTGTTTCTGGGTGTTATAAAAAAAAAGAAAAAAGTAACCACGAAGGTCTTCAATGAAAACACTAACTTGTACTATTCCACATTATTTATTTTAATAAATAATGTGGAATAGTACAAGCCGTAAGGCGAAACCGGTCAGGAATTTATTCCTGACCGGTTTCGCCTTACGGCATTATCAAATGTTGATACATGTTTTTTGGGTATCAGATGAGGCGGTATGACATCTGATGCCCAAAAAAGAATGAAAAAAAAAATGGAATACTACAAGTAAGTGTTTTCATTGAAGATGTGGGGCAAGTGCCACCAAGTGCCATCAATCAACTGTATAAGCAGTTTAACCACGAAGGCTCCGCTGGCTCAGCCTTCTTTAACCTATCCAAGTGGGATTGCGCTGCTTTTCTTAATGAACCTAACCCTGTTTTTCGTCTTGTATCTGTCGTGCATGAGGCCCACCTCAAATAATTATATTTTATTTTAATTTAATTATTTATTTTATATTTTCAGTGAATATTTCTTTGTCAAGTTGTCTATCTGTTGCCGTATATCAAGCAAAAAACGGTAACAAATGACGTTTCTTGTCTGGGAACCCCCCGAAAATATTATTTTATTTATCTAGTACTTGTTGTCATAGCGGCAACATAAATACAATACATCATCTGTATAAATGTCATCTTTCTGGCTATCACGGTTCACACGGATGGCAATAAAATAACGTTTATTGTATGAGAGCCCCCATAAATATTAGTTTTATCCTGTTTTTAGTCTTTGATGTTATAGCGGCCTCAAAGCTACATTAGGTACTTACCTGTGAAAATATCAGCTGTCTAACTATCACAGTTCGGTGGAGGGGCGGGTTTGGGCTTATGCTTTTGCAATTACTTTATGACAGTGCTTTTAGCTTTTGCTTACAGCCTGGTAGCATAGGTGCAGACCTACCCCTGCAACCCCTTCAGGGTTGCAGGGCGAGCGTGGTCTTAGGGAGGAGCGCAACAGACGTGCAGATCTCCTAAGGCAAGTTTAGTGTTTATCCTTCACGCGGTTGCTGGCCCTGTTCTTGGTTTAATTCCCTCAGAAATAAACGTAACTAAAAACACTAAGCGACTATTGCAGCAACGACGAGGTCACGCTGCTGCGAGTTCATCATCGTAAAATACCGATGGTGGATAGAAATGACCTCCCGCGTGTTTGTGCCGTGCGCGGGTCCCGTACGGAGGGATGAAGGAATCCTGTTGGTTGAGCGGAACAGTAGCTGCGGCTGCTGGGAAGCAACACACCCCTTTGGTCTGGACTTCCTCTTACACGGGAGCTTACGAGGTAGCCGCTCGTAATCAATCGGCTGTGGTGTCCGGTCAGACGGCCACTGGCGAGTTCTCTGGGGTGATGGGGTCTGCAGGCGGCGGCGCGCGGTCTTACTCATGGCCGTGGTGACCGGGGGAGGATTCTCGTGCAGGTCAGTCTCGTGGACAACTCATCTCGGAGCGCTATATCGGTCCGATAGCCTTGGTGCTTTAGAGCATCCCCATCTGAGGGCTCCGTGGAGGGTGAGGAGTCGGATCGACGAATTCTATTAAGGTACGGTATGGATCTAGCAAAAAATACCACTCAAGGTGCAACAGCACCAAAGGCTGGAAACAGCAACAAGGCCGCCACCGTGGTCAGCGAAGGAGACTCCCAGAGTGGCTGGACCGAGGTATCTGGTGGCTGGAACCAGCCGACCAGGCTAGTCGAACGGGCCCAATTGGGCCCGAACGGCGCCGGGGAAGTCGGGACCCAACCCAATCTCCAACAAGGCAGCCGTGCAGCAGCGAAACGCCGGGTTAGGCGTCTCCGCAAACAGCACGCTGTGGTAGGCGGAACCATCACCGATACGCCAGCAAAGCGTATCAGGGAGGTGAGTGACGAAAAAGCGGAACTCGGGAGAGACGCCAAAAAGGTGAGGATCCAGGGTTCCTACAGGGACGCTGCTGCAGGCTTCAGGATGGCGATCATCCCGGCAACATACCCCGAGGCGCGTTTTGAAGCAGAGGACAACGCGGCGTTACAGGATCTGTTGTTCAGTGGGATGTTGGCGGCACCAGACCCACTCCCACTGATAAACATGGGTAACATGACGGCGGGCGCACTGCACGTAATATGCACCAACGAGGCATCGGTGGGCTGGCTGAAGGGACTAACTGGTTCGTCAGTCAGCACCCACAAAATTAAGGTGGTGGCAGCAAACGACCTTCCAAAGCCGGTCAAAATGGCATGGAAGTCGCGACACACCGCTGGAACCAACATTCAGTTGGTACTCCAGCTTCTGCAGAGGCTCAACCCGGGTCTGAAAACGGCAGAATGGCGGGTGATCGATACTTTGGTCGAGAGCACCCACGTTCGCCGTATCATCCTCGTGGATAAGGTCTCTGCGGAGGTCATAAAGGCCTCAAACTACACCCTCCCAACGGGGATCGACTACAGCCACTTTAAGTTGCTGGAGGAGTCGACCTCCAAAGGAGAACAGGAGGCGAAGGCTGATGGAGTCAAGGGGACGGAGTCGTCATCTGCGGATGCTGAGATGCAGCCAGCAGAGGCCATCCACGATGGCATAAAGACGACGGCATCAGGGACCAACAGGAGTCAAGAGCGGCCCACGGTCGCTACTGCATTGGCGTCGTCAACAGGCGCCAAAGAACTGTGCAGGGAGATGAACGATCTTGACCTAGATGAGGACCAGCTCCTTGCACAGTCTCCGGGCTCCGTCGACAGTCACTAAGGAGGTGACTGTCCAATCACGAAACCAAAAATGGATGGCCTAAGGTTAGTACAGATTAATCTGCAACACAACAAGGCGGCGACAGCCCTTCTGGCTAGAGCGCTGAAAGATAACAAATATGACATTGCCCTAATTCAGGAGCCTTATATTTATAATGGAGAAATAAAGGGCTTAGGTGGAACTGGTGGTACTTTATGGTATCACAGGACCACAAATGATGTAAGAACATGCATATATATCAAAAATGGTATAGACGCATGGGTTTTACATAATTTCTGTTTCAGGGATCTGACGGCAGTCAGGATCAACGGTGGAGGAGAGGCTGGCAACAGAGATACAATCTTTGTATCGGCCTATCTTCCATACGAACAAAAAAATCCCATCCCTAGTATACTAGAAGGATTAGTGGATCACGGCATCCGAAATAACACGGAAGTAATCATCGGATGCGACGCGAACGCGCACCATGTGATCTGGGGCAGCTCAGACATCAACGAACGAGGGGAAAAAGTACTGGAATATCTGGTAAGTTCTCCTTTACAAATAATAAATAAAGGCAACAGTCCGACTTTCATCAATCGGATAAGGACTGAGGTTATTGACATCACTCTAGCCACAAACATGGCCAGCAGAGATATCATAAACTGGCAAGGATCTAATGAAACTTCATTATCTGACCATAGGTACATATGTTTTGAGTATAAAACTTCAAAGGTGTTTCGGGTTGAAATGCGAAGAAACCCCAAACACACAGACTGGATCCAATATAAAAAGGATCTGAAGATCTACTTAGGAGATCCAAAATGCAAACTCAACTCGATAATCGACATTGAATTTGAAGCGGACAAGATAACAGAATCAGTCATAAAAGCATGGACAACAAACTGTCCAGAAAAGGAAATAAAACCTAAAAAGGTGCCATGGTGAAACAAAGAATTAGAGATGCTACGTCGCAAGACAAGGGCAATCTTCAATAAAGCCAAGGCACAAGGCGATTTCAGAGAATACTCCAAAATGCTTACTGAATATCACAAGGCCGTACGGAAATATAAGAGGAAGTCATGGAGAGCACACTGTGACCAAATAAATTCCCTTCCAGAAGGCATGAGACTGGCTAAAGCCCTGGCAATAGCTAAGGAGAACCCACTCACCAGTGTAAAAGACGGAAATGGGAGGCTCACGGAATCAGGAAAAGAAACACTACATGTAATGATGAGTGAACACTTTCCTGGATCAGAAATAATTGCAGAAGTGCCAAAATATCAAATAAAAATCAATGGTACTGAAGGTACAAAAACGAATAGGGCAGAATGGAACACTGCACGGAAAATAGTTGATGGGAACAAATTGCAATGGGCCACAGGAGATTTCCAACCCTATAAATCTCCAGGCCCTGATGGTATCTATCCTGTACTATTACAACAAGGCATGAACATACTAATCCCTCATCTTGTGAGATAATACAGAGCATGCTTAGCTTTTAACCATATACCGACGATATGGAGGAGAATAAACGTAGTTTATTTACCCAAACCTGGCAAAGCAAACTATGAAGATGTAAGATCATACAGGCCTATCAGCCTAACATCTTTCTGCCTAAAAACGGTGGAAAAGCTGATAGACAAGCATGTGAGGGAAGGACCTTTAAAACGTTTCCCATTACACAGGCTGCAATGCGCCTACCAGCAGGGCAAATCAACGGAAACAGCACTGCACCTAGTAGTGGAACGCGCTCGTAAGGCACTGGAATGCAAAGAAATAAGCGTAGCAGCCTTCATAGATATTGAAGGCGCCTTTGACAAAACTACCTTCGAAGCAATCCAGACAGCAGCGATAAAACACGGGGTGGATAACACCACCTGTAAATGGATAGAGCAGATGCTAAAGAGCAGAATAATTTGCTCTACGTTAGCAGGTGAGAATATATATGCCAAGACCACTAGAGGATGTCCCCAAGGGGGCGTACTCTCACCCCTACCATGGAGCTTGGTAGTCAACTCACTAATAACGAGACTAAATGAAGGACCATTCTACACGATAGGATACGCTGATGACTTAGTGATAATGGTAAACGGTAAATTCCCAGGCACTGTCTCGGAACTACTACAAAAGGGTCTGAATATAGCGCACAGATGGAGTACGGAAAATCACCTAACGATAAATCCATCCAAAACATCAGCCCTATATTTCACACGTAAAAGGGACCTAAAAAGTTTAAAAAGACTTCAGGTAGAAGGCGTAGAACTAGAGTGGGCCGAAGAGGTGAAATACCTCGGAGTCATGTTGGATAAACAACTCACATGGAGGTCACATCAAGATTTCATCACACAGAAATCAATGAGAGTCCTCGGCATGTGTCGCAGGGCGTACGGCAGAACATGGGGACTTAAACCGAAGGTTCTGTACTGGATATATAACATGATGATACTACCGATAATCAAATACGGAAGTATAGTGTGGTGGCCAAGAACCACGACTGTAACATGCACGAAAGAGCTCAGCAAAATCCAAAGGATAGCTTGCATGTCTATAACGGGTGCATTTACAACAACACCGACAGCAGCGATGGAACGGCTGCTAAGTATGCTACCGCTACATTCAACTGTACAAATGGAGGCAATAAAAGCTCTTAAAAGACTTAAGGATGCAGGATATATAACCAGCATACCGACAAGTTACACAAAAATGGGGATAACACCTGATGTTCGGGAACTACTAGAAATGAGGTCTGACAAGCAACAGCCCAAACTAGTACTTCATAGAAATTACAAGGTGACAATTCCTACTAGACAGGAATGGAAACAAGGTCTCAGAACCAATCAAGGAAAAAGACAAATCTGGTACACCGATGGCTCCAAGACGCTAGATGGCACAGGAGCAGGGGTACATGCAGAAGACTGCGACATAAGCGTTAGTCTAGGCAAATACGCCTCCGTGTTCCAAACGGAGGTGTACGCTATAATAGAATGCGCTCAGGAGATTATAAATAGAAATAACCATGAAAAGGAAATTTATATTCTCAGTGTCAGCCAAGCAGCCATTAAAGCGCTAAGCGCTCCAAAGGTAAATTCAGGAACAGTGCTGAATTGCATAAGAAGCCTAAATAAGGTTGGCAGAGCCAACAAACTGAGGCTCATCTGGGTCCCCGGCCATGAGGGGATAGAAGGGAATGAGAAAGCAGACCATCTAGCCAGACAAGGATCTGCAAAAATACCCATAGGTCCAGAACCATTTGTTGGACTCCCTGAAGCCACGCTAAAGAGGGCTATTTCAGAACAGGCCAAGAATAGGCAGCTTAAAGAATGGAAGACCAAACCAGGCCTAACACATTCGAAAGAATTCATAAGTAATGAATTAGGAAGGCTGAGCAATAAATTAATTAATCTCAGCAGGGACAAAATGCGGAAAATAATAGGAGCGTTCACTGGCCACTACTGCACAAAGTACACCTTGAGCAAGATTGGTATCATGAACGACGCAAAATGCAGACACTGCGGGGAGGGCGATGAAACGATGAAACACATACTGTGCGAGTGCCACGCCTTAGGAAGACATCATATGGATCTTCTCGGGATGGGCTATCCAAAACCAGAGGATTACAGGCATCTACAAATAAGAGGAATAACCACCCTAATAGAGAGGGCTATCCCTCCCGAAACGTAGGGGCCAGGTTGGGGTTGACACAAAGGATCCAATAGGGTCGAAGTGTCCGCGATAGCTCCAAAGCACGCACCCCAGTAACATAAGATAAGATAAGATCACAGTTCGCACAAGTACCTAGTTACCCTGTATCGCACATTACAATTTCTAATTTCCCAATGTGCCATGTGATTCTGATAGCCCGGCGGTCTTATCGCTAGCCTCAATTTCTCCCATATAACCTTTACATGAAGGTCTACATAGTATTTAGACCTTCATGTGAAGGCTATAGATATAACAAGAGAATAGTTACATCAAAACACTTGGGTGGCAAACAAGCACATAGCCCCCTGATGGAAATTACCGTTTTTTTTTTTCGTGCGGGAATTCCCCACGGTTACCTCCCCCCCCCCCCCGCGTTCATGGGGGACGGAGGTCGGTATGCGCCCTCCGACGCCCGAGCCGCCTGCGAATGCGGGCAACGAATCCGCGAGTCAGTCTCGCTCATCGCGCTGCGCCCGCTCTGCTGTCCCCTTTACGACCAATTACCGTTTGCAATGACATTTGACGTTTGCAACAACAGGGGATTCACACTGCGCAATGACAAAGCAGGACAGACCTTTGATATTTCCACTGACAGCACAAAAAGTCTCCAGCGAGCTCTGGCTACTCTACTCGCCGCCGGGAACACAAACACGACGTTGATATGGCCGCGGTATTCTATAGGGTACTTCCCCAGTCGGACTGTTCAATTGGGATTGGAATACCGTTGTGTCCTACCTCCTTGTGAATTGTAGTAACTTCGATTTTGACTGGCTTTAGATAGAAGGCAGATAGGAGCCGGAAATTTTGCATAGTAACTTATAAATTAGACTTGATGTCACGTAGGACATGCATGCGCGCTGACGATGACGCGAAGTCCATCCAAATTGTTTCTATGTAAACACCCAATGCGCCTGAAGAAGTTATCATTTCAAAAATGAATGATCTTAACATGGTTTTAAGTATCACGGTCACTATACTAGTAGGTAGATATGTACTTAGTTAGTATGAAATTAAATTAAAAAAACGTGAAGTAGGCAGGTCTTAAGTAAAAAATATCAACAAAGGAATAAAAACATGACCAGAAATTGATCTAGGATGGCAATTGTGTATTATAAAAACGAAGGTAACAGTTTACTTGTTAGAATAACTGTTATATAATAAGCAAAAACGATACATTAAAATTTCCTTCGAGTGCAAGACTGCACGACAGTAGCTAAATAATTGAATAAAGACGACTATTCTAAAAATTAACTTATGTCGAAATTCCTAATTTCATCAAGATATGATCGGCCACAATCTTCACGACCGTAACTCTCACATTACATTCACATACTTGAGGGTACAAGTAATCGTATATATCGTAAAACACTTTCAGGCCCACAGTAAACAGAACTAGACTCTTGAACAATTGCCATGTGAAGCGATCGTTGTAATAAACCTTCCTCCAGATTGCGTATGCGCTATTAATTCCTCTCACACATTTTCTTCTCAGAAGCTTTAGTCTTTCATAGAGCTGTAACATAAACCACTAAAAAGTCATTACGATCATGGACACATTGACACATTTTTATTTCAGAGAATCATTGGATCCTCGCGAAGTATGTCAGGATAGAGTCCAAGTGGCAGGCTGTTTTCCCTGCCTGCCTCGGAGCGAAATAGGTTTGAGCATATGTATGGTCTAAGAGTCTATAGAACCAAATATAAATTAATCCTCGACTATCGCCAACCTCCAGTACTCGTTGAGGGGTGTTCAGTAGTTGCACTTGCACAATTCACTGTAGTGCTTTGCAGTGACATAAACCAATAAAAAGTCATTAGGATCATGGACACATTGACACATTTTTATTTCAGAGAATCATTGGATCCTCGCGAAGTACGTCAGGATAGAGTTAAGTGGCCGGCTGTTTTCCCTCCCTGCCTCGGAGCGAAATAGGTTTGAGCATATATATGGTCTAAGAGTCTATAGAACCGAATATATATTAATCCTCGACCATCGCCAACCTCCAGTACTCGTTGAGAGGTGTTCAGTAGTTGCACTTGCACAATTCACTGCAAAGCACACAATACCTGTGTTGCGGGCAACGAGTACTGTTTAAAAATATAGGAAAATGATACCAGAATACAACTGGTATTCTGTTGAGTACTATAGTAGGGTGAGTACTATATATAGAGAAATAATGCTTACGGAAGGTGGAGGGGTAAAACAGGAAGGAGCGTGCCACGGAGTACTAGATTTCGTCTCATCATCCACGTCATTTTTTGAGCAATCCGCACGAGGGCACGAAGGGATGCGACATACACTCATCACATGGCAAGATTCATTTAGAATGGTTTCATTTCTGTACAATAAATGTGCATACTAAATTGATTAATGATTCAGAAGAAATTACAATGAAGAAATGTTTATAAACGTTGTAAAGTAGATCAACATGACGGCGTCAAGCGTCAAGTCAGTTTATTGCCATAGATAATACCTAATTAGAGATACTATAGGTATTGGATAGCTTCTATGTAGGGATGTTTTCAATTGAAATCTCCTTAGATAAAGTATGACTAATAAAAACGGAACAGTGATCACCAGTGTAAGTTCTACCTACCACCCTCAGATAGGTACCCAGTCTATTATTGGTGATAATAACACCAGTTCCCAATTAATGGAATCTGGTGATAATGTAGCTCTCGCAGGAAAACTAAAAATTTTGGAAGCGCTCAAGAAAGTAACAGCGAACTATCTCGATCAGTTAGATACGAATATAATGATAATGTTCACATGTGCAAAAAGTAGTTTTTTTATACCACTTAGGTGGCAGACAAGCACACGGCCCACTTGATGGAAAGTGGTTATCGTGGCCTATGGACGTGTGCAATACCAGGGGCGACACATTCGCGCTGCCTACCCTGTTAGAACAGAGAGTTTCTGTGCCGTCAGTGTAGATGTAGAAGATAAAGCAGGACAAGCCTTTGGTCTTCCCATTGACAGCACAAAAACTCTCCGTGGTTCTAGTTACATACTTATTTGAATATTCTTTATTTCTCAATTTAAGAACTGTGCTCTTGTCGGTGGAGCAATCACCAATTGCCATTTCTCCCTTTTCTCCGTAATTTTTTTGACCTCTTGATACGAAGACGAGGTATTAAGTTTATTATGAGTACGTACAGTTATAAGTATCCCTAGCATAACAAAATTGTTTACCACCCATTCTCCATCCTATTCCAAAATCTTATACCTAAGTATTAAATTTTGTATACACAAAAAAAAACAGTCAAGCCGTTTCGGAGAAATTTACTTTCAAACAAATAAGAGTAATCATTCAAACTCTCAAAAGCTAAACAGTGCTACTTGTATATTGTACTCGTAGTTCTAGAGTTTCTTAGCATATCCCTAGCTCAGAAAATGTATTGACTACGTCGCGTCGTCTGTGTTAAATTTCTATAGAGGCGTACATTTCTAGACGCCGCGTAGGGACATGTGGCCAACGAAGATAGCAAATTGAAAGGATCACATAACTAAGGAAGATGAGAGAATATGTATTTAGTCTTACTAGATACCTTTGATAAGATTAGTTGGTACCAAAGTAGTAAAGGAAGGTAGCACTAAGGAAATCAAGATAAATCACATAGATTTTTGTTCTTTGTTTGTTTTCGACACCTTTCTAGCCAGGCAGCTCGGTCATTCTTCTTAAAGCAAGTTTCAGGAGTAGGACTCATGTATTTGCAGCATTCTTTAGATACTTGAAGCCCTACCGCGAAGAACATCAAGCTTTTGCAAAGTTGCCAGCAGAAGCTGTTTTCGTACACGTTTTTGCAAAGGTCATATCCATTTTGTATGAAAACTACAAACATATTGAAAAGACTCCGCTGAAAAAAAATTTACAACATTAAGTATATCCTATGTATTTGTTTGAAAACTTATCATGTCTTTGCATCTCATTGGACCTAATGGATGCTTAAGTTTGCGTGGATCCGTTCGAGTAAAATCCATTTCCAAAATGCCTGAGACGTAAATACCCTGAAAACTTAAACCGTCTTTGCCTGATTTTCGAATAAAACAAATCAAATCCCAAATGGACTGACCCTAAAATAACTAAATAGCAACATGATTGGACTTGGCTGTCGCTGACATTTCCAATTTATAGAACTTTACTTTTGCAGGATAATTGATGATTAAATAAAACAAAAACTTAAATAACTCTCATTGGCAGTCGGGTAAAGAAAAGAAACCCGACTGATGCTGAAATGATCGAAACAAGTTTGGTAGCAGGCGGTAACCATTTGGAAATCATAAACCGGATGAAAATTAATGGGTACCGCCTGCTAGCAAACTTCAATCGAATTCAGCATCAGTCTGCTTTGTTCTTTAAATTTGTTTTTGACCGAGCGACCGAAGTGAACTTTTTTTCGACAAGGTTGCCGAGTTTGCTTTTATTTATGTCGGTTTGTAATTTCCGGTTTAGAGGGCTCATTTCTTAACCGATTTTCACCAAACTTGGCATACATATTGTGATTAAAAATACAACTTTTGTCGAGAACTATATTTGATAGGAGGGAAAATGGGGGAGATAAGGGGAAGTTTGATGTCGCGTTATTTATGAACGGATCTTAATATTTTTTGGCTGAAACATCAAGAACATAATTCCTTACAGGTCGTTGTGAAAAAATATCAAGCCTCGTAAAGAAGAACTTCGGTATTTAAATAAAACAGATGAGGTAAAAGCGTTTGCTGTAGCGTTTTTTATAACTGAACATCATTATTTTTTGGTGAAACATCCAGGGCTGTTTAAAATAAGAGGATCCGTATCGTTTTTCTTTTTTTTTTTTGAAACCAGATAAGTGTACCAGAAAATGTGCCTAAGTGGGGTGCTCGCGAGGTCTACTGTTCACACAACTACCAGTATTAAAAGTGCGAAGACTAGGTACATATTCTTAAGTGCAGATGATTAACATATAAAAAATCAGTCATTTTGTTAATAAGGCATTACGAATTTAAGTCATTGTGGGAAGAAGACATTTTAAGATTCAGGCGAATCGGGCCTAAGTCAAATTGAATTCAGACATCTCGGGAAAAGACGGTTTGATAATCGTTTATAGTGCAATCAGGCATTTTGGAAATAGGTCGTACTCTACCGGACCCGTTTACGTGAACTGCATGAGTTTTATCAAAAGCAATACTAAAATTTCTAAAATAATATTAATCATCTCATTTTTGCATGTGTATCTTAGAGCCCAAATATTTTAATTTATTTTTGCATTAACTTGATTCATGCACTTGTTTAAAAGTTACATGAAAAAGGACTTGGAATTCAATAATTTGATGATAATGATAGCGATACTGAAATACTTTAAAGTAATAATAACTTCAGGAATAGATATTGCTGATTGATGTGGGTCCAGTTGCTGGTTAACATCAGGAACTATCACTTGTACGGGTTCTGATTTCAGTTTAGGATTGTCATCAATAACTGTTGGTAAAGTAGGCATCCGCGATGAGACTTTACGATCCACAACTGGTCCATTCTTAGAACCTGACTGTAAATTGGCCTCTAGAAGTGACTTTTTGCCACTGGACTCAGGTTTTTCTAGAGTTTCTGGCAGAATAGGTTCTCCTAAGGAAGGTTTGTATGTTTTCTTGTTCATCTTACAGAATTATCACGTAAGCATAGGGTACACAAATATATATACACTCGACATTTTAATTTTTCTGCCATGTGAGCCCTATTAGGTATTTCATGCCATTGTCTGCAATTTGTGGAGGCATCGCCAGTGAATTTCTATTACACGGAATTAAGTTTCCTTCATCGGTTAGTATTTTAGGTACCCATTCTGCTAAATTATTGAAAACATTACATCTCAAAGTAGACAGATATATATTTCTTAAATCTACGGCCGTAGACAGATAATAATTTACTAAGACTTATGACATTGTACGTCTATGACTGTGATTTACGAGCTCAACGCGGATTAACTCTTTTTACAAGCTTTTATTTAACTTGCAATGTATGTTTGTTCGGGTGGAATCTTGAAGAAAAAAAAAAAATAGGTTGTTTTTAAAAAGGTTTTTTAATAGTTTATGTTATCTATTTTTTACTCTTTGGGATCAACAACATCTAACATATATAAAAGTATAACTTTTATCCTAAAAAGGTAGGCTTGGCACAAGCAGAGACCACACGTCTAAACTTGCTATGATCCTGGTATTATACAATAAAGAACCTATCAATAAGGTGCAGTAGGTACTCCTACTACGAAACATGCCTACGTCCAACATCTTTAGTCCAACTAGCATTTAGTCCAATTGGCGAAATCGGACTCGAAGATGGCGCTTGATAATTAGTTTGATCCAAAGCCTATTGAAACTCACCCCACCGTTAATCCAGAATTGTCTGATGAAGCCAAAGAGTGATTGCAATTGTAAGAAATAAATCTCTTTCTATGCCATCGTCACCGGTGTTAAGACTAGTGAGTAAAGCTAGAGAGAATCGTGTCCCTAGTTTTTCTTCGACTACTGAAACAGCAGAAGAGTTTTCTACTGTTTCACTAGGCATTGTAGTTTCAGTGGACACCAGACAAAAACTACGCATTACCTTGGTCAAAGAGAAACTATATATGAATGCTAAATTCTGGCATATTAGTTTGCCATTGACGTTGTTCGACCCGAATCGGCACACTTTTAAGACACGTTTTTTATAAAATAGTATACAATTACAGGAGGAACAGACGTTTATTTGAATCTTTAATTATTTATTTACATTTTTTCACAGATTTGTCAGGGTTCATGTATGCGAACAAGTTTCTTGACAGTTGAATTCCGACTGTAAACAGCATTATGCTCTTGAAAAGTTGCCACCTGTAGGGATCACCATACACATTCTTCCAGAATGCATATCCAGTTTTTAAAAACCTGGCGAATAGCAGACGATACCTCTCACAAAGACTTTGCTGCAATTAAGCACAAAAACAAGCATTGAAAACCTTTTACAATAGGAATAGTACCTTATCATTAGGTTCGAGGCTGAAGCCAACCTTATCTGCAAACCGGTACACCGGCTGATTGACGGGCAAGCTATAGACTTGCCTCTTGGAATGGGGAGGTCAGATGGCAATCGCACCTGTTAAATTGAAAGGAGGAGTAGGATAGCAGAGCCCGTATAGTTGCTACCGGGTTGTTTATTGTTGGCGTTGGATTGAAGAATGTTACCTATTACAGCCGTCCGTTAAGTCCGTCCTTGAAAGACTAATTACGCATTACCGGATGGTGTTTGCCATTGATCTAGTACTGCGTTACCGCATTGCATGCTTATTTAAGGTGTCCCCTAACACAGTGTACTAAATGAAATGAATGAAATGAAAAACATTCTAAATAATGGTCACGCCAGCGATACCTATACGCGGCTACGGTAGCCCTCAGCGCACTTTCCCGCAAAAGACGCGATTTGGCGGACAGCGCGTCCGCGCCCCTCGACGCGTCGCAAGTTCCCCTCAGTTGCTCTGTGTGAGTACATTCGTCGCACTACTGTATGTAGTAGTAATACTGTGCCCCTAATATTATAGTATAGGTATATAATGCATGTAGGTACCTACTACATCAACTGTATACGAATCTGAAGATGTGAGTAAAGCTCACTGTTTTTAGTACGGATCAATCAGATAATTCAAATCAGCTAGGTATAAGTTTTAAAATAGGGTTAAGGGATATACTTAATTCAGGAAGTTCAGCGAATTAATACTTACTTCAGGATGAACTACTGGAGGTCTAGGTTCCACTACTCTTGGCGGGAATGAGACTCTTCGCACCGGTTCTCGGCATTGGCCCGCAAATGGATCACCAGCGGCGGGGCATTGACGTCGGCTACAACTATGTGCACTCATCACATGCCAACTTATGAAAAGGGACTGCTTATTTTATGAAATGCATTTTGTCAACTTTATATAACATTTGAGGAACAACTACTGTTTTTATGAGAAGTCATAGTTTTACTTAGTTTGACAGCACCATGTGTGCCCCATGGAACTGACAGCAGCTGACAACTGACAAATCTAGATTAACAGATAATGATGAAAGATAAACAATATACTTAATTATTGTTCATGGCACGGCTGGTATAAAACCTGTGGTATTAACCACGGTAATAACCACGTATTAAATAGTTTGTAAAGAACTATTCTTTCATCCTGTTTTTCATTGGTATGTTTATACTAAGGAGTCATGGTTTTTACGATCCAGTACTGTTGTTTTGGTTGAAGTATGATGCTTCCACCTCACAATTGATCTTCTTTAGGTGGACCGCCAGAACCTCATGATGTTTTGTGTCATTATAATATCTCTTCTTCTTTCAAGCGCCGATCCTAGTTAAACGAAAACGCCCACACTCTGCAACCCAGACTTCTTTCTCCCACTGGTCCCTTCTATACTATTTTATCTTTTACGAGAGAGACCACCGTCTCTAACCCCACAACATTGAGAGTTCTAGAGAAGTAGGTACCTGCTTGTCTGCCATGTCACCCGATCGGTATAAAAATAACACCCTGAACGGAGTAACGAAAGCCTAGTGATAGAATTAGAATAAAAAATCGAAGTTTTAAGTAAATTCCTGTGGTAAATTCTATTTAGGTACCTACTTATACCAAGGAAACCATCTAAAGAAAAAATAAATTAAATAAGTAGGATTGCATACTAAATACCTACCTAATGTAATCACATAATACGTGGAACTACAATAAATAAATATTATTCTAGAATATGTACTTAACAATGTATGTACCTAATGCATGACACATGCATGAGTTTTAATCACAGATAACATAATACTAAAGTTGTTTTAATTGATCTCAGTTAGTACAGTTGGTTACTAATTGGCACTATAATTGGCAGTAACTTTATTTAAGATCGATCTGCTTTTTATAATAGACGCTATATACCCGTGACCAGAGAGCTGGTTTATTCCTTGCGCAAAGGATCGGTTTTGCCATTCAACGTGGCAATGCCGCCAGACTACTGGCCACCCTCCCAGTTGATGTCGATGGAGATGAATTCTTTGACGCCTGAACCTACATATAATGAATACATTACAATTCTGTTTTTATATTTTTATTTAAATAATTTAATTTTGTTAGATAAAATCCTTATCTAATAAATAAATACGTGTGCAGATTTTTTTATAGCTCTACTTATTAAGTAATACCCAACTTTGTTGACACTCAGACTTACACAATTCTAGATTTAATATCAATCAATTGCAGCCACTACATGGACATAGGTCCCTGCTTTTATCTCAGCATATACGCAATTACCCCAAATTTCTGTGGCAGGTAATATGTAGTACCAAAAGTCGACATTAAATAATACGATATATATAGTGTGGTTTGATTATTTATACTGTATTCAATTGGGTTTAACACATGAACCGTATCAAAGATATATAAAAATTAAAACATTTATAAATAATGACCGACCCAACCCGGCTTCGCACCGGTGTGCAATGAATGTTATTATACATATAAACCTTCCTCTTCAATCACTCTATCTATTAAAAAAACCGCATCAAAATCCGTTGCGTAGTTTTAAAGATTTAAGCATACATAGGGATATAGGGACAGAGAAAGCGACTTTGTTTTATACCATGTAGTGAAGAAACTTAAAATACTTATCGATTGCAAATCCTAATATGAACACTCAAATAAAAGACAGACTAGTTTAATGTAGAATATACAATGCAATGCTTACAAATTCCTTCAGGTACTTTCTTGGGACCAGAATCTAAACAAAACATTTGGGCTATAATAATAGCCAGCTCCAAGAGCCCCGAAATATTTTTAAGTCTTCAATATTCTATTAAAAAGTTACACATCAGCTAACACATCAGCTACATATATTATCCAATATCCATTCCATGTAATGTGCCACGTTAGTGTACACTCCTGGGAATCCGGCTATGCCGCACCGTTTGGACCCAAAGGAGACGATTCCATGCTGAATGTATCGCAGTCCATTTGTGCCGTACTGCCCAGGGTACATAAGAGGACCTCCAGAGTCTCCACCACAAGAATCTCTGTCTTTCACTCCACCAGCGCATAGTTGCTTTTCAGTTAGACGTACTGATCTGAAATTGAATATGTGGGTATGTTAGAAAACTTCAACAGACAGTTAAAAGAATATATGTAGTTACGATTCTCATACAAATGTTTCTTATAAGCAAAGGAACACTGAATGCGAAAAATGACCGAATAAATATGTAGTTCAATCTGACCGCCGCATAGTCGGGGTGTACCTGACGGAGAGAGCCGTCATCTACCCAAGCTCGACGGGAGTCGGTAGGCGTGAGATGTCGTGCGGTGTTCCACAGGGGTCGGTCCTGGGGCCGCTCCTGTGGAACATCGGTTACGACTGGGTGCTTCGCGGTGACTTCACGTACGGTGCCACCATCACGTGTTATGCGGACGACACGCTGGTGACAGTGAGCGGTGCTACGCACCGCGAAGCGACCCTGAGGGCCACGACCGCGGTTGCTCAGGTCGTCGACAGGATCCGGCGGCTGGGTCTCGAGGTGGCTCTGCACAAGTCTGAGGCCATGTTCTTTCATGGCCCTCGGCGCAGGCCAGGCCCGGGAGCCAGCCTTACAGTGGGAGGCACTCCCATCGACATCAAGCCCCGATTGAAATACCTGGGGCTCGTGCTTGACGGTCGATGGGACTTCGGACAGCATTTCCGAAGTCTGCGCCCCAAGTTGGTGCTCACGGCGAATGCCTTGGGCCGGTTGTTGCCCAACTTGAAGGGCCCAGAGGCCTCCTGCAGGAGACTCTACGCGGGTGTCGTGCGGTCCATGGACCTATACGGGTGCCCCGTGTGGGCGGACACCCTGGAGGCCAGATTCCTGCCTCTGCTCCGTACGGCGCAGGGCACGATGGCCTCCAGGGCCATCAGGGGATACCGCACGATATCCTTCGAAGCGGCGAGTCTCCTGGTCGGATCGCCACCGTGGATCCTAGTATCCTCTCGATAGATCCTGGTAGCCTCTCGTACCGTCAGACGCAGATTATCACCGGGCACGGTAGCTTCGGGCGGTATCTGCATCTGATGGGTATAGAGCCAACGCCCGAGTGCCATCACTGCGACGCGAGCGTGGATTCGGGGCTGCACACGCTCACCGAGTGTCCGGCGTTTGAGACGCCGAGGCGGGAGCTTGTGGCGGCCCCGGGGGTGAGAGTACTCACGCTCTCCACCCTGCTCGCGGCGATGGTCCGCTGCGCGGATGCGTGGGCGGCCAGCGCCTCCTTCTGCGAGCAGGTCATGCTCGCGAAGGAGACAGCAGAGCGGGCGCGGCGCTGCACGCGCCCGAAGGCGGCTCGGGCGTCGGAGGGCGCAAACTGACCTCCGCCCCCCATGAGCGCGGGCCTGAGGGTGACGGGTGGAGCCGCCCGTCACCCTAGCAGAAGTAGGCCACGGCGGCGGCGCGCATCGTAGGACGATGCGCGCCTCCCCACACCGGGGTTGAGACGGGGACCGCGTGGTCCCCCCCTTCCCTAGGAGGGCCAGTCCGAGAGGGATGGCCCTGGGTCAGCCGGGGTGCGAGGGATATGTCGCATGACAACCTCACCTTCGGCCTAGCACTACGACCCAGAGACGGCGTGCGGTTTAGTCGTTTCGAGTCCGACATAACCTCCCCCTCCGGCTCCGGAGGGGTGGGTATCCGTGGGATTACCCGCACGTAAAAAAAAAAAAAGTAGTTCAATCTGAAAACAGATTAGAATTTGGCTGGAGTTTTAGTCGTAGTCTAACTACGAGCATGGGTACCTATACCCGTAATTTATGAGGTAGATATTTCAGCAGAAGGTAGGATCTGCTGGAATACGTAGGTACCTACCTACCTCCGATTCCGGACGTAGCCGGGTTTGGCGTTCGGATAATAAATAGGATAAAAGTGGGAGGATACTTTTGATATCTCCGTATATAAAAAGAGATCGTTATTTGTCACTGCTCACATAGATGCAATGTAATAAACACATCAGCCCCTTTAGACAAGTGGCAGTTCGCTAGCCGGCGTTTTGGAATAGAATGAGGAATGTATGGGATTTGACGTAAATGACAGTCGTTAACGCATGTCAAATACGTCAAATCTTATACATTCGTCATTCTATTCCATCAAACGCTTGCTAGGAAACTGCCACTTGTTTAGAGGGGCTGATGTGTCTATTACATTGCATCTAAGTGAGCAGTGACAAATAACGATATCTCTTTTTATATACAGAGATATCAAAAGTATCCTCCCACTTTTATCCTATTTATCATACGAACGTCAAACCCGGCTTCGTCCACTTGTCTAGAGGGGCAGAACTTTTTCGGTTTTGCTCGAGTGATACGCGTGCATTTCAGAAAGATTATTTTCAATAGTGATTTAAAAAAAAAACAATGAGAAAAGTTTCTTTTTAAGGTACCTTTCTAATACAAAATCAAACGGTTTGATTACTTTAATTTTTTTAATTTTTTCAGTTCTACAAAAAGTATGGCGTCTGGCGGCGTATGTTTTTCTACTAATAGCTATTACGTTATTAAGGACCGAGACGGATCTACACAAAGTGTATAGCGGCCATGAGACCCACTGCTCTATCAATAAAAGAAAGTCAACTAACCCATTATAAATATTGTGGCATTCGCTTGATGAGACGATCGGCAGTTCGACGCTGAGCAGTACAGGAGACTGCAGACCATCTTCAGTGACCCCCCATCCTGCTACTACGCCGTTTCGATCTACTAATGACACATTTCGAAGCTGCTGCGTTATTGGCAGGCATATTGGTTGCTGACTATCTGTAAAAGATTTATTATTTACTAGCTGTTGCCCGCGGCTCCGCCCGCGTGGATGTCGGTTATCGCTTAGTGTTGAGCTGACGCTATTGAGCATTAAATTCGCCTCTCTACTCAACTTTGTCCTCGACTATGTACTCACCTCTGTTCTCGACTTTCTACTCGCCTCTATATTCGACCCTCTACTCGACTTTCTACTCGCCTCTGTATTTGAATTTATACTTGACTCTCTACTGACTTCTCTGTTCCCCTCTCTACTCGGCTTTGTACTTTTCTCTACACTCGCCTTTCCATTGGCCTCTCTACTTGCCCATCCATTCGATTTTCTTTTCGCCTGTCTACTTGACTCTCCACAGTTGAGTAGAGGTGCGAGTAGATAGGTACTCGCACCTCTACTCAACTCTCTATTCGATCTCTACTCGCCACTACATTCATTTTTCCACTCGCCTCCCTATTCGCCTTTACAGCATATCATCAAAAATGACAAACTTTCATATTTACTATCTAGTCCTTATCCCCCCTTTTACCACATTATTCGCGATCAAAGGTAGCATATGTCCGTTACCAAGCTAATTAATCCCTGTACCAAAATTTCATCATCTTCAAAACTGTCAAACTTTAATCCCTTATTACCCCCCCCCCCCCCCCTATGCCTCCATTTTCGCGTCAATAGGTAGCCTATGTTCGTTCCCAAGCTTCAATCCATCTCTGTACCAAATATATCATCAGGATATCATCAAAAATGACAAACTTTCATATTAACTATCTAGTCCTTATCCCCCCCCCCCTTTTACCACATTATTCGCGATCAAAGGTAGCATATGTCCGTTACCAGGCTCTAATTAATCCCTGTGCCAAAATTTCATCGTCTTCAAAACTGTCAAACTTTAATCCCTTATTACAACCCCCCCCCCCCTCCCTAAGCCTCCATTATCGCGTCAATAGGTAGCCTATGTTCGTTCCCAAGCTTCAATGCCTATGTTCGTTCCCAAGCTCTAAACTATCTGAATGAAATTTTGAAGCATTTACTATGCTAACTTTTCAAATCGATTAGGATAGGAAAAAGTGAATGCCCAGGTGGGACTCGAACCCACGATCTTTCCCTTACAGCGGGAATGCTCTGACCACTGAGCCACCGGGCCACACCTGAAGCTTCAGGTGTGGCCCGGTGGCTCAGTGGTCAGAGCACTCTAAACTATCGTTGCACCAAATTTCATCAGGAAATCTTCAAAAATGACAAACTTTCATCCTAAGGCCTTAGTCCCCCCTTCTACCCACCTTTTTGTGATAAAAGGTAGTCTTTGTCCGTTCCCAAGCTCTAAACTATCTCTGTACCAAATTTCATCAGGAAATCTTCTAAAAGGATAAACTTTTATCCCAAGGCCCTGGTACCCCCCTTCTTCCCCCCTTTTCGCGATAAAAGGTAGCTTATGTTCGTTCCCAAGCTCTAAAGTATCTCTGTACCAAATTTCATCAAGAAATCTTCAAAAATGACAAAATTTTGATACCAATGCCCTAGTCCGCCCCCCTTCTACCCCCCTTTTCGCGATAAAAGGTAGCCTATATCTGTTTCCAAGCTCTAAACTATCTCTGTACCAAATTTCATCAAGAAATCTTCAAAAATGACAAACTTTCCTCCCAAGGCCCTAGTCCCCCCCTTCTACCCCTCCCCCCCTTTTCGCAATAAAAGGTAGTCTATGTCCGTCCCCAAGCTCTAAACTATCTCTGTACCAAATTTCATCGGGAAATCTTCTAAAACGATAAACTTGTATCCCAAGGCCCTGGTCCCCCCCCTACTACCCCTCTTTTTGTGTGATAAAAGGTAGTCTATGTCCGTTCCCAAGCTCTAAACTATCTCTGTACCAAATTTCATCAGGAAATCTTCTAAAACGATAAACTTTTATCCCAAGGCTCTGGTAGCTCGCCCCCCCCCCTTCTTCCCCCCTTTTCGCGATAGAAGGTAGCTTATGTTCGTTCCCAAGCTCTAAACTATCTCTGTACCTTTCATCAGGAAATCTTCTAAAACGATAAACTTTTATCCCCAGGCCCTGGTCCCCCCCCTTCTTCCCCCCTTTTCGCGATAGAAAGTAGCTTATGTTCGTTCCCAAGCTATAAACTGTCTCTGTACTAAATTTCATTAAGAAATCTTTAAATATGACAAACTTTCGTACCAAGGCCCTAGTCCCCCTCCCCCTTCTACCCCCCTTTTCGCGATAAAAGGTAGCCTACTTCCGTTTCCAAGCTCTAAACTACCTCTGCACCAAATTTCATCAAGAAATCTTCAAAAATGACAAACTTTTAGCCTATGTCTAGCCCCCCCCCCTTCCACCCCCCTTTTCGCGATAAAGGGTAGCCTATGTCCGTTCCTAAGCTCTAATCTACCTCTTTACCAAATTTCGTAAAGATATCTTCAGAAACGACAAACTTTCATATAAACTTTCATCCCCTATTTCCCTCCCTTAAACCCCCTTTCTCGTGATAAAAGGTAGCCTATGTCCGTTCTCGAGCTCTAATATACCTCTGTTCCAAATTTCATCAAGATCGGTTCAGCGGTTTAGGCGTGAAAGCGTAACATACAGACAGACAGACAGACAGACAGACAGACAGACAGACAGACAGACAGACAGACAGAGTTACTTTCGCATTTATAATATTAGTATGGATTATTAACAGCATGATTGGTATTATGGAAGTACCTAATACCTTAAAAAAATATTGTGATCGAGTCCATAAAGAGTTGTTATTAATGAGCGCAAGTTTTTATGCCTAATAACAAGTATAATTTTTTAAGTAGGTATAGGTGGTGAATCAGAAACTATGAGGAATAATAAAAAGTACCTACCTAGTAACAGAGTCTCGAGCCTTTGACTAGGTACTTTATACCTACTATTGGATTTTTGAAAAATCTATATTCCTAGCCCGAAATTGAACCACATGATTAAAAAAAAATCACATGCTCTCTCGTTAATTAAGGCGCCCACTCACTAACAGTTTACCGGACGACGGCCGGACTATATAAATCTGTCAGTTAATCGCAATAACCCACACACTAACAATTTCGTTAACGATTTTGGACTGACGACGAATACGATCCGATAGTGTGTGGCCGCCGAACGATTCCGGACAGTTCTAAGCCGGACGTCCTAGGCCGTCAGGGCAAACGAGCACACGTCGGCCGGCGGCCTGTCAATCGACGTTTCGAGTCAGCGTTTTTACGTAATAAACTTAGAATAAAATAACACGGTAAAATAATATTATTATTTTGTCTGAGGTAAATAACATCATGATGACATAAACCGATATGACTAGTTTTTACTAAGATTTGATTCAAATTATGTACATAATCATCTATATTTCATATGCACATAGTCCATAAGGTCCAAAGTAGCTAACACCTATTTCTTACAATGACTTTCACGTACTTATGTAAAAATCACGTAGCTATTTTCAACCTTATTGACATCAGAACGCATCTAGTTTTTTTCTCATATTCGTGATTAGCGGCATTTATTTATGCGAAAAAACATGTAATCAAGAAAATGTCAATAAGGTCGAAAATCGCTTGCACTGTTTCATAGTCTCTGTGTAACTGATATCAGACCATTACCTGCAGGCGATCGTACGACGCAAAACTAACGCCACAACTGCTAGTGTGTGGTCGCAAAACTGACAACAGGGAATTGCCGGCAGGCCAAAATCGCTTTAGTGTGTGGGCGCTATCGGCTTAGGACTGCAGGCCGCCGGACAGATCAGAAACTGCAGGCGGACTGCAGGCGGACTGTTAGTGTGTGGGCGCCTTTAGGGATAACTTTTGGAAAGTTATGATATACTTACAGTAAACTAAAGAAAAGAGATCATTTTTGACACAGCATATACCATACATAGGTATATACACACACCGGCAGAATTAGCAGAACACAACATTATGGTCTGGGGAGGGATATGTTTAGGAGCCGCACGGAGTTAGTGGTAGTCGACGGCGAAAATTTGACTACTGGTCAGTATATCAGGGTGATTTTAGAGGAACATGTTGTGCCATTTGCCCCATTTGTTGGTAACGACTTCATTTTAATGCAGGATAATGCTCAGGCTCACAGTGCTCGCTCAGTACAGGCATACCTAAACCATGTTGGTGTTACGGTGATGGTGTGGCCAGCACGGTCCCCGGATATGAATCCGATTGAACACGTTTGGGACTTGCTAAAGAGGAGTGTTAAATCAAGAATACCACCTCCTAACAATCTGGGCGAGCTGCGAAACTGTTGAAGTATGGCAGAGGTTGCCCCAAGAAATCATTGACAACATCATTCGCAGCATGCCCAGACGGATGGAAACCTTAATCAGGGCACGTGGGGGAATTAAACATGTTGTTTTTGTTTCATGTTTAATTATTATTTGTTTAAAAATAACGCTAACTATTTTATACTCTCCTTTTTTGTGTTCCGCTAATTCTGCCGGTGTGTGAATAAGCAAAAGGGTATCAGAATTGCAGATTCTCATGAAAAGGTATCCATTGCTTGCAAAAGTAACTTGTTGTGTATGTTTTTATTTGAAGGTTGGTGTGGTTCCCAGAGAACGAAATGCAACATACAAACCATTAAAAGCAAGAGTTTAATATATAACCGTTATTTCACAGTTCTACCATCATAAAGAAAGATCTAGAAAATAATAACAAACCTAGGGTGAAGTCTGCTGGCTGTGAAAGTCTTATCAGAGCAATATCATCGGCTAAGCCTTGACGTGTGTATCCAGGATGTGCTATAATTGAATCTATCGTAGCATTCTGTAAAAGAAAATATCGAATTATGAAAATTGCAAAGCCAACGTAGATTTATATCTGTCATTGCATGAATACACATTGATTGTGTAAGGACAGAAGCCATGGAAGTAGAAGGCGGGCCATTGTCACTGCTTACTCTAAAGGGATAAAGGAGTGAGTATTGATAGGTACGCGGTATTTAAACAGAAAAAAAAAACAATATAATAGGTCGTTACATATGAAATTGCCGTTTTATTGAAGAAATTGGAGGAAACCCAATTTGCATACATACATACATACATAAGGTCACGCCTTTTTCCCATCGGGGTAGGCAGAGACCACTTCTTTCTACTTGCTACGGTCATGACACACCTTTTTCGTTTCTCCCACTTTCATAAGCGTTTTCTACAAGCGCGTCGGTTCTGGGTACTTTTGAACTGGCCTTTACTTAAGACGTCTTTGATTTGATCGAAGAACGTTCGCCTAGGTCGCCCCTTACCGACTCGCCCATTCACTCTCGCCTCATAAATTTGCAATACTAACATTTTTACATTTTTTTAGGAATGACAAATCCAAGTTTTATGATTTTTTTGTGTACGAATGAGAAAATATTAAGTAACATTTTTGAAAAATGACAGCTGTAAAAAAGTAATACGAAATTTATAATTTATGTAGCATATAAGAGGTACTGTTTTTGAAGATCGAATTTAATTTATCAAGCGGCCAATAAAAACAAAATTTAATACAGAGTTGTAAAATCTTGAAATCAACTTTCAAACAAAGTTTAAATAATGGAAATAGCTATTAAATTATTGAAATATCGAACTCATGGATCTGTAAGAAAATTTCGGCAATTTCATAGGTAAAGACCTAATATACCTATATCCAATACATAATATCAGGCATTTAAGTTTTCGAAGGGGTAGGCAGAAGTTTTTCTGTCGGACAAAATGTCATGACCTCGCCTGATGAAAAGCTGAATTTAAAAATTAGAATTGAATCGAACTTACGACCACGTTAGGAGCACAATTCTCGCGTCCATCTGATATCTCACAGTCCGGATCATATCTAATGTCATACTCGCCAAGGATGACACCATCCAATCGCATTCTCCGGAGTGACGTCACACAATGTGCAGCCGTCAGAATATACCAGCGGTTGATGATTGTACCACCACAACTTAGCTTGATGCCACGATCTATAAACAGTTATTTCCATACTAATATACGAAAGTAACTCTGTATGTCTGTTTGTTACGCTTTGAAGCCTAAGCCACGGAACCGATCTTGATGAAATTGGGTACAGAGATGGAGTAGAACTCGGGAAAGAGTAAAGGCTACCTGCTAGCGCGAAAAAACTAGCGCGAACTTCGATATTTGCCGTAAAGCCAATGCCACTGTCATCTGACCTCCTCAACCTATTAGCAATATCGAAGCATTGCATAGCATAGCAAAGCGGAGCCTCCTGTCGCGTTCACTACCACTTCGCCACAAAGGCTGTCTTTAAAATTTAATCCTGGAATAGATTATGTTCTGGAATGACTCATAGGCAACTTTTATCTCTGTGCGAGGCTGACGTGTTAGCCAAGGGCGACACTATTACCATTAAGACACTTAGACTTCGCTTTTAGAAAATGATAGTACCCAAGTAGGTACCCAACAATGCCTAGCCCACAAAAGAATGAGATATTATAATCAGGCATTAAATTAACGATATTAAAAGTATTGGTATCGCCATCGCTGTGCCTGAGGCAGTTCTAACGTAGGTATGTTAAGAAAGTAAATTTAATAGTAGATATATATATATGTAAGTATAGGTAGATAGATAGATAGATAATACTTTATTGTACACCATAAAATTTACAGTAGAGACAGAGTATAATCATTGACATAGAACAAGTTGGGTCTGCATAGTTAGCTATCGAATCCTTCAACAGGAAAATAACAATTATAAACATTTTACTTATTAAGCTATCATAACTTGGTTATAAGTAGTGAAATACCTGTTAAGCAGGTTCAAATTCACTAGCTAGGAAGGTAGGCAATTATTCTGTAAATATACATAAACAAACCTAAATCTATATACTAACTTACTAGCCGTTGTCCCCATTAAAGCAGTAAGTATAATCCAAATCAAAATGGAGGAGAAGCGAACTTAGCTTCAACCCTGATGATGTACATTTGTCAATAATGGGATGGGTGCAAATGACGATGATGCATTATAACATTACTTAGTTGCAAAAGTCCGGACTCCTTGTGAATATCAAGACAAAAAGCTGTTAGTCAGGGATATAGTACCAACGTAGCGTTCCAATGTCGAAAAAAAAATTGATATTGGTCAGGTATTTCATAAATTTCTTTGTTACAAAAACATTTCTACTTAATTATATTAGTGTGTATTAGATTTACCACTTACTAGTAGAATACGACAGCAACACCATCCAGGGCATTTCGAAGAGATTCGTCAGATTGCCTCCAAGAATTCTATCACTGTCTATAGACCCACATTTCTGAGGTAATAAGGCAAGATTTGGATGTTCATCAATGGTCTTTGGTCTACTCTTCTCCACGGTTGGTCTAGTAAAAGTGTCTACGAGGTTATTATTATCATGATTATCTACTCCTCCGACGAAATTAAAAGTTTCTTCGCTATGAGAGACTGCTGTGCCGGTTGGTGGTGCATCTTGGAAACGTTCCGAGTCCTCTCCATCGTGTTGCAATGAAATACAACATACCTGTAATGAAAATCATGTTGACTTTATTTTATATTGGAAATAAACACCGAAACATTAATTTCCGCATGGACTTCCTCGTATAAACAATAGATACACAATTAAGTTGGGGATTTACCAGTCCCTGGGATAACAATAATGATGGTTAAACGTTGATGTAAATAATTCCACGAATACTCAATGGAAAGGTATAACCCAAAAATTCGTCATAAATGTACCTACTTCGTGAAATCATCAGAACAAAGCTTTGAAACAAAATAATATAATGTGATTCATCATCAAATGTAAATTTTAAAACATATTCCATAATTAATGAGAAATGTAATTGCTCATTGCGAGTGATAAACTAAACTGATAATTCGAGACTCTGAAGAAGTACACGACATAATATTTAACTCAGATTATGTAATAACAATATCTAAAAAGATAATACTCCTGGGTTTTGTCGTTGTTTTAACCACATATCCTTTTCATTAAAACAGGTGTCATACTATGCCATTACAATTTTTCCCCCTCAAAATTCGCGAGATATCTGCGCTCCAAAATGCAAAGTTTGAATGCAACTGGGAGTGGTGCCCAGATGAAAGTATTAAATAAGTTTGTTGATCTATAATACTATACATACGGGGTTGATACACCAAAGGAGGTCTCATAGGAACCACTTATTTAGTGTGTCAGCTGTGCACCAAAAGTAGTTTAAATTGATTGATTTTTGTGTACAACCTATTGGCGCATAGTATGCGTGGTTTTAATTAACGCCCCTACCGTGTATCAACTAGCTATGTTATTACCAAAGGATCACGGTGTTCATAACCACAAGTCAGGTTCTGCAGTTTTATTCTCATGTAAGAATTAATGGGACTGCCCGTCCTCCTTATCTCATTGGAAATTGACAGGCACTCCAATACCCGTAGACAGACACCATGTTGCCCTTCAGCAAAGCAACTATCTCCAGAGAACACTGAAAAATAAAAATGTTTTAGATTGTAGATAATTAAGTTCTTTTGGGTTCGCTTTTGATCTTATAACGAGCTTAGAACAAAGCAGTGCGTGGAAACGTATTGGTTTTGACCCGGGAGTAATGGCGCACATTAATAGAGGCCCATGTCCAGCACTAATGGGCTCCGATAGTCTAATCGATTGATCGATATTTGATCAATAGAACGGGAATTAACGCGATCATGGTATAGGTAACACCAGGTTACACCAGCCGTGGCCACACCCGTGACCACGGCCAGTGTAACCTGGTCGAAACGTCATGCATTCGAAGGTATGCAAGTACCTATACCATGATCGCGTTAGTTCCCTTTCTCTTAATTATATATCATGGAATGCGAGAGTTTAAAAGTTGATTGATATTTGATTTTGTTTCACGCATTTTCTACCTATCTCAATATCACAAAAATACAAGGGAGGGCAGAACAGATGTAATGTACTTTTTGTTTTAGTTTTGTCTGACTCTGACTATTCTTACATTTTCTTAATTACAAACAATGCAAAGTTAAAATTTATATCTAATAATAATGTAAAATATAACTAGGTAGGTATATAGCCATAATCTAAAAAAAGCAGAGACGTATTTCAGAGGACTTGGTCTGCTACTTGAGAGGCGCCAGTTTGAACTCCACCAATTCAAGTCATACTAAACTACGATGGCTGTATGAAATAGGTAGTTGTCCATCAATCAATTAGCCTATGGCAATCCTGAGCTGGACATAGGCCTCTCCCAATGTAATGAGGCTTTGGCCTATTTTTTCCACGTTGGCCAGACGCGTTGGCGTTGGTACAGGGTTTTATTTCCAGTTTTCCTTCTCTCGCAGTGATATCCTCTGCGTATTGCCTCTTACAACATCCTTCGCATGAGATAGTCTGGTGATACTTGTATTCTTTCTCCATCACCACACGGATAAGACGGTTTTTTACCCCCCCCCCCCCCCCCTCCCCTTTCGGAGCCGAAGGCGGAGGTTATGTCGGACTCGAACCGACTAAACGGCACGCCGTCTGTGGGTCGATGTGCTAGGCCGAAGGTGAGGTTGTCTCGTGACATGTCCCTCGCACCCCGGCTGACCAAGGGCCATTCTGGATTCCAGTGGAGAGCGTGAGCACTCTCACCCCCAGTCCACGCTCGCGACGGATAAGACGGTATGTGATATTGAGTCAATTAACATACAAATACTCTTTCTTTGTAAAAATAAATTAAGACGGTTTCATCAGTGATGCCCATGAACATTTTAATACCTATTCAAAACCATGAAGACACTTTACAGGCATACTAATAGTAGATTTTTTTTATATAGGACACGTCAATTGACTTCACCTCGCCTAATGGGAAGCTGAAGACAAAGTGTCAGGAATAGGATGAGGATACTTATTAACACAATAGGTTTATCTTGTAATGCACTTCATGCGAACACAATAAACCCATTGTGTATTATATTTAATACCGTAAAATAGTTATATCAGTTCTGTCAACCTATAATTAAGTAAGTAGGTAAATATCTCAGTAATGTGATTTGATTCAACTAATGTATTAGTCACAGGTGAAACATTCAAGTTTAATAATAACGTTCCATTTCCTCGGCGGCTTCTGTTTTAACGTCAGCTGTATATTCAAATTGCACTTACAACATTCCGCTTGCAGCAATAATTGTTGGAAAACAGTCACAGTTAATAAAAACCTCCACATTGTTTGTTTTCATCACTATCGAACATACAAAACAACACTGGTCACTTGCGAACACACCAACGAATCGTTAAACCTCATACATAAAAAATAAATAAACTCATTGGCATAATTTTCAATTAATTATTTATTTTTTATTGATATTTTCCTGTTGAGGTTATGGTGATTCTCCGGCTAAACCAAGTCACAAAATGCGCCTGAACGCTATTTACGACGAACTTACAATAAAATTGATTACACAAGCGATGATTTCCTTGTCTTGTTTTTATCTCATTTCAAAGTAATAATTTATTTAAAGAGAAATACACACACGAACGGTACCGCTCGGATAAAGAGATAGGTGTTAAATGACGTCGTAGTGGGTCATCTTGAATAGATAATGTGCTAACCGGTCATTACCATACTAGAGCAGTGGGAAATCACACTGCGTATGTACCATCATTGTTTTAATTACTAATTTAATTTTTATTTTAAAGACACGTCATGTCAAGTCGTAATCAGTGAATATCCTACTGAAATGTGAGAGTTTTAAAATTCTTGTAATTCAATGTCGCTAGAACGGCTCATTGTATCTGGGCGAAAATTCATTGTTCCTTGCAAAAAATGCCCATGAAAATGAAAAATTATTGCTGCAAATGGAATGTACTATCTTAACTGGCAGAAAATGCCCATGGTATTTAACCCGCCTTAGTACTTTTATTTTATATTTGTGCATAAAGATTAAATAAATAAATAACTACGTTTAAAAAATCCGAATTCAAAAACTGAAAAGTATTAAATAACTTAAAGAAAAATAACTGAATTCACAGATTTACTGATCTGTTAGAAGCCGGCGCCAAGCCCGGTCCATATCCATACTAATATTATAAATGCGAAAGTAACTCTATCTGTCTGTCTGTATGTTACACTTTCACGCCTAAACCACTGTGCCGATTTTACTGAAATCTGGTATAGAGGTGGATTAGACCCTGAGAAAGGACATAGGCTATGTTTGGTCGCAATAACCGAAATTCACGCGGGTGGAGCCGCGGGCAAAAGCTAGTTTCCTATAATTCCAGCATAGTAGTTCAGGCACCACAAACAAAGTTGGCACCGACTTCCAACAGAACAGTAAATCTGTATTCAGTTACTTTTACTTTTTTGTTTTCGAAGTCGGTTTTTTAAACGTAGTATTTTTATTATTCAGTGTTTGTAATAGGCTGTTCTTAAAATTGATTAAGCAGTGATATAATCCAGTCCAGCAAGCCTTAGTCCAGCAAGCCTTCGACCATAGTTTTTGAGTTTTGTTTCATAAGATTGAGATAATGCTTTTCATAACTTAAATGAGACATTCATGCTAAATATAAATAAGGAGTTCTGTTGTTTGCCTCCATAGTTCAAGACTAGGTAATCCCAGCACGTCCTTGACCATCATAATGTAGCTTACCTTATCACAGGATCGTCCAAAAACTAGCTAAAAAGCAATTATTTCTCATTTCCTATTTGATTTTGAGGAGTTCTTTAGTGTATCTCCGGAGTCCAAAGTCCAGTATCCATGAAATTGATATGGGACCACCTGGGAGTGAAATCGGTTGTTAAACGACGGAAATATGGGACAACATAAATAGTATATCGGTTAAAAGTTTGAATTAAAATAATAAAATGTAATAAAATTAAAATTACTGGAACAAACTATATAACATTTTTATAGGACAAAATGGCAACTATTCCGCATCGAAAATAAAAAAATGCTGATCGAATTGAGAACCTCCTCCCTCTTAGAAGTCGGTTGGAAAAAAGTCTGAAATAGCAAATTTATATAAAATTATTTCGAATATATCTACCTACTGGCGATGTAAATACCATAACATTGAAGGTTTTGTATCGAATTGGATTAGTTGCGCCTGTTTTTCGGTATTATCGTGTATAGTAGATACCTAGGCACTAGGTAGATATAGTGCACTGGTGACATGCCTGCCTTTTTTTTCAGTCTTTGGAGTTAGGACATGGTCGCCGCAGGAGTAGCCGCAGGTCTTTTAAAAAAAAAAGACCGATCTGATAGTAACTATACATAAGTAATACTTACTCTTTGATGGCATACTTAATCGCCTGCATACCAAGATGCACACTTACATACAAACTTGTTTGTCAGGTCTACATACTACTTGACATCGTTATTTATTAGGTACCATTATCAGGTTCTAATCTCACATTTTTAAAATTTTAGACTTTGTGTATAAAATTTACAGAATGTGTAATTGAATTTGAACACTTTTGAAAGTAAAATGACCGCAGATTTTGAGAGGTCAGAACATAATAAAAAATTCTAATAGGTACTGCGATATCCGCCCTCCGTGGCAGATAAGTATTACTAAGTAGTAGTTGCTTGGACATCATGTGACATATCAAATTTAGAATTAGCAAAAAACTGAACGTGTGGGACAGTTCCTGACAGTTGACGTGAGGTCTTCGGAAGAAGCCAGCAAGGCTCCGGAAGCTCAAGATTTGAAGAGAAGTGTTTTAGCTTCCGCAGTCCTCTGAAACGAGTATTGTATAAAAATAAAAACCTCGCGTAAAATCTTCTTTTAAAAAGCTCGTGTAGGAATGATGTGTTTCATCCCAATAAATATCAATATTACGGCAATAAAGTTGTTTCACTCGTAAAACTGTGGAGATCAAACACCGACTCCACAGTACCTAAGTGATAGGTACAGTAATAGTCTCCCCTTGGTTCTGTTTTGTATGATTTTGGCCGAAGTAATGGATGTGTCGCCGCCAACTAGCTTAATCAGCCGTTCAATTAACTGCCTAGGCAGTTAACTAAACGGCCCCATTCAATTAACGGCCCGAATGGTGTTCAGGCATTTAATTAAACGGCTAGGCAAATGCTTGGATCGATGACGTTTAACAACTTGCCTAGCCATTTAATTAAACAGTTAGAAAAATGTTTTATACATGGTTATAAAAAAAAATTACCATGAAGGCTTAAAGCGAAAGCTACGCTTCGCTCCGCTTCCGCATTAGCCTTCTAACCTAACCTAACCGAGTCGTATTGCGCAGCTATCACAATAAACTTATCACTTATTTTCTATGAATAAACCCCTGTCTACCCCCTCGGGGATTTACAGGTGTAAGAAGGTATATGTATATGTGTATTTTATAGTTTTCTATCTTATTTCGAGGTAGGGCCCCATCTTACGATTGGCTTAAGCAGTAGCCAGCCAGGTTATTAAATGATGTAATTAACGAGATGGCTGAATATCATTCAGGCCGTTAATTGAATGGCACCGTTTAGGTAATTAACTGCCTAGGCAGTTAATTGGACTGCTGGTTTAGCTAGTTGGCTGCGACAGATACATATTAGGTATAATCACAGTTTACTTACCAATACAGGCAGGCTAACATGGGCGCGGGACAAATATCTCTCTCTACCGCTTATGTCAAATTGACAGGGGACAATGGTGTTTCTCCCCGGTAGCTAGCATGGCGTCAAAGGAGATAGTTTATGTCCCTCGCTGTGACGTAAACAAGGGACTATTTCTCCACTTGCTTAGCACGGCGGCCGTAAAGTGGAGATAATTTGTCTCTTTTTGGCAGATGATAGAGAGATAATAGATAACTATTGAGGTGGGGACAAGATTGCATAATACACAATTAAAAATGTCTCGTGGCTATTTCTTTCTAAATGAACTACAAATACCACAAACGCAACAACGAAAAATTCAGCGACTTATGCTCCGGGATGTTCGAATTGCCAGAGAGTGAATTCATATGAAATTATAGGATTTCCAAAGATATGGCCCTATACCTATTTATGCAATGTATAGAACAACGCATTTTTTTAATAATATTAGAAACCGAAATGATCGAAATTACTAATATTCCCTCGAACCCTAGATTAACCTAAATCGCTTGTGCTAGGAGTGGGTTCACGTCGGTAGTGTAATGGCCAGGATTCGAATCCGGGACCTCTCTACCGTAAGGCCGACTCCTTAACCACTAAGCTACCGACGCGACGCTTAAATGAATCAGATGGCTTGCCAGTACATTATAAGGTAAATAATGTTGCATTTCATAATCGACTAAAACTCTTATTTGAGCTGCTGTGCTCCTAATCCTAAAAATATATATTCTTTGTAACAAATTGTTTATAGCGAATTCACAGTATTCACAATTACAGTATAAGTACTTACAACTTTTTCTTCGTAATTTCACTCATTATATTAATACTACAATAAATACTACAATAAAGATAATATGGATATACGATTGAGTTATTTACCGGGCAATAAATAGACAGAAAATAAATGTCCAAAAAAACCGTTACATGACAGATTGTCTTTCTTTTTCTTCAATATGGCTCACTCTTTGAGTAAATGCCATAGTCAATAATAATATTCTGCAGCATAATACTGATAATTTTAAATGTCACTATTACTCTTATAAAATATGCACGTTGCTATGTTTTGTCAATTTCGTCGAATATTACGAGTCGAATATTTTTTCGTATATTGGTAGCATTGACTAGAGAAACTTTGTCCCCAGTGACAAACTAGTCTCTTCTCGACGCCCGTGGTAGCTAAAGGGACAAAAACGGAGGGAGAGACAAATTTTTCTCCACGCTCCGGGGACTTTTTGTCTTCATCCCTGCAGGTTAGATGTTAGTGTTATAGGTACCTAAAACAAATATAGTAGAACAATCCTACATGTAATATAGGCAATTTGTTAGATGTTTGTAGTATAGTAAATTTACAATCAATTTTCAAGGTAAAAGGTCTCAGGAGAAATCAATTGGTTTCAGCCATTGCGACACGCTAATAAGCAACCATAGGTAATGGAATACTATTTTAAATGTATGCACAAACAATTTATACAGAACCACTATTATTTTGGATAACCTAAGTACAGGTATATTTATTAGTGCAATGAACTTCGAAGACCGTTAAACCGAATTATCTTACCTTACCCATCTTACACAAAGTGCTTGCGTATTTAATTAACCTATTCATATTCTCCCACAGAATTAATAAGAATATAATACTTGTTTACCTCTGCATTCTGCATTACAAAAATTACCAAAATTTAGAAACTCGCCTGAAATGTGTCTCGAATGTTTTCCTCATTTTGGCTTTGACCTCCTACTGTAAGCAATCGGGCAAATAACACAAACATACTTTTGCTTTTTGTATTTATTTTATTACTATTCATAGGTCTTTTTACCATCTTTAATTGGATATTTTTCTGTAATTAAAATAAATTATTTGAATGGCAAAAGAGTCATAACAGTTGCGTCGGAGCTTATTTTATCATTTTTTTATTAATTTTTTTTTCTCCAAATCGAAAAAATGTTATATGCCAAAATGTAAATAGTGTACCCGGACTAGGTACTAACAGGGGCCTTCGGCTTCGGGAGCGGTCCCCTCACACAGGGTATAATGACATCACATTTTTTTTCTCACATGTTTCCCTAATATACACCGTTTTGACGTGTAGTAAAAGTATCTAACTAATTTGACTAGTCAGTCAAATACACAATTTGAAACCATTCATCATACTCGATCCAAGTCTGAATAATTTCGTTGCGGGTTCCAAGTCAATAACTTTGGACTGGGGCTTTCCGAGTGTCATTCATTACTCGTTACTGTTGTTTAGTGGTGTTTTTCCAAAACACTCTAACCAGTAATTTTCCAAAGAGTGAGGTTAGATATTGTTGAAAACCTATTTATAATAATAACATACATTCACGCCTGTAAATCCTCTGATAATATATGTCGATTTTTGATGACCTTTATTTCATGTAGATACTCCACTCCGCCTTAGTCGGTTCGAGTCTGACATAACTAAAGGGCCGGTGCCCCCGCCGGACAGCGGATATTCCCTCGGACAGAGGGGATAGGTATCTGCATGAAAAAGAAGTAGGTTCTCCAACTCCTCGACTGTAACCGTCTTAGGGCTGTTCATGCAAATTACCTCGGTACCTATAGCATTGGAATCGGCAATCCAAATGATGAAAAACAGGTTCCTGTCATTTTAAACTAAACACAATAGAGTTTTAGCTAAGACTGTTAGGCTATGTTCTGAATGTTAGGTTGTGTACCTATACATTTTTTTTTCATCATAACTTGGCTCTAATCGCACCGCAATTAGGCACATGTTGATAGCTATTATCAAACTGTAGTTTTTTGATTGTTATTGAATCACGAGTGGGATAATGACATTTTTTTATTATTTGAGTTGCATTATTCTTAAAAAACAAATATACAAAAAGATCCTGTTCAGTAGAACAAATAAATTAATATTTTTTGCTTGCTCATTTCATGCAACTTCGTATTTAAATGGAAATTCCATATTGTACGTCCATAATAAACAAAACTTTTTTCTCAAATATAACTTTCTTTTTCTACTTTCTCTGTTCAAAACTCAAGTAAATTCACCATTTTGTACAAGAATAAACAAAAAAGAAACCTTATTCTTTTAGTCTATAGCCAGTGTGCCAATAGAAGAAGTGATTAATTGCTCCCGCCAGTTTTACTGCTGAAATGTGTGTGTATGTTTATTAAGATGTTTACAAGTACTAGTTATGAAGAAAACGATTTATGTACCCTATTGTACAACGTCCGATATATGATGTGATTGTTGTGAAATCCTTGACGTTATGGAATCTTTAATAACTGAAAACTGCAATGGTAAATATCTATTTTAGTATAACACTAGCTGTTGTCCGCGGCTCGGCCCGCGTGGATGTCGCTTATCGCGGAGTGTTGTAAATTTTAGCGCTGAGTCGAGGGTTTCATCAGTCACGGTTGAAGAATTGATTGAACGCTTAAGCGCACTCTTGTCTCTCTACTCGCTTATCTATTCGACTCTCTACTCGCCTCGCTTTCCTTTGCCCTTCTCCCACTCCCCCTGTCCACTACCTCCTTTCCCCTTCCCCAACCACCGTTTATTCCTTACCTCACTCCTCCTTTAACCTTTTCTATACTCTATCCCATTTCCCAAGCTCTAATCTATGTTATATATTTCATCAGGCTAAATAAAAAAATTGAACTTTCCTACACACTTTCATCTCCTATTACCCTACCTATAGCTCCATCCTGCCCCCCCCCCCCCCACCTGTCCCTTCTTTCGCGAAAAAAGGTAACCTATGTCTGTTCCCAAGCTCTAATTCACCTCTGTACCAAATTTCATCAGGATATTTATAAAAATTCCAAAGTATCATCCCCTATTCCCTGCCCCCCCCCCCACCTCTTTAACCCCTTCTTTCGCGATAAAAGGTAGCCTATGTCCATTCCTAAGCTTTAATCCAACCCTGTACCAAGTATCAGCCTTTTGAGCGCGTAAATTTCTTGTGCTCAAATAATTTATGAAAATGTAAGCCGAGTGGATTTGTTGACATTAATGATCACTGCTCCGCTTCCTGAAGTAGTAGCGTAATGATATATAGCCTATGTGTTATTCTGATGTATGAACTATATTATTGTAAAGTTTCATTAAAATCCTTTCAGTAGTTTTTACTTGAAACAAACATCCATCCATCCATCCTACTAATATCATAAATGCGAAAGTAACAAATCCGGCCGGTATATACAGAGAAGTGACAGTGTCGGTATTTCTGTTGCCACAAAACTGTGCATCGCCCAAGCGCGTGGACTTAGGGGTTGGCGGTCGAGCACGCCACCATAAATTATTTGAATGCAAAAAAATTACGCGCTCAAAGGTTTGATACTTGGTACTGGAATGGATAAAGCTTAGGAACGGATATTGGCTCCCTTTTAGCCCGATAGAAGGGGTTAAAAGGGGGGGGGGGGGCGGTTAAGAATAGAGGATGAATGTTTGTAATTTTTTAAGATATACTGATGAAATTTTTTACAGAGGTGAATTAGAGCTTGTGATCACACATAGCGATAAGCAACATCAACGCGGGCGTAGCCGCGGGCAACAGCTTGTCTACCCATACTTATAAACTTTCGCGTTTATAATATTAGTTGGATTATTCACAAATGAATTGAAAAACGACGTTTGTTACACGTGTGTATTGTTGATTACCGTCTTCGACACTCTCGCCTCTTCAGCGGTAATCACCAAATTTACACACTTGTACCATAATCTAGGTACTATTCCCTCACATCCCAGCTAACTTGGGCCGACGATTACGATATAAATCACATTATAAGTGTAGATTCATAAAATTGTATTCTAGCTGTGCAAGTACTGTGACTTACTGTCGAGCACTTTCTTGCCACTAAATGAAAGAAGTTGTATTTACGAACAAGGCCTGCGCAATGTGATCCGACTAATTTCCTATGGTAAGATCAAGTAGTTGGACAAGCGTATCGCAATCACAATAAAATTACCCACACATGTCGCATACTCTATTAGGAGTAATAAATTAGTCAAGGTATTGAATGTGAAAAATGACAAGCGCGCTTTCTATTTACCTTGGGGTACCCCTGAACATTCTTTGAAATTTCAGGATATTCTAGTAACTTATAAAGTAGATTAATATTAGGTCATGCATTAGTCATAGGAATTCTATTAATTAATATAAATGAACGAGCAGCTGCGTGCTCCGTAGCGCATGATGGATATCAGGGCCATCATAGGGACGATATCCTTTGACGCGGCGAGTATACTCCCTGAATGGCTACCATGGATCCTGGAGGCGAGAGTCTTTTCGGTAATGGTATAGCAGCGGCGAGGGAGCGGGAACACGAACCCGAGCCTAGTGAAATCCGAACCGTGAGGTACCAGCTGCATAGGGACATGGTAGCAAAGTGAAAGTTACGTCTTGGGCAACCACGCGCAGGGTACGCCGTAATAGCGGCGGTAAAATTCACCATAGGAAAGTGGTTTGAGAAACCACTCAGCAGCCTCTCGTACCAGCTGATGCAGGTGATCATCGGGCTTAGGGGATTTCTTGCATCGGATCCAGAAAGTACGTGTGCCATCACTGTGATGCGAGCGGGGTCTCGTGGCTGCTCACGTTCACCGAGTGCCCAGCGCGGGAGATGCCGAGGCAGGAGCTAGTGGCAGCCCTAGGAGTGGAAGTTTTCTCGCTCGCCGTCTTGCTCACAGTGATAATATGATGGGCGAAGGCGTGGGCTGCCGCCGTATTTTTCTGTGAGCAATTATGTTCGAGAAAAAGGCGGTGGGCGGGACCGGAGGAGACTAGCGGCCCACATGGCCCGTAACGAGCGGAGGCGACTCGGACTTCGATGGTAGCAGAACAACCATCGTGCCCTATGAGCTTGGGCATAGAGGTTGGTAGAGCCGTCTGTCCCTAGCAGAACCAGGGCGAAGTGGCACCCTGGGCTCATACTCAAAGAATAACATGGACCAAATGCGTAGAATTCGTATGTGAGCGTGTGAAGTCGCCGAAGGTAATAATAAAGTAGTCTCATTCTCGAACTCGTTTTAGTCAGTTAGAATCCGCCACAATCACCTCCTTGGCGGAGGAGGGAAGGGGAGGGGCTTTTGGGCACGTTAAAAAAGAGCCTCGCTAAATGTACCTTGCCCACATAAAGTTTAGGTCTTGCGCCGCCACTGTTTGATTGTTCAAATTAGTAGTAGAAAACTCACTTACCTACTTCTAGATTCGATACATTGAACTGAACTCAATTTAACCCAGAGAATTAATGAAATTTTAAAGCAATTGGTGTTCTTAATTTTTCTAAAAATTTAGATAAACAAGAGTTATCGTTTTGGATGTTAACTTTTCCGATCTAAATTAATTCAAGGATTCCTGAACCCTAAAATGAACAAATAGCAGTATTTAAAACAAAATCGGGGTTATCTGAAAATCGATGTATCTGGTAATAGAACAAAATTCAGTTGCCACCCTACTACCTCATAGAATGCATTGGAAACACGCGCGGAACTAATATCGTTTGTACGCTGCACTGCACTTCTAGCACATTTGAACAGTTGCCTCTCTCCACAAAACTAACAGTCATGAACGTTTGTTCACACAACAAACTTCGAAAATATATGACACATAAACATTTTAGATACTAACTATGGTTTCCATCAAATGGCAGCACACACTGGCTATTACAACTTTCATGAACTACTGCCTTACTGCGACTACGGGTGAGTTACTTAATCGATTCATTATTACTATTTTTATAATTATATTTTAATAAAGTGTATGTACACTTAATCATCATTTTCCTACTTTAAATGTAATAAATACATTTCTCTGTACTTTTATATTTTCACGGTATAAATTTTAAGATATCTAAATTGAAACCATAACGCAGTGCAAGATTATTAATTACTTTTCTTCAATTAAATATGTTTTAATAGTTTCCAGTCTCGTTTCAACCTTACTTATATTTGCCATACTAAATTATTGGCCATATATAAATAAAATGAGGCACGAAGATATATTTAGATTTATACTGTATTCCCTTATGTCATATGGAAGGGGTAAGACCCGATTTGATTCAATTTAGTGTGAAATTTACCACTTCATGCCTTACTCATTAACGTACCATATGCACTCCTTAAAGTTTGATGCTTTGAGAAGTACTCGTTCGATTATTATATATATAAATCACTATATTCATCAGTTCGTTTGTTACGATTGTCGTGTTGTATTTTATTTCGTCATAGTCGTAGTTGTTAAAGAGAGTTGCGATAGCATAGTGTTGATTTAAAGGCCATATTATTATCTGTAATAGCTTTGTGTTTGGGTTATTTCATGATATCAATAGGTAGTTGGTTCTCTTACAGATTATTTGTGATTATAAATTCGCCTAGTAGGTTGGTAGCGCCTAGTAGGTTGGTATCGCCCGATCTCCGTGCAAAATCCTAGTAACATCCTAATTTAGAAGATGTTTGGAGGTTTCTTATTCAATCACGCTCTAACGGCTGAACTTGGTAAAAAAAATGGTATAGGATAGAATATAGGTAGTCTGAAATAACATAATATAGTCTTTTATCCTGGGAATATACTCCCATTGGTTCCGGGAACAGAATTAAAATTCCACGTGATCGAAACCTCGGGCATCTGCTAGTCCCCATTTAGTATCTAATAGCCATGAAAACCCGAAAGGAGAACTTGCACCTGAGCTTCGTCTGTTGTTACCAGGAGCACTGACTAACCAGGTAAGGTTGGCTTGGACACCACAGTTGTTTATCTTGCCCAGAACCCTAGGTCCCGTAGTGGATATAGAAGTTGCATTATAGTAATATCAATCGTTCACTCTCCAGATAACTCGGTATCCAGATCCGATCCAGGATTGAACAATTTTGCAGACCACCCTGCATGGTCCAAGCTTGACATAATGGACTGCGGTGAGAGTGCAGCTGATCGTATCATCGGCGGTTACAATGCTGCGCTTGGACAGTTCCCGTGGATCGCGCGTCTTGGTTACATTGGTACGAATATTAGTTACTTTTTGCATAAAGTTATCCGATAAAGAAGTAAGCTTACCGACATAGCTCGCAGAATGAGCAAGCTGAAGTGGCAGTAGACTGGCCACATCTGTCGAAGGACCGTACCCGTTGGAGCAAACGAGTGCTAGAATTGTAAACCGGTCCTGCCCCTCTAGACAAGTGGCAATTCGCTAGCCGGCGTTTGGTGGAATAGAATGACGAATATATGGGATTTGACGTATATGACAGTCGTTAACGCATGTCAAATACGTCAAATCCCATACATTCGTCATTCTATTCCTTCAAACGCCGGCTAGCGAATTGCCACTTGTCTAGAGGGGCTGGTCCGAGAAGGTAAACGGAAGGAAGAACAACCTCTAGCTAGATACCTGGCCCTCGATTCTGCTAAAGCCAAATCAACATCATACCACAGACACTGTAATAAATGGCATTAAATTTTAGACTTTATTCCTATGAAATTTAGGTCCAAAATTAAATGAAGAGAGTCTCATTTCACTTTTTCATTCACTGTACAAAAAGCCAGTTAATATTAGACTTTAAGTCAATGAATTTAAAGTTTAAAATTAAATAAGTAATTTTTGCGGTGTCTGTGGTATGACAAGGGTTTTACTTTAGTAGGATCGAGGCCCTGGTGGCTGTGGTGGACTGAATGCGGAAGCCGGAGGACGGCGCATATTGGACGAGGCCTATGTCCAGCAATGGACTTCGATTCGCTAATCGATTGATTGATTACATTTTGCACTCTTTATCTCTTATAACATTTAACCGTTGACCTATAATCATGGCCCTTTAATTGTCTTATAACACAAATAAAGGGTGAAGTCCGAAAAATGTAAATATGGCCGCGCATTACAGAAACAACATACGATTTGAAATTTATTTTCAATTTATTTTCATACTGCTGGATTTCATCTTAGACTCCCAGTTACATTCAAGGCTTTCACTTCGGGTTTATTTTCGTTCCTTGGCCGCTAGTCGCTAGTATTTATTCTAGGAATTTCTATTTCCTTCAATTAATCTCAAGCATATTATAAGATGGAAAGAGAGTAAGATTTTTACTCCTCAGTCTATATAAACTCCTTAGTGACCAAGACCATTGATTCCATTTATAAAATTACTAGCTTTTGCCCGCGGCTCCGCCCGCGTGTATGTCGGTTAAACATAATCTATGTCCTTTCTCATTGTCTAATCTACCCCTACACCAAATTTCATCAAAATCAGTTCAGTGGTTTAGGCGTGAAAGACAGACAAACAAACAGGCACACACATACATTTTCTTCGATTGTGACGTATGCCGAAATCTAGCCATATAGGTAAGAAGGCGTTAAATGGCTTGAGTTCTGAATATTGGACTATATATATTTTTAATCTGTTATAATGTTTCTCATATTCTAGATGATAATGAGATAGACTGGATGTGTGGAGGTGCATTGATTTCAGACCGCCATGTGATCACAGCTGCGCACTGTGTGCAAAGTTCTGACTACGGACCTGTTTTGTAAGTTTCAATTTTATGTTATTGTCAGTACCTAATTAACGGACGAGACCGCGGTGATTCTTTCCTCTCAGCCCCTCTAGACAAGTGGCAATTCGTTAGTCGGCGTGTGGTGGAATAGAATGACGAATGTATTGGATTTGACGTATCTGACAGTCGTTAACGCATGTCACAAACGTCAAATCCCATACATTTGTCATTCTATTCCACCGAACGCCGGCCAACGAATTGCCACTTGTCTAGAGGGGCTGGGCTGATAAAAGCCATAAAAATCTAATCAAATGGAGGAGGAATAAGTAATTGGATCCGGAGGTCCAAGCTGAAAGCTTCGAATTCAGCGGAGATGATAACTATGATGATGATGCAGTCGGGATAATGAGAATATAAAGTTATTTGTACTATCTTGCTAAATTGGTGTCTATTGACACTATCGGCTATTATTTATTCTGTGCTTACTGGTCAATACTTCAATCTATATAAAACTAGCTGACCCGGCGAACTTCGTACCGCCAATATTTTTCCGCCTGCATGGCGTCAGATCCCGTTCCCGTTGCACCCTCTACTATATTAAACATGTATTATACATATAAACATTCCTTTTGAATCACTCTATCTATGAAAAAAATACTGCATCAAAATCCGTTGCGTAGTTTTAAAGATTTAAGCATACAAAGGGATATAGGGACAGAGAAAGCGACTTTGTTTTATACTTTTTTTTTTACGTGCGGGAAATCCCCACGGATACCCCCCCCCCCCTTCGGGGCCGAAGGGGAAGGTTATGTCGGACTCGAACCGACTAAACCGCACGCCTTCTGTGGGTCGATGTGCTAGGCCGGAGGTGAGGTTGTTTTTTGACATATCCCTCGCACCCCGGCTGACCCAGGGCCATTCCTCTCGGTCTGGCCCTCCTCGGGAGGGGGGACCACGCGGTCCCCAACTCGCCCCCGGTATGGGGGGGGGGGGGGGGGGGGCGCGCATCGTCCTACGATGCGCGCCGCCGCCGTGGCCTGCTTCTGCTAGGGTGACGAGCGGCTCCACCCGTCACCCTCAGGCCCGCGCTCATGGGGGCCGGAGGTCGGTTTGCGACTTTGTTTTAAACTATGTAGTGATACCTAATCGAAAAAAATACTATTGCTCTGTTCAAAATTAGTAGGCGTCATATTTTTATTATTTTCTAAATAAATAGTTAACGAGAGACGCAGGCATTGGTTAATCAGTAATCAATAGTAATCTTTTATTCAAGTCCTAGTTCTTTTTTTTCCAGAACGAAGATTCGCGTCGGTGAACACGATAGCCGAACAAACCCCGACTGTGAACTGTCCACGTGTGCTCCTCCAGTTCAAGACATTGCTATCAAGCAGATCATACAACACCCTAGCTTCAACAAGCCCGCCTTCCACAATGATCTCGCCATCATAGAACTAGCGACGCCTGTTAATCTAAATAGTGAGAATTACAATTAAAACTCATTACCTATTTGCGCAAAAAGCCGCTATAGATCTCTTTGGTGGATGTGTAGGGCGCGCTGGCCATGTTATACCTACCAATACCTAACCAATAATCGATTATTGGGTTCAAAACATTCGTGTCATTGGTGATCAGTGTTGTTTATGCTTGGTAATGCACATTCGCTATTTTGCCTCCACTACGCTACGCCAAGTTTTGTACAACGTGTTTACCCATATCTGTAAACTAGCCGTTGCCCGCGGCTCCGCCCGCGTGGATGTAGGTTATCGCTCAGTGTTGAGTCAAAATAGTAGCTTTATGCATACAAAGTCTCAGCCCGATCAGTTTAAAATTAACAAAGTTTCATAAAAACTTTCATCCCCTATTTTATCGTTGGGGGTAGAATTATTCAAAATCCTTTTTTAGCCGATGACTACGTCATAACATCTACCTGCATGCAAAATTTCAGCCCGATCCGTCCAGTGGTTTGGGCTGTGCGTCGATAGATCACTATGTCAGTCAGTCAGTCACCTTTGAGTTGTATATATTTAAATACATAAACAATATGTAGATTACAAGCAACGACCATACCACAAGTTAGTGAATCCGAACCTAGTACCTAGTTTAGAGCAGTTGACCTTAGTGATACAAAAATACTCTTTTATCACATACTTACTGAGTGTAGTTCTGCATTTTATCAGCCGGCAAATCATCATTTCTTTAATAGTCTTAATACTTTCTCACCATACTTTTACGTGTAAAAGCCGCCGTAAGTTTTAGATAAATAGATAGATAGATAAGTCTTTATTGTACACCAACATTAAATTACAAGAGACAGTACGGATTACAGCAGCTATTGTTAAATGCGCTATGGGCGGCCTTATCGCTAAATTTATCTATTTCGTTCATGAATGCGACAAATATGCCTTTATGTCCGGAGGGTTAGCAGAGGATGAATTAACACCCACATTTCACCAATCGTTATCTTTGGTCCCACGTAATAGGAGGTGAGGCTATTGCCGTATTCCGGGCACTATTGTTGACTCAAACCATCCATCTGTTGCTGAGTCTGGGTCTGTCTAGTTTTAAACAGCCCTCTCTGTTTGTCGCCTTGTACAACACCACATGAGGAGAGAAATTCGACTCTGCTAGGAACCACGCGGCATATACCTAAAAGGTGATCAAATGTGGTATGATTATGCAAGGACACAAGTACCTAGTCCTTGCATATTATTTCCTTGCATATTGGGACTATTGGGACATAATCATTGCACCGCCCTATCATGGAACTGGGTCAATAGGACTAGTGGAACAGGCAATAAATTTTCGCGTCCATAATTGATATGGGACACTGAAAGCTGGCAGTCTATGTTTTGGGTATTATAATTCTAAATTTCAAAGGAGGCAAGCACTGAATGTTTCATACCAGATCCTGCTTCTGTTAGAACAGGAGCTGTTTTATTGCCCTTAGGCAGCACGCAAGTTAAGGTTGCTCAATTCGAATACCTATTGAGGCAATAATGAATTATAATGACATAATTTATATGTCACCGGAAAATAACAAGAACCGTAAGTATATAAATTTCCTAGAAAATTTATAAAGGTTCGGTTAGATTAAGTCTGGTTGATTTCTTGGTTTATAAATTTCCTTGAAAATTTACAAACTTGCGGATCTTGTTATTTTCCGGTAACATATACCTATACTGAATCATCATGTACCGCCTTAATCCCTGATTCCAATTATCCCTAATTTACAATTGAATTTTTCAGATTACGTAGCTCCAATTTGTTTGCCACGTACAAAGGAACAGCTACAAAATTTCAATATGGGAGAGCTGCTTGTCGTGGCTGGCTGGGGAAAGATGAATATGACCACGGAAGCTCGCGCTGAATTACTCCAAGTGGTGGCAGTAAGTAACTAGACGAAAACTATTTTTACAGGACCACTGATTCTCACTAATTTTATGCATAACTCCGGTTCTAATTATATTCTGTCCTTCGTTAGACCTAAGTAGTCAATAGAACAAAGTCAAAAGCTTTTAACGAGACACACGGCAGCTTTTAGTCTGACAATCTGATCACAACATTTCTAAATTAAAAAAAAACAGCATCCAATCCCTTCTGTAGCTTTTGCATTCATTACGAATGTGCAAGGATTTCAAAAAACATATTAATGAAATCTGATCGGAATCGTTTAGTAATTTAACATAGTCCAAATACAGTACAGACTAAGTAACATGTCAGTTTGTGTGTGTACATAGATCTAAATTCTTCTATAAGAGGTAAAATATAAATTAAAAGTACTTTAAAAAATAAAATTGTCTAGGTACCTCTCAAATCATATAAATTTCTCTGTAGGTACCTGTCGTCCCAGCAGCGAAGTGCGATTCCTTCGGCAAAGGATTCAAATTAGCTCAGTCAGAAATATGTGCTGGAGCAGAACACAATAAGGACGCATGTGGAGGTGACTCGGGAGGTCCACTGATGAAGGTATACATACTGTCATTAGTATAATTTAACTGTTTAGTGGGGCGAGGGGTGTGTGGGGATACACCAAAATCTTTGTGACCTAAACCAACCTCGCCTGCCAGCCATTATACCTGAAGATTGATGGGCGAGGCACTCAGGAGATGGCGATTTAACGGTAGTCATTCCCTTAAAAACTAAAATTATTTTATTTACTCTTTAACTTAACTCTTTAAAATAGCAGGAGTGCGAACTCCAAGATCCGAAGTGCAAATACAACTGAAACTGGTATTCGGGTGAAGAAAATTAATTATTGTATTATAGATACAGATAGTTAGCTGATAAATATAGGCAATAGAATACTAGGCTTGTGAAAATATTAATTTACATACTCTACAGTTCCAATAGAGATCGATGGGGAGAAATTTTTCGACGCCTAAACTTGCATTCTCTCCCCTTGTTCTATTTTATTTTTGAATGTATTATGTAGTATTGTATAGCATAAATTTTATCATTTAGTAATTATTCCGGAAGATACTTGTAAATTTAACAAATAAACATACTTACTTTAATTTATATGCTTAATATTAGTTTTAGAAAGAGGAAAACGAAAATAATAGAAATATAGCTAACGAACTATTATACACATCATAACTATCAATCATCAATTAGCCTATTGCATCATATCATTATACACATGGGAACTTCAATTTCACAGGTTTTCGATACACCTGAAGGTCCTAAAAACTACCTCGTTGGAGTAGTATCTTTCGGCCCGACGATTTGCGGCATCAAGAAACCTGGGGTCTATGTCTCCGTAGCCTACTTCCTTAAATGGATCCTTGATAATCTAGTCAAAACTTAGAATAGATATTATAGCTTGCCTTTGTAAATTTATAAATATTCTTTATGTCTTTGTCATCGAAATTTTAAATTTTGAATATAAATCTGTGATATTTTGTAATGTTTTACTTGAACTTCTTATCAGGCTAGACTAAAACACTTGGTTATTCAATCATTAAGAAAATTAATTTATTGTACATTCTTTTACTTTTATCTGTGACACCCAGTGCTCTGTAGAACAATTTAAATACAATTATAATTTGCCTCGATCCATACTAATTGAAACTATTTCTGAATCTGAATATTTATCGTCCATGTCAATTTTATTAAGAAATTCCGCAACATCACAATTATAGGTCTCAGCTATATTGTTGATAGATACTTTACGAGATCGATTTGGACTATTATAGTGATATGATTTATTCTTAGAGCCGCTTTGCATCTTCGTAGTCTTTCTTGGAGACAGTTGTAATGTATCAAGAGGTGCAGAATACGTTCGTGGTGCGTAGTATCTTTCGAAAAGCATCGGCTGCTGTTGAACTCGTCCGTACATTAATTCCATCTCATGAAGAAATTCCTCTCGTCTCATTCTTTCCTCATCACGTCGAGTTTGAAGTCTCATAGCGATATCTTCTTCGTGACTACAAAAATAAAGGTGCTGGTATTTAAATGCTTTGTGTACTTACTTCCATATAATGTTACGCTCACAACGCTTTGTGATTACTGTAAAATAAAAGTTCACATCGCAATATTCGTGAATTTGCTCTCATGAAAACGCTCGAGTCGCATGGCGGCAATCATCGAACGACCACAGAGTGGCATTCGTATCGTGACTGTATGTTATATGACCACAACACATTGTGGTAATGAAGAATTCGACAAGCGTGTTTTCATAAGAGTCAGAACACGCTGTGGATATAATCACGTGTTAATAACTCTAGAATTTTGCTTAATACAACGAATGTTACGTAAAAAATGTATGAACTAACTTGTTTTTGACAAGATGCCAAGCAGGCTTGGAACGGAGCTGGCGATCACGCTGACGCATTTCATTCCGTCGACGAAGTTCAGCAAGATGCCTAGCAGACTCTAATTCGAACCTAGTTCTAACTGCTTCAGCTCTTAATAGGGCTGCTAAATTGGATCTTCCGGAGGCCGAGGCTCGTAGATCTAATGCTGAATATGCCCGGGCTCCCGGTCCATCCCCAACAGCCTGGCTACCACCACTGATAGTACTTTTATTTTCCTGGTAAAGTTTCATTGCAACATCGTGCATCTGCAAAATTCAGATTTCACACATCAAGTAGATAAGCAATTATATATTCAACAAATATAGTTGTTAAGAAGTACTAAAGCCCTACCAGCACCTTCAGCGTCCATGCCATACCAGTCTTACCTGCTTGTCGGTGTACCTGAGCTAAACAGCGAGGAGGTTCTGATACAGAGTTTCTTCTCGGAATAGTCGATACACTAATCAAAATAATAAGTGGACCACAGCCTCTAAAGTGCAAACTTTGGACGCTCCTGGAAAATCACTATGAGGATGATGATGAGCGATGTTAAGAATTAGTAGGTATGATACTTACCTTCTTCGCGGCTCTATCTGCTGTGTTGAAGCGGAATGGCTGAGGGCTAGTTGTGATAAAATTCTCCTTAGGATATTTGTCTCGTTTCTTTCGCTCTTTGGTAGGACTAGAGCATCTTTGCCTGTCGGAAGATGAGGTGGACGGTATTCCGGGTGAAGGGTCAATAGGCAAGTCGCTATGTGCGGCTGGAGTAGAAAGCCGGCTTCGGTCTCGGGCCGCCATGGACCCAGGATAATTCGCGTGACGCAACATTTCCTCTGCCCTGATACGTTTATTCATTGACCTGAAAGGATTTTTTAGGATATTTTCAGGTAAGCACATAAGTAGAATTGTATAGTTAAATGTTATCTGTTAATGTTTTTTCAAGCTGTTGCCTGAGACTCCGGCCACGATGAATTCAGATTTCGTTCCTGCAAATCATGGGGATTTATTCTAAAGACAAAAGAAGTCTCAGTCAGATCCTTTAAGGAGTTTTAGCGTGATTGAGTAAAAAATATATAAACATCTTCACAAACTTTCACATTCATAATTTTAGGTGTAACGATATATGTATTTACAAAAAAAAAGTACCTAAGTATGTTTATCCGCATTCTAGATTCCATAACACAAGCTAGTTAAGCTATGCTTACCATGGGTCTAGATAGCGTTGTGTGAAATGTTGTGGAATTATTTATTATTATTAAATCAATGATTTAAGGATTTATGAATTTATAGGCCTACCCTACCCGTGAATATCAAGAACTAGCTTTATCGCTACCAAACATAGCCTATGGCTTTTCTCAAGGTCTATTCTACCCCTATACCAAATTTTATCGAAATCGGTTCAGTGGTTTAGGCGTGAAAGACGGACAAACAGACATACACACACTTTCCCATTTATAATATTAGTATGGATAAGTTAGTTACCGGAAAAAGTCATCTTCTTTCATTTTATCATAAAAATAATTGGAAAATAAATTCTTGGGCACAGGTCTGGCCTTGAACCGTTTCTTCTTCTTAGTTTTAGGTAGAACGTGTATAGCGCGATCGCACATTCCATTCAGACCCTTTTCTTCACGTTTCGTGAAACTGAACGGTTTAATTTGCGCTCTTAACTCTGCCTCACTGTTTATCTTTGTAATTGCACGTCTGTAAACCACAACAACACTGATATTATAGGTTTTCATATACAGGGTGTAATCGTTAAGTGTGTCCAGGCGATTATTCTATAACTATTACAGATATCAAAAAACTTTAAACTGATATCGAAAGTACGTTACCTAATGAGTAAAATGACATCAATAACTTTTTAAAAATCAAACGAGAGGTATCTAAAATTTTGACATTAAACACTCCCATACATTTAGTATGAGATTAATAGAAAGGTTTTAGTTTCCTTATTTTAAGTGATCTAGTACCCATTTTACCTTAATCATATTTTATGATTACGTATAATATGACAATGATGATTTTCAAATAGATACATGTGTAAAATAATTATCTTAGGTACCACTTGAAATTAGTAATAAACCGTGTTTTAATATCGCATTAAGTAATTTGAGCTAACTGAAAAGCAACACACTACAAAAAAAGATACTCTTTGGTGTTCGTTCTAAATTCAAAACTTTTATCTCGGGTTGTTGTTCCCGCCAATTTATCGTTGTTTTTTTTTTCATTTGCGTTAATAATCGTGATTGTTTCATTTATTGATTGCAAAATGGCTTATTCCAAAAGAGAAAAGAGAGATATGTTAAAAATTGACTACAAATATGACTGTAACAAAAGAGCGGCCATTATCGCCTACAGAAGAGAGTACCCAGATAGAGAAGTCCCTTCTGGTGTACGTACCTAAAACCTTTCTACTAATCTCATACTAAATGTATGGGAGTGTTTAATGTCAAAATATTAGATACCTCTCGTTTGATTTTTAAAAAGTTATTGATGTCATTTTATTCATTAGGTAACGTACTTTCGATATCAGTTTAAAGTTTTTTGATATCTGTAATAGTTACGGAATAATCGCCTGGACACACTTAACGATTACACCCTGTATACCTACGTAAGGAGGTCGGTATACCACTTCTATAAGCAACCTTCGTAGAGAAAAAATAATTTAGGTACAGTGCTCGAATATACATGATATGCAGTTGTGTTCGATTGACCACCCCATCACACCCGCACAACTGGTTAAGTATTAAAAAAAATACGAAACTAAGGTGAAACTGAGTGCAGGGGAATAATTGATTGATTGATTGAAGTGCTAAGCAGAAATACTCTAGATGCTATGTGCCATGCCTAGACTTAGTAATAAAAAATATTTAACTTGTACCTACCTATTCGAAACATCAAGTTGTACATCCATATAACTTTTATTTTACCGAAATTAAATTGTGTACTAACGTAGAAATGAAAAAATCAGCGTGTGTTAACTAGTTTGGAAAGTTATCTTGTAGAAGCGTCGGTAGCATAGTGTTTAAGGAGTCATGGGCCAGAGGGTCTATTAGTAATTTCGGTTTTTAAATTCTTTAAAAAATGTTTTATGTTGCTTTGTTAAATTTAAAAGGTCACTCAAAGAAAAAGACTTCATCGATTTTTATGGCTTGAGAGTAAAAAATATAATTGTACTCGTAGGTACATCTATAATCCATACATTTTAAAGAAAATGGATACCAGTCCAATTTAATTCTAGAGCGTTTAATAAAATGGTCACTAAGTAATTTATTGAAAAGATTTATTATGAAAAAAAGCAATGCTTAAAGCAGCTAAGTACTTAGTGAGTCTTACGACTGAGAGGTCTCAAGTTCGAATCCTGACCCAGGCCATTCCACCAAAGATGTGAACCATAAGGAATTTAGCTCAGCTGAAGGGGTTAATTAAGGGGTATTTTAGTAGTTTCGGTCTCTAATATTCTTCAAAAAAGCCGCAAACTTTATCAATTTAACTATTCGATCACATTCATCTAATCATGTCTAGAACATACTTAGTTAGAAAAAAATCTACCAAGGAGATTAGTACCTTATTATCTTTCAAAATTATTATTTAAAATAAAAATTCTAGTAAAAAGCATACAGGGAATGTTTTCGTGTGCAGTGTAAACCTCATAGCTTGATCCTGAAGAATCTTGTCGTAAAGAGGAATGCGGGATTCGATAGGGACTGGTTTCGTCCGAAATCTTTTCCTTTCGCATTTCTGATGCAGCATATTATCTGAAAATGATTTTTGGAGACAGTGCAGTTCGTTGACCATACGTCCATCTTCGTCTCTGTTTACAAAAATAAATAAATGAGAAAATGTGAAAAATAACAATAAAAAGGAAAATAAATCTAAAAAAGACTGTGCTAAGATAAAGACTGCGTTCGAATCTTAGTGGGGCAAAAAGTGTAATTGGGTATTCCCGGTAGGTACCTAACAAATTCTCAGTAAGAGCTCGGAGTCAGACAAAAATACCCGGTGGATCACACCTATTAAATCAGCAAGAACCTACTTTAAAATAGAATAGCGAAATGTGGATATTTAATAGACCTTATACCTGGATACCTCAGATATGCTACTAATATAAAAAGTGGTGTAGGTATCTCTGCTATTCACCTTTCAGTCATTTTAAAAGGTTTAGGTATGGTAATACTTTTTCGACGCCGCATCGGAGATCCAGCGCGTTTAATTCTTAGTGGACTTGCAGGCATGCTACGTGTTTTAAAATCATCTCCATCATCAAAATCTGTTTTACACTTAGCATTATTATATTTTCTTCCATCGAAAAAACTATCAAACTTCTGATCCATTTCAGTTTCAATCTTGGCATCGTTCCAAGATATAGAACAAGCAGAATGATTCCTCTTTGGGTGTTCAGTTCTACTTTTTTCTAAATTACTTTTGATAGGTGCTATTTTTAAATCAATATTGTCATTTCCCTTTTCTATCTTTTCTTTTCTTGTTACAGTTTTACGTATAGGGCGTTTTAAACATGTTCCTGAAAAAGATTTGTTCAAATTTTTAGAGGTTTCGGAAGAATTTGATGATTCATTTTTCTTTGTTCTATTTTCTTTGTCTCGTATGGATAATGTTCCTCTTGTTTTATTACTTTTATTCAGCGTAGTAGGCAATCTTCCAACATCGTCTTTTTTATCCAGTAAATTTTCGGACACTTTATCACTATGACCATTGCAATCGTCTATGAATTCATTAGCAAGTCCTAACATAGCTTTCTTTTTATCCCTTAAAGATTTTAACGTGGAATAGAATTCATCAGACGGTAAATGATTGATGTCATTATAATCGGGAATACTTCGATAAAACTCTTTCAATTTAACTGCATCTACGTTTCCCACAGCTACAGAACAAGTAGAAGATGAATCGATTGAACACTGCTGAGTCAAACACTTCCCAGTCCGCTCATAGGAAGATTTAGGCATTTTACTTATAGGGTCTACCGGAACTTTTATACATAAGTTCTTAAAAGCACTGGTCAAATGCGTCATCACAAAGGTAAATTAACACATTTTAATATGAGCATGTCTTTATTAAAGCACTGTTTGTTGTCGGTTTGGTCGCCATGGAATCGATTTGCTTAGGTAGGTGCTCTCTTTTGGCTTAGGTGACCTACTTTAAAGATAATAATTAAAATACCTGAAATATGATATTGCAGTTCTATAATGATACTTTTTATTTAGAGGCTTTATCATAAATAGGTAAGTAGGTACCGTATAATAAAATAAATAGGTACCTAAGTATAACTTACGTTAATTTTACATTATGAGCCACAGTTTAACTTTGTTTGTATGAATGATTGATGATTTCAGCTTTTGAATATGATATAATATCAATAAATAAGAGAGGTAGAACTACATTATATAAATCTTCAACATGATAAAATTGTGCATAAAAATTATATAACTTGCGTAAACTGGAACATAATTGGTATGATAATGACATTGATGAAACAAAAATAAAAATATTTGGCAAAATGACAAATGTCAACTCAAAATAACCTAAAAATATTTCAAAAGAGACAAGAGACCGCTTTTTGTTTTAATTTTTTTGACTATAAAAATAATAGAAGATAAAATTAGAACGAAGTATACTTACTTACTGTTAATCGTTTTTAGTATTCATTCGCTGTAGTTTTAATCTTAAGCGCTTGTAGTGAATTGTCGTCAATATGTTTATCAATAGCTGCGTAAAACGATGTTTATTCTCACAATTAAAATCGAATACGAAAGTAATTTTGAGGACTCGTGCAACGAGCACAGCTGCTCCCCAGACCACTTCAAAAGATATAAAACAGGCGGACACTACAGATCCCAGTGCTAACTACAAAGGCAACTATGATATCATTATTGCCGGTGGAGGAATGGTTGGATGTACTCTAGCCTGTGCTTTAGGTACGAATTTTGTTATCCTATTTCGAATTTGAAGTGTAAAGGATGTCGATATAATAATCCGTTAGAAAAGAACTTGAAAGATATGAGCTGAGGCTCTGGTTGCCTCCGCTCATACCTTTGATAAAGAATATTGATAAAGAGGATAACTGATCCTCAGCCAAGCTAGACAGTAGAGAAGAAATTATAAAAGAGTCATGGATTTCTTTTTATACCTCTTAGGTGACAGACAAGCACACAGCCCACCTGATGAAAAGTGGTAACTGTGGCCTATGGGCATGTGCAACACCACTGGCCACACACTCGCGCATTAATTACTTTACATTATAGTCCCAGAGCTGTTAGTATGTATTAAGATATTATGGGAGACTCGTCTAATAAATTTTCAGATTACCTCAAACACTTTCCCAGAAATGTCTAACAGCTCTCCTACTATAAGGACTCCTTTTCTATGACTACCAATTCAACTTCAGATGAACCTAAAATACTACTAAGGAACATTAATGTGGTGCATCTGCAGTGTATATGACTCCTGAACTTTGTAGCATATTACTATAATGTACATAATGCATATTTGTAATACCTTGTTTACCCAGTGTAACAACTCATGGTAATCACTGATTGAACAATTTACCATTAGATACTCTACAATTTTAATTATTCACTGTCTAAAATTTGACTGAGAAGATGTTATTGTGTGTTGTGCTGTAATTTTACCATTATTATTTCAGCTAAAGACAAATTGCTATCAAACTTAAAAGTGTTGCTGCTTGAGAGCAGTGCTTCCAAAAAAATGGAAATAACTCCAGAATATAGTAATAGAGTGGTAGCCCTAAATCAAAATACTAAATCTTTGATGCAGTCCTTCAAAATATGGAGGCACGTTGAAAATTTAAGGTTGCAACCTGTAAGATACATGCAAGTAAGTATTTATTATCGTATTCTATATCATCATCCTCATGGCGATAACCCAGTTACATTCAAAATTTTCACTATGATACTGGGGACCCACTTGTAGTTTTTACCCGAATACACTAGTGAGGGTCAACATGGAAACATAGTTTCCCGATTGCATCCTAGGCCAATGTGAACTCAGAGCTCAGGACCAAGCCAGTCACTAGGAACAACTAAACTAACGTAACCTGACCTCCTAACCTCGAGAGGAAAGAAACTTACTGGTGGTAAAAATTTGATGCCACAAATTTGTCAGAAATTTCGACTGGTGGATCTTCTTTTGATGAGACCGTCAAGCTGAGTGCCACCATTGTTAACATGGTCCATGAATGTAATGGTGACCCTCTTTTCTGAGACTTTGCCTTCAGCTTACCATCAGGTGAGGTGGAGTTTAATTTACATATCCTAAATATAAAAAAGCATGTACAAGAGACTCATTCATTGTATAGCAGGTGCACGAACTAGCAAGTGATGTTGGCTTACGTGAGATGCTAGTAATGGATGTATAGGGTACATACATCCTTTTATTGTAAATTTTATCATCATCACAACTTGCACTTTGGAGCCCTGGATCCACCTTTCCTTTGGATTGGGTTTTATGGAAGTGACCCGAGAGTGGTCTGACCTTCCAACCTTGAGAAGAATACTGGGATCGTGGCTCTGGCTTGCTAGTGAGGTTGGCTAGGAAAACTTGATTCCAAAGCACTTGAGTCCAAAACAGTTTAGGGTGTAAGGCCTTTAACAACATTATATTAGTACAATTTTTGCTCAAGTCCAATACTGTTAAAAGAGACTGATGTTGTGATTTTTGTTTTTTATAGGACACGTCAATTTGACTTCACCTCGCTCGATGGTAAGCTGAAGGCAAACTCTCAGGATAGAGGGTCACCATTACATACACGTACCATTTTAACAATGGTGGCACTCAGCTTGTCGGCCTCATCAAAATAGGATTGACGTCGCAGCACCGCGTGACACCCACAGATTCCACTATCGACCACAATCCCCCTGCCTGGCTATGCACTCACTGTTCCCTGACGCAATCCAACCGAGATTGGATTACTATGGAGGGTTTTTCACAATAGTGCACGGTGGTGCCCACCTGGTCGAGATTTGTAACAAATTTGTGCTATCAAATTTCTATCACCATTTCCCGTAAAACCCATTTCTACCCCTGTTTTTGTTATACTGGCAGTTTTGGAGATATTCAAACTGTTTACTGCAGGGCCGTCTTAACCGGGGGTTCAATGGTGCAGCCGCACCCGGGCGCGTAGCCCGAGGGGGCGCAGGCCGAGCTCTATATTATATCAATTTTATCAAGATATCTTCGAAATTGACAAACTAACATCCCCTGGCCCTATCCCCCCCTCTACCCCCTTTTTCGTGATCAAAGGTAGCCTATGTTTGTTCCCAAGCTTTAAATTATCTCTGTATCCAAATTTCACAATAGAAGACATTCATGGCCCTACTCCCCCCTTTTATCGTGAAAAGGGGGGCCCATTTTCGCGATAAAGGGTAGCATATGTCCGTTCTCAAACTCCAATTCATCCTTTTACCAAATTTCATCAGGATATCTTCAAATCTGACAAACTTTCATCCCCTATCCCCCCTCTCCCCTTAAACCCCCTTTTTCGCGATTAAAGGTAGCCTATGTTCGTTTCCAAGCTTTAATCTATCTCTGTATTAAATTTCATCAGGATATCTTCAAAAATGACTAACTTTGATCTCATGGCCCTACTCCCCTCTTCTACCCCCCTTTTCGCTATGAAAGGTAGCTTATGTCCGTTACTAAGCTCTAATCCACCTTTGTACCAAATTTCATTAGGAAATCTACAAAAATGACAAACTTTCATCCCCTATTACCCCCCCATAAACCCCTTTCTCGCAACAAAAGGTAGCCTATGTCCGTTCTCGAGCTCTAATATACCTCTGTACCAAATTTCATCAAGATCGGTTCAGTGGTTTAGGCGTGAAAGCGTAACATACAGACAGACAGGCAGAGTTACTTTCGCATTTATAATATTAAAAGTATGGATTACAGATCTTAGAGAAAAATAAATGAAACATCAAAAATTTATTGCGTTTTTTTTGTTGACCGGGGGGAGGGGGAGCAGTCTGAGCTTCGCACCCTGGCGCTATATAGCCTTAAGACGGCCCTGGTTTACTGCAATGGAAAAGCATCCCATTCACAATTATTGAAGCTAGCTAACTTATTTAACTGATTTTTAACAGGTATGGGATGCAAGTTCTGATGCCATGATATCATTCAGCAGTTCTGAGCTGTTAGATGACGATGTTGCATATATAGTCGAAAATGATGTTTTGCTCCATGCTGTCAACACTGAATTGAACGCCACAAAGAATGATAATGTGAATATACTTTACAATGCAAAGATAGCTGACTACAAACTACCTAAAGGTAATCAGAGAACCCCCAAAAGTACTGTGAAAATGGCGAATGGAGATACATACACATGTCAGCTATTGGTAAGTAAATAAAAAGTAATCATCATCATTGTAGCGTAGTTCCTAACGTAACATGGATGGGATAGACTCAACTATATCTGAAACCGTGCCTTTTAAATTCCTTGGAAGAAAGATTGATAACAGAGGTTGTACTCCAGCTTTGGACGAATTAATTGATAGTTTAATAATCGATTTAAAAAAGGTAGACCAACAAACAATAAGTATTGTTAAAAAAGCTTGGATCTATGATAATTATTTAACCTCGGGTCTTGACTGGCCCTTTCTTATATGATATAAACCAGAGCCTCCTCAAAAAACTAGATGCGAGTGTCACGAAGACACTGAAGTCGTGGCTAGGGCTAGCTCAGTCGGCCGACCCGTCGGCAATATTTAGATCCGCGAATAATTTTGGAATGACGCTTATAAGAAGCCATCAGAACTCTATAAACACCTAAGAGTAACTAAAATGCACGTGTTATCGAAATCTAAAAACGAAATAGTAAAAGTCCTTCCAAAACATAAAAATGTATCGGAGCTCGAATCACGCCTCCAGTTTCATAAAAAAATCATGATAGGCTCGCAGACTGGGAGAGTAGGTCTAGGTCTATTCGGAGACAAACAGATAAATAAATAACAAAATCTTTTCTTCAAGCACACGAAAACATCACCTATAAGGTGCACGCAATGAACCTAGAAATGCAAAACGAATGGTTGACCTAGGCCCTAGGTGAATTTTGTATTCTCATAGCGTAAGTGGCGTACCATAATATACGACTGGTCAAAGGCCTTACTTAAATTTTACCTAAATGCATTCTGTAGTTGAGGTAACCCATCAGCCCATCACACCACGGACGGTAGTTCTCGTAAGATTTTCGTCTTTCTGTTCTAGAAATGTCTATGCATTGTCTCAGCTAATAGGAGAAATCTTCAATGAACATAATTGTGATAGAAAAATCTTGGAAAATGGGTATAAATTTAAAATTTCTAATATTATGAGCAACTTTTAATACTTGCAAATATAGTTTATACATATTATGTGTGGCTATTTTCATTTATTTTCAAGTTGATTTAATCTAGCCTCTGTAGTTTCGATTAACTTATTAATTTTCTTTGTTAGCTCCATCAGTTGTGTTTTAATGTCAACCATGCATATTTCTTGTATAGCATTGATTGTTAGTGACGGAGGTCTGGGCTTGTCCCCATTAGACGCTGATGTTGTACGTCTCCTGCGCTGACTTTCAACAGAATATCTGTCGAACAAATTACTCCTTCGTTTCACAACCTCTGGCTTGGCTTTGTCTTCTTCTTCTCCTTTACACTTCTTTATTTTAAACTCATAGTTATTATTTTTACGTATACTTCTTCTATTTTCTTTACGGCTGGCCATCTTCATCTTGTAAATTGACGATATTAGGTCTTTAGGAATCTGAAAAAAAAAATTATCACCGTTATCGTAAAAACATTTAAGTGATTTGGAAATTGGTCCATTTAAATCTTACATTTATTGGCCTTAGCGTGCAATTTTCTTTAGAGATATAAGGGGGAAGGGGGACTTTAAAATAAAATCCAAGTTTGTGGGGTTTTAACACCTATCCCACGGCCGCCATCTTGGAAAAAAGGTTCAAATGGGTTTTATGGTTTATCTCACAAACTATAGGTCCCACGAAAACTTACCTTATTACCAGGACAAAGTACAAACGTTTTAAAAAATTGACATAAGTACATATTAAACATCTATAAGAACGCCACATTACCCTCGTCTCCCTGGGGTCGTTGGGTCGTATGGTGAGAGTACGCATGTGCGAGACTGTCAGCAGGGCCCCCCATCTCAGCACAGAGAGCAGTTGGTATGGCGCGCAGGTCAGCAATGAACTGAACAGCATGCTCTCTAAGTGGGCCACTAGCTGCGTCTGACGTACTAACCTATCTAGACCTGCACTTTCTTGTAGAGCCTGCAAAGTAAAAATATATGAAAAGACCATGGACACGATACTCATGGTAACCACACACGTTCCAGTATCCTTGCACAAGTCTAGACTTGCACAAGTGTAGATTATTAGGAACTTGCGCAAGTGTCTTCTAACACACGTTCTCGTATAAGTACTTGTGCAAGTCTAAATTTACACAAGTATACTAGAACGATTATTAGGAACTTGCGCAAGTGTCTTCTAACACACGTTCTCGTATAAGTACGTGTGCAAGTCTAAATTTACACAAGTATACTGGAACGTATGTGGCTGGCATTAATGCTATTATACCCTAAGTCATGCAGTTGCTGACAGCATCAAGGTATTTCCCAGTTGCATCCAAAGCATACACTTATCTGGTTATTCGCTAAGATAAATGATGTAAGCGCTTCCACAATTTATACTTAAAGGATGTCTGATAGTGTTGCAACCGCACTGAGTAACTGAAAGTGAGACGAAGTGAACCTATTTCTAATATTATGCCAAGTAAAATATATAAAAACTGAGATTTATGCTTTAAGGACATTGAAGTGCAATTTTATTCACGTTCTACACCTTTTATCTGCCAAAGCAACCATCACTTCATAGTCGGGGATCGTTCTTACCTGTGTTAGACATTTGAAAAAATACTTAACTAAATAAAATGTATCGCATATTAATTTACGCACCTGGATATCGCTTACAGCCAAACCAACTAAGAGATTTGTCAAAATTACAGTCACCATTAACACAAATGAAAGAAACATTACATGGGCAGTGAATGGATAATTACTAGGAGAAGTTGAATTATCGTAGAATATATCGTCATATTCAAGTTCTCCAGACATCATTATAAAGGTCTTAATTAAGCTAGCTGGCAAAGTGAACGAGGCATAATTAGTAAACAGAATACTGAATGCCAGGCCAAAAGCTATCAGGAGACAACTGTAGGCTAGCAGAAATGTTGCGAAGTTCACCGTCACTGAAAAAATAAAAACATATTTTTAAAGCTTTTGTGTTATATGTTTTCCTTGCATCAATCAAAGAAGACATACCTACACGTTAATCAAATCTAAATACAGACCAAATAGTATTTTGAATATCCTATTATAGTAATCGACACCTTAATACGGAAACCTCGTAAAACCACTTTCGTTTGTCCCAGAGTTAAGCGTTAAAACTTTTTTAAAGTAGACCAAATTCGGAGATATTGGCATTGTTTGGTTAAGTTATCGTAGTTTTACATAATGTAATACATAGGTACTTATATTTTGTCACTAAGGTCTAACACCACTTTCGTAGATAGGTACATTATTCTTAATAAACGCAACAGATGGTTGGGATGGTATACAAAGGGCAATAGATTATTTTTAACTCTGGTCCGGACGAAATAAGTTTAAGAAGTATGCGTTTATAATACTAACCAGTAGTAAACATCTCCACGTAAAGGCCGAATGTCGGAAATCGTCCTATAATCAACATAAGTTCCAACCAACAAAAGAATATTGTAATGGCTGCAATGTAGTGCTGCCAATTGGACGTGTTCGTTCTAATAGCAACAGTATCCCAATTTGGTATCTGCAATAGAAAATCGTGTATTGATTTGACTCCTTTCTGTACATTATAGAGGTGCGGGTTTGATCCCCGCTCAGTGCAAATATTTGTATGTATGAATATGTATATTTGCATTGGTCTGGGTGTTTCTATGCATAATATGTATGTATTTACAAAAAGAAAGTATTTACATAAGTATGTTTATCCGCATTCTAAATTCCATAACACAAGCTAGTTAATCTATGCTTACCATGGATCTAGATAGCGTTGTGTGAAAAGTTGTGAAATATTTATTTATTATTATAAAAGACCAAATCGTAGAAATTGCTAGTATCTCTCATTCGCAATATTTTTCCATATTACACTATAGATTTAAAATTTAAAATAGTTGCGCCAAATGATAACGAAGCAGGTGTATACAAGAACATTCCCGTTTTTCCGGTTTAAGGTAGAGTAATAATTAAAAAGAAATCTCACATACCGTACATAAAAATACACCTATAATGATAAGCCACTGTAACCAGTTTTCCCATTGTCTAATATAAGCGGACCAATCGATATATGCCTGGAACATTTCCTTGGTCAAGAAGCAAAGGTTTAGTAAAACTATCAGAATCTGAACAGGCTGAAGATAAGTTGGCGTGGTTTCAGACTTCTCAAATAAGAATATGCCTGGAAAAATATATTATACATCAGAAACATTATTCTGTGAAGATCCGCCTCGTTTTTGGAATCCGTAAAATTTTTGAGGTCAAGTAAACGAAACCTAACCCATGTTTTTTTTGCATGAATTCCCGCCCAGCAAACGAGTTCATTTTTCAGGGTTTGTTTTTTTGCAAAGACTAACCAATCCGGTTCAGTCTGATCGCTTTAATGATACCATCAATTTTTGCAAAACAAAATGCCTCTCAAAGACCAAGCACCCTTAAAGAATAGTCATGACAATAAAGATTGATATCTTTTCATATCGACTGAACCAATTTAAAAACTTAATCGAATAGGGCAGTGGCGTCCCCAAAGTCTACACTGACACTGCATAAATTCTATGAAACTTGAAAAAATGTATTCATGGTACAGCGGCTATACTTACGAAGTATATAAATACTGTATAATGTTATAAACAACGCATGGTAGATGAAACTTAGCACAAAAAACTTTCGTATTCTTCTCCATTTTAAAAACAGGAAGGTTTCTGCTACTGGATGTTTCAACACGTCTTTACGGCCAACCTGAAACAGATATCGACAATCGGCATAGCCATTCATTGGTATTTTATAAAATGAACCGTTTGAGCACCGCAACTCAAGATTCATTTACCCTCAAACGTCCTTGATAAAAGCAAGACGTAAATTATAAGCAAATGAGTTTCTCGATAAACGCAGATTGGACCATCCATTATTGAGTCCATCAGACTGACTATGAGCACTTTTAACAGAAGGGAAAAATAAATCTACATAATTATTATCAAAATCAGTCAAGAATCTATACCTCTATAAATGCTAACAACAGCTCTGCTTCACCTCTTGCTAGACAAGGTACTAGAGGTCTGAAGTCAATAGTCAGTTCGCAGTCTACATCACCTAATTCGTGTTCGCTAACGTGAACTGCGTCATCAAATTTGCACAAGTACCGAGGAATTACGTCCGGAACTCGCCTTATAATAAATGATAGTGCAGACACTCCTCCGTTTGTTCGCAATGTTACATCTCCACCGTAGTCTGAAAAATAAATATGCTACCATTGATTTTCGCATGTTTCAAGGTGTATGTAATATTCAGGGCGCATAGTTTATTTTACAGTCAAAATAATTGAGACTCGATTCCAAGATTGATGAAAGTTTATAAATATTATTACTATTCCCAATGAGTAATTCACCACCACACGCGTTTGTTTATAGTAATACATGGAAACATATAACACATTATTTTCTTACCAGCAGTAACTGTAAATGGATAATTTAGAAGTATCCTCTATCATACCAACAGACATGAGCAAATAAACTTTTGCTTACCTAACAATAACAATACACAGGCTGAGAATTCGTTCAATGCCGCTATATGTAAAGGCGTGTACCCAAAATTATCAGGCGCATTTGGATCGGCTCCTGCTGAAAGTAGTTGCCTCGCCACATCGCATGCTCTCGCCCCTCTTACTATAGCTCCATGTAAAGGAGTCCGGCCATCGGCATCGCGAGCTCGTACATTTGCCCGTTTGTTCACAAGGAGCTCAACTACTTCCAGAGATTGTGCCAATGCCGCTGTAACCATACCAAAGAAAAATGTTATAATTTAAAATAGATCTTGTGAGATCATGAATCGGATATAACGGTGTCTGTTATATGGGTTCAACAGCGTTGTATAATCCATAATACCAAAACAACGGTTGAAATTAACGTAAAGTATTTATCAATAGTTTACCGAGGTGTAAAGGTGTTTGTTCTCTAGAATTAGGCCAGTCGATTTGTGCTCCGTGCTGGAGTAGTAATCGAGCGCACTCTGCATGTCCATCTTCTGCTGCAAGATGTAGTGCTGTCGTTCGTCCAAGACCCATAGCTGCTCGAACATCAGCACCCGCGTCTAATAATATTTTTGTACAAGATGCTGAGCCCAGGGATGCGGCCACATGCAAAGGAGTTTCTGTAAATACCTGGAAAAAAAAAAGTTAATTTTAAACCGTTTCCATTAATTAGTTTACTCTTCATAATTTATCTACCGTCTGGTCGAATTCGGTGTAAAATTAAAAATAGGTCGCACCTGTTGCGTATCAGGACAAGCGCCTGAATCCAATAACTCCTTCACAACTTCCGGTGCCTGGCTGAGTACTGCGTAATGCAAAGGAGAACGCTCGGAAAGGCCTGCGTTTACGTCAGCCCCTGCAGCAATCAGCACCTGTCGACGTAAATAATCCAGTACTCGTTTGCAAGCCATCTTTCATCTGCAAGAATATCTTGTTTACCTTAACACAAGCTAAGCTTTTTGCGCTGGCCGCACAATGCAGTGGTGTAGCTTTCTTCTCGCTGTACGAGTCCCACATATTTGGGTCGGCTTCGTAATCCAATAACAGCTTGGCACATTCTGCACTGCCGACTAAACAACTTAAATGTAAACATGTCCTGAAAGTTTCAATTTGGTTTAAAAAAATACGTAACTGAACCAATTTCGGTTTTTGGGAAATATTTTATTAGTTACCTGCCTGCTTCATCAGTCTTGTTGGGATCTAGCCCTAATTTTAATATTTTAGATAGAAGTATACTTCTACCAAGCCAGCATGCCCATAGCGCAGCGGTTAAAAGCCCATCATCATTTTGGCAGGCGATTTCTAATACTTCATCGTAGTGTCCCGTTTCGAGACATGCTGATATTTCTTCTGCTAATGGAAGGTTTCTCAAGTTGAATTCGATTTCATCTGAAAACATAATACATTTTCTATAGGTACAAATACAAACCTGTACTATTTATACTCCTACAAACCTGCCTGACCACAAAACATCTAAAAAAATAACTAAAAACCGCTTTAAATAAAATATGATAAAATAAAACCGCTTCAAACAATTAGCCACTTATTAATGCAAACATAATGATACTGTTTATAAAGTATAAAATACTACTAATAATTTGAAATAACAAAACCTAAGTAAGTACCTACCTACCTACCCAATTTTTGTCTACTTCAGATCACATTAGATAACTAGGTGTATTTCGAACATTCAATAAACAAACGGGAGTATACTTTATAGATATGGTAAGGGAGATCTATTTACATACATAGTTTTATTATACATAGACATTTTGTTGACAATTTAATAGAAAAATGTTAATTACTTTACCTAGCTCCCAAATATCTGGCGATGGCTTGACTCGTAACCGTTCAGCCAAGTCTACTCCATGTGCAGACTCGTCACTTGATATGTAACCTGCCTCCACATCATCGTCTGAGTCTTCCGTTACCTGGCTCATACCACCGCACCATCGCCCACTGGCTTCGCGGTATACCTAAGTAATAAAATTGCCCAATTTAGGATAGCTCTTACCAAGATATCACGAATTAAACACACTCTAAACTGAACATTTTTGATAGCAACCTTCTTTTTGTCATTATTTTTTGACGTGTTTGGCTTCGCATTACGCAAACGTTCACCGGGAGAGCGTGTCATATCGCATGCCCGCGCTTCACTGAAACTGAAAGCTATTCCACGCCCACTCTTGTCATCCCCGCCGATGGATATATAATAATAAATCGGGGAAAAGTATTATTCCTTCGTTTTTATTTTTTATTGATAAATTGTATTGCACAGTGCAGAATTAATTGTTGTTGTAAAAACGTTAGCTAGTTTTCATGCATTAAAAGCTAAGAATTTGTAAATACAGAGGTGTACCAATTCGATAGCGGTGCCAATCAATGCCACCAAGATGTGGGTTACGAATATTTCGATACGACAAACTCAGCCCACACAATTATTTTTATATTTAACTATACTCGCTATTTCCTTTGATGTTGTTCAGTAAAGGTACACTATTTTAGACAGTTGTTATCATACAAATTAGAATAATATATACCTACCTATTTAACCTAAATGTAAATCTGTTTTAATTTATTTCAAATTAAGTATTGGCACAGTTATCTCCCGTCAATACTATCATACATAACTCGATCATAAGCGGCCCAATTTTTTTTAGTTTATAATTATCATGAATCATGGTTTAATGCATAAATACATAATAAATTATTTAAAAAAGCTAAACACTGATTCTTATAAAAATAAACATCAACCGTGAAAGATCATAATATGGGTTTAGAATAGGATAGATAATACAATAAGCCACTCCCCGCGGCTTTATCCAGTAGGTATGTAGGTATGTTGCGAATTTCTCTGCTCATCCGATTTTTTACACCAAAACATAAAACAGCACCAATTACCTATGCCTAAAAGTGATCAACGGGTTCAACATTTGTCTTCAATACTTTTGTATGAAATTTAATATCTAATTCTGAATTAATCGCATTTAGATGCATGAAGGTGTCAAACCAGACCTCAGCCACAATGGTTACATCAGGTCAAAAGACTGTAACCTGAAGACCCTGCCATAAAAGACTAGGACTTGCACACATCAACACATCTCTAAGCAGCATTATCATCATCAATGGAGTTGTATTTTCCTGATAACATCCTAGGCCAAAGTTAATAGTTTCGGGTTTTCCTCCTCCATTTCGCACGATCTTGGGCGTGTTTTTTAGTACCACTGTTGTGGCAGACAAGCGCACGGTCCACCTGATGGAAAGTGGTTACCGTGGCCTATTGACGTGTGCAACACCAGGGGAGCCACACTCGTGCTGCCGACCCTGTAAATACAGAGTGTTTTTGTGCCGTCAGTGTAGAAGACAAAGCAGGAATCGCCTTTGGTCTTACTACATTGTAGAGCTACTACTACTACTAGCTTGTTAGTGTTCTTTAATCGCAGGTTTCGGTAGGATACTACTCGTACCTATTTTCCCAATCATGGTCTAAACAACACAGAAGTTGTGTATGCCTTTGAATGCATACTTTCCTCCTAAACAGTTACCAAGTCCTTACTTTTGTTTAGAATGGCCTTGAGTAATGTATAATCGAAACAAATACCTACTAAGTACGAGTGTACGAAACTCCAATTTGAAATTACTCAGTGCTAAATTCATCTTGTCATAAAGTGACTTAAACCAGCCGGTATTTCGGTGAAGCATGCAAACAATGAAATAAAATTTCCAATATTAGCGCGTTATAGCCACATACACAGTTGCGACCAACGTTTAGTTTTGTTGTACAATGCACATGAGAGTATGTAGGTATGTACCAACGACACTTGGAACAAAAACAAAATAACTAAAAAATGTTATGTGTCTGCCCATCTGTCTGTTATGTCTTCCTGTGTGTTTGTTCCAAAGTGTTTAGGGCCTAGCCGTCTGTTTTAAATGGATTAAAAATCCTGTCTAAATCGGCCTAGCCATTAACACAGGATTTTTAATCCAGATAGCTGATATTATAGTGCGTAATTTAGGCGACTTCTGTTTTGGAAAATGTATAGCTTACCTATTCCACACAAAAAAATAAAACCCAAATCTAAATCCACGTGGACGAAGTCGTAGGCACAAATAGTGTATAATAAATTATCGAATTTATGTGTTTTAACTGGTCGTTCTGATACCACCGTCATTAAATACGGAGAGATTTTAGTGATAATAAAAACTATGTAGGTACGCGAAGATAATAAAAATCAAAACTTGTTAAATAAATGTTTTCAATTTATTATCTGTTTCATGAAAATATTGTACCTACATTTTAAAATAGGTACAATGCCTACAGGCATGCAATCGTCGGTCATTTTTTAACTAAAACCAAAGGTTTCAAATGAGCTTCGGTTTGACCTATTTAAGTAGGCTATACGCCATCAAGCCTAGATACAAAAGGTGCCTGTCTCTTAAAAATATAAGTACCAAATTATAAAACTTAAAATAATGTTCTATTTAAATCCAGTAAAAGTCTGGAAAGAGCAATAAGGAACATTATTGATCAAGCCAAGTTTTTTTTTTCATTATTTGTATGAACTTTAGCGTCCGCAACGGTTAACAATTTCAAGTATGTATTTCATAAAACATACATAACATTAAAATTTGATTTGGTTTACGCTAGTTTATGTTCTATTTTAAGCTTTGTTTAGACATGCGTCCACGAGATGGGTATCGCGTAATTTGTTTCTTTACATACCATACTGGCTTGTTGTACAATTTACACAGGCAAACTATGCGGATATGCGGCCTTTTTTACTGGCATTTTAGTAGACGACCAATGTTTTAAATTATACATGCCTACAATATTGTCACACCTCTTTTCCGTTGAGGTAGTCAGAAAAAACATTTAGAAAAGTTTCTAAAGCTATCGACAATGGATAAATCAATTATCGAATATTAAATTAATTGTGCACCGTTTGAACCTACTGGTTAAGTTTAGGTTTATTTTTTTATTTTATTATTGTGATAGCATATCGCGCTGATATGATACTTTGCAAACGCGCTCTCCTGCATGCCGATACTATATACCGATCCTATACAGGGTGTAATCGTTAAGTGTGTCCAGGCGATTATTCCGTAACTATTACAGATATCAAAAAACTTTCAACTGATATCGAAAGTACGTTACCTAATGAGTAAAATGACATCAATAACTTTTTAAAAATCAAACGAGAGGTATCTAAAATTTTGACATTAAACACTCCCATACATTTTGTATGAGATTAGTAGAAAGGTTTTCATTTCCTTATTTTAAGTGATCTAGTACCCATTTTACCTTAATCATATTTTATGATTACGTATAATATGACAATGATGATTTTCAAATAGATACATGTGTAAAATAATTATCTTAGGTACCACTTGAAATTAGTAATAAACCGTGTTTTAATATCGCATTAAGTAATTTGAGCTAACTGAAAAGCAACACACTACAAAAAAAAAGATACTCTTTGGTGTTCGTTCTAAATTCAAAACTTTTATCTCGGGTTGTTGTTCCCGCCAATTTATTGTTGTTTTTTTTAATTTGCGTTAATAATCGTGATTGTTTCATTTATTGATTGCAAAATGGCATATTCCAAAAGAGAAAAGAGAGATATGCTAAAAATTGACTACAAATATGTTTGTAACAAACGAGCGGCCATTATCGCCTACAGAAGAGAGTACCCAGATAGAGAAGTCCCTTCTGGTGTACGTACCTAAAACCTTTCTACTAACCTCATACTAAATGTATGGGAGTGTTTAATGTCAAAATATTGGATACCTCTCGTTTGATTTTAAAAAAGTTATTGATGTCATTTTATTCATTAGGTAACGTACTTTCAATATTAAAGTTTTTTGATATCTGTAATAGTTACGGAATAATCGCCTGGACACACTTAACGATTACACACATTTCGCTTTTTCTGACTTAAAAGCGGAAAACTAGATACTACATATTGTAAGGTTTTCAAATCAGATTTTCCTAATAGACACACAAATTCTATACTGCCCATCAATTTAAGATTCGCGTGAAGGCACAAAAGCACAGTGGCCGAATGTGAAAGCAACTGACTTGCAACAGGGGACTCCTTTTAGGAGCAAAGTATACTTTTTGATATTTTGTGTACTTTTCAAATGACTAACATGTAACAGGAAACTAACTTCTTCGGAAAAGTAATCAATCAGCACCTACACTAAAGTATTAACTGATTCTTGAAAACTCTAGCTGACCTAGTTTTAGATGTCGAGAATAAACAAAAATTCGTTGAAGGATGAGCGTAAGAAAGGTAGCTTATTTGAATTAACGGGAGATGATTAAGGTTGCATAACATACATTGGAGTAAGCTGTATACCTATGTATTAAAAATAACCCTTTGATTGCACATGATTAGTTATAATGTGTAAAGAAAATCTTACCAGTTGGTTGTTGTCTTTAATCTTTTCGCGCAACATCTTGCTATAACAGTTATACACTCATTATAAAACTATTTCCATCTTTGTTTTTTCACGTACACTGAACTTCCTCAATTACTCTTGATTTGTATGAAAAATATGTTACTGTGTCCTAGTTTTTCTGGAAATAGCCGCATATTATTGAGATTGAAGAGTTCTGTATTTATTGCACCACCTAATTGAATTTATCTTATTATTTTTTTTCTATGCTGGATATTTTTCAAGAAGTAATTTAAAGCTTGCACTGACGCAAAGATATTGTAGTGTGCAGAACTCGTTAAGGCTTAGATTACCGTGGTCTATTTACACATCCGAGGCTACGATAATTCGCACCCAGCTGAAAATTGGTAGGATTGTTCAGAATCCATACTAATATTATAAATGCGAAAGTAACTCTGTCTGTCTGTCTGTCTGTATGTTACGCTTTCACGCCTAAACCACTAAACCGATTTTTATGAAATTTGGTATAGGGGTAGATTAGACCTTGAGAAAGGACATAGGCTATGTTTGGTGTCGATAACCAACATCCGCGCGGGCAGAGCCGCGGGCAAAAGCTAGTTTTATCATAAATGAAATATAAAAAGTCCTCATCGATCTGATGCCTGTTTTTTTTTAATTCGGGATCAAAGGTTATAACCTAAACGGGATTTTTGTGATTTTCAGCGTTAAATTTAATCATAAAAATGTCTGAGACAAAATTAAAAATCATGCAATTATCTATCTATTAAAAACAATCATATAAGGTTATTATAATTAAACGCAATCAAAGTAAATTACCGTGTACGTAGCGTAGGTGCACACCTTAATTAAGTTTCGTTCGTAACCCTTAGTGCGAGAGCCCGACTCGCACTTGATCGAGTTTTATAGAAAATTACATGGTTCTTAACTTGGTCTCAGACAGTTTTATGATAAAACTTACAGTTTTGCTGAAAATCGTGAAATACAAATTTTTGTGACTTTTGACCAATAAAAAAAATCTAGGCATTGGATCGATGAGGATTTTTTTATATTTCACTAGCTTTTGCCCGCGGCATTTGTATGGATCTATGCTAGTATTCTGAACAATTCTACCAATTTTCAGCTGGGTGCGAATTATTGTACCTTCACTCTCATAATTTAGTTTAGCTAGACTAGAGGCTGTACTTATATATACAAACGCTATATATACGAGTAGATGCAAAGACAAAGACGTTTTTTGCGATGCATTTTGGTGGCAAGCTGTGTTGTGTCTAAATAGTATATGCTCGAAGCGTGTAGGTGACGCTTAAATCAGGTTTTTTCCCAAATTTACTTTTGCGAAATCGAGATGGGTCAGCTTGCAAAATAATGATATCCATACTTCCATACTTAATATTATAAATGCGAAAGTAAATCTGTCTGTCTGTATGTGACGCTTTCACGCCTAAACCACTTAACCGATTTTGATGAAATTTGGTATAGGGGTAGATTAGACCTTAAGAAAGGACACAGCCTATATTTGGGCGCCATAACCGACATCCACGCGGACGGAGCCGTGGGCAAAAGCTTGTTCGAAAGGATATGCGGTCGTGTACACCTTTATTTGATGAACTGTTTTTCAGCCCAAATTATAGGGATAGTGAGCTTTTTGCTGTGGATTATAGTACAACATGGTCAGTTCACCAGGGTCACAGAAACTTCAAGGAACTTTATATGGGTCGCCGGAACAGGAGCAGTGTGTCACACGGGCAGAGCCGCGGGCAACGACTAGTATGCTATAAATACATAAGTGTATTTTTACTTTTAGTAAAAGTAGGTCCCTTATCGTGGTATGGATACCGAAAACCACAAAAGGAAACGCAGATAATGCACATCAAAATAATGAGTGGGACAAATGATTAGGTACGTCTAAAATCATAAGCTATATTTAGGTACCTAAGTTATTGATGCAGAATAATTAAGTTATTTCAACTATGTTCCTCTTGTTAAGACATCTTAATAGATGTAATATTTTTCCTTAATATTGATTTCACCTTTAATATGAATGTTCATTTTTAATCAGTAGAAATGGTAATTTTTGTAGAAGTTTTCAGTTTCCAGAGCCTGAATTTATTCTTAGTTCCCGATCTGATATAATGATAAGTTAGAACAACTATGTACCTATATCACACCTGACCCGATACGTTTGTTTTATAAGTAAGTATATACGCACGTAAGTGCACACCCTGTTTGCCCACAGCTTTGCGCCCTATGTTTATAAAAGTTATAAAAGGTTTCTCTTCCTTTCCTGGAATAATAATCCCTAAGAACGTTTTATGTAAAGTACTTAGTATCACGATTGTGCTACTGGTGCCTACCAGAAGTATTAATTTGTAAGATACAGTATCATCGACTGTCACAAAATTTTACACCTTATCAATATTTCGTTGATAAACAAAATAATGGCCAGCTTTCTTTACAATTTGAGAATCACTAACACAGCACTTTTACACTGACCAACATTTGCCGCGAACGAGCACTTTAATAGGCATGAACGCGTTTAATGCTTTAAAAGTCGTATGATACGTTTTCTTAGAGCTCTCTTACTAAACTGGCGAAGTGGGTTTGCAACGGGCTGGCCTGTTAAATGCTGGAGGTACACAAATAAACTCGCCAATAACTAATGATTATACGCTAACATCTGTTGCCTCAGAAATTATAATAGAAACTTTAGTGTTTTAACACATCAGTTCTTACATATTCTGTTTAACAGCCTTTGCATATAGGTACCTTTGTCAATATTTAATGTGCTATGGATCAGTCCTTAAGAAAATACGCTAAGATGATGTAGTGTATTTTCCGGTTACGGGTCTGTTTACGCATCCTTCTTTAGATTGGACATATAAATATTCACCACTTGGGGCTCACCTCAGTAAAATTGTGTTTTTAAAACGCGTGATTTTTAAATTGTATCTTTTGGTTGCACAATCGCTCAAAATGTGGAGCGGTATGTTGCTGATATTTCTTACTCAGATATGTCTGTATATTAAGACTCATGGCCTAGAAAAGGATATAAGACATTTTATTCTTAATTTCCTGTAGGTCTCGGGGCTGGCACTATATGCATGCATTCAATGGAACCCATCCAGAATGTAGCTTATCGAAAGCTAACGGTAAAGTTTTCCGTGGGCCCCTAATCTGACTCCTATTCTACCAAAAGCCTACCTACAAACCTTACCTACCTAACCCACTTCAAATATACAATAGCAGGTGTTTTATGTGAATTCAAATTATTTTTTTTCCTTTTTTGCCCACGAATAGTACCCACTACTTGACGTTTCGTAGGAGTGTTCCCGTCCCAATTGAGCAGTCCGACTGGGGAAGTATCTCCGCCCTTCAGAATACCGCGGCCATAATAACCTCGTGTTGTGTTCCTGGTAGGTAGGGTAACCAGAGGGTTTTTGTGCTGTCAGTGGGAAGATCAATGGTTTGTCCTGCTTTGTCTTCTGCACTGACGGCACAGAAACTCTCTTTTCTTACAGGGCCGGAAGCACGAGTGTGTCATTGCTGGTGTTACACGTCCATAAGCCACGGCCACAACTTTCACCATGTGGGCCGAGTACTCATCTACCACCTAAATGCTATAAAAAAAAAACAAAATTAACAAAAACTGATTCTCATCGAATGCTATAATCTAATTTCAAGCTATTTGTCATTCCAGATCGGTGCTGACGGCGCTAATTCCGCTGTTCGCCAAGCGATGGGTGTGCAATACTTATCGTGGAGCTATGACCAAATGGGTGTTGTAGCAACAGTGCATTTGGCCGAGGTATTGATTTATTAGTTAGTAGGTATTACTCATAGTAGCTAAATTACTAAGACTGAATAAATGGACTACAAGGAGAAGCCCGTTCACCGGTCAGTCCTTGCATGGGTGACCATATTAAGATCGTTCCGTGTCTGGGAGAGCAGGTTAAGATATATCTCAGTTGCTGACAGTCTTCTTCATCTTCATCCTAGCGTTAATCCCAGTCGCGTACGAAGCTTACACCTCGGAGTTTCGGGTTTTTCCAGTACAACTGCGGGTTTCGCTAAACTCAGCAGAAGCATTGCAGTTAAACCAGTTGTTGGACTTTTTCATTTGAGTGGCTTGTATTTTTCATCGTAATAATATAAATTCTAGGAATGCAACAACACCACAGCCTGGCAACGCTGGCTGCCCACAGGGCCGGTGGCGTTACTGCCGCTGGACAGCAAACGAAGCTCTCTGGTGTGGTCCACGTGGCAGGACCACGCTAAAGAACTGCTTAAACTACCCGAGGAGCAGTTCGTAGACGCGCTGAATGATGCACTGGTAATTTTCTTTTTTTTTTTAATATTACTTGGTACTCAAATTACTATAGTAACTGCTACAGCTAAGCTAAATTGTATTAAGATTGGGTTCACATCGGTAGTTCCGGTTCGAACCCGGGACCTCACGATCGCGAGTCCCTAACCACTAAGATACGAACGTTTCAAATATAAGTGATATTATTATTCCACTTACCTCTGTATACAGCTAGGAAGTGTTATCGACACACATGATTAATGTGGTCCAAACAGTATCACTAGTTCACGCCTATTATAACATGAAGAGCAATCCGCGGGAACGTACTCAATTTTGAGGATTACACCTACCCAAGATAAAATTTAACCCCTTTTAAAACACTATTCCTATTATGATAGCAAACAAGGTCACAGTGTAAGTTATGTGAAACTGTTTGCTTTCCATGACACTACATCCGAGCGTCAGTTCCGATTGCATGGAAAGCTTGTACTTGGAGCCCAGGATCTGCTCTCCTACTTCTGATTTCCATATTTTAGTTTTTATAGCAGTTATTGGCGCATGACTCTCCAACCTCGAGAGTGAATCTGCGGAGACTTGTTCGTTAACAGCTAGCAGGTGGGGCTGGCTTAGGCCCTGTAAATCTTGATGGTGGTGTATGGAACTCCATCAAGACATTTAGTTGGCCAACTTCACTGCAAACTGGTAGGTACGCCTACTGATTGACAGACGAATCTCAAGCTTTTCCCTTGAAATTTTTGTCACAAAAGCTGTACCACCTAAACTGAAAGAAGAACGAGCAAGTGGACTCAGAACTCTGACGCAATCTATCCACCTCCGATAATGACTTTATATTCTACTATTTTAGTGGAAGCAGTACCCCCGCAGCGCCGGTGTGGAGACAGCTACGTCATGGATGTCCTCTGCCCTTCGTCGCGTGGGGTTACCAGACGGCGCGACCCGTCAGATGCCGCCGTCAGTCCAGAACATCGTGCCGAAGTCCCGCGCCGCCTTCCCGCTCGGATTCGGTCACAGTACGCGGTATATCGCGCCAGGAGTCGTGCTTATTGGGTGAGATAATTACCATTAGACCGTTTTAACATTAATCAATCCGATATTGGTTTCGGTGAATTAGAGCTGTGATCACTACGCGACGCCAAATTTCATTAGGATGTCTTAAAAAATTACAAAGATTTATCCCCTATTCTGCCCCCCCCCCCCCCGCTCCCCTTTAACCCCTTCTATCGCGATAAAAGGAAGCCTATGTCCGTTCTTAAGCTTTATCCATCCCTGTACCAAGTATCAACCCTTTGAGCGCGTAATTTTTTTCTATTAATATTAATAATTTGTGGCGGTCTGCTCGACCGCCAAACGCTTAGCCCGCGCGCTTGCGCGGTGCACAACGCCGTGCCTTAGCAATAGAAATAACTACACTGTCACTTCCCTGTATACGCCGGCTGGATTTTTCGACATTAATTATCAATGCTCCGCTCCCTTGAGTAGTAGCGTGATGATATATAGCCTATGTGTTGGTCTGATGTATAAGCTATATTAAAGTTTCATTAAAATCCATTCAGTAGTTTTTACGTGAAAGAGTAACAAACATCCATTCGCTTACAAACTTTCGCATTTCTAATATAAGTAGAATATTATTATTGACTTCTTTCAATCCGTACACAACCCAACATTCACGTTTTAATGTTATCCATTGAAAATAATTATCACGATCATGGTATAGGTTCTTACATACAACACATACATTACATACAATCAGGCAATCAAAGTATGTAAGTACAGTCACGAGCAATAATATGTATACATTGTCAAGGCTTCTAAAATATGTAAACACCTTCGACTCCAAAACGAAGTGCTCAACGTGAAGAGCATAAAATTGTAACCACGGGTTCACATCATAAATATGTATACACTCATTGCTTCATTAAATTATATCCACTAAGAAAGGAATTAAATCATGTATGCACGTTTGCATCAATAACATGTATTCACGCGTTGATTCATATGATGTACCTACTCATCTTATATTCCATTAAATTATATTTAACTTCTCCGGCAATATGTATCCACTTTTGTTCCATTTTATGATTATTTGCAATAAAATAACCAAGAAGATTATGCTTAGTAAATAGATATCTATTACTGGCCATTATGAACAATTTCCTTGTTATCTGTCATCCTGTAATCGAGTGTCACTCAAGCATAAATTGTATTCATTATTGATAAATTTTCTTGAAAGCTGTACTTTAAAATGTATAATGTACTCTGTGCTGTACTTTCAAGACTTGAATTGATTCTCATCTACAATTTATCAATTACCTATCGTCTAAAATATGTACCGCATCGACGATTTTACCAAACACCGCATTGTTATTATGAAAGAAGATGAATTATCTATTACAGAAATTTCAGAGGCATTAGGAGTTACTGTGAGTATAGATTAAATACATTACTTACCAGAATATTCCATATTTTTTATAGTATATTTTGTTCAATAGAAGGTATTTTTTGTCTTCCAGAGAAAAACGGTGTATTTATGGTGCAAGCGATACCAACAAGAAGGAACTATACGGAAGCATATATCCTTTGGACGACCAAGGAAAACATCTTTAGATGAAGACAGACGTTTAATGGAACAGGTTCAAGAAAGGCCATTTACATGTACATCTACACTGGCCAACGCTTACTCCATATCAGCAACAACTGTTCGTCGACGTTTACATGAAAGTGGACTTCACAATCGAATTCCTGCCAGGAAACCATTACTAACACCGCGGCACAAACAGCAACGTTTAAATTTTGCTAGAACATATCTAGATTATGATTTTTCCGATGTCATATTTGTTGATGAAAAAGTCTTTGTCACTAGTCAGGACGGCAGAGTTTCCCTTTGGAGAGCCAATAATACGCGATATTTAGAACGCAATATTCTTCCAAATCGAAGAAGTGGCAGACTGTCCCTAAATTTTTGGGGCTGGATGTCAGCATCGGGACCGGGCGAATTGGTAGAAATAACAACACGCCTTAACTCTAGAGAGTACATTGACATTTTATCCAACGTCTTGGTACCTACAGCTCGTGTCGTTTTTGAAGATGCGCCCATAAAGTTTGTGCAAGACGGATGTTCTGTGCATAATTCTAGATTAACTCGAGCATGGATCGAAAATCAGGAAGCTTTGGAAGAAATCCGACTACCGCTCAGAAGCCCAGATATTAATCCCATCGAGAATCTTTGGGGTAAGATGGTACAAGACTGGGACTCTCAACGAGCACGCGATATCAGTACTTTGCGTACACATACTTTGGAGCTGTGGGACTACTTTATAGGTAGTTCCATATGCGTTAATTTAGTTGGATCGATGCATGAACGTTTACAGGATATTATTGAAGCGGAGGGCGGTTACACGCGTTTTTGAAGCGTTTTAATTTTTTCAAATGAAAGATTTTTTTTTCCTTGAAGCAGGTATTTTTCGTTTTCGTGTGTATGAAAGACCTTTAAAAATGTAACAATAACTTAAGCTTTAAAATAAAATATAAGTACAAATATCAAATGTTTAGATTAATTCCTCATAATTAGGTAATTGACGTGAAACCTTCAAATGAGATATTTGGTTTAATATCTGAATAGAACCTTAGACAAACAGAATACTGAACCGAGAAAAATATTATATACTCAAAATTACATAGGTTTATTTTTTGCTGGCACCGACTCCCAAAAATAACTTTTGGTATTGATTTTGTAAATATTTAAAATACCAAAATCACCATATGGGTAACCAATAATGTTTGAGGAGTTCTCTCAAGTCATAAACCTAACGATCAGAACTAAATTTTGAAAAAAATGGGACTGATCTGGAAGTAGGTATTTCCTTGTAAATAAAAAAAGTTTTTCCAAATCGGTCTGCAAATGACGGAGCTATGAGGTAACAAATATTAAAAAAAAATACCGCCGAATTGAGAACCTGCTCACCTTTTTTGGAGTCGGTTAAAAACACATTCGAGTTTGTGATACCAAACAACCCGTGCAAAGGTTTCAGATCGATTAACTAACACTCTAATATTTATTATACGGCACTTTAAAGAAAACAAACAAACAAACTTTGGCATTTTTGTACATATTATATATACCTAATTACCTAAGTCTCACAACGAATAATAAAGAATTTCTCTGAGAAAATAGATCGGTGATATTCGTATGGTTCGCGAAGGTGCCCGACCTACAGACAAGAACTAACATGCATTTGTTTTTCACAATTTAAAAATAGTTTGTATACGGAGTTATGAAGTTTTAGTTATACTTATTATTGGTGGATACATTGTGTATTATATTTTTGTTTAAAATGAACAACGCGTGAATACATGTTATTGATGCAAACGTGCATACATGATTTAATTCCTTTCTTAGTGGACATAATTTATTGAAGCAATGAGTGTATACATATTTATGATGTGAACCCGTGGTTACAATTTTATGCTCTTCACGTTGAGCACTTCGTTTTGGAGTCGAAGGTGTTTACATATTTTAGAAGCCTTGACACTGTATACATATTATTGCTCGTGACTGTACCTATACAATGATCGCGTTAATTCCCGTTCTCTTAATTATACATCATGGAACGCGAGTGTTTAAAAGTAAGGCTACAATAGTTGACGTAAATGCAACTAAGTTTGAACGATTATATGCGATTCGATTTATTTGCAAGGAATACACTCATTCCCAACATTAAATATAAACATTCGTAAGTGTTCGAAGTAAATTATAGAATTGCATATAATCGTTCATACTTACTTGCATTTACGTTTACTATATTAACCTGGTTTTTATGTACCAGAATTATTTTACCTACTTTCAATGAGCAACAACAAAATGTGTTATATAGGGATTAAAAATTGTCATTATATTACACACTAGCTGTTGCCCGCGGCTCCGCCCACGTGGATGTCGGTTATCGCTTAGTGTTGATCCGACGCTATTAAGCATTCAATTCGCCTCTCTACTCAACTTTATCCTTGACTATTGAGTATTAAATTCGCCTTTCTACTCAATTTTATCCTCGACTATGTACTCACCTCTGTTATCGACTTTCTACTCGCCTCTATACTTGAATTTATACTCGACTCTCTCTCTCTTTGTACTCTTCTCTATACGCCTTTCCATTGGCCTCTCTACTTGCCCATCCATTCGATTCTCTTTTCGCCTCTCTACTTGACTCTGCCCACTCGCCTATCTACTCGCACCTCTACTCGAATCTCTATTCGATCTCTACTCGCCACTACATTCATCTTTCCAATCACCTCCCTATTCGCCTCTTTACTCAACCCTTTACTGCATTATATTTGATTCTATACTCGCCTCTCCACTGGCTCTCTAGTCGCATATCTACTCGCCCCTGTAGTCAACTCTACTCGACTTTCGATCTTTACACGCCTATCCACTCGTCCCTATAACAATCTCTACTCGCCTCTCCACTCGCTTCTATATTTGGTTCGCTACTCGAATATGTCCGTTCCGAAGCTGTAATTCACCTTTGTACCAAATTTCATGAGGACATCTTAAAATAAATTCTTACTATTTATGCCATGTTCACCCCCTTTTTTGAACCATTGAAAAATTAGAAATTTTAATCCCATAGCCCTATTCCCCTTCCCCCCTCCCCAATAAGGGGTAGCCTATGTCCATTTCCAAGCTCTAACCCATCTCTATACCAATTTCATCAAGATATCTTCAAAATTGTCAAACTTACATACCCTAGCCCTATTCCACCCCTTCAACTTCCTTTTTCGCCTTATGTCCATTTTCGAGCTCGAATCCATCTGTGTACCAAATTTCTTCAGGATATCTTCAAAAATGACAAACTTTCATACTAACTATCTACTCCATATCCCCCCCCCCCCCTTTTACCACATTATTCGCGATAAAAGGTAGCATATGTCCGTTACCAAGCTCTAATTAATCCCTGTACCAAATTTCATCAGGATATCTTCAAAACTATCAAACTTTCATCCCTTATTACCCTTCTCCTCCCCCCCCCCCTATACCTTCATTTTTGCGTCAATAGGTAGCCTATGTTCGTTCCCAAGCTTTAATCCATCTCTGTACCAAATTTCATCATGAAATCTTCAAAAATGACAAACTATCATACCAAGGCCCTAGTCCGCCCCCCCCCCCTTCTACCCGCCTTTTCGCAATAAAAGGTAGCAGCCTATATCCATTCCCAAGCTCTAAACTATCTCTGTACCAAATTTCATCAGGAAATCTTCAAAAATGACAAACTTTTATCCCAAGGCCCTAGTCCCCCCTTCTACCCCCCTTTTCTCTATAAAAGGTAGCCTATGTCCGTTCCCAAGCTCTAATCTACCTCTGTACCAAATTTCATTATGATATCTTCAGAAATGACAAACTTTCATAAAAAAATTCATCCCCTATTTTCCCCCCTTAAACCCCCTTTCTCGTGATAAAAGGTAGCCTATGTCCGTTCTCAAGTTCTAATATACCTCTGTACCAAATTTCATCAAGATCGGTTCAGTGATTTAGGCGTGAAAGCGTAACATACAGACAGACAGACAGACAGAGTTACGTTCGCATTTATAATATTAGTATGGATTTATAAAATTTAATGTGTATGCATAATAAATTTGTGCCGTAGGAACATTAATCGTTAGAAACAGTTTTATTTTAATGTATAGTATTCTTGTAAACTTTTGACAAAATCAAAAATATTTAACTGTATTATCGATTGAAACTTTTTCATGAACAAAGTCGAATTTCATATAAAATCGAATAGGTTACTCATTACGACATAACTACATGGAACTGCCATAATTGGGTATTTGACTGACTAGTCAAATTAGTTACTTTATATTAAACGTCGTTATAAGGAAAATTGTATGAAAAAAATATTTGTGACGTCATAATAATTAATAGTCAAATCATTTACTATTAAAGGTTGGGTGGATGATTAAAAATAAATATGAACCATAAAACAAGAACCGACACAACTGTTTTCACTCTTTTACTATTCTTAATTTATAGCTAAATAATTTATTTTAACTACAGGAAAATACCCAATTAAACTTATTCGTTGGACAGGGTGTCGAGATTGCAATCCAGCAAAACGGGATCGCGCAATTTCAGAATCAGCCGATGCAAATTTATTGAAATTGCCGCCTTCAATATACTCAGCAAAATGTTTTACGATTACTCATTTTGTAAGAAAAAATTAAATACTAGTAAACTAAATTCATATTTATGAACTCTTAATGAATATTAAAAAAAAACCTAAGTATAACTGATACCTCTGATAAGTATCTTTATGTATATTGTGTAATTAATGTTTTAGTTAACTAAGAGAGTACAAAAGTAAAAAGTTTCTAGACCTTTTGTTAATAAATACGTGGAATATTATTTAAGTCAGTAGAATGTATACTTTGTGATGAAAATGTATTCAAAATGGTAAATCGGTCGCCAATAGATTGCAGTTCTGCACTGTATCCAATCACGTGGGATTTTTGCGGGACTGACTTCATTGCAGCGGCATCCCGCATAGCATAGTTTTTTTTATCTTATTATTATATATAATTAAAGGCTAATTATTTCACCATGTCAGCTGTTATTTAAGCTGTCGCTATAATAATAGGGATTGTCCGCAAAATAGTAGATCTGCCGTCAAAATTAAAAAGGGCGCAAATAAGGAAGGCTAGGCCAACACTTGATGCATCATCATCACTTTTTAGCTCGGAAATCCTATCAGCGATATAATTCCTCTTCGCCGGAGCCGGTGGGGAGGCTCTACTATGTCCCCATCTTGCCCCCTCATCATTTTCTGCTAGGGTGACAGGTATCACCTGTCCCCCCTGGCCTGCATTCATAGAAGACGGAGATCGAACTCCACAGATATATCTGCGGATCGGGTGAGATCTTAGTATCTTCCAAACTTGCTTCACCGCCTCCTTTCCGAATATTAGGTACTTGCTCGCAGGAGGAGGCGCCGGCAGCTCGCGTGATCGCGTACCGCAGTATCGCTGCGAACAAGGTGCTGAGCGAGAAGACTCCCACTCGACTTACGGACTGAATTTAGACAGTAAAATACTTCGACATGTAGCGAACTTCGAAAATACATAGATCGACAAGTCATTGCTTCGACAGACAATTATTGGACAACACACACCTTCGAATCACCACTACTTCGACAGACGATTATTCGAAAGACAATACTTAGACAAGTCACATCTTCGAATGACCACTACTTCGACAGATTATCATTCTCCTATTACTGGGTGGTTTAAAAAAAATAACCACGAAGGCACGAAGGAAGTCTTCGTGGTTATTTTTTTTTCTAACTAATTTTTCTTCTAACCTAACCTATCCGAGTCGGGTTGTTAACCATAATGATGTAATTTGAGGCATAAAAACCAAAGAAAAAAAAACAGTTACATTCAAGACTACAAAAAAAAAAACTGTCGAAGTAGTGGTCATTCGAAGATGTGTCTTGTCTAAGTATTGTCTGTCGAAGTAGTGGTAATTCGAAGGTGTGTGTTGTCCAATAATTATCTGTCGAAGCAATGACTTGTCGATCTGTGTTTTCGAAGTTAGCTACATGTCGAAGTATTGTACTGTCTAAATTCAGTCCGTAAGTGCTCCCACTCCTTGGTAACCTAACATATATCTATCGGTACCCGGCTGTCGAGGCGTGTGGTGTCATAGTTTACGGACAATAATCGATATCCCGCCTCATAACCATGGCCTATAAAGCCGCTATTTCTATCTTCGAGGTAGATTTTTGTATAAGGATATTTAAATCGCAATAATTTTGGAATATGTAAAATTAAATAACTTAGTTTTAAATCATTTTGATTTTAATTTCCACAAAATAACGTACTCGGTGCATAAAAAACGGCGGGAAAATCGCCGACATTTTCGGAAGGCGTTGCCCACGTGGGACAACCAATGGAATATCGATGTACATATTTCCAGATCCTTTGGTTGTTCGAAAGACGCTTGGGCGAAAAAACGTTTCCTGAAGGCGAGTTTACTTAGCATTTCGACGACTGATTCCAAATACATCTGAAGAAAGCTTTGGGCTCTTGTTTCTGAAGCAAGAAATATTCAATTACCTTGTGGATTGTTTAATCACATTGATCGCATACAGAGGGTTTTTGCGAACTTAATGTAAACACAACATTGTAATATTACACACATATAGTCACGCCTATAAATCTCTGAAGGGGTAGGCAGAGGTGTATTAACACCCAAATTCCGCCAACTATGATTTTCGATAATATTAATCAATAATATAGGTGTTCTTGCTTATAAATCTTCGTTAAGACTTTCGAGAACCTGCCAGTCGATACACCCACTGATTGACGATCGAGTCTCTGGTGCAGCCTCCCTCCCAGAGTTGATAGTTCAGAGCCTCAACTCTTAAATCTTGTCGTCTGACGACACTCGTTCTTGCATTAGTTGACATACTAATAAAACACAAAGTAAACCGTCCCTGTTCTCCGTGGTAAAAACGTCGTATGCACCCGGAGCAACGCTTAGGATGATACACAAATAAAGGCTGAATATAGTACTTAATTACCTCATAGTAACAAGAGACATTTTTGGTGCAGTTGGTTTGCGTTTCTTGCTACTCTTTGATATTTCAATATTCGACCTGTGACGCGGATGATCGGATTTGGAACCTGAAACATTTTAATTAAATATTTAAATAAGTTATCATTCGAAATTATGATATGGGTACTGGGTACATAGGAAATCATTTCATCCGAATCAAATTAATATATTATGTACACACTGAAATAAAATAACAAGACTGTCTGAAAAGTTATCTAAGACTTGGGCCCACAGCACAGCGACTTGAGTAATTCGTCGACGACGTCAAAAATCAAAGAAAGAAAGAAAGAAAAAAAATCATTTATTCATATATAATCCTACACATATCAGTGTGTATACGTAAATCGCTGCTAATATTTACGTACATACGCAGATTTTAATTTAGCCGGCAAATGTCTGTAGGTTCGAAACGCTGCACCACAGACCGAGCTTGATGGATGGCCACTTGAGTGAAGTAATATTAATGAATTATATCATTATATGAAATAATAAAAATAAAATTAAATAAACTTACTCAATAACCGGAGTCATACGCTGCATACACTCCTTTCCCAGTGGCCCACGCCGGGTGATCCCAGTCGTCTTCGGGATGCGTTTCTTCACCCAAGCGTCTTTCGAACAACCAACGGATCTTAAATATGTCAAAACCCCATTGATTGTCCCACGTGGGCAACGCCTCCCGAAAACGTTGGCGGTCCTCTCGCCGCCTTTTGTGCGCCAAGTACGTTTTTTTCTGAAAAATAAACCAAAATTATAGAAATCACAGTAATTTCACATATTTCTAAATTACTCCGATCAAAATATACTTACTTGAAATTCTTCCTCGAGGATAGTCAGGGTGCCTTTATAGGCCATGACTACAAGGCTGGCTGGCGTTATCTGCGTCAACATCGTTCGCATTAGTCTCTTTAACCTAGGGTTCCTAGACGATGGAATCTTTTCAGAGAATTTATTTCTTACGTTTTAGTATGAAGTCTGTTAAATGGAATTAAATATTGAATGGAGTACCGTTCGATTCATCTGTTGTGAAAACACTATACCTTATTGAGGACGCTGCCTCACTGCGAACTGGACGCACGATATGGGGCACCGTACCCAATAAATACTACTAATATTTAAATATGGAATTGATAATATTATTTGTTTGCATTACATTACATATTAATCAGTTCAGTTCACTATCAGTTATTATAGTTACAAAATAATTACAATTGCAACAAATACAATTAGTTAAGCACTTTTAACATTTGTAATGCAATTAGTTAAGTAACACCTACTTACTGATTACTGTTTAAATTATGAGTTTATGAGTATAATAATATTATATTTTAATTATTATACTTATTGCAAAAGTTACTTCATAAATTAGTATATACCTAATGTACAGGTTTAATACATAATTTAGGCTCTAATTGTACTATAATTTACCAAATCGTATTCAGGAACAAATAGTGCAAGTAAAATATTTTTAAGATCATTTGTAGAATTGATGATAAGTAAAACTTGGCTCCCATTTCTGGATGATTCTGTGAATAAACTCACGAGACGTTTTAGCGATAAGACCACCCCTATTATACTACTCTACGGAAGCAATAATAAGCACCTATTCTTAATCCGTGTGGTGACGGAGGAAGAATACAAGTATCACTACCCCATCACATCCTAAGCATTTTGTAAGAGGCGACTAATGGAAAAATACGCAGACAATATTACTGCGAGAGAAGGAAAACTCGATATAAAATCATCCCATCCAACCAACCCGTCTGGGTCCTGATTCTGCCATTATTTTTTACATGTTAAAACCACTGCGGTACCAAAGACACTGATACCAATGCCATTTCATTTTAGACGTTACTGCTATAATGTTAAAGTCTAAAATTAAATGACAATCTTGTAGAGTGAATGAAAAATGTTATAAACTGTTCCTCTTTTCATTTTGGACTTCACTCAGCTATAAAGTCTGAAATTTAATGACATTTAATGCAATGTCAGCGGTATGATAGTGGTTGTGTTATGTCATAAAATTGGCAGAATCGGGGGCCTGGCCAGCGTGGAAACAATAGGCCAACAGCTTCCCAGAATTGAGAAAGGCCTATGTCCCGCAGTGGCCTGTGATAGACTAATTGATTCTTAATCAATTGTCTTAGTTTACAAAAGTATGCCTAAATAAATTCATTATTTATTTATTACTATAAAATAGTACTTACCTACAACATTCTCCTTAGAAAACAGTGGTTTAAAGGTAAAAAATAATATATAGTAAAGTGTTGTATCTAAGGAGTGCTGTGGCACTCGTACTAAGTGACCCTGGGTCACGAGTGCTGTCATTTTCCTTGCAGTCTGAAAGTACCCAATTACTGACATATTTAGTCATTAATAAATTGAAGTTAATAAAACGAATAATATGTTGTAATGCTTCATAAAAATAATTTCATTAATGTTATGTTTGAGTACAATTTTTAAATATTCTTTAAGTATTGAAATAAAACCACTTTTTAACGGATTCTATCGCGATTTATGCTTTTATTTCAATGAGGGATATTCGCGTAAACTTTGGAAAATGTCATATTCTTTAGGTAGGTATGATTTACATAGGATCTGTTTGTATTTGTGTTTATGTGTGTGTTTGAGTGTGTGTGTGTGTGTGCCTAAATAAATAAGACGCTATAATTTCGCCTACCTTATCTATACGATTCTCAAAAGTGTAATCCTATACACAAGAGACCAATAACACTATTAGAAAACAGTTATCGCGCTAAACTTTTGTTTAGTTCCTGTGTTTCTATAGATAGATCTTTACTCAGATAAGTAGATACCCTTTGAAGGTATTTAAAAAGCAATTACTGGACCTTACTACTGAGAATACAATGTCTTACGAATACATTGTTTAAGACTTGACGCTTACCTGTTATTGAAAACCTTTTTGTAAACAATAGTGAGAGATAAGATACACAGCACAGTAAGTGAAGGCGAGGGGAAGCCATAACATTATAGAAAAATTATAACCAAGAGGGTTATACGGGTTATACCCCAGATATTTTAAAATATTAATGCCTGAATGTAGATATGTCAAGTTATTTTGGACGCTGCAATATTCTTAATGAACGCATTTCCAACGTTCTTTTGGGTAGTCTATCAATACTTACTTAACCCTTGTAAAAACTCTTCCAACTATTTTTTTTTTAATATTTTTTTTTTTTAATTATATTAAATTATACAAATAAATACAAATATAGAAACGAATCGCTGAATGTGGTGTTAAGCGCAGATCTCGAGAACAGCTTGACCGATTTCGCTAATTGTTTTTTTAGAATATTCCTCGTAGTAAGTGGATGGTTCTCACGCAGAGAAAGACTTAAAAAAATGCCTGGAAAAGTCTAAAAACAAAACTTTTCTATACTCTCATACAAACGATTCGTAATAATACTTAAAAATGAATTTAAAGCTCAAGTGTCAGTGGAAAGATTCCGTGGGAAGGACAATTGAGTGACGCATAATGGCTTAGGGGGGGAGGGGGGCTATGGGGTTGAAGTATGCCACGAGCGAAGGCGGTGCGGGACAGCTAGTTTTTAATAAATGCATTTACCTCTAAGTATGTAGAGTCGACAAAATCGGTAGCATGCCACCTTTACATATAAAGTTGTGTGTAAAGGTGGGATACTATCGATTTTGTCGACTGTACCTACGTCACAGTAACACAAAATCAATTTTTGAATTTCCTGTCTGCGTGTATTTTTTGTACGGTTGGGCCGATATTGACGGGATTGCGCCCAGCCTACAACCACAGTTAGTTTCTAATAAAATAGGAGGAACCAACTTGAATAGGTAGATGCAATCTATCTAGTGGATCATGTGTAAAATTCAGGTAATGGTTTATCGTCTACAGGGACGCAGCTCATCGCGTCCACCCTCTCGCCGGGCAAGGCGTCAACCTCGGCTTTGGTGATGTTAAGGACCTCACAGAGCTACTCGCTGAAGCGGTCTACTCAGGTTTTGAAATAAGTGAGTATTAGGCTAAAAAGTGACTGGGATAGATATGGTGCACATTGGGACAGACTTTACTCTAGAAGTTTTAAAATCTAATTCTTGAAAATTAACAACATATGAATAACATGAACCCCGGTATGAAATTTACTGTCCAAAGTTCCAAACTAGCGGATTACGGCACGGCACAAAATTGGCAAGTTATAAAATTAAAAGAAATAATCGGCTGGCACAGATTTTTACGCAGATAGTTCATCCCTAGACTAGTGGCATATCGTTGTCGCCGTATTCTACAATGTCCTAGTACAGTGCAGATATGTCGCCGCCAACTAGCTTACTCAGCTGTTCAATTAACTGCCTAGGCTGGTATATAACTAAACGGCGCCATTCAATTAATGGCCTAAATGATATTCAGCCGTAACGTTTATTACAACATTTAATAAACTGGCTGGCTGCTTAGGCAATTCGTAAGATAGGGCAACCACTCCGAAATAAGATAGAAAATTACGTACATACATATACTCACGCCTGTAAATCTCCGAGGGGGTAAATAGAGGTATATTCATAGAAAATTAGCGATAGGTGACGTGATAGTGAGATACGTGCGCAATCCGAATTTCTCCCATTCTCGCATTAAGCCTTCGTGGTTATTTTTGTTATAACCATGCAGACATAAATCATGTTCTTAGCTAATTGATTAAATGGCTAACAGTAATAGTAATTAATCGTCATCGATCCAAGCCATTTATCTAGCCGATTACGGCTGAACAACTGACTGAACATCATTCAGCCCGCTAATTGAACGGCGCCGCTTAGAAAAGAGCCTAGGCAGCTACTTAAACAACTGATTAAGCTAGTTGGCTGCGACAGATATATAATATGACAGTTATGGGTAGTTTTCGTAAGGACTCTTTATTTCTCGTTTTCGATTGCCTGGAGCCGCATGACTCAAATATCACAGGGCGCAGGTTTACCTCTCGAGGTTAGGGATGATGCCTGGTAGCCGTCCTTATAACAGAACTGACAGGGATAACTGCCGCTGGTTTCTACATATCAATACACACATCGTAAATATGTTTACGCCAATTTCCCTCCGGGGTAGGGGTGTGTAACGGTTGATATAATAACAAAAAATCTAACGTTTACTTGACATTAATTTCACTTAATATAATTTTGTTTAATATAACGATCAGTTGTAATCATTTCTTTTGAAATAATGAACATTTCTTATAATGCACATTTGACATAATATTCATCACTACATAGTATAAAACAAAGTCGCTTTCTCTGTCCCTATATCCCTTTGTATGCTTAAATCTTTAAAACTACGCAACGAATATTAATGCGGTTTTTTTTTAATAGATAGAGTGATTCAAGAGGAAGGTTTATATGTATAATACATGTTTAATTTAGTAGAGGGTGCAGCGGGAACGGGATCTGACGCCACGCGGGCGGAAAAATATTGGCGGTACGAAGTTCGCCGGGTCAGCTAGTTTAATATATTATTCATTTACTATACTATTCATAATCTCTAAGTCACTTTTAATATAATTTAGAATATCTGTTACCAGGATCTGGATGCAATCTGGACTTTAGGGCACCCCGACTCGGATAGGTTAGATTGAAGGGTCCTAATGTTTTGACCTAATTGGTCCGTCGACCAATTAGGTCAAAAGAACATTAGGTTAAATGAAAGATATTAAAAGAATATTATGCATTTTGAAAATTATATAATATGAACTTTATACTAAATGTTATTATAATATATCAAAGGAAGATAATATATATTACATTAGATCATAATATAAAATTAGGTTAGGAAAATTATAACATATGACCATTATTTCAAATGAAATTAGAGCATTTGTTATTATATCAAACATTACACGCCCCCGGGGAAAGCAGGCACAACAGCCTGCCATTTGCTTCCTTACGTACTTTTGCACGAGTTTCCTACTAAATACATATTAATCCATACTAATCGTATAAATGCGAAAGTAACTTTGTCTGTCTGTCTGTCTGACCGTATGTTACGCTTTCACGCATGAACCACTGTACCGATTTTGATGAAATTTGGTATAGGGGTTATATAGACCTTTAAAAATGACATAGGCTTCATTTGGTCGTGATGACAGACATCCTCACGGATGGAGCCGTGGGCCAAAGATAGTACGTACCATATAAAAACGAGAGATAGGTACCTATAAATAAGTCACGATAAATGAAGGGATAAGCTTTATTGTGCGTCACAAAGAATCCTTATCTTGTTATTACAATAATAATCCATACTAATATTATAAATGCGAAAGTAACTCTGTCTGTCTGTATGCTACGTTTTAACACCTAAACCACTGAACCGATTTTCATGAAATTTGGTATAGAGGTAGATTAGACCTTGAGAAAGGACATAGGCTATATTTGGTCGCGATAACCGACATCCACGCGGGCGGAGCCGCGGGCAAAAGCTAGTAAATAATAAATAACTCATTGTTGTACAGTCAGCATTAGAAAAATGTTGAACACTAGCACTCAAAATAATCTGAATTCCAACTTCTATATAAGTTATTACAGTGCTCAAATAGTTGTAAGCATCTAGATTAGTCAAACCGTCATAGCGATCAGTTTCCCGATATTATGTAAATTAATAGAATGTTTATATTCATATGTGCAAACACGCCGGGCGATGGTATCTAATCAAGTATAAGGTCAAAATGATGTTAAAATTGTCATTTAAACACATTTTGTATCCTATTCTTACTTATATAGCCATCCATTTCATTTTACTCTGACTTTTGTATTATTTTTATTCATGACAGTTGCTTGAGTACGAATACGTAAAAAAAATAACACGTGTAAATTAATATCACAGAGTGAGCAATAATCCATACTTACTAATATTATAAATGTCTGTCTGTCTGTATGTTACGCTTTCACGCCTAAACCAATGAAGATGAAATTTGGTATAGGTGTAGATTAGACCTTGAGAGAGGACATAGGCTATGTTTGGTCTCGATAACCGACATCCGCGCGGGCGGAGCCGCGGGCAAAAGCTAGTACTTTTTAAACCTCATATTACAAATTACTATAACATTTAGTTAAAACATTTACTTTATAAAGACAATATTAAATATATCAATATGTGATATTAGTTAATTTACACGTATTTATTTATTACGTATTCGAACTCTTTTCTCACCAATGCAAGTTGATAGTTTACGGCTCAAACAAGTGGAGGCACGCGGTGCACCCTGGGCTACAGAGACGGCAAGCGCCACTCTCCCGTAGGGCTAATGCTGCCGCTTACGGCAAATTCCGACCGAGGCGGAGCGACTCTGCAGAAGATTGCTCGGGGGTTTTCCAAGAATCCCTCTGACTTGCACAGGGTACAGTGGAGAGCAGGCATGTGCTATACTAGTTAACCGAACATCTTGCTTCACCTCATCGGAGCTAATGATCAGATGGCTATGTCAGACTCGAACCAACTAAAGCCGGTGATTCATCACATCAGCCTGTGTGGTGGTTGTTTGGTTAATCATGCTGCACTGCGAACCCTCTCTAGCTCTAGCGAGTAACAATTGCCATAGATGTTCATGTGGTAACCAGGAACTCTCCGAGGCATAACCAAACCAATCCAAATACCCATATTCATGCATACAAATATTTTCACTGAGCGGAAATCGAACCCGCCCCTCCTGCTTGACGGCCGCGTTCACTACCACTAAATCACAGAGCCTGTCATTTTATATATACGTCTATTGAGCATTAGGTTATTGAGGCATATGAGCTGTATTTTGATTAAAGAAGGCTTACGGATGAATCACTGGCAATTTTGGAAAACTGGAGAAAGTTTCCTCAGAGATGATTTTCATCTCCGGGCACATCCCTACTGAGAATCTGATGTCAAATCGTATTGTCAAATTGACTTGCACAGATTTCATGATTAATAACTTTATTTACATAGATTATAAAGACATGTACCGCGAAATGCCAGGTACGTGAACCGTCCCGAGGAGGGCCAGATTCCTGAGGAGGGCCAGACTCCCGAGGAGGGCCAGACCAAGAGGGTTTGGCCCTGGGTCAGTCGGGGTGCGAGGGATATGTCGCATGACAACCTCACCTTCGGCCTAGCACTACAACCCACAGATGGCGTGCGGTTTAGTTGGTTCGAGTCCAACATAACCTCCCCCTCCAGCTCCGGAGAGGGTGGATTACCCGCACAAAAAAAAGGGACGTGAACCGAGTAAAACTGTATTTACTTAGGTTTGATTTTATAAAAATCACAGGGTTTTTACTATTTTATCAATATTATGCATTAATTTACATTTACCAGGATTTTAACAACCTATAAATACAGTTTTTAAAGATTTTATGAAAAAACCCTTATCATTGAGCGGCAACACTTCCATTTTAAATTTTTAGCGATGTCATATTCGAATTTTGCGGTCTTAGTGAACACTAATTTTAGTTGGACTAAACAACAGAATAGCTTTATGTCAATCACTAAGCTAAAATAATAAAATTTTAGAGAAATTTAAGTTTAGAGATGTCAACAACAGAATTAGCATCAATAACGGCAAACTGATCGCTAAAATGGTTTGACCACTCTGGATGCTTACAACAATTTGGAATTTTGGTATTCAGATCATTTTGAGAAAAAAAACCGCGGTAGCCTAGTAGTATGGGTAATGGACTGCTGAGACGAGGTCTCGGGTACGATCCCAGGTTTTCCATGGCACACACCAATGACTTTTCGATGCTTTTCGAAGTTATGTGTGTATTTATCGCAGGTTTATTAGTGCCCAGTTAATGGCAATAGGCTCGCCACCAATTACATTGGGACCTAAACATAAACCGGCGAAATGTGGGTGCTAGCACCTCTGCCTACCCCTTCGGGGATAAAGGCGTGAGTTTATGTTATGTTGAGTACCCAAATAAGGCGGATCCTGAGCTCCTCACCCCGGCCTTGGATACAATCAGGAAAATACTACTTCATGACGATGATAAAACTATCGGATAAGTAATAATTTTCAGGATTTTTTGACGCTCCCTCAGGCGCGGCGAAAGATAGCTCTTTTTAAGTTTAGGACACGTCAATTTGACTTCATCTTGCCTGATGGTAAGCTGAACGTTAAGTCTCAGGAAAGAGGACCACCATTACATACACGTATCATGTTAACAATGGTGGCACTCAGCTTGACGGCCTCATCAAAAGACGTGTGAGTGTTGATGCGCTCCTGAATTTCTCTGGTTCAATTAAATGGATGCTTTTCCATGAAGGAAAATTAAATAAAATTGTAATACTGCTAGTTCTACACAAAAACGCAAAGGACAACACTGTTTCTAAAATTCTAAGATTATAACTGTTAGACCATCATTTATCAGTCGAAACAATACAAGCGATTTTTCAGATTCCCGATTTTACAGCCCCTCACCGCTATATACCGACGTATAATACATTCTCAGATAGCTGTAGAATTTTTCTGCTGATGATTTTCCGTGTTCTGCTGAATGATTTGGTATTGAATGAATTGGTACATTTCTATAATTAACATTATCACTTACTCATCGCTTGTTTACTTTTTAATCCACTCATCGGCTGTCTCCGCTGTTTGTTTTTTGCTTGTCGTTGTTTGTTCTAGACCATTCCGTTCGTAGCCCGCACAGAAATTTCCAATACATAATTGCTTTACGCTACACTGCACTCTGCGGTTGCATTTTCAATTCAAAATCATTGCGTACATTGATCGCTGTGAACAACTTGTTACATTGCGCATGACACCGCATGGTCAGTGATACTTCATCTGGGAATTTAAGAGCTTTGTATGACACCCGTGATTTCCTGAAAGCCAGTTTGTTTTGACGATATTCAAAATCATTGCGTACCTTGACCGCTGTGAACAACTTATAACATTGCCCATGACATACCATAGTTAATGATACTTCATCTAGGAGTTTGAAAGCTTAGTATGACACCCGTGATTTCCTGAAAGCCGGTTTATTTTAACGATATTCAAAAACCATCTTGCATTTTTGTGAAGTTTGAGGGGTAAATTTAACCATTTTAGCCAGTGTGGTTTGTAATCAAAACACATACTCCAATTTAACCATTTTAGCCAACGTTGTTTATAAACAAAACACATAAGTACTCCATAATTTTATTACCTAATTTACCAATTGCAATCCGTAAATGACATGAAACGAACACTTTATATAACCTCTGCTTCAAATTAATCCTGATAATTTTCGTACTCAAATAATGTTGCTGCAGTAAAATAAAAGACCTCGACGTAGAAATCTAAACAATAAACCATTGAGCCCACGGCGTGAAAGTTGATGAATGTTTACTAATTTGGTCAATACATTGTGAGAGCGACTGCAGCTGGCCTACCAACACCGGCAATTGCGCCTTTGTCACAGCCTCGTTCATAATTTAGCAGGTACACTGATTAATAGGTGAGGTTGGCTTCGGTCGCCAAGATGTTAGTGAGACACCCTACCCTATACCGCACCTATAACCTACACGGAAAAAAATGCCCGTGGAATTAGTTTTCCTTCAAGAATAATATTATTCTCAGGAATATTGTTTTATGTTAAATAAACAAATGCTTGAACTAACAATAATATCTCAGCTCAATAAACTTGATATTGTCCATGAAAAACAGTATTATTCTTAGAATATTTACTTCAAATAAAACAATATGTTTTAATTCAAGTGTTTCGGAGTGTTGACTGAATAAAAAATACTGTCTAAAATTAAGATTTTTATGTGTTTTAATATGACAAATTGTTGTTTGAGTTCAAGAACCTTAAAGTTTTGAATCAAAAGTTGCACTTTTGACTTAAACTCAAATATCAAAATTGGTTAACTGGAGAACATATTCTTAAAATGAAATTGATATGTTCTCCGATTTAATAAATTTAGGTTTCTCATATCAAAAAAATAGGAAAGTTTTCAAACAAGAAAACATTTATTTTGTTCAAGAAAATTAGTTTTTGAAGGAGCATTTAATTGAGTTGAATTAAGAATTTAAAATGGTTCAAATGAGCCTTTTGACGTTTTTTTTATTAAGAATATACTTGTTTGGTTTAAAAACATTTTATATAAGAGTAAGTAAGTGAAAGCATTGGCGTAAGAATCCAATTTATTTTAACTAAAACATTTCAAAGTTTTCATACAAGATTTATTCGTTTTGTAATAAATAACTATACTATTAAACAACTAATAATATTAATATATCTTAAAAAGAAGGATTACCTTTTATTTAAAAGTTATGTAATTGTTTAGATAAAGAAAATAATATTTTAGGGTAAGTAAGGTTAGCATTAGCGTAAGCATACAAACTATTTGGACTAAAATCGTTCAATGTTTTTACACAAGACGTTTTTGTTTAGTAAGAAGAAAAATATGATATTCAACTAATAATATTAATATTTCTTAATAAGAAAGAATAACGTTTCTTCACAAGTTGTTTTAATTTTTGGATCAAGAAAAATATATTTTAGGGTGAGTAAGGTTAGCATTAGCGTAAGAATTCAAATTATTTTAACTGAAATAGTTCAATGTTTTCTCACAAGTATTTTTCTTTTTCTGAGAACAAATTGTAGTTTTCAGATAAAAATATAAATATTTTTAAATAAGAAAGATAATGTTTCTTTAAAAGTGATTGTAAAGTTTGGATCAAGAAAAAGTATATTTTAAGGTAAGTACGTACAGCATTGATGTAAGAATTCAAACTATTTGAACTGAAATAATTCAAAGTTTTCACACAAGACTCTTTCGTTTTCTGAGAATAAATTATAGTGTTCAACTAATAATATTAATGTTTCTAAATAAGAAATAAAAACCTTTCTGTATTAGATGTTCTAATGTTTGGATCAAGAAAAATATGTTTTAGGGTAAAAACGTACAGCATTGGCGTAAGAATCCAAACTATTTGAACTAAAACAGTTCAAAGTTTTCACACAAGACTTTTTCGTTTTCTGAGAATAAATTATAGTGTTCAACTAATAATATTAATGTTTTTAAACAAGAGACAAAAAAGTTTCTGTATTAAACAACTAATAATATTAATATGTCTTAAAAAGAAGGATTACCTTTTATTTAAAAGTTATGTAATTGTTTGGATAAAGAAAATAATATTTTCGGGTAAGTAAGGTTAGCATTAGCGTAAGCATATTTGGACTAAAATCGTTCAATGTTTTTACACAAGACGTTTTTGTTTTGTAAGAAGAAAAATATGATATTCAACTAATAATATTAATATTTCTTAATAAGAAAGAATAACGTTTCTTCACAAGTTGTTCTAATGTTTGGATCAAGAAAAATATGTTTTAAGGTAAGTAAGTACAGCTTCGGCGTAAGAATCCATACTATTTGAACTGAAATAGTTAAAAGTTTTCACACAAGACTTTTTCGTTTTCTGAGAATAAATTATACTGTTCAACTAATAATAATATTTTTTTTTAAATAAGAAATAATAATGTTTCTAAATAAGAAATCATAACGTTTCTGTATTGATTGTTCTAATGTTTGTATCAAGAAAAAATTGAACTAAAGTAATTCAAAGGCTTCACACAAGACTTTTTCGTTTTCTTAAAATAAATTATAGTGTGTAACCAATAATATTAATGTTTCTAAATAAGAAATAATAACGTTTCTATATTAAATATTCTAATGTTTGGATCAAGAAAAATATGTTTTATGGTAAGTATGTACAGCATTGGCGTAAGAATCGAAATTAATTGAACTGAAATAGTTCAAATTATCCTGATGTAACTTATTTATTTTTGTAGGAATAAATGTAGTTATTTGAGTTAGAATCTTAATGTTTCTAAATAAGAAATAGTAACGTTAAAAAATTACATAACCTTTACTTAGATAATCTTTTCATTGGGTGAGTTAATGAATAAGTTGAGCTCACAGATTTAGAGAAAAATAATTAAATGCTTATGTGTAGAAAAATAATCAGATTGCTTAGATTGGTAGGTAAAATAATTAGATCTATAGTTTTAAGTCAAGCTTAGGCTCTATTAATTAATATTTTCGGTAATTTCTTCATAGGCTGAAGTCATTGAAGGGGTTAAACGTGATTACTATTAAAAAGGTGTTAACCATTTCCCTGGGTTTTGAGGATGTAATTCGAACGAAAGGTAAAACTGCGATATGAGTTACCCCATGTACCTACGGGTGTTGAGGGACGTCACTGGTTTAAGTAGTCTATGGTGATCTATGGCCAAGACCCAATCAAGAGAATGGCGCCCAATTGCAATGACCGTTGTAACCCAAATTGTAAGATAATAAGAAATAAAGATATCAGTGTAATATCGTGTTCTGTATTACCAACAAACAAATAAAGATAATTAACGTGATGTCAACAAATAACATGGTGTCAGCTTCGGGCGGACTGCCGCCGCTTCCTGAAATGTGTTTCGTTGGCAATTTGTCAAAAAATTTTCAAGCGTGGTTGCAAAGACTAAAAATTTATCTAAATGCACACGGACTAGATAAGGAAAATAATAAAAGATTAATAAATATTCTTCTCAACTACATTGGACCTAAAGGAATTGAAATTTACAACACTTTTGATGAGAACGAAGATGAAACGTTTGAGAGTATTACAAAGAGGTTTGGAGAGTACTTTACTCCGAGAAAATCATTAATAATTTTAAGAAACGAGTTCTTTACAATTACTCAAGGTGAGTTAACTTTAGAAGATTACTTCCAAAAGGTTATAAACCTAGGAAAAGACTGTGAATTTGGAAGTTTAACTGAAGGAATAACAGTGAGTAAAATAATAGCAGGGTTAGATAAAAAATTCAATAACTTGAAAACAAAGTTAATATCCGAAGATGATAGTAAGCTTACATTAGAATATATCATGAAGTTTCTCCTGAGTGCCGATGCCTCGAGAAAATATGTGGAGCAGCTGGGTGGACCAGAGGAGCAGTTCAAGACTGAAAATGAAGTACTTTTCTCGGCATCACAGAATAAAAATAAAGGAAATCCCAAGAAAATAAACAACTGCCGGAAATGTGGACAATCACATGATCTCAACTGCTGCCCTGCATATGGAAAAAAGTGTTTTATTTGTGAGAAACCAAACCATTTCAGCAACAAGTGTCACAACAAGAAACAGCGCCAAATAAATAAACAACAGCAGATCAATGTTGTAGAGGAGAGAATTGATAACAACAATGAGGCTCAAGACTTCTTCATTGGTGTGACAATGGTCGGTAATGAACTAACACAGGATTTCATGGTAAGAAATCAATTGATACCTATAAAATTTGACACTGGAGCAGCCTGCAATATTATAGGTAGCAAGACATGTAAAAACCTAGGCATTGACAGAAGTGATTTGGAGCCCTGCAATAGGAATGTTATTCAACTTGATGGTAAAAGTGTTTCAGTTTGTGGTACATGTACATTACAAATAATTCACCCGAACCAATCAAAATATAGAGTAAAATTCATTGTTATTGAAGGTTCTGTGCCTACTTTGATAGGATGTAACACATGTTTAGAATTTAATTTTGTAAAACCTAATACTAACCTAGTTAAAGTACACAATGTAACATGTAATGATAATCAGATTAACAAATTGATTACAAATTTGAAATCCACTTTCAGTGAACTATTTGATGGTGGTCTTGGATGCTTACCGGGCTCTGTCAAAATACAACTAAAGGAAGATGCTGTACCTGTTGTTCAAGCTGCACGTCGGGTTCCCTTTTCATTATTGCCTGAATTAAGAGAAGAATTAACAAAAATGGAATCTATGGGAGTAATTGAAAAAGTAAATAAACCTACTCACTGGGTAAACAATTTAGTTTTGGTTAGAAAACCCAATGGTAAGTTGAGAGTGTGCATAGATCCAAGAGCATTAAATAAATTTATATTACAGCCAAAATACCAGTTGCCAACTGTAGACGAGATTAAAAGTAAAATGCAAGATGCTAAAGTATTTGCACTGCTCGATGCTTCCAATGGTTTCTGGATGTTAAACCTAGATAATGAAAGTTCTGACTTATGCACATTCATCACACCATTTGGGCGTTACCGGTTCAGGAGATTACCGTTCGGGGTGAGCTGTGCACCAGAGGAATTCAGCAGAATCATTAGTCAGATGTTCGAAAATGTTGAAGGAGTCATACCATATTTAGATGACTTGTGTGTTTACGCAGAGTCAGTACAACAACTAAATGATAGATTACTAAAAGTTCTAGAGATTGCATCAACAAATGGTATCAAGTTTAATGAAAATAAATGTAAGTTTTTTGTTTCAAAATTACTTTTTGTGGGTCACATTTTCGCAGCAGACGGTATTTCTCCTGATCCTGATAAGATTCAGGCAATTTTGGAGATGGAACGTCCGGGGTGTAGGAAAGATTTGGAAAGATTCCTAGGTATGTGTAATTATTTGTCAAGGTTTATACCAAATTATTCAAAATTAATCGAACCTTTGAGAGTTTTACTGAGGAAAGATACAGCATTTTTCTGGGATAGCAGTCAGGACCAATCAGTGGAGTCACTGAAAAAGGCTCTATGTAGTAGCCCATGTTTAGCCTACTTTGACACAAATAAAGATATAGTACTATCAGTAGACAGTTCATCAACTGCCTTAGGTGCGGTGATACTACAAGAAGGTAGACCAATTGCATTTGGATCTCGTGCTTTAACTGTAACTGAACAAAATTATTGTCAATTGGAAAAAGAAATGTTAGCCATAGTGTATGGATGTTTTAAAATGCATCAGTATGTGTATGGTCGCAAAGTTCATGTAGAATCAGATCATAAGCCACTAGAAACATTATTTAAAAAACCATTACATAAGGTCCCTGCACGATTACAAAGAATGATGTTGTCTGTTCAAGGTTATAATTTAGAGGTTGTATATAAGCCTGGTAAACATTTGTTTATTGCAGATACCTTATCACGCAGCTGTCCACAAATTATTGAAAATAAATTTAAACAACTAAAAGAGAACATTGTCTGTCATATTAAATTGCAAAGAGATTGCTTACCTATATCTAGTACACAGTTAATTAAAATACAAAATGCAACAAAAATGGATCCCACATTGAAACATATTATAAAATATTTAAAAAATGGATGGCCAAATAATTTCAATAACTTAGATAAAAGGGCACGAATCTTTTGGACATTTAGGGACGAATTAGGTCTTCTAGATGGTGTTATTTTAAAAAGTAATTTAATTGTTATACCTGACTCTATGAAAATTGAAATGATGAAAATTATCCATGAAGGACATGTAGGTGTGAGCACTTGTAAAATAAGAGCTAGGTCATGCGTATTTTGGCCTGAAATTAACAGAGATTTAGAAAAGTATGTATCCAACTGTGAACCTTGTGCTAAATATAAACCTAATTTGCAGAAAGAACCATTAATTAATCATTGTGTGGACACTCTTCCATGGCACAAGATAGGTATGGATATATGTACATTAGAAGGCAGAGACTTTTTGATATTTATGGACTACTACTCTAAGTATATAGAAGTATGTAAGCTTGAACAGTTATCCACGGCCTATGTGGTACTTAACTGTAAGTCTGTCTTTGCGAGACATGGCATACCGGCTTTGGTGATCACGGACTGTGGTACACAGTTTACATCGGCCGAATTTAAAAACTTTGCAGAAAAGTATAATTTTAACCACATTAAGACAAGCCCTAAACATTCCCAATCTAATGGTCAAAGTGAAAGTGCAGTTAAAATATTTAAAAACATAATGAAAAAATGTAAGGAAGATGGATCAGATCCATACTTAGGATTATTGAATTACCGTAACACACCAAAACTTCATATGCCATCTCCGGCTCAGTTGCTCTATTCAAGGAATTTAAGATCGTTGCTACCAATGCCTAAAAATAAGTTTATACCTAAAATATTTAATGTTGATAACAAATATTATAATCATGTTGAAAATGTAAAAAAGAATTATGACAAGCATGCTAAGCCCTTAGCAGAGCTAAATCCAGGACAATATGTGTATTTTAAGAAATCCATTGACTCAGACTGGTGTCAAGGTAAAATTATTAATAAGTGTAAAGAGCCACGCTCATATTTAGTGGGGGATGAATATGGTAAAACATATAGAAGGAATAGAAAATATCTGATGAACCGTCCTCAACCTCAAATTGGTCCTAGTAGTAATAAGTCTGTTGATAAACATAAAAATTGTAACAATTATAAATACTCATATTTTGAGGATGTACCTGAACTTTCAATATATAAAGAAAGTTTGCCTCCGGAAGAAGAAAGCACTGTAACTAATCATGAAAACATAAATACTGAAGAAATAGAAAATTATAATATTGTAGTTGAAACTTCAGGTACACATTCAGAAGAGCCATTAGATGATAATGAGAGTGAATTGGTGTCAGTGGCTTCCTTGCAGAGAAGCTTCTCGGAAAATATGCTAGAAGCATTGTTCAAAGAAAATGACCAAGGAGAACCTTGTCCACAAGGAAGCTTATCGCTGGATAATCTAGATACTAAAACCTATGTAACTCGCAGTGGTCGTAGTGTAAAGAAACCTGCTAAATTTAATGATTACTGGGAGTATGAAAATGTTGATTAGTTTAGCAAGACAACTAGATTAATATTAAATATATTGTATAAAGGGGGGGATGTTGAGGGACGTCACTGGTTTAAGTAGTCTATGGTGATCTATGGCCAAGACCCAATCAAGAGAATGGCGCCCAATTGCAATGACCGTTGTAACCCAAATTGTAAGATAATAAGAAATAAAGATATCAGTGTAATATCGTGTTCTGTATTACCAACAAACAAATAAAGATAATTAACGTGATGTCAACAAATAACACGGGTTACCCTGTCAAAAGGCTTAACCCTTATGTGGTGTTGTCCGGTCCCTGGTATATCGAGGTTATAGGTACTGCTAAATGAACATTGAGTTAGATAGAGTACGAGACCCAGGTTATGTATCCAAGTAGGTAGGTAGGTAGGTTAAGTAAACCTATAGTTATCTACACAGATAAACATAATATGGCAACAAATTGTCTAATTTACTGCTATATCAACAGTCAAGACAATGAATGTTCTTGAACGAAAAGTCAAGAAAAACGTTCTTAATAAAAGATAACAAAAATTCTTGGATTATCAGTCAAGAAACACAATTTTAATCCAAGAACGAATTTACTTGGATGATTGCAATATATCAAACTTCCAAGAATACTAATTTTAGATGAAAAATAATTTTCTTGACTGACACTCAATCGTAATTGATTGGTCATACACACTCACACGCCGCGGCGGGCAACGGAAGAAACGAAAACGCATTGAGTGTTACCATCTCAAATTAAGTACTCCCACTTTTGGGATTGTTCGGACGATGGATGACTTACCGCGAGGTATGTACAGGGTATTTCATCGAGAAGAGTTGGTAATAGAAAAAAATTAACAGTATAATTATGTAGGTATAGCAAAAAATACTAAACGGACTCACGTCACAGATTTGTTAAGTTATCTAAAATATTTTTTCTCTGTTACATGTGCATAAAAAGTCATTTATATGATGCCATTTTCTTGTACATACAAGAGCAATAATTTAATGCAATAAATTAAGCGCAATAATTGACCTTCAAGAATTGTAAGCAACTGTTTACACGCTGATATACTAAAAAGATTGCATACAATTATTTAATGCCAGTTTGAAAAAAATAATAGCATAATGTCTTTTGTTTACACCCAAACAATTATGTTTAGGAGATTATTGCTTTCAAGTATTGACATTTCTAAACACAGGCTTGTATGTGCGCGTACCATTTATTGGCGAGTTGCTTCTAGTGTTACACGTATTTGCGTTGACGAATATTTTATTCACGTTTTAGAAGTTTTGTTTATAAAAAATAGGAGTCAAAAAGTATTCAAATTCGGTTCTATTGATTTAATAAAGTTCATAAAGATATATCGCAATCATAAGTATTTATGGTATCTGAAAGTTTAAATTATAAGAATCGTGATGACGATTCCTTACTCACTGCGCTCATGTTTGCAAATAACCAGTTGAATACAAGAATTGCTTAAGAAATTATTGTATGTTTGTACACCAAGAAAAGTCTTGAAACAAAACTTGTATAACAGATCAAGAATGTTACGTGCTTTTTCTACATCGAATTTGGCTGAAGTATAGGTACACTATACTAGTGTTAACGTTGCGCTATTTACTTACTAATATTATGCACGTAATTCAAATAAATCATTCATCATTCATTCAAACCAAATAAAAAAATTGAGCTTGATTGTTATTTAATTTATAAATATATTATCTTTAATTTTTTATCGGTAATAAAATAATTGGTTTTAAGCGTTTACAAACTTTTTCACGAGGTTATTAACAGCTGCGCCAATATCATCGAATTCTAAGCGGATGAAATGAAGTCGTAGGCAACAGCTAGCTAACTACTATAATACCATAATCGAGCCATGCTCTAAGAATCGAGCCACATTTTTTTAATTGTCTGTTTGATCCATTTCCCTAAAATGTGCGCGTCGCGCAGCTGGCAGCTGGCAACCCTGGCTTAGAAGTCGACTCGAATTCGAAAATCGGAAGCAGCGCAACGGCCACACGCATGACGCACACACGACCACACAGCATTCAGTTCAGTTCAGCATCATCAAGCTAAGCCAAGGCGTTGTTCATTTTTAAAATATTAAACTTCAAGAGTAAGTACAATAAAGTATTGAAAAATTATCGTATTGGATTAGAATAGCTTAATTCATTAAAGGTATGTATATATCCTTATTGTTTTAGATGAACGAAGAATTTGATGAAGTCGCTGCCGGAGCAGGCACAGAAAATACTATTGAGCACGTGGAAAGTTGTTTCTCGGACTCGGACAATATTCGTTCATTACTGAGAAAATGGGAAGTCCCGGAATCTGTCATTATTCGGTTCCAAGGTAAGTACCATTACTTACTAGGTATATTAAGTTGTAGTGGACCTATCCTACCGACCAGGGCCAGTATATATATGTAGATATGTTGCTTTTGAAGTGCAGGCCCTCGATAATATTGCATTCTAGCCTCCTGGTTCGGATCTGGTCGAACCGGCCCGGGCCGGTAGGTCTGTTGCTGGCATAACACGGTGCACAGTGACATTTTTCTCATAATTTATTCTCAAGGGCGCGACGCGCGTGCTCCCGCGTTGGTTCATTTAATGAGTACCTACCTACCTACTTATGAGCCAGCAACAGACCTACCGGCCCGGGCCGGTAGGTCTGTTGCTGGCTTATCACGGTGCAGAGTGACATTTTTCTCATCATTTATTCTCACGGGCGCGACGCGCGTGCTCCCGCGTTGGTTCATTTAATGAGTACCTACCTACCTACTTCTGTAAGTAATGAAACCCTCTTTTCCAGAAAATGAAATCAGACCAAATCAATTAAGGCACCTAAACGAAGACATTCTCAAAGAACTTTGCCCGCTAATAGGCCACCGAATTCTTATAAAATCTAAATTGGATGAATTTTACTCTAGAAATGTAAGTACCAACTATTATTACATAAAGATATACACTCCAAGCAGGATATCAGTCCAGGCCCTACCACCCCACACAGAACCAGCTTTTTATTGCAATATTTTAATTTGCGAACCAAATTGTTTTGCTGCTGTGCGCAGCAGTATTCTACTCTGAACTAACATGTTAAAAGTTATTTTTGGAAGAGTAAGTGTTTTTTCCCAGTGTTAGGTTGTATGATATTGCAAAAGTCACTGGACCCTATATTTGAATACCACTATTATAATAAATAATGCTGGACATTTCACACAGCATCATGTAGTCCCAAAGTAAGCAAAGCTTGTGTTATGGTAACCACATGACTGATATACTACTTAAATACTTATTTTTTTGTAAATACATACATATTATACACAGAAACACCCAGACTGGAGACAAATATTTGCAGGTCATACAAACATATGTCCCGTGGTAGGGATTGAACCCGCAACCTCATGCGACACAGGTGGGCCTTCACCCACTGCACCACAGAGGTTGTCACTATTTATATTATTTGATACTCAGATGTTGAGTTTTTCTGGAGAGATTACTTCTGCAGATGCTGTTTACTCGCTCAACCCCAAACTACAATTACATTTATATTAATAATAAAATAAATAAAAATATTTTCAGACGGATACTGATACTACACTCACAACAAAGTCTGTAACGAGTGACGGTAATGATGAACTAGGAGATTTGGATAGTATATCAATTGAAAATCTATTTTCAATTGAAAGGCCACCTTTCCCGGACTTTGATTTAAAAACACTTTTGAGTACATCACCATGTGGGAAAAGTATAATTACCTACTATAATTTAAATAACACACTAACTAGTAAGCATAGGAATCAGTTGGTGGATATTATCGTCAGACATATATTTACCAGAGTTGTTAACCAGTAAGTACATACCTACCTACTTTAAATGACACATGATAAACTTGTTGTGTTTGGGCTCCTTTGACTTGTCTTGTCGGGTACTAGTATGTTATGGGGAACCACTGTAGAACCGGTTTTCAAAAATACACTTAGAATACAGTATTCTATAGATAAAAAATACCCCCTATGAAAACTTAATGAAATTTTGACTTATTATTGAAACATTAGGATTATTTTTTTGAAAACTATGTGTTTCCGTGCGTATGTGTTTGTGTAAACTCATAACTAGAAGAGATCTATCTGTATAATAAATATGAAGCTCAAAATCGACGTACAGTAATGTACAGTGGAGCCTGTTAGGGTACTATAGGGTACGATGGAAGCTGGTCATAGGAACTCCTTAACTATACATGTTAAGGTTGGCGTGTTTGACTTTGTTTGATTTCTCTTGACGGGCTCTTTTAAGCAGTTCCGAGTATTAATTCTATAAAAGCTTGGTTTGAAAAATACCTATTTATCAACAAAAACCTTATTTCGCTTTGTGAAGCCTTGTGTAACCCTGCTTAACTGACTTACCTAGTAATGTGACTCCAATTTAGTATTTTTTGTTTGGGTGGACTAAAATTATATGTGTACATACTTACCTAGTTAGGTACTAATAGACATTTTTCCACAACCATTTAGTAAGTTAACTCTTCCCCAACATCCTGAAGAATGCCAGAATGCTTTTAAAGTTTTAAACCTTTCAGTAAAATTACTCATGAAGAGTACAACATAATCACAGGAAAAATAATTGTCCTATTTCCTAAGGAGAGTAGCGGAACATACTTTGTCCCTCCAGTTAAAAAAAGAGAATCCATTTCTGGAAAACCATTGTTTGCGAGGGGAAAGTTAGTAGATAAAATAAGAAATACTCTGTACAAATCCGGTGAGAAAAGAAAAAGTAAGGCAGAATCAGAGAGCGATAATGCGAAAAAAAACAAATGTTTTGAAGAACTGAAAGGTTTTTAACAAGACGTGATATTCAAGTTATATTATATACTTGTAGATGTAGGTAGTAGACTTAGTTATAGTAGACTTACATAGATATAGTAGACTTGACAAAGTAGGCATAAGATACTATTAAGTACTCTATATCAGTTATCTATCTATATATATAAATGAACCCCTATTTCTTATGGTCTTCTTTCGTCTTTCTCTGGTCTGGCTTTACCGATTTGAATTATTCTTTCACCATTTGATTGATAGCTATGCTCTTGGAGAAGGTTTAAGACTACTTTTCATCATCATCAACATATACCATCACTACGGGGGCAACGCCGCGAGGGCAGCTAGTTATTTAATATTATTAAAATATCAGATCCATACCTAATGATCAGAAAGAATCTATGTTGACTCAGAGACAGATGAGATGCCATTACAATTTGTGTGCTGTTCGAACTCTATCCTTATCCATTGACTCCTTTTTCTTTTGATGCCCTCTATAATGTAGCGATTCTAGACTGTTGTCCTCGTTCTTGAATCACCTGTAAGTTTTTTTTTTCATGTCTTTGACAGATAAGCAAGAAGATAAAATAGCATTCCTAAGAAACAATTCTGAACCATGGGCTCAGGTTATTGAGTATTGGCTTGCAACTTATCCTCTAAGGGAATTATCTAATCATAAAAATGTCTCTGAATTTATTGAAGAATGGAATATCCTAAATGATCCAAGGAGCGAGGTGTTGGTTAGTAAACTATCAGCTTTTTTTGCAAGCCAGAACAAATATGATCTTTGTAATATTGGAAAACTGTCCCATCAACTATAAATAAATTCAAGTATTTGGTAGTTTTCCATGATACTATAATGAATTAATGACCAATAAATGTTCATGTTATTTGAAACTCTATTATTCTCGACTAACAAAATTATAATTCTTGCTCGAAAACATATACTTTATCAGTGATAAATCTAATAGATTGTTTTTTTTTTTAATTTTACTTTTTTCAGATCAACTTGGATTTTGAAAAGAAATACCTCGACAAATCATTGAATTTCTTTACGAAGTGGCATCCATTTGTCAACCGGGTCATCAATTTGAAATTTAATAGCACCAAGGATGATAATTTGTCATATTTATATGAAAATATAAGCCAAAACCCTGATGATGGTAAGTGGCATAATTTTGTAGGTTCTAAGTTTTTTACGTATGTTTACCGATTATTCCGTCAACTGTAGAACATTATATTAAAACATGAATATATAATTTGAAAAAAATATTCTTATTTTCCCTTTTGAGTGTAATTTTAAACTCAGTTGGTTTTTTTTTTTGAAAATGGATATAGTGCCTACTGAGAATATAAACAATGCATTATTTATTATTCATTATTTAAACATGTCTATTTTTTTTTCAGACCGGAAAGTGACCGATCAGATAAAACTATTATGCTACCTGATCCCTCCAAGAGGGAGGTTGAACAAAAAAACTAAATTCACTACACTAGAATGCATCGAAAATTTTATAGTTGAAGTTGAAGTAAGTTTCATTTTTACCGCCTAAAAAAAGGAGTGTTATAGGTTTGAAGTCTGTGTGTTTCTGTGTCTGCCTATACTGCCTGTGTGGAGTCATGGTAGTTAACTAGATCTGCTCATATATAACTTCTATTTATTCTGTTTTGGCTCATAAGTTGTTTCCTGCCACAGGATAAATATGTGTGCACAGATAATTATTTACAATTTCATCATTGTAAACAATTATCACATTTACATGACAGACCTCTTCGCTCAGTTGGTAGTAGCTCTGCCTTCTGCGCTGTAGGTCGTGAGTTCGATTCCCACTCAGAACAAACATTTGTGTGATGAACATAAATTCAAATTCAATACAATTAAGTATTCTATCAGTTATCTAGTTCCCATAGTACAGCTTTGCTTACTTTTGGGGCTAGATGACGCTGTGTGAAAATGTCCACCAATATTTATTTATTTATTTGCATCTGTAGACAAAAAGTGGAATTTCTTGTGTGTCTAGGAGTTTTTGTACCATGGTTCTGGTAGTCGTTGGTTGTTTATAGACTTAAAATAATAATAATGTAACTTGTTTCAGAATTTTGGAGATATTTCTAAAAAAATTCAAGATTTAGCATCGGCAGCTCAAAAGCAAACGCAAACATTGCAACCATTTCTAATCAGATGTGGGTCTGCTGGAGATAACATTTATAAATATTATCTGGTCATCGACAAGGTGAAATACAGGTTTGAATCGGCAACAAAGGCGTTCGATACCTTATTTAAAAGCTACCACGTTCTTAACGCCAGATACCCTGCCGCTGCTGCGCATATATACCTAGTTATCCAAAGATGTGTGTATGGATTTTCAACAAAATATGATAAAACAGTCCCTTACATATCTGATGTATTATCTATAAATATATAAGTAGGTTGGGTTTTAGGTACTCAGAATTTCAAAAACATGTTAAAGTGTAATAAGTGTGATAATGTTTATGATAATTTTCGGTTTTATTTCTACCATTTGCGATACGCTCATAATATTACTAATTATTTCCCGTGCCCTGAAAAGGACTGTATCATTCTAAAAGTGTATTGAAAAAGCATTTTATATCTGACCATAATATCCTTGATAATCAAAATACTGCTAGTAATGTGTTACCAAAATGCTCTGATGCAAAAACTGTAAGAAAATATGAAATAGAAACACCATCTTATTATGAAGATCCAAAAGATAATTTTGATAAAGTATTAGTAGCATAATAATGTGTCGTCTATTACTTGTTATTTTGTTGTATAAATTATATTATTTTGTTTGTGATTGTTGATTTGTGTGTACCTTGGCAAGGCCAAACGTTTTTATGACCCAATAAATAATGTTTCAATATAATTATTGTTTACTTTCATTTTACAGATTAAGGACATGACAGAGAGCAGATTTTTAAGGCAAGTGTATTAATAGTCTTAATTTAAATAGCCCCTGTGGTTTCATACTAAAACCTGATGTATCTTATGTGGATTATTTCTGTGCTTTAAGAGTATATAATTTGCTAAACTCAAGCGTTTTAAATCATAAGTGGAAAGTAACGAGGATTTTGAGTTGAACAAGCAGATTTTAGGATTAGTATATTCATATTCTTAATTCAAATAAGAGGTTTCATATGTACTAAAACCTGATTTATTTTAGGTGGCAACTTCTAAGTGCGTTCTTCAGTTAATATAATTTGCTTAACTCGAGGACTTTAAATCCTGATTAATTAAGAAATCCAGGAAGCAAAATCAGTACGCGAAAAAATAGGGCATGATAACTATTTTAACAAGTCAAAACATAATTTATGCCCTTCTTTCCGCCTACTGATTTTGCTTCCCGGATTTTAATCAGGATTTAAAAGGCGTGAGTTAAGGTGGATGTGCCGATGCATAGCCCGCGAAATTAAAATTTTCTTGTGTTTTGCAATTTTTAGAACTGTGTCAGGTTATATCTTAATTAAAATACGATTCACGTAAATAACATTATAGGTATTTCCATAATCTTAAACTTGAAAATCATTAAAACATTTTTAACTTCATATTTAATTTTTTTTAGCATAACCTAGTACAATCCATGACTATATACTGTGAAGTTAAAGAGAAGTAATAATGATTTCTATATGTTTCTTATTATGTAAATACCTATATTTTGATTAAGATTTATAACCTCATACAGTCCTCAAAAGAGCAAAAAAACAAGAACAAGAAAATTTGAATTTCGCGTTTCACATCGGCACATCCACCTTAAGTAAATTATATTATCTAAAGAACGTACAGAAAGTTTCCATCTAAGATAAATTAGGGTTTAGTATGAAACCTCCTGTTATTTGAATTAAGAATATGAATATACTTACCCTAAAACTGCTTTCTAGACTCAAAATCGTCGTTGCTTTCCACTTAAGATTTAAAATGCTTGAGTTAAGCAAATTATGTTCTCTTAAGAAAGCACAGACAGTTTCCACCTAAGATAAATCAGGTTTTAGTATGAGACCTCAGGTTATTTGAATTAAGAATATGAATATACTTACCCTAAAACTGTGCTTTCTCGACCCAAATCGTCGTTCCTTTCCACTTAAGATTTAAAATGCTTCAGTTAAGCAAATTATATTCTCTTAAGAAAGCACAGAAAGTTTCCACCTAAGATAAATCAGGTTTTAGTATGAGACCTCTGGTTATTTGAATCAAGAATATGAATATACTTACCATAAAACTGTGCTTTCTCGACTCAAAATCTTCGCTCCTTTCCACTTAAGATTTAAAATGCTTGAGTTAAGCAAATTATATTCTCTTAAGAAAGCACAGAAAGTTTCCACCTAAGATAAATCAGGTTTTAGTATGAGACCTCTGGTTATTTGAAATAAGAATATGAATATACTTAGCCTAAAAATGTGCTTTCTCGACTCAAAATCGTCGTTTCTTTCCACTTAAGATGTAAAATGCTTGGGTTAAGCAAATTTAGTTCTCTCAAGAAAGCACATAAAGTATTCACCTAAGACAAAGCAGGTTTTAGTATGACAACTCTGATACTTGAACAAAGAATATGAATATAATTAGCCTAAAAATGTGCTTTCTCGGCTCAAAATCATCGTTTTTTCCACTTAAGATTTAAAATGCTTGGGTTAAACAAATTATGTTCTTTCAAGAAAGCATAGAAAGTATCCACCTAAGATAAATCAGGTTTTAGTATAACACCTCTGATACTTGAATTAAGAATATGATAATACTTATCCTAAAAATGTGCTTTCTCGACTCAAAATCATCGTTACTTTCCACTTAAGATTTTAAATGCTTGAGTTGAGCAAATTATACTCTCCACGGAACGCTCAGAATGCTCAGAAGTTTTCTTCTGCCAACATAAGCAAGTCTTAAATTAAGATTCGAAGGTTTTGGTTCTAGTTCAAGAAGTGACAAGTCTTCGTTCAATGATGCAAGTCTTAGATGTAAACAGCGCCAATGTGACGTTTTGGCCTTTTTGGCCTTTTGGCCTTTTGGCAAATATGCGACACTTTCATTCAAAGACGTCGAATTTTCAAGCTAAAACATGTAGTTTTTGAACAAAACCAATGCATTCTCAAAAAGAAAAAATATACGCTTGGATAAAATAAACAAAATTCTACAATGAAAAGTCAATTCTTTTCTGTCCAAAAAAATCGTAAATTTTTAATTCAAGATACTTGTTCCAGTTGTCCAGAGACATTGCTTATTTCTTCTACTAAGAATATATCCTCTTAATTTGAGATAATAATGTGTTGGAAACCAAGACAATAAAATTCTAAATTCAAGAAAAACGTGTCTAGCTTATATATGAAACTGTATTATTCTTAATCAATAAATATTGTCTTGTTTCAAAACATCTTTTCTTTCCGTGTATACCATATACGCACTCATGATCCCTGTTGCATCTATACGTAACTGTAAGTGTTATCCTATTATCCGTGTTATACGTACACATTCACAGTAAAATAGAATATAGACATATTTGAAACGAATAGTATTTTCTATATGTAAGTAAAGCTGCGAATGGAACGTGTTGAGAATGTATGACGAGTTGCGAATGGGACGACCTGCTTCAGACCCACTTACTCGTCGCTTTTCTCAGCTTTCATTTCATTCCAAAATCACTGGGTATTTTGATCGCCGTGAACAACTTGTAACCACCGCACATGATATCCCATAGTTAATGATGCTTCATCTGGGAGTTTGATTTTGTATGACAATCGAGATTTCCTTATAATCGGTTTGTTTTGACGAAATTCAAAAACAGTCTTGCATGTTTGTTCCTAAAATTTGTAGGCTGAATTTGAAGATTTTTTTCAGCGTTGCTTGTAAATAAAACACGCTCACCGTACCGACTTCAAACTGAACAGTAAAGCTGTAAATTCAATAATTTTTCTATAAGTTATTTTATACCTTCCAGTTTTTTTAACGTAGTTTATTTTTACTTCCCAGTATTTGTAATAGGTTGTTCTTAAAATTGTATTAATTTTTTTCCCCATTTTGTGATTTAACTCAGTCCAGCATGCCTTCGACTATATACTTCGATATAGTTTTTGAGTTTGGTTTCATAAGATTGACATAATGCTCTCAATAACATAAACGAGACATTCATGCTTTATATAATTAATTATGGAGTGTTCCATAGTTCAAGACGTCCTTGGTCATCATAATGTAGCTTACCTTGTCACGGGATTATCGTAAAACCAGCAATTGCTCATTTCCCATTTCCTATTTTGTTTTGAGGAGTTCTCTGTGTCTTCGAAGTCCGAGGTCCAGAACCCATGAAATTGATATGGGAAGAATTTTTGAAATCGGTTCATAAACGACGGAAATATAGGACACCATAAATAATATTATGTAGGTTAAAATTCTGAATTAAAATATTACAAAAATGTTCATAAAATGAAAACTACTGGAAAATACTATAATTTTTTTTTTTTGGGACCAAATGGCAACTATTCCGCATCGAACTAAAAAAAGAACACGTGAATCGGATAATAAATCTCAGGGTAATCGGTGTACATACATAAAAAAAGATACCGATCGAATTGAGTACCTCCTCCTTTATGGAAGTCGTTTATAAAAGCAGCACTTCATATTCATATATGGGGATTGACTTATGTTTTGCGCGGTTCCTTGAAATAATTCCCTTAAAGAATATTTTAAAATATCACCCTAGAACATGCGGAGATTCTGTTTTGTGTTTTAGTTCACACTTTTGCATATAAAATCAAGGCATAGCATAATCTGATATAGTCGAGTATCGACTATCTGTAATTTTGCTATTCTTATCGACTGCCCAAATGCGTGAGTGACTTTACCCTTTACCCTATAATGTAAACATCACTTTTTGTACCATATTCAACAAATAAATAACTTTGAACTTTGACGGCGGAGGTTCATTCACTCAACAAGGCATAAGGTCTCCCCTAAACGTCTATACGTTCCCCTACGCCGCGCTCGTTCATGCCGCGTTTTTTTTTCATATTGGCTCCCTAACCATATATTTTATGGAGAGACCATATATTTTCGTAGACACACGAAGGGAGAAAGAATAGAAACTATACATAGGCTTATACTATCCAGGTTCCATTATAAGATAATGAGGAGTATATTTTCTCTACAGCTCACTCGGACTGGATGGAAAAGTATGAAAGTGCTCGTCAGAGGCATAACGTGCCTACTCAGCTAATGGTCGAAGTACTTCACCGTCTCTATACCGTCGACCTGCTTCCTGTTGTGCTGGCGAGAAGCTTAGGACTACAACTTACTAATGCTCTGCAACCCTTGAAGGTAATATAACTTGAGTCCAGAAATCATTTCATGGGGTCTTCAAAAACATTTAAAATTTAGACATGGCTTTCCTCATGAAAATATACTAAACAAAATATATTATAGTGTAATAAGATGCAGGAGCGTCAAAACTAAGTACATACTAAACTGATTTCCACAACAGTTAGCAATGAAGTTCCATCATGGAAATTGACTTTTTTCGATTTTAATAGATATATATTGTCTCAGTAAAATAAGAAAATGGCTGCCAGTACATCGTTTCAGAGACCCATGGGAGAATGTTCTTCAGTTGAAGTGCTTCAAGTTATAATTTTTTTTTTTTTAAGGATATTAGCAACCGAAATTTTCGAAAGTACTAATATTCCCTCTAACCCCTCCAACTAAGCTAAATTGCTTGTGCTAGGAGTGGGTTCACGTCGGTAGTGTAATGGCCAGGATTCGAACCCGGGACCTCTCGATCGTAAGGCCGACCCCTTAACCACTAAGCTACCGACCGTTAGCTACCGTGATCTATAACCCTATCTATACTATACCTAATCTTTCAAGGTGTTCATCGGTTTATACCTTTTCTTTTTTTTTCAGAAACTGATCATGACACAGGCGGCTACATAGATCAAGTTTTTTTAGTCACAACCACACCTACCTACAGGTAATAATGAATTGCTTTGAAGATGAAGTTTCATTATACATCTAAGTATATGATTCCGGTTATGTCGAGTTGCCTAAATATAAGGCATACAACAAGTGAAGTTTCTTGTATTAATGAATTAGTGCAATAAAATATTTATAATGTTATTACCAAAATCTAGTGTAATTATTTCTCTTTCCCTAATCAACGCAATAATCTTTTTTAGACTAAGCGACTACCCATCTTTTATGAAATACCTAAGTGCCTATTGTTGGATGCCCAACGGCCAGGCAGGTGGAAGGACGACCTCATCAAGGTCACCGGGATGCGGGCTGTTTAAGATCGGTCGGTCTAGAAGTCTGTAGGAGAGGCCTATGTTCAGCAGTAGACTAAACGTGGCTGATATGATGATGATGAAGTACCTACATCTATACCCTTATATATAAATTAAATTGGAGTGTATGTTTGTAATATTGAAATAAACGTATTTTAATACATCCATATGAATATAATACTTACACCAAAATAGCATTTTTTTACAATTTTTGTCTGACTATCTGTTTGTTCGGCTAATCTCTGAAATGGCTAGACAAATTTTGACGGGACTTTTATTGGCAGGTAACTGATGTAATAAGGAGTAACTTAGGCTTTAGAAAAATAGTGTTGACTTAACACTAACGGATTACCGACAAGCACGCGGGCGGAGCTGCGGGCAACAGCTAGTTAATCATAAATCATACACTGATTATATTGGAATGCCGTGTTGGTTCGCGGTGGAGTTGAGGGCCACTGCATCTCTTCCTGTATGGGTCGTAGTAGGTGACTAAGGGCTAGGGCTGTCTTCCATCCGAGAGTAAACATACAGCCTATGACTACGTGCTCACTTGACGGTAATAGGGTCGCCGCCTATTACGTGGGACCGAAAATCATAGTTGGCGACATGTGGGTGTTAAATGTGTTAATACATCCTTGAAGGGTAGGTAGAGGCATACCCTTCAAGGATTTACAGGCGTGAGTATATGTATGTATGTATGATTATATCAGACATTTGTAAATTGGGGACATTTGTAAATTGTAGTCATTTGTAAATTGAAGTTATTTGTAATTTACAATATTGTCATCCATTAGTTATTATTCTTTTTTAAATTAATTACATACTGCCATTTTAATTTACTAGGTACAATGTAATTGTATTGTATTTGTACCTTGAACATCAGCCATAATATATTGACGAGATTTAGAACCCGCGAGAGATGCAGATCCGACGTTTTAGCAATTGCCAATAGGTGCTCGTATGAAATCATTTAGTTACCTTTGTTTCGTCGAGGAATTAATAAATTAATAGCTATATTCTAAATACGGGGACTGCGTGGTCCCCCCCTCCTAAGGAGGGCCAGAAATAGAGGGATGGCCCTGGGTGCGAGGGATATGTCGCATGACAACCTCACCTTCGGCCTAGCACTACGACCCAGAGACGGCGTGCGGTTTAGTCGGTTCGAGTCCGACATAATCTCCCCCTCCGGCTCCGGAGGGGTGGGTATCCGTGGGGATTTCCCGCACGTTTTTTTTTTTTTTTAAAAAAGCTATATTCTAAATGCGCTAGTTCTAATAATGAACTTAGAGAATTAAAATAACAACATAAAAGTTATTGTAGGCTTCGATCGCAGTGATGTCGTTGGTGTCGCAAAAAATATATCACGTCTTGTGGCCTTTGTGGGAGAAATTGTGAAAACTACCATTGAGTGTTGTCATGCATTGTGTAAATAGATGCAAAAAGTCTTCAAATAGTTAACTAAATTACCTAACCATTATAAATGCCGAGAACATTTATATTTCTTCTGGCGTAGTAGAAAAACTCATTCTACTACATGACTGTAGACTATTTTTTTTAAATTGTTATAAGGTATAGAGATACTTAGGTAAGTAGTAAAATTTAAGAAAAAATCGTGATTCAAGATAAAAAGGTAAAGAAGTGATTCGTGTCTTAAACAATATACAGGGTGGGAGATTTTGATCTTACCTGAAGGGGAAGTATTCTAAATACTGGAGACAGCGAATTTCGCTCAGAGGAAACATTCCTTCATTTATAAAAAGAAACAAAACTGCATTCATAGATTTTTGAAAACTTGCTTGCCACACCCGGTAATCGAACCGACTAAAATCTGAAAAAGTAACACCTGTTTTTTTATGATATCAATCGATAGTGTTAATCAATCCCAATCGAATGGGGTCCGCTTTACCCGTGCAACTGCGGATTTTTTTTATACCACTTGGGTGGCAGACGAGCACACGGCTCACCTGATGGAAAGTGGTTACCGTGGCCTATGGACGTGTGCAACACCAGAGGTGTCACACTCGCGCCACCGACCATGTAAGAACAGAGAGTTTCTGTGCCGTAAGTGTAGAAGATAAAGAAGGACAAGCCTTAGGTCTTCCGACTGACAGCACAACAACACTACAGTGAGCTCTGGCTACCCTACTCACCGCCGAGAACACAACACGAGGTTATTATGACCGCGATTATTCTGTTGGGCGGAGGTACTTCCTCAGTCGGACTGCTGAATTGGACGGAAATACCGTCGTGTCCTACCTCCTAAACGTTTAGCTTCGGTATTTTTTCCTAAGGCGATATCGATGTGTTGCAGTTAGACTAGTTGTTAGACTTTTTAAGGCTCTAAGTACCTACCCGTAACGATTGCCATAGATATTCGTACGTAAACTTGGGCCAAAGATGGCCTAACGTTCTCGCAGAGGCCCGGGCAGACTAATTCAAATAGGGTGGTATTTAAACGCTTAACTAATAAATACCATTTTTTAAAACAAAAATACTGAATGCGCCACAAAATTTGTATACCAAAAAATACAAATTTTGCACACTTTTTGTTTCCGAATGCAATCTTTTATTCTACGAAACGTACTTCAATTTATTCGAATTGTTTATCAAAAATACTAACTTGCACTCTAAATTGTACGATATTAATAATTTTAAAAATAACCACGAAGGCTTAATGCGGGAGCTACGCTCCGCTCCGCTCCCGCATTAGCCTTCTAACCTAACCTAACCAAGTCGGATTGCGCAGCTATATGAAATTCCTTTGTAAGATTGTACAAAGAGATTGTATTATTTTGTGTGCAAATCAGTATTTTTGGTGTGTCACGGGATTATTTGTATTGAAGATAGTATTTCAGTGTTTTTAGATATATTTTAGGTGCACACTCAGTTAAAAAGATCATCAATTTTTGAAAAGAGTTAATATATTTTTAGTTATGCTTGATATGAGTAGTAAATGGTTTTTTTGAAGTGCAACCATTTAAAAGTTATGCGCATGGTCACAGAATAGATAATAGTACTGCATGGTTTATTAGTGTCAAAATTTTGTTAGCATTATTTTATTTAGAGGTGCAAATAAAGATTCCCCATTCAAATACCTACCCATAATATTTGCACTGAGCGGGGATCGTATATCCACGCCTCATTGCCGTGACGTCACAGAGACTGTCGTAGTCGTCGCACGTTATAAGGTTAACGTGTCAATTGCGACCCGAGACGGCGTGCGGTTTTAGTCGGTTTGAGTAATTTTATTTAAACAAGGAATTCCTAACAATAAACTTCCTTGTTATTTTTCAAAATTAATTTATAAGTTAAGATTTCAAGAATTTCCTTTCATTTTATTTACCATGTTTGTTAGAATGATTAGATATTTGACCCTATCGATTGATGACATAAAACTACAGGATGTTAATTTTTTCGGATTTTAGTCGGTTCGATTACCGGGTGTGGCAAGCGAATTTTCCAAAGACTTTGAATGCAGTTGTTTCTATACAGTGTGTAAATTACTTACTCTCCAGGTAAGGTCAAAATCTTCTGCCCTGTATTGGCAGGTAGCTATATACAGACAGGCCTACTCATACATAGTACCTATTTTACTTTACTCTGTGTATTTGAACTAACTAAATAAAACCACACGGTATCTCTGACATCATACCTGTCGCCGGGAAAGGTGGCTTGCCCGTGGCGTGGAAGGTCACAAGGTCCCGCCAGTTCTTGGCCACCATTGCTGGCAATGCCACGTTTTAGTCGGATAGCAAGCCTTCAAGACGCATGGTATTTTAATTTTTTTGTAATTGTTGTTCGTGGCTGTTTGTGTTTATGATCCTGGTTGCGCGGAGGTAACTTCCTCTTAATTCGTGAGCCCATCTCAGTTGCATTTAAAGCTTACATTTTGAAGCCCAGGAACCGCTCTCAAACTCCTACAAAGACATCATCTCATGAAACTCCTCCAGACGCTTACTTATTGGTATCTACTGGTTTTGTTAAAAGTTGGCACTTAGCAATTTGGCAAAATTTGGCATAGAGTAGATATTTTTAGCCTGTCGAAAAAATAGGATAGGGCAGGCAGACGTCATTGGTTAATAGGAGTCATAACAATTAGTAGGTACTTATGTTAAAAGGAGTACTTTGTAAATAAGGGTCATTTGTAAATTGGAGTTATTTATAGATTAGAATACTGTCATGTCATCCATTGGTTATTATTATTCCTTTATAACTTATTACAACAATTTTAATTGACTAGGTATTTATACCTTCCTACTACTTAAATTACTTGTAGGTATAAGAAGTAACTAACATTGAAGCCAATAAAAATATCCTGCAGAAGAAAAAAGAATAAGTAAATGTCCCACAAGGTAGATACGTTTTTAGATTTTCTCAAATATTTTTAGATTCTTGGAATATTAAAAATGTAAAATGAGTGTAATGTACCTACTACCTGTAGCGTCTGGATTACTCTGGATGGACATAGCTGAGATGTGGCTGATATTTTGGACACGCATATAGTCAGTAGGTACCTAAGATTAGGAGAAGGACATAGATGTACTTACCAGTAATAGATCCCTGTGGGTTACGGTGGCTGTTCGCTCAAGAGCTCGCGGAAACTGAAGGAACGCACTAGGAGCAGTATCCATTGGAGCAGTTGCAGGAGCGCGAACATAGTGGATACCCACCTTTAGAACATACATATACCTACCTAACTACCATATACTTATTGTCTTGGTAACGCTAATTAGGTAGGTATTATTTTTCAAATGATAGTTTCCATATGTATGCAGCTAGCCCTCTTTCGTTGTCATTAAACACGCAAATTAATTGATTCTACTAGTCGGTTGGTAATAATATTTATAAAGACGTCCGTTAATTCGTTACAAGCAGCTGTACTTAAGTCACCCTATTTTTATCGCATACATGAGCGTGAGATCACGCGAGGTTGAAAGGCTGACGTCACAAAATGGCTTGGTTATTCATTGAGTCTACGCAGTAACAAAGCATGAAGAAAAACAACCAAAAGTCGTTGCCATTATGAGTGATTTTTAAATATCATCATATTTCTATGACTCAATAAAATATTGAGAAAACATTCCGTCGCCTTGTGATTGTGTTGTAGTGATAGTGACAATTAATAATATTTCTACCTGCCTAGTTAGGTAATTAGGTACTTAGGACAATAGCTACCTATTCAGGTTTCTATAGCCATTATTCCTTTCCTTTCTATTCAAAATATCTACCTGTGATCATAGAAAGAGGACCACCTAGATATGATAAGAATGCTAACATCAGGGAACAACCTTTGTAGGTACCTACCTAACTAGGTAGATATATTGCAACTGTTCTAAGTTTTTAGATAAAAATAGCATGTGTTCTTTTTGTTAATACAAATAGCCTATACCTTCCTACCTAGCAGGTAAGCATTGTGAACAAAGGCTCAGTTTATAGATAGGCGCTATGACAAAGGCGTTATAGTGACGTGAGTTGACGGCATGTTATTTATCAAGCTTCCTTACCTTGAAACTGGTTAAGTAGGCAGGAAGCTAAACAAGTGCATACCTTCTTAGGTATTTTCTATGAAACGGATATCGACCTACCTACTTATATCTATGCTTCTTTAATCTAAATATATGGTAGGTATTTGGCAGGGATGATTGCTATGCTAAATTTTAATGTCTAGGTAGGTACCTAACTAGCTATTTATATTTTACGTAAAAGGAAATATCTGGGGCTTGCCCCTTATTGAGCCCCTCGAACTCGACGGATCAATATACTTCTTGCGCATTGCGTCTCTTTCGCGCGCATGCGCGCATATTCCGAAATATGCTCGCATCCTATACCCATATTTTTAAATATTCGGTAGGTACCTACTATGACATAGTACACGGTAGGTACCTAACTAGTACACTACACTGTATATAAAATATTAGTAATAGTAATGACGGATGTTTATCTGTATCTCTATAAATTTTGATCTTATGCCTGTAACTCATAAGAACCTACCTGCGTCAATTTGGGCTGGCCCACGGCCGTAGCTTCCGTGCTATTCTCAAAATACATCCAAGAAATATGTACTGCGCGTAGGTATAGAGCACATTTTAGCAATATACATATATACAATAAGTACCTACTACTACCTATGTCGTTTAGGTACTAGTACTTGTAATTTCTTTTTATGTATATAAATAATTATAAAGAACCATATAGACCTCAAGAAAGAAAAATAATTTTAAGAAAAACAATTATCAAAAAATATTAAATAGCGGCTTGGGATGCTACAGCGTTTCCGAATAACCGGATTGCTTTGGTATTGAGTGACGCCATTTTGAGGCCAACTGCGCATTACACCCTCCCCCCGCATTCCCCACCGCCCGTCAGATATATAAAGCGGCCATGACGTCATGCGCCCACATTCACATTTCGTCGTGGTGTTGTGCGGACGTGACTCTGTTCAGTGAACTTCAGTGTGGTTTTGAAGATTCTAGAAATCTAGAAGTGATTTGTGCCTGGTCGGATACAGGTGTGTACTATTGTCTCACAAAAGTACTTTCTAGTCCTACATTAATCATGGGCTACATTACCAATGAAAAATCTGTTGTTGATTTTTGCGAAAGTAAAACTGAATCTTTATCTAATTGGGTTCGCCAAGTTAAAACCAAATCTTTAGACGCCAGAACAAGGAGGAAGCGTGATTTGAGACTCATCGCCATTTTGAGTAACTCTTTGTCACGAGCGGAGAGTGAGCTTGTCACGAAACAACGAGAACGCGCAAGGAGGTGGGCCCAGATGCAAGTTGATCTGGGATTATGCAACAAAGAAGAAGAGGTCGCCAAGCTAGAAAAGGAGAAAATTGATAATTTATGGAAGAATGATCTCAGCGGTTTAGATAGTTTTTTCAAAGAATTAGACAATGTCAAGCCACCTCTAAGATAAACCAAACTAGGTAATGTAAATTGAATTTGTATCTGTGATATAAGTAGGAAATTTTTCTAAATTACAGTCCCATTGCGTTTCGCGTGGGCCTGCATCCGTCGGCCGCCATCTTGGTTGCCGCTGGGGCGTGGTCGCTGCTAACTACAAAATGGGTTTGTAACGGTATCATGCATTTAATTATTTTTAAGTAATGTAATTGTAAATGTTTCAGTTTATCTATTGCATAATAATTAAATTGGAATTTGAGTTTATTCATATTGAATAATAAATTATATTGTACATATGTTTAAGTATGGAAATAAACAATTTTTAAAAAGAACCTCGTGTTACTAAATTCATTTTTGATTTCTGACAATTTTACCACACAAACAATGTATTATTCCATGAGTCATCATCGTCTCTGCGTGGCGAACATGGCTGAGTTGCGTCAGCGTTGGCGTGTTCGTGTTGGAGCGTTCGAGAATATGAGTCACCAGTCTGCTGCACCGCTCACTTTGCTGCGTATCGCTATGTACTGCGTGGTACCAGTCTGCTAAACGACGTTCCCACGAGTCGGTCCTGGTTGTCAGCCCCTTAGGTAACTGATAGGTTGATGGCGTAAAGGTTTCGACATCTTAACAATACCCATATCTTGTGTTTAGCCCGTACGCGGGCCTGCGTATAACGTTGTCTTTAGATCTCAGAGCCCTGCCTATCGTGGTCACCAGCGGCCACAAGTGAACAAATGTCCACGATTCGGCCTTACTACCTTCTGCAGCGAGTAGGTACCTACAATAGGGTGCCGAGCCTCATAAAATATTCTGAGGACCCTCGAACATTCTTGAAGGAAAGTTGTAAGCATTCGGTGAGTCATTTGTTTTCAAAGCGATGATGGTCATTGTTCTTTAGATAACAAATGGAAGTACTATCTTATATTTCCTTTAGCAGTTCTACAAAACAAATACCTTTTGTTATAACTTAACAATTGAACAGAAGTATACAGGTACCTATTGAAGAGCAAGCTAATGAAACTTGACGCTGCAACGCGGCGACTAACATCGCATCGGTATTGTACCTAACCTAACGACTGGTTTTAATCTTAACTATGAGTGAGAACTCGCATGCTATTTTCATTGTTACAAATAGGTAATCTGCAAACAAGTTTCCAGTATAGATCTGCGTTTTAAAGAAATGCACGTAGGTTACTTCCGTGAAATAAAGACTTGTCTCCGCTTAGAAATAAGTTGATATCAAGACAATCCGCGGGCTGACTGACGACATGAAAGTATGGGCGGATGACACGAAACCTTGGGCTGATGACGCGAAACCTTGGGCTGATGGCACGAACCTTGGGCTGATATCAGGAACTTTATTCTTAAGATATACAACATTACTTATGTACTTAAACCATTGAATCCTAAATTATATAAAATGAAAATCAAAATGAAAGGGAGGACACGTTATCGGATAGTTGCGACGGTGAGTGGCCTGAACTCTACGGAGTTTCTCCTCTAATCTTTAAATACCTGATTATTACTTTGAAATCCTATTATTTACTGATTATGTACAATCTTCACAGCTTAACGACAAGACTGGGAAAGGCTGACGATCGTGAGCGAGTTTCACTCATTCTCTGACAATCATATGAAAAGCATGGTGAAGTCCTTCCTCATCCAGAAGGCTAACCCGGCTCCGAGCTCCGGCTCTCAATATTAGCGAGTGGAACACCACACCCAATCCACAGATAAGTCTAATCGGCCATAATCTTATGAAATGTAGCCTAAGCTGTGCTACCTTCCTATGTTTGAAATCGTACAAACTTGAACAAATTGTAAGCTTTAAACATAAATTTCGTGAAAGTTACTGACCGAATTTATGGTCACAAATTAGTGGTAGTAGATGACTACATATCGCAATTAACGATATTTGTACTTGCCTACTACACATTATTATTCAAGGTTATTATTCAACCATTACACTTCATACATTCTCAGAAAGATAACGCTTGGATAGGTAGGGCCGATAACCACCTTGAAACTTCTGATTTCAGATCAAACCCATCTGTTTAATTATTTGAGATAACTTTGCCGGTTCATAAACAAATTAATCTGGTGTGAAGCTAGTTATAACTGTGTTATCACATCACACTAAAGGCGTGTTACAAAAATACTATATTTCATCTACTACAAGCTATGCTACCATTACTAATATAAAATTTTGAATAGTAGTCACATTGAATTTCATCCATCAATCAATATGCCTAATGGGCAAATTACAAGACAACCGCGTACCAATTAATCTTGCAAGGCAAGGTATGTACCTGTATTACATAAACGATACAATTGCTAATTTTCGTACATAACCAAACCATTTTGTCCCTTCTGGGGAACTGTGTTGTGAGAATTTTTATTGACAGGAAGTGGCGCGGCTACTCCTGCTGGAACGGGAAGTAGTGTCAAAGCTGTAAACTTACAATATTCCGGCCATAATTTACGACCTCTTTCATCTCGCGTAATTCACAAGAACCTTGAGGCGTGTACATTCTATATCTAATCCAGATCGCTAAACAATTGGTTGCGATATATCCATCTACTCCTAACGTTTCTATATAGGTAACTGCCACCTTTAAGACCACTATCATAAACTTCGGAATAAGGAACATGAAAGGTGAAATATCAACAAAATATAGAAAGGTATGTCTGTCGCTTCTTTCCCCTGGCAGGTACAGTGTACAAAACAATTCTCAATTTAAAGATGAAACAAAACCTATGTAAAGGGAAAATGGGTTACCAACGAACCCAGAGTGGACATTAAATAGCAAAAGCTTGACCTAGAATACCTATCGTGTGAGAAGGTATATTCCAATTGTAACTATTCCGGTTCTGGGTCCATCAATACTTTGCCTGTACGATGAGGTAAAGTGAAAGCTTGAACGAGTATCATTTCAGAATGCGCAATCGCTTATATAATTGTTGCAAGCTGATTTTACATGCAATTAAATCTAACACAAAGTGAATGTATTTGGGACGAACGATGAAGTTCAACATGTAGAAAAATACATTATATTAGACAGAATCTGCATATTTGTAAGACGAGGAATGTGATCAATAATTGCCGCGATTGTCTATCGAGATCCTGTAATCTTGAAGATTAATATTTACTTACCTACCATTATCTTCACATTTACCACAATAAATTACATGGCTAATAAAGAAAACTACAAAGGAAGGTTTAATGACAAGTAAGCAATCCAGTTTCTTTGCCAATTTTACGTATTCTTCTATTCTCTTGCGCTTGAAATACTATTCAGGTAAATAATATTCTTACATTGTATTTAATTCGGTAAGTACCAATCATAGTACAATAGCTGTAAAAACCGTGAGCATAAAATACATTTAATGTATTTTGTTCATAACGTATTTTTTAATGTATTTTTGTTTTAACTAGTTATTTGCAAATATTAAAGTCAAAATGAAGACTACAAATCAATTTATTACGATTGGGTCTATCTTATGCCTTAATCAACAACCTGTGTATCTAACAGAAAAATATGAACAAAATACATTAAATTAATTTGTGCTCAGATTAGAATTTTATTATGATGAGCAGACGAACACTGTTCTTCAATAGTTAAAATATAACTGGTTTCTCACATATGAATTTGCCTCCTTTTACCTACATAGTAGGCTTGATAATTTTTATTAATATCAGTGTCTAGATTTCCTTGTTTATAGTTTCTTTTTTTATGATTTTTGGCTGTTCCGGCAGCCTTAATGCGCATGTTTTTTTTTTCTTTGTCCAGATACAGGTATTTGAATATAACATTTAAAATGTATAAAATCTTAAAATGACTTCAAATCTAGTCGCAGTATAAAAAAAACATGAAAGCCGATTTAGAAATCCAGCTTTGGACGAAATACCTACTTCTGGATGGACGTATAAATTGAAAACATCTCTTTCTTAAATTCTCCATAGGCGATAATATTGATTTTTACTAGGTAGCTACATACTTGTAGCAAATGATGACGAATTTTGTCATTGGAATGGACTTAATTACTGCTGTAATAGGCTGCTACTCTGCATCCAGCAATATTACAAAATACCACAAGATAACATGTCAACAAGTGATATCGAAAACCTACTGCAATGAATTTAGGAACACGATATGAACACAATATTTTGCTGCGCTACGTTTTGCAAGTTCGGCATGAAGTTGCATCCTATGTAAAACTACTGCCCACCACATAATATACTTAACCTTTTGGACATCAACGTCATTGAACAAATGAATATGATATGTGCCCCGTATGCCAACATTGTACGTACTGAAACAACCTTCCATGGTAACAAAATAGATACTGAAGTAAGTATAAGCCATTACTTATGGATGTTTTATATGCATATCCTGAGACCCGGTCCCAATGTGTTGTATACCTATTTAATTACAAATGATTCACACGATATGTAAACTGCGATTTGGCCTCGGGTTCGAATCCCGAGTTGGACAGAGTTTATTTACGACTGGACGACACAAAGGGATCGCGGCCTAACCATTCTAGTGTTTCTATTATATAGGTATTTATTTGTGTATAATATAATTTAGACTGCATGTTAATCTGGTTCGAACGAGTGTCAAGCAAAGGATGTTGTTTAATAGTTACCTAAGTCGCATTAGTAGTCTGAAAAAAGGGCAATGGGCTTGACCATATTCGTCAACTGATTAGTGTTACTTAAATGCCTATCCCTACTGTGTTAAACAGGCGCGAGTATATATAAAATATACACTATACAAATCGTAACGATGATTTGAAATGTTTTTGTCACAAAGTACGTATGAAGTTTAAGAGGTGAGTTGGACACTATATTATCTAACTTACAAATAGTTTGTTTTACTGACGCCTAAACACAGTCTTCCTAGACTTTTAACGCTATTGTACATACGAAAGTTTTCTGGTAATTTGGAACTGGTATCATACCTAACTGGACATGCGAAGTAACTTTGGTCCCAAATACCAATTTACTACTTCGTTGCTCTTAATCCATGTAACTTTTGCTATTATGTCTTGGTAACGGGTTCGGTCGAACGTTCAATAAAATATGGCCTGCGTGTCATTTGTTCTTGAGATCATAATGCATGTGCTTGTTCACTGTGTACTTCCCCGTGGCGAAGCTGGGTACGACATAGCCAGATTGTTTTGCTTTTGATTAATAAATGTTTGGGACATGTTAGTAAAATGTCAAGGCAATGTAGAAATAATGCTAATATGCAGTCGTCGTCCCTTCCTGTTTTGGCAAAAGCAGTAGGATGGTTCGTATAGATTTAAGGTGATTAATTTTGACTTTTCATAGGTGTTTGAAATGGGAAATTTCAGTGACTTTTGGGTTGCATACTGAGTTATCCTAAACCGAGTGAAATGTTTGTAAATCTGGAATTTGCCAGTGCTAGAATGGTAAGAGTATCTATCTGCCTAATTATTTGTTTAGACACGCTTGGGGTCGCTACAAGGATTATACTTGTAAAGCACCATTTAAATATTGTCTTGTGTTCTAAATTACTTTTTACAGTTTGTTTTAGACTTGTTATGGTTCCGACTTATGACTAATTATGTCAATGTGCTAGGTTAATTACAACCTGCATGATACCTGTTCCTTGAAGTGTTCCTTCAGTCGGTGGTATTGAATATTCAGATCAATTAGTGTACTTCGTAAAATCGCAATTTGTAAATTTGTTTCTAATTTCACTAATTGGCTGCATGCAATCCTAGAAAGTCACTGTAGTGGACAGGGCCGGGGGGATATGATTACTTTGTGTGAACGAAAGCCGTGCATGCTTTCACTCTTTGAAACCTGCGCATTGTCTGTACATCATATGATTACTTTGTGTGAACGAAAGCCGTGCATGCTTTCACTCTTTGACACCTGCGTATTGTCTGTACATCATAATATGATTACTTTATGTGAATGAAAGCCGTGCATGCTTTCACTGTTTAACACCTGCGCATTGTCTGTACATCAGGGTTCTGTTCTAATGTATCAAACTAAATAACTTTAGAAGCCATTGACAATGTAGTTAGTGACTTGTCAGCGTTGATCATTATGTATAAATATGTACAGCAACGTGATTAAGTAGGTACTTGAATATTTTGTAAGCGTGTAAATTATGGCTTAACCTCGATTTTGTGCTACCAGCTAGACGTGTTGTAATATTTTGTTAATAGGTACTTGCAGCATGAACTATCTCGTGACGAACTCCTGTGTTACTAACATGGCTAGCAAACTACTGAACTGAACACAAACGTTACTGACATGGAATGTACTGTAGTACTGCATGCTGACAGCGCAGTCGTGTTGGACAAATCCTGACTTAGTGCAAATTAGCAACGTGTGGTGCTTTCACTCATCAGTGTCTTCAGCACTTGACTTCGCAAAGCTCCTTTGTGCGCCTCCACCAACCGTATGAGAACGTGGGTCACGCATAACTGGATTGATGTATCTGAAGTGATTAATGTATTAGACAAGCATTATTATTTAAACCTTAGATTTCATTAGAAAGTTTACTCTTCACACTTTAATTTAGTTGCCTGCTTTCAAGTGAAAGAATTGCAATGTTTCATATGTATTTAGAATATTTTTATGGTATAATAGGCACTAGCTATTTGGACTCGCTATCGTGTCGCCTCGCTGTCTACGTGAATGTGAGCCTACATCCTGTGATTGTCTACGCGAGTGCAGCTCTACACCCTGGCCATGGTCGATGCGAGAGCGACACAATATCAAGTCTGAGAGTGCGGCACGACACACCACCCTAAACATTCTCGCTTTTTATGTGAGTGTTAAAAACGCGAATGCTGATCCGCGTGGCGCTTTTCGCTTTGAACGCGAGTTTAAAATTGCATCCTGCTTGGGACCTACGCTAGTTCCCGGTCCAGTCCTTGCGTATGCCGAACGTGCGCGAACATAACTATACGCAGTCTACGCGAGTACGTGCCTTCACCTTATTGTACGAGTGTTACGGGCAGTTCACTTTCATCGCGAGAGCGACCCCACTCTGTTCGCTGTGTACGCGGGTGCGGATCTACAGCCTGCTCACTGTCTACGCGGGTGCGGCTCTTCACCCTGTTCGCTTCGCGAGTACGTGCCTTCACCTTATTGTACGAGTGTTACGGGCAGTTCGCTTTCATCGCGAGTGTGACCTGTTCGCTGTGTACGCGGGTGCGGATCTACAGCCTGCTCGCTGTCAACGCGGGTGCGGCTCTTCACCCTGTTCGCTCTCTACTAGAGCGCTGCTCTGCACTCGGCTCGCTGTCTACGCGAGTGCGTTACTACACCCTGCTAGCTGTCTTCGCGACTGCGGCTCTCCACTCTGCTCGCTGTCTACGCGAGTGTGGCTCTGCACCCTGCTCGCCGTCTATGCGAGTGTAGCTGTGCACTCTGCTCGCCGTCTACGCGAGTGCAGCTGTGCACCCTGCTCGCCTTCTACGCGAGTGCAGCTCTGCACCCTGCTCGCCTTCTACGCGGGTGCAGCTCTGCACCCTGCTCGCCGTCTACGCTGGTGCAGCTCTGCACCCTGCTCGCCGTCTACGTGGGTGCAACTCTGCACCCTGCTCGCCGTCTACCCGGGTGCAGCTCTGCACCCCGCTCGCCGTCTACGCGGGTGCATCTCTGCACCCTGCTCGCCGTCTACGCGGGTGCAGCTCTGCACCCTGCTCGCCGTCTACGTGGGTGCAGCTCTGCACCCTGCTCGCCGTCTACGCGGGTGCAGCTATGCACCCTGCTCGCCGTCTACGCGGGTGCAGCGCTGCACCCTGCTCGCCGTCTACGCGGGTGCAGCTCTGCACCCTGCTCGCTGCTACGCGGTTGCAGTACTGCACCATGCTCGCCGTCTACGCGGGTGCAGCTCTGCACCCTGCTCGCCGTCTACGCGGGTGCAGCTCTGCACCCTGCTCGCCGTCTACGCGAGTGCAGCTCTGCCCGCTGCTCGCTGTCTATCCGAGTGAGCTCTCCACCCTGCTCGCTGTCTACGCGAGTGAGCTCTCCACCCTGCTCGCTGTCTACGCGAGTGAGCTCTCCACCCTGCTCGCTGTCAACGCGAGTGCAGTTCTACATCCTGCTATATACGTAAGTGGTGGCCTACACTACTGTATGTATTCCTATTACTGTAAATTCGCAGCTCTAAATTTATGCTACTACTGGCCTCTACACACTGCTCGCTATTCCCGAGTATCTTGAGCTGCATCCTGTTAACGGTCTGCGCGAGGTTGCAGCCTTCACCCTGTAAGCCATTGACTTGAGTGCTGGATGTCTGATGTCAAAGTTGTCTGGAATACCGGCCAGCAATCTTTGAGCTGTCTATGCAAATTTTCGACAGTACTACTCGCTGTTGGCGCGAGCACAGCTCTGCACGCCGATTGGCCTGCGCCCTAACCGCTGTCTACGCGTTTTACTACCTTGTCGTTGCCTGCTGTACTTGCGTGTGTGGCCAATACGCTGCTCACTATGCGAGTACCAGTCTGCACCCACCCCGTAGCTTGCATGGAAACTGGTATGTATTCTGATTCTGCTTCTGTATACAGTTGAACCGTCATGTATCCTGATCGCTGTCTACGCTAGTGGTGGTCCTGACGCCGTGAGTTCGGACCAGCATCCCTGATGCTATCTGCACGAGTTCGGATCAGCATCCCTGACGCTGTCCGCACGAGTTCGGGCCAGCGTCCCTGGTGCTATCTACCTGTGCTTGAGCCAGCATGCCTGACGCCGTAAGTTCGAGCCAGCATGCTTGACGCCGTGATTTGTCAGCATCACTGATGCCGCGAGGTTGAGGCAGCACGCTAGCATCCCTGACGTTGTTTGTGCAATTTCGGACCAGCCACATCTGCATTAGGTTGGTGCTGTCTGAGCCAGCTTCGTCTGCACGAGACCAGGTCAGCTTCCCTGGCGCTCTCTGCGCTACACTGAGCCAGTCTCCCTGGTGCTGTCAACGCAAGTTCGGGCCAGCATCCCTGCCGCTGCCAACGCAAGTTCGGGCCAGCATCCCTGCCGCTGCCAACGCAAGTTCGGGCCAGCATCCCTGCCGCTGCCAACGCAAGTTCGGGCCAGCATCCCTGGCGCTGCCTACGCGAGTGCAGGCCAGTATCCCTAACGCTGTTTGTGCAAGTTCGATCCAGCCACATCGATCTGTTTGCGCGAGTTCGGTGCTGCAGACAGCGAGCAGGATGCTTCCCTGACGCCGTCTGCGCGAGTTCGGGCCAGTTTCTTCGGCGCTATTTGCGTGAGACTATGCCAGCTTACCTGACGCTGTCTAAGCGGGACTGGGCCAGCTTACCTGACGCTGTCTGCATGAGTTCAGGCCAGCTTCGCTGGCGCTATCTGCGGGAGTTCCGGCCAACTTCTCTGGCGCTGTCTGCGCGAGATCGGGCCAGCTAACCTGACGCTGACTGCGCGAGTTCAGGCCAGTTTCGCTGGCGATATCTGCGTGAGTTCCTGCCAACTTCGCTGGCACTGTCTGCGCGAGATCGGGCCAGCTTCTCTGACGCTGTCTGCGCGAGATCGGGCCAGCTTCCCTGGCGCTGCCTGCGCGAGACCGGGCCAGCTTCCCTGGCGCTGCCTGCGCGAGACCGGGCCAGCTTCCCTGACGCTATCTGCGCGAGTTCGGGTCAGCTTCCCTGACGCCGTCTGCGCGAGTTCGGACCAGTTTCTTCGGCGCTATTTGCGTGAGACCTGACGCTGTCTAAGCGGGACTGGGCCAGCTTCCCTGACGCTGTCTGCGCGAGTTCGGGCCAGGTACCCTGACGCTGTCTGCGTGAGTTCGGGCCAGGTCCCCTGACGCTGTCTGCGCGAGATCGACCCGGCTTCCCTGACGCTGTCTGCGCGAGATCGGCCCGGCTTCCCTGATGCTGTCTGCGCGAGACCGGCCCGGCTTCCCTGACGCTGTCTGCGCGAGTTCGGGCCAGCTTGCCGGACGCTGTCTGCGCAATTCTGGACAGGTTCCCTGACGCTGTCTGCGTGAGTTCGGGCCAGCTTCCCTGACGCTGTCTGCGCGAATTCGGGCCAGCTTCCCTGACGCTGTCTGCACGAGTTCGGGCCAGCTTGCCGGACGCTGTCTGCGCAGTTCGGGCCAGGTTCTCTGACGCCGTCTGCGTGAGTTCGGGCCAGCTTCCCTGACGCTGTCTGCGTGAGTTCGGGCCAGCTTCCCTGACGCTGTCTGCGCGAGATCGACCCGGCTTCCCTGACGCTGACTGCGCGATATCGGCCCGGCTTCCCTGATGCTGTCTGCGCGAGACCGGCCCGGCTTCCCTGACGCTGTCTGCGCGAAAGCGGGCCATCGTCCCTGGTGCTGTCTGCGTGAGACTAGGCCAGCTTCTCTAGTGCTGACTGCGCAAAACCGAGCCCGCTTCCCTGCGCGAGACCGGGCCAGTTTCCCTGACGCTGTCTGCGCGAATTCGGGCCAGCTTCCCTGACGCTGTCTGCGCGAGTTCGGGCCAGCTTGCCGGACGCTGTCTGCGCAGTTCGGGCCAGGTACCCTGACGCTGTCTGCGTGAGTTCGGGCCAGCTCCCCTGACGCTGTCTGCGCGAGACCGGGCCAGCTTAACTGGCGCAGTCTGCGCGAGACCGGGTCAGCTTCCCTGGCGCTGTCTGCGCGAGACCGGGCCAGCTTCTCTGGCGCTGTCTGCGCGAGACCGGGCCAGCTTCCCTGGCGCTGTCTGCGTGAGACCGGGCCAGCTTCCCTGGCGCTGTCTGCGCGAGACCAAGCCAGCTTCCCTGGCGCTGTCTGCGCGAGACCGGGCCAGCTTCCCTGGCGCTGTCTGCGCGAGACCGGGCCCGCTTCCCTGGCGCTGTCTGCGCGAGACCGGGCCAGCTTCCCTGGCGCTGTCTGCGCGAGACCGGGCCAGCTTCCCTGGCGCTGTCTGCGCGAGACCGGGCCAGCTTCCCTGGCGCTGTCTGCGCGAGACCAGGCCAGCTTCCCTGGCGCTGTCTGCGCGAGACCGGGCCAGCTTCCCTGGCGATGTCTGCGCGAGACCGGGCCAGCTTTCCTGGCGCTGTCTGCGCAAGACCGGGCCAGCCTCGCTGGCGCTGTCTGTGCGTGACAAGGCCAGCTTCCCTGGCGCTGTCTGCGCGAAACCTGGCCAGCTTCCCTGGCGCTGTCGGCGCGTAACCTGGCCAGCTTCCCTGGCGCTGTCTGCGCGAAACCTGACCAGCTTCCCTGGCGCTGTCTGCGCGAGACCGGGCCAGCTTGCCGCCCCAGTAAAGGCCGGCATCGTGCACGTTGCCTGTGTTGTGAAGGTATTCAAGGCGAGTTCGACCTAATCTGTTTGCTGGAAATTAAGCATATTGTGTGCTGTCTGAACAAACTCCAGGATATCACCTTGTGGTGGTAAGATTAACGAAAAAACTATCTTATAGCTTGATATGTTAGGTGTTTAACCGAATATTGTCGGCAGATATTTTTCAAGCACCTAAGATCAAGACAAATCCAAGACGACGCATACAGCTTCATAAAAAGGCATTCAGAAACATCGCCCACCACTAATAATGTTCCAGTGACTTAGCTAGAGGTGGTATGGAATGATGGGATCTTACAATAATTATGAGAGCGAGAAAGTGGAAATGTGGAAATAAAGCTTTCCAGGAGAAGGCTATTAGTGGCATAATTAATCATTGTTGACAGAACAGATCGCTTTTGGATAACTATAAAGTTTACGATTGAACTACGCGAGTAAGAGCAATAGCAGAAACAGGCCGGAAACCAAAGCACATTACACTCTAAAATTAACGAGATGCCTGGTAAGTGCACATTAATGTATTGTAAGCAGGTAACATCTAAACTTCTTGGTGCGTGCAAGAGTGATTACCGAAACAAATCTGGTACACAACTCACAACGCCACTTCCAATGCAAATCAGACCCCATGAAAGGCCCGGTAAGTGCACGGCGAATATTATTAACAGTGGAACATCAAATGTCTCAACAATATCAAGGCGAGAAATCGTTGAAAGAGAAAGAACCATGCAAAACAGGTCCGTAAAATGCTATTCATTAGATAGAAAGACATTCACGCAGCATTTACGAGTGAATCATAGTGATATCGCAGTGTGCTGACGAGATTGCTAGAAGAAGAAACCTGGTAGGTGTATAACCAAGTATTGTTGGCAGATATTCCTCGAGCAACTGAGGGATGCACGTGTCCTTGCAGAAAGTCGATACAGGTTCGTGCATCATCATTAAAATATTACGGAAGTGACATGATGGTACGTTAACGAGACTTACAGCGAAGAGAGTGCCAAAAAAGTATTGTATTCCTCGAGTATATAAGCAGCTATTAAAATTAAAAATCACAGGAAACCTTACAAAAAAAAGCTAACTCAAAACGACTCTGAACCTGCAATCCTACTCTGGTAAGTGCGCCGTGTACTAAATAGATATTCTTCCAGTGGTGGAGATTTAGATGGCATGGGATAATATGAATAAAAGTATTAAAGCTTTACGAATTGTGCAAAAGAAAGACTGGTAGGTGCATAACTAATTATTGTTTGCAGACGACTCGTCTAGCAGTAAAATTCAATCTAGTGTCAAAAAATGCCACACGAAATAGTCGCACTAGTGTGACAGAGCAACAACAAAACATCACAATTTGGTTGGTGCATAATCAAGCATTGTTGACAGATCTTTGTGGATTGCGTTTGAAGGAGAACCACGGCAGCTAGAGCCAACGGAGAAACAAGTCAATGAAAAAGATCTTCGTAGCAAAACTTCGTTCACACAGTATACAACACATACCGATGCAAGTTCTACTTACGAGGCCTGGTAAGTGCTCCGAGTATTGTTTATAACATCAAAATGTCTTATCAATATGAAGGCAAGAAATCATTGAGAAAGAACCATGAAAAACTGGTCCGTTAAATGCTATTCATAAGATAAAAAGACATTCATGCTTCATTTATGGATGAATCACAGTCACATCGCAGTGCGTTGACGAGATTACTGACCACCGTGGTAAGAATAACGAGAAGGAACCTGGTAGGTGTATAACCAAGTATTGTTGGCAGATATTCCTCTAGCAACTGAGAATTGTGCGAGTCCTTGCAGAAAGAAGAATTAAGATATACTCGAGGTGATATGATGGTACGTTAGGTTTCCGAAAAACTAATCCACGGCTGAAAGAGAAGAAAAACGAAAAGAGACCTGGTAGGTGTGTAATCAAGTATTGTCGACAGATATTAGCTCATGTAGTTGTTTTGAGTCAGCAGTTACAACTTTGAAGCGTGAAAAGAATCCTTGCAAAGTAACTGCTGACTCAAAACAACTACATGAGCTTGCAATCCTAGTAAGTGAACCGTCTACTAGATATTCTTTTAGTGGCTGAAATTGAAGTGGCATGGAATGATTAACGTTAAGACTCGAAAAATAATACTGGGTTTATTAGCAAGAAGAAAGCGAAACAGGCTGGGGTAGGTCCATAACTAATTTATTATTTGCAGATGACTTGTCGAACAGTAAACTCGCAGCGTGTTCGGTAGTGGAGCAGTGGCGGGCCAATCTGGTGTCGATCCAATATGTTACTCGAGATAGTCTCACTAGTGTGACAGGGCAACAACAAAACATCACAACCTGGTGGGTGCATAATCACGCATTGTTGACAGATCTTTGTGGATTGCGTTTTAACCACGGCAGCTAGAGCCAACTGAGAAACAAGTTCATGGAAACTAAGTGGCAAAACTTCACACAGTACCCAGTACATATCGGTGCAGGTTTCACCCCATAAGAGGCCTGGTAAGTGCTACAAGTATTGTTAACAACATCAATATGAAGGCGAAAAATCCTTGGTAAAGAACCATGCAAAACAGGTCCGTAAAATTATATTCATAAGATTGTATGAATCATAGTTATAACGCAGTGCGTTGACGAGATTACTGACCAGCGTGATAGGAATAAAGAGAAGAAACCTGGTAGGTGTATAACCAAGTATTGTTGGCAGATATTCCTCTAGCAACTGAGAATTGTGTGAGTCCTTGCAGAAAGCAGATTTAGAGATATACCTGAGGTACGTTAACGAGACTTACAGCGAGAAGATTGTCGAAAAACTAATCCACGGTTGAAAATCTGATGTGTGCATAAACTTCCACAACCAACTATCAAATATGAATGGAATCCTTACAGAATAAAGCTTACTCAAAACAACTTCATGAGCGTGTAATCCTACAACTGGTAAGTTGCACTATCTACTAAATGGATATTGTTCCAGTGGCTGAGATTGAGGGGGCGCAAGATAATAAAGGCGTAAAATGACCAAATAATCGAATTGTACAAAAGGAAGCCTGGTAGGTGCAAGACTAAAACCATTGTTTCCAGACGACTGGTCGACCAGTAACTTTGTAGCGTGTTCGGTACTGTAGCAGTGGCGGGCCAATTTACTGTCGACATAATATGTCACACGAGATTATCTCCCTTGTGTGACAGACAACAAGAAAACATCATAACCTGGTGGGTGCATAATCAAGCATTGTTGACAGATCTTTGTGGATTGCAATTTAAGGAGAATGACGGCAGCTACAGTGAGTGTACAAATAAATCAATAAAAGCGATGTTCTTCATAAGAGGGCTAGTAAGTGCAGCAAGTATTGTTCACAAAATAAATGTCTGATCAATGTGTAGGAAGATAACGAGAATGCAGCATTTATTAACAAATCATAACGACATCTTTGCTTTGACAAGATTACTGACGCGGTTGACGGCTCTCGGCTAGTCCTCCGCACGAACCTGGTAGGTGTGTAACCAAGTATTGTTGACAGATGTTCTTCAAGCAACTGAGAAATGGCAAAGATAGTCCTTGTAGAGTGGTGACAGGTTCGTGCATCCTCACTAAGAAATAATCGAAGTGATTGCCGCGACAAGATAACCGAAGAAGTATTATTGGTAGATATCCCTCAAGTCCAGGCTGAAAAAGCGGCTACTCGAGCAGCTCAATTATAAAACGCCTGGTAAGTGCATCGTTGGCCAAACAGAATGCATCGGCAGTTGAGTCATATTTTAACGCCGCGCTGTTGCTGTACGCTTAAGAAGAACGCAATAACACAATTTTACGAAAGAAGGCTGGTAGGTGCATAACTAATCATTATTTGCAGACCACTCGTCGACCAGTAAACTCGCAGCGTGTTCGGTACTGAAGCAGTGGCGAACCAATCTAGTGTCGACATAATGTCACCCGTGATAGTCTCACTAGTGACACAGGGCAACAACAAAACATCACCAACCTGGTGGGTACAAAATCAAGCATGGTTGACAGATGTTTATGGATTGCATTTTAAGAAGATGCACGCCAGCAAGACCGAGCGGAGAAACAAGTCAATGAAAACTATCTTGGTAGCTAAACTATGTTCACGCAGCACACAACACATACTTATGCCAGTAAGACTGCTTAAAAACCCTGGTAAGTGCAGCAAGTATTGTTATCAAACGTCTCATCAATATGAAGGCGAGAATAAATAAAGAAACGTGCAAAACATGTCTGCAAAAGACTGTTCATAAGATAAAAAGACATACAGCATTTATGGTTGCATCATATTGCATTGCGTTGACGTGATTACTAACCAGCGTGATAAGAATAACGAGATGAAACCTGGTAGGTATATAACCAAGTATTGTTGGCAGATATTCCTCGAGCAACTGAGTAATGTTCCGAGTGCTTGCAGAAAGAGTGGTTACAAATACGTGCATCATCATAAAATATGTAATCGAGGTGACATGACGGTACGTTAACCAGACTTAAGATAACCGAAAAACTAATTCACAGCTGAAAATCTGATGTGGGTATATTACCAAGTATTGTTGGATTCCTCGAGCAACTATTAAATTTCAAAGAAATCCTTACAAACTCAATAACTCCCATGAGTGTGCAATCCTACACTGGTAAGTGCACTGTCTACTAAATAGATATTATTTCAGTCGCTGAGATTCAGGTGCCATGGGATGATATTATTTCAGTCGCTGAGATTCAGGTGCCATGGGATAAATAAAACTATTAAAGACTTATTAATTGTACAAAAGGAAGACTGGTAGGTGCAAAAAAACTAATTATTGTTTGCAGACGACTCGTCGAGCAGTAAAGTCGAGCGTATTCGGTAATGGAGCAGTGGCGAACTAGTGTCGACATATATCACAACATCATCACAACCTGGTTGGCGCATAATCTAGAATTGTTGACAGATTTGTGGATCGCGTTTTAACGAAGAACCCCTGTCAGAAAGAGCGAGCGGAGAATCAAGTTAATGAAAACAATCTTAATAGCAAAACTACGTTGACACAGTACACGACACATACTTATGGCAAGTTCGACTTCTAACGAGGCCTGGTAAGTGCAGCAAGTATTATTAATAACATCAAACGTCTCATCAATATGAAGGCAAGAAATCGTTGATAAAGAACCATGCAAAACAGATCCGTAAAATGCTATTCATTAGATAAAAAGAAATTCATGCAGCATTAATTATGTATGAATCATCGTGACAGCGCAGTGCGTTGACGAGAGTACTGACCAGCGTGTTAAGAATAACGCGAAGAAACCTGGTAGGCGTATAACCAAGTATTGTTGGCAGATATTTCCCGAGCAACAGAAATGTCCCAGTCCTTGTATCGTGCATCATCATTAAGATATATTCGTGGTGACATGATGGTACGTTAATGAGACTTTACAGCGACAAGGTGGCCGAAACACTATCCACAGCTGAAAACCTGATAGGTATATAACCAAGTATTGTTGGCAGATATTCCTAGAGCAACCATGAAGTAGAAATACTTACAGAAAAATGTTGACTCAAAACAACTACACAAGCCTGCAACCCTACACTGGTAAGTGAACCGTCTACTAGATATTCTTCCAGTGGCTGAAATTGAAGTATCATGCAATGATATTTCTATCATTAAGACTCTGGAGATAACACTGAATTTATTAGCAAGAACAAAGCAAAACATTAGAATTTTACATGAGGAAGGCCTGGGGTAGGTGCATAACTAATCATTGTTTGCAGACAACTGGTAGATCAGTAAACTCGCAGCTTGTTCGGGGTACTGGAGCAGTGGCGTGCCAATCTACTGTCGACATAAACCACCCAAGATGGTCTGGTCTAGTGTGATAGGGCAATAACAAAACATCAAAACCTGGTGGGTGCATAATCAAGCATTGTTGACAGATTTTTGTGGATTGCGTTTTAAGGAGAACCACGGCAGCTATAGCCAAAGAAACAAGTCGATGAAAACGATCTTCGTAACACGCATTGATGCAGGTTCCACGAGGCCTGGTAAGTGCAATGAGTATTTCGAGCCATGCCATACAAGTCCGTAAAATGCTATTCATAATATAGAAAGACATGCATGCAGCATTTATGAATGAATCATAGTGATAACGCAGTGTGTTGACGAGATTACTGACCAGCGTGATAAGAATGACGTGAAGAATCCTGGTAGGTGTATAACCACGTATTGTTGACAGATTACGTTTTAAAGAGGCTCACGCCAGCAAGAACGAGCAGAGAAACAAATGAAATCAAATCCTATAGATACCGTTATAAAAGTCAACGATGTCTGGTAAGTGCAAATCCAGTATTCTGGACAGGCATACGATATAATTATTATGAAGATGAATCATTGTAAAAGAAGTAACGATCAAAACAGGTCCATTGAAAGTATAGTTAAGAAAGATCTTCAGACAGCAACGACAATTACTGCACCGACGAAAGCAAGATTTGCACCAAGGAGGAAAAATGTATCATGGAAAGCGGTAAGGTATGTGCATGTACAACAACCAACTAGCTGTCATAGTATAGTAGGTCCAAAAACTGGTTTGCAAAAGGGTGCGGTAGTAGATGTGGTGGTGCATAATGAGTTTTGTTGACAGATCAATGGAAAACGGAAATGTATACCCAAAAGCGCCAGCATAAATAAATGCAAAATACTTAATGTTTATACAAAATAATTCAAACTGGAACAAAAGTAACTGACTTCAGAATATGTACGCAAAAAATCGGGTAGGTACATACATAACTAAATATTGTTGACAGATTATCGACAATCGACAACCAATTCACTTATGTATGAAGAAAAGTAGTGAAATAAAAGTACTTGTGTACATAATAAAACTGCGCTTATTTCGTCGTGCTTCTGTAATTCGACAATATGAAAAATCCTTTTTTACAGCTCATCATAATCATCAAATAATTTTCTACGAATAGCAACAATTTAAATTTACATGTATAAATAAAATGAATCACATCAAATATCCTAGAGATATTTTTGACAAATACCTAAATTCAAGCGTAGAAAGAAAAAAATAGGTACAGTGATAAAGTTTATTGGTCAGTTCGGTACTTAATGTATATTAAGTAACTGTACCAAATGGCGTAACTTCGACGGGCAACGTCCACGAGCTTTCAGCCTCATAAGATCAACATCACCATCAACGAGCCAACGAGCAGCATTTTTTTTTCTTCCGTCTCTACAAGCCCCCACACATTCATCATTACATCGAGTGCCTTGGGTTAAAATTAATACAGTGTGGGGACTTCAAAAACCCAGGCAGCAACAAAAAGTAATTTACTAGTGAAAAAAAAAAATTAAAATAATGTAACTATAAAAAGTTTATGAAGAAATTGTTGTTAGTCAGCAAGAATATAAAACTGACAGTGTAGCCACAACTACTTCTGCAAAAAAATGAAAAAAGCTCGTTCTAAGAAGCACATTAGGTAGGTAAGGTATATAATTCAATATTGTCGACAGATAATCATCGTGATAACAATAAAATGCAATAAGCAAAATCTCGAATTGTGAAAAATAAGTCTCCAAATCAGTCATGTGTAAAAACATACCAATCAATAATAGCAATTCATATACGCAAAACGTTAACAAAAAATGGCTTGGGCAGAAATTCCTCAAGGTATGCACCTAATCAAGCGTTGTTACAGAGACAAATGAAGACTTGAAGCCGATTAATAGGCAAATAACTTAACCTAACTAACTAAAGCGATGCGACTTTGGCGACTGTAATCAAATATATCTGTAGGTTTAAAAAATTAACTGAAGTAACTGAAATGAAAAGGCAAATGCTATAGATATAAAATATATTTGTAACAAATCAAGGTGAGAGTAACTGATATGTCTTTATATTAGAGAGTAATAAAAGTGAATGAATAAAGTGCTGCTATGTGGTAGCTGTGAAATGAATTGGCAAATGCTATTTACATTATTTTGGTAATAAATTAAGGTGAGTGTTTAAGTGCTTACTATGGTACTGCTTGACTATGAACATTTCCATTGTGTGTTTATAATCATAGTAGTTTTATTCACTTTACATTGTGTACAATTAAATCAAATGTTTGCCACCTTTTTTGTTTTGTTGTGCAAATGACATATAATATGCATGTTACATATATAATAGAATGTTGTTTTTTTTGGAGCCACTGTATGTCCAGAAGATGTTAACTAATGCATTATCCTTATAGCTTCCGTAATCAGTATTGTTAACAGATGTCTACATGTATAATGCTATTATTTAGAATACTGTATGGAGTGTCAATAATGATTGCAAAGTACCTGGTATTTAAATGTGCTTTATTACAATTTAATTCCTTCTATTATTACATAGAAAGTATAAAATGTGAAATATGCATGGAAAAGCATCAAATGTGAAATATGCATGGAAAAGCATCAAATGTGTAAGAACAAATGTACCTACTAAAATCCCCAAGGGGTGAGGTGTGTGTTATAAAGTTTTCTTAACAGGCAATTTAGCAGTCACCGCGATGTCTATCACAATAATGCCAATGTATTGGAAGCCGATAATGTAAAGCCACTAAGCGATATAGCTGGCAACAGGATACAAAATATAAGTGCAGAAATAAAAATTAAAATAGTAAAAAATCAGTAAGTCGAAAAAAAGTTCTGTATGTCCCTAATAATCTTTCACAGGATATTAATTAAATCAGGAAGCTATATATACTATTCATAATAAAATAAATGTTTAAAGATGTATGACGATCATAAAATAAATTAAACAATGTGTTAAATTATGAAAATATGGTGAGTGTATCTTTTTAGTCATAAGGTTAGGTTTGTAAGAATATTTTCAACAGATGTGGAGGATTAAGCAAGAAAATGATAGGTTTGTGAAATTAAAATTAATAAACAATGAAGTTGCAATAGCTAAAAATATGGAAAAGAAGATTGCAAAAGGCATAAAAATAGGGCCAGGAAGATGAAAATAAACATAGTAATGTAGATAAAATAAATGAATTGAAAGTCCCATTAAAAGTGAACACAAAAAAATAATAAAAATGAAGCCTACTACATAGAAGACGTTCAAAAAACTGCACGGATGAGGTGCCTCTGCATCATATTAAGAAAGATAACATGTCAAGGTGTAGAAAACAAAGGATCGAAAAATATATTGATTGTGTAAGGTACGTAGAGCATTCGGAAAGTTGATGTAATTACAATTAAGAGAGTTGATATAATTTTTAAGCAAATTTTCTTAATTTTCTGCGGATTGTACGAAATTGTATAGATATATAAACTCGTATATAAACTCATTTGCAAAAACAATTATGTTATGTACGAATAGTTACTCAGTTTCGAAAGGCGTTGCACACTTCACAGCCTACAGTAACTTATTAAATTTTGAAATTCAATTCTTCATTGATCACAAACTATTGGTTCCTCCCATTACACCATTCTCATTGTCTATAATTATATCTTTATTTATTTTGCATTTATTTGGATACAGGTTAGATGTAATTACAAGAATGCAAAGACGAAAAACAGGAAAGACACTGACTACAACAAGAGAAAGAAAGAAGACTACTCGACCGAGGCATAGAGGATAAGACAGAAGACTACACGAAGTGGCGACTGCGAGGAAGACTACACGGGCAGAAGATGAAAAAAAAACACTGACGCGATGGATGCAAAGAAAGAAGACTACAAGGACGAGGCACAGAAAATAAAGAAAGAAGACCACGGACATAGTTTCAAAGACGAAGAAAGAAGACTGCGCGGACTATTCAGAGAAGATGAAGGAAGACTTCATGGACGTAGTTTTGAAGACGTGGAACGAAGACTACATGGATGAGGTGGAGAAGATGAAGAAAGAAGACAAGATGGATGACGCGGAGAAGATGAAGAAAGAAGACAACACGGGCGAGGCAGAGAAGATGAAGAAAGAATACAACACGGACGAGGCAGAGATGAACAAAGAAGACAACACGGACGAGGCAGAGAAGATGAAGAAAGAAGACGACACGGACGAGGCAGAGAAGATGAAGAAAAGCACCTACATGGACGAGGCGCCGAAGACTACATGGACACGACGACGAAGACTACACGGACAAGGCGACGAAGACTACACGGACAAGGCGACGAAGATTACGCGGAGGAGGTGGAGAAGATGAAGATGGAAGATTAGACAAGAAATAGATAAGGATAAAGAGAGGTACGCAAGTTTTATACAAATAAATTAAGTAGTTAAGATAGTAGGTAGAATAAAATAATAAGTAAGATAAATATTTTGCAGGAAATGTCTAACAGTGAAGATGAAAGAAGAATCAAATGAGGTGCGCAAAATAAAGAAGACTACACGGACGAGGCGCAGAAGATGAAGAATGACGACTACACGGACGAGGCAGAGAAGCTGAAGAAAGACCACACGGACGAGCCGGAGAAGATGAAGAAAGAAGACACACGGACGAGGAGAAGATGAAGAAAAAAGACTACACGGACGAGGCGCAGAAGATGAAGAAAGAAGACCACACTGACGATACGAAGAAGATGAAGAAAGAAGACCACACGGACGAGGCGAAGATGAAGAAAGAAGACCACACGGACGAGACGAAGAAGACATCGAGGCGCGGTAGATGAAGAAAGACTACACGGGCGAGGCGCAGAAGATGAAGAAAGAAAACCATACGGACGAGGCGAAGAAGAAAAAGAAGACCACACGGGCGAGACGAAGTAGACATCGAGGCGCGGTAGATGAAGAAAGAAGACTACACGGGCGAGGCGCAGAAGATGAAGAAAGAAAACTATACGGACGAGGTGGAGAAGATGAAGAAAGAAGACTACACGGACGAGGCGCAGAAGATGAAGAAAGAAGACCATACGGACGAGGCGGAGAAGATGAAGAAAGAAGACCACACGGACTAGGCGGAGAAGATGAAGAAAGAAGACCACACGGACGAGGCGGAGAAGATGAAGAAAGAAGACCACACGGACGAGGCGGAGAAAATGTAGAAAGAAGACCACACGGACGAGGCAGAGAAACTGAAGAAAGAAGACCACACGGTCGATGGGGAGAAGATGAAGAAAGAAGACCAAATGGACGATGGGGAGAAGATGAAGAAAGAAGACCTCATGGGCGATGGAGAGAAGATGAAGAAAGAAGACCTCATGGACGATGGGGAGAAAATGAAGAAAGTAGACTACATGGACGAGGCGCAGGAGATGAAAAACGAAGACTGCACGGACGAGGCGGAGAACATGAAGAAAGCAGACTACACGGACGAGTCAAAGACGATGAAAGAAGACAACACGGACGACACGAAAAAATGCAACACGGGAATGGTACGTAAGTTTCATACTATTAATCAAGTACATGGTGCGGAAAAGATAAATACATAGTAAGATACCAAATATTTTGCAGGAAATGGACACATGACAAAATGGTGAAGATGAAGGAAGAATATATACAAAATGGGGCGCGGAAAATGAGGACCGAGTACTACACGGACCAAGGTCAGAAGATTGCACGAACGAGGGCACAGAGGACAGAAAGAAGACACGGAAGAGGCGTGTAAGATGACGAAAGAAACATGGACGAGGCGCAAAAGATGAAGAACGACGACTACACGGACGAGGCACAGAAGCTGAAGAAAGACCACACGGACGAGCCGGAGAAGATGAAGAACGACCACACGGACGAGAAGATGAAGAAAGAAGACTACACGGACGAGGCGCAGAAGATGAAGAAGGAAGACCACACTGACGAGACGAAGAAGATGAAGAAAGAAGACCAAATGGACGAGGCGGAGAAGATGAAGAAAGAAGACCACACGAACGAGGCGGAGAAGATGCAGAAAGAAGACTACACGGACGAGGCGCAGAAGATGAAGAAAGAAGACCACACGGACGAGGCGGAGAAGATGAAGAACGAAGACCACACGGACGACGGGGAGAAGGTGAAGAAAGAAGACCACATGGACGAGGCGGAGAAGATGAAGAAAGAAGACCACACGGACGAGGCGGAGAAGATGAAGAAAGAAGACTACACGGACGAGGCGGAGAAGATGAAGAAAGAAGACTACACGGACGAGGCGCAGAAGATGAAGAAAGAAGAACACACGGACGAGGCGGAGAAGATGAAGAAAGAAGACCACACGGACGACGGGGAGAAGGTGAAGAAAGAAGACCACACGGACGAGGCAGAGAAGATGAAGAAAGAAGACCACACGAACGAGGCGGAGAAGATGCAGAAAGAAGACTACACGGACGAGGCGCAGAAGATGAAGAAAGAAGACCACACGGACGAGGCGGAGAAGATGAAGAACGACGACCACACGGACGACGGGGAGAAGGTGAAGAAAGAAGACCACATGGACGAGGCGCAAAAGATGAAGAACGACGACTACACGGACGAGGCACAGAAGCTGAAGAAAGACCACACGGATGAGCCGGAGAAGATGAAGAACGACCACACGGACGAGAAGATGAAGAAAGAAGACTACACGGACGAGGCGCAAAAGATGAAGAAAGAAGACTACATGGACGAGGCGCAGAAGATCAAGAAAGAAGACTACACGGACGAGGTGCAGAAGATGAAGAAAGAAGACAACACGGACGAGGCGAAAAAATGAAGAAAGAAGACCATACGGACGAGGCGGAGAAGATGAAGAAAGAAGACCACACGGACGAGGCGGAGAAGATGAAGAAAGAAGACCACGCGGACGAGGCGGAGAAGATGAAGAACGAAGACCACACGGAAGAGGCGGAAAAGATGAAGAAAGAAGACCACACATACGAGGCGGAGAAGATGAAGAAAGAAGACCATACGGATGAGGCCGAGAAGATGAAGAAAGAAGACTGCACGGACGAGGCCGAGAAGATGAAAAACGAAGACTGCACGGACGAGGCGGAGAACATGAAGAAAGAAGACTACACGGACGAGACGAAGAAGATGAAAGAAGACAACACGGATGACATGAAAAAATGCAACATGGGAATGGTACGTAAGTTTCATACAATTAATCAAGTACGTGGTGCGGAAAAGATAAATACATAGTAAGATACCAAATATTTTGCAGGAAATGGACACATGACAAAATGGTGAAGATGAAGAAAACCAAACAGGGCGCGGAAAATGGGCCTTGGACCGAGTACTGGTCAGTACAGGTCAGAAGATAGAACGAATGTGAGCACAGAAGATAGAAAGAAGACTACATAGACGAGGCGCAGAAGATGAAGAAAGAAGACTACGCGCACCATGTGCACGTAAGTAAAGCAAAGATAAATATATTTATTTACTTGATTGTATTGTATGTTAATGAAAAACTAGTACTAAGTATAAAGTTACTAATCATAAAAATATCACACAGGAAACTTCTATGACGACCAAGGTGCAGAACTGAAAAAAGAAGACAAAGTAGGAAAATAAGGACCGAAGATTATGCGGACCACAAGCAGAAGACAGAAGAAGATTAAACAGACTAGCGGAATTTGAACAAATATATATGATCTTTAGTAACATTGTTGTTTTTATAATTTCAAAATAATTCCCCTTATCAATATCTATCTACTGATCCATGACCTTCAAGGGATATAATTTTATTGTTTGATCCAATGAGACCGTTATTAATGGAACATCTTTAGGCCGCATGGATCCAACTTTAATCAATTATTTGCATGATTAGGATAGTTCTGCATCTGCCATGAAATAGTGCAGTGCACATCTTTCATAAGTAGTGTTCATAATGTGCCAGAATCCACAAGAAAGAATTCTATTTGGCTTCCATAAAATTATTTAAAAAGAAATCAGTTGTACAAAAATTTTGTAGGGAAAAAGAAAACAGAGATAGAACATGCACAGTACAAAATTCTGAAAATCTTTTTACTTCATACTTTTGTTTTAGAAATATTATGTAACAAAAAGTAACTTACTCATGTAAGTCTAGCAGAATCACAGAACAGAAAAAACTATTAGAAGTGTGATGGGACAGATTCAATAGCGGAACCAATGTCGCCAAACTCACACATACAACGAGATAATAATACGTTGCACTACTAGTAAACAATTGTTTTGATTGGTCGTATATCTTTAACACCAAATTAGCCTAAATTATGCACACTGCAGAACGAAAACATACCTTATTGATTGGCATTAGTGATAACTTTAATATAGATAAAAAAAGGAATTTACGACGTTTTGTATCTGAATCAAACTTGCTTCTCACTCTAACTCTATTACGAAAAAGTTCAACTACTCCCCAACAGATGTCCATTTATTTTAAGAATGTTATTTAGAACCTTAACTGTTATGAATACGGTTGATATTACTTTGAAGTATTATCTCTCTCACTCTAACTCTCTCACATTAACGCTAGAGCAGTGAAACAAAAAGTTGGCAATATCGATAGATTTGTAATTTGTTTTCAAAATATCAAAGGATTCCAAACGCTGTTAGTAATTATAATCTAAGAGTACTAAAAAAGAGAGATGTTTTTATTTACGATTAAAAAGGTATGAAGACGTGTTACTACGTATGTTCCTATTTAATTGAAATAAAACAAGTGTCCATTTATAGTAGATACTAGCTGTCGCCCGCGGCTCCGCCCGCATGGATGTCGGTTATCGCGAATCGGACTATAATTTGAGATTTAAACTATCCTATCTCTCAAGTTGGATCGAACTGCACATGGTGTGCGAATTTTATTATAATCGGTTAAGTGGTTTAGGAGTCCATTGAGGACAAACATTGTGACACGAGATTTATATATATTAAGATTTTATGTAACTGTTGCATAATAAAAGCGTTTTCACATTATCCGGTGCATCCGATATCCGATATTAGTGTCGGCTCCGATATCGAAGGAAATAAAATAAAGTATAAAAAGAACTCGATACTAGGATTTTTTTGTCATCCAGTCTGTGCGATCGAGAAAATTGCCGAATCGGACCGATTTTATCGAATATATGTGAAAACAGCACATGGTGACCGCTATCGGCGTCAGGTACCCAATATCAGAAAATGTGAAAGTGGTCCAAGGATACTTAAAATACGAGTGCGAGTATTTTACAATATGAGACGGGTGTTTTAAGACCATATTACAAACAGTTGCATACACTACTTTGAAATAAGGGTGTATCCCATCTGCCCCGGTGACTTGGCCCGGTGCCGGGCTACATGGGAAAAAAAAGTTTTAACTGGCCCGTTGATATGTTTAGCGGGCCAGATGACACAAATCAAGTGCCATCGTCCCCGGTAAGGGAAAAATAGAGGATACGCCACGTGATTTGTGAAATACTAACAACTTCCATCTATGAAAGGGATTGAACTTATAAATCAAACTGCTTAGTATACAAAAATCAGTTTTTATTGTGTATGACGCGATATCAAGTTGTGTCATAAAGTCATAAATCTCAACATGAAATATACTTATTATAAGTAGATCCTTAACCGAATAACCGAAGCCAAAATGCTATAAATCAAACAAAATTATTTATTTTATTTTATTTTGTAGTATGGATAAGAGGTTAGTAGATAAGTTGTATGTTATATTAATAATTTTTTTTTTATTTGGCTTCGTTAATTAATAATACAAAAATATTGTTATTATGTTAAGGATCTACTTATAATTAGTATATTTCATGTTGATATTTATGACATGACACAACTTGATATCGCGTCATACACAATAAAAACTGATTTTTGTATACTAAGCAGTTTGATTTATAAGTTCAATCCATTTCATAGATGGAAGTTGTTAGTATTTCACAAATCACGTGGCGTATCCTCTATTTTTCCCTTACCGGGGACGATGGCACTTGATTTGTGTCATCTGGCCCGCTAAACATATCAACGGGCCAGTTAAACCTATTTATTCCCATGTGGCCCGGCACCGGGCCAAGTCACCGGGGCAGATGGGATACACCCTGAAATAATTAATTTAATTTGCATAAAATGAGAAAAACGTAGAGTGCCAAAATCTATTTGCTGATCGCGTATGCATGTTGCGCCGCGTCCACAAACTAGAAAATATCCAGCTGGAGTTGTTCAATACGGAAGTTTATATTTTTGCATGTTTGTACGCTCATAGCTTCGTCATGTGTAGACGAATTTGCAATTCCTTCTTTGTTCGAAAGAAGACTATTCCGAAATGATCCCATTTAATTTTTGTAAAGGTCCGATAAAGGGTTTCAGAGAGAGACCACGAAACTCTTCAATAAATACCAGGAAATCAGCAGTAATTGCTGCAAACGCATATTATTGCTATGTCTATGCCACTACACATCATAACATCACGCCCGTATCCTTTGAATGGGTATGAGGAGTGTTCCGAATGTTCCGTGATATTTAAAAAAAAACAATTAAGTCATTTGACAAACGTTTATAAATGTTTCCACAAAATTAGATATCGATAAAATTTGACTACATCACTAAATGAGTAGCGGAGAAAGTTCTAGAATAAATAAGAATGACATGTCTATTATGTGTAATCAAAAACAAGCTTTATTGATATGTGGTAAGGTTGATTTTGTTTTGATTTTATTTTTTTGCATTTTAATAATATTCGTTATAAATTCTGCTATATCCTGACTTATTGATGGTATAAAACAACTCCATTTCGAATATTTATGCTCCTACTATCATCTGTGCACTGCAAAATGGCCCAGTAAGGCATATTTCCATTAAATAGTATTAAATAACACACGGTGCAAAACTGTCAAATACACGTGATGACAGATACGACTGAAGGTTGAAATTGTAAGAGCTTGCAAATCTCCGCATAAGAATGACACGCGTGCCACGCCCACTTCACACTTCCACCGTTTTTACTGTTCCGTGAGCAGAATAGTCATTAAGTTCAAATAGTTTGACTGGAAAAATGGAATCGCTCAGGCAGAACTTAAACCAGCGTACAGTCCCTTATAGGGGGAATACACACAACAGCCGGACCGGCAGATGTAAGCAAACCAAAAAAATACGCAGTCCTGCTATTTTATAAATGAATTAGGTACATAATATTTGAAAATATCATTATTTCCTTGTTAAATGATGTTACATAATCCATTGGGCTTAATATTTTCGTCACTGCTTTGACAATCTATGTCAATACCTTAGGGGTTGCGCTTATACCACCTTCAGTTTATATAGATTTCCATACAATATAGAATGTAGTTATTGTTATTACTAGTAAAAAAAAAATATTATTCATATTCTTAATCAATTAAGCAGCTTAAGCATAAGTAGCAGTTAAATCAATCAAGCTGTTCTTGAACTATTAAGTTTGTAACGAAGTGTTAAGTGAGGTGTTGAGTACTGAGACTGGGACCCACAAGATTGAGTTAAATGCTATAAATAAATTGACCGTCATAAGAGCCTAGTAGAAAAAGCCGTTGTATAGGTATATGAGTTCGTATATAACCTTTTAAAAGGCTTTAAATTCTGATTGAGAATTTGATGTTCTATAGGTGTCATTGTTTGAACCCCTACTTGTAATTTTTTTTTATTATGATTTGATGATATCATTATGTATCCGTATTCGGATTGTGCACCATTGTTTATAAAAAAATAAAAAGGGACCTGTGGACTCCTCAAGAGTCATTGGATGACGCGACGCCCTGAAAACAGAGCGCGCGTTGCTGTTGGCGTCGTGCTTTTGGAAGCATGTGTGTATGCGCGGCGGCAGGCAGTGGTGTGCGAGGTCACGAGGCACGCATCCATCTCGCACCGGATGACCGCTCCGGGCAGTGTGGGCGCCCGCCAGTCTTAAGACCTGCTAGATATTTTTCAGCGTCTACACAGTTATTGAGGTTTAGTCGCAGGTCGCAGGTGCGAATTTAATATCCGCTCGAGATCTACTTATTGCAGATCTTAGAGTTTCAGGTACATTTAGATCGTAAAAAGCTTCATTCAAATCGATTATGATAGAAAACGTGTAGCGACACAGGCGGGACGCGAACCTGCGACCAGTCCCTTACAGGGGGAATGCTCTGACCAATCGATTTGTGTACTCGTACTTAGTATTGTATTAAAATTTCATTAAAGTGGTACATTATTTAGTTGTTTATAAATCTGAAATCTTTATAAATTTTAAAGCAGAAAAGTCTACATCAGGAACGGGACCCGAACCTGTAACTTGTTCCTTTCGAGGGAGAATACTCGAATTGATTGAGCCACTTGCACACTCTTAAGAGCATACAATCTGAAAAAAAAAACAGCGTGGAATAGAACCACTACTTTGGATATTACTTAACATTCTAGGCGTCAAGGACGCCGTCAATGCTCTCAAGAGCTGTTGTTCTTTGTTTCCCGAGCCGAGAAGTATTACCAATAACTGTACTGGGCGATGATAAGGCGCTTGCCGTTATCGCTCCCTTAATACCTTTGTTCCGTATGGCGGGAATTTCAATTTTTATAGTATACTAGCTGTCGCCCGCGGCTCCGCCCGCGTGGATGTTGGTTATCGCGAATCGGACTATAATTTGAGATTTAAACTATCCTATCTCTCAAGTTGGATCGAACTGCACATGGTGTGCGAATTTTATTATAATCGGTTAAGTGGTTTAGGAGTCCATTGAGGACAAACATTGTGACACGAGATTTATATATATTAAGATTAGTATAAGCCCAGAACGGGCAATATGTTTCAACCTGATTAGGTTTGCCTGTAATTACGGTCCGCACTTATTAATTTATAGTTTGCGAAATCCCAATATATTTCTGCCCGCCCCTTTAGGGACTCACAGGCGTGAATATGTGTATGTATTTTTTGAAGAACACAGCGTCCTCGCCCAATATTGTTAATAATTCCTGGTCTAAATTGGGCATCTGAGTTTCTGAAGTCTTCGTCTGATATACGCGTTGCAGAGGGTGACCGGACAGCCTGACACTGGTGTGAGGAAATGGCGGAAGTCGGAATTACAGATTGTACAGCGAAGTGGTGGTGCTTGGCTTTGATAAAGGCGGTGCAGCAACACTTAGTCGCACTGCATCAAGATGGTTAAAGACAGAAATCATCTCATTTTCCGTAAAAGAACAGGCGATTATAGGCAGCTGACGGATAGTGCTGTTTCGTCTTTTTCTGGAAAAATCTTGAAAGTCGGAGGTCCCATATGTACATCATGGTTTCGATTCGGTTACCGTGATGATGGCGGCGGTGAAAAGCCCCAAAATGGACAGTTCGATTGCCGTTAAAATATGGCGGTGAAAAGCCCCAAAATGGACAGTTCGGTTGCCGTTAAAATATGGCGGTGAAAAGCCCCAAAATGGACAGTTCGGTTGCCGTTCAAATATGGCGGTGGAAAGCCCCAAAATGGACAGTTCGGTTGCCGTTAAAATAGGGCGGTGGAAAGCCCCAAAATGGACAGTTCGGTTGCCGTTAAAATAGGGCGGTGTTAAAGTGAGCAGTTCGGTTGCCGTTAAAAGCGGAGGTGGTAGGCCCCAATAAGGACAAACCGGTTTCCACAAACCCGTGGTGAAGTACACCACATAAATATTCAGGTTTCCATTTTTGTTCCTCTGTCACATTGACGACACTTTTGCGTTCAGTTTCTGTTTTCTCAGTGTGCTGCTAGCTGGATTGCGTTCTCAAAGATCCTCCATTCCAGTATTCATTTTAATAGGTAGATTAGAATTTTCAGTTGTGAATATAGTCTTACTTAACTTATATAACATGAGTATACATGTACAGGCTCGGCATATACTGTACTTTGTGGTGCACAAATATTGCAGTTAATTAACCACCAACAAAGGTTTCATGCAAATACTTAATTATCTAAGTACTTACCCTGCCGGATCTAGGATGTCGATTAATCACTATTATTGAAATCGAAACTAAACCGTCTAGACGACGTTTTAATTTCTTTGTTACCTTTTTTAATTATCTCAGCTAGTTTATAGCTGGATAAATAAATGACAATATACGTTACAAACAATCAATTTCACTTTGCTCACTTCTTTCCCGTTCAGGCACCATTAAACAATAAGATAAAATATCATTATATTAACATGAAATATTATGAACGTACGATTTGGCGTGGCACTGAAATGTGAATGACATAAAGCACCCATGGCCCGGCCGGCGTACAAGTACTTGAGTTTTGTTTTTTTAGGGGTCTAATTTCTCCTAAATACAGTGCGATAAGGCGAGTCTGATGTGAAACTACATGTGTTTAATATCTTCGAGCGAATCCCTTCCAGTAATTATGATCGAACATTAATGTAAGAGCATGGTATCCCCTTCATCCACTCAGGTCTTTAATTGGAAATACTTTTGAAACAAACTTCTTTTCGATACCGAGCTTACTGCTGTTTTATTTATCGTGACAGAACCAACCCCCTCTAGACATCTAGACAAGTGGCAATTCGCTTTTTTTTTAATTCAGATAGTAAATTGACAACTGCAAATGTCAAATTGTGAAATAATGATACGGCAAGGCTTTTATTACCATTTTATTTTATTACCAATCAAGTCATTTTGAATCTTATTTCTGTTATTTTAGAATTCATTTTATTTTATTTCGCCACCGCGCATCATGACGCGGCGTGCCACGGCATACCGCGGTTATACGCGACGTGCCACGCAGTGTTGCCAGATCACTGTTTCAAATTCACCCCAAAATGGATACGAAATCCCCCCAAAACTTAGTATTTTTTTCAAAATCCCCCCAAAGTTAGTAATATTTAAATAGTACCTAAAAAAAAGTGTAGCATTAACAGCATTCGAATATGATTTTCGGCTAAAACATCAAGGACATAATTCCTCACAGGTTTTCGTGAAAATAAAAGGGAGCCTCGAGCTTTACTCTTCGCCTAGATTTCCACAGGAACCTATTATCGGATGATATTTTCCAAAGTTTACGCGATTATCACTCATTGAGACATAACCAATTTTAACGGACTCAATCGCGATTTATTTACTTTTAAACCGACGTTTCAGCTACTTCTCAGAACCCATGTTCCTGGTTTGACTAAGGATGGCAGTTGTCATCTAGTTGAAAGTGTAAGTTATCTCAAAGTACCCGAATACCTATAATACCTAATCGAATGGAGTATAGATTCTCATCTCAGTTTAATGCTATTTGTGACATATGCTTAGTATTATGAAAAATTGTGAGATAATTTTTGAAAATAATGGAATTAAATAAGATTCAGATTATATTTTTAAACATCACAGATATCTTCAAATCACTAGTTTGCAAGTTAAAATCCCCCGATTACCTCCAAATGTATTATTTTCCCTCCGACAATCCCCCCAAAAAAATTGTCCCCCCAAAAAATCCCCCGTAACTCAAAAAACCCCCCAAATTTGGGGGGATTCCCCCCAATCTGGCATCACTGGTGCCACGACATTCCGTTTGACTGCCTCTGTGTCGTAGCGGCAGTAGGTAGAAGCAGACACACTGGCGCGCGCGTTTTTTTTCACACTGACTGAGCGTCGCAAGATATAGCACGTGCGTATGCGATATTGGAATTTTACTTCTACCTACGTAAAATAAGGAAAAATGGATGCCGAGAAACTGATTCATCTGGAATGTACACAGTCTGGCCATTAATACTGTTTCAATTAAAAATAAGAAAGATATTACATTTGAATTTGGAATTTATAATTTTTATACGATTGTCCATTGAGTTTTCTAATTTTGGCGCCAATACAAAAATGGAGTTGGGTGATAAAGAGAACCGAATCGCTGTGATTGAATTACAAAAAGTTGGTATGGAGCCAAATGCAATTACAATTTTAAAACTTCATATGCTTAGCATTAGTCAAATGTTTGTGTACCGGGCTATTAATAGGTACAATGAGACCTCTTCTGTTTGTGACAGAAAAAGATCTGGCCCCCGATTCTGCTAATTTTATGACAACAAACCCACTGTCATACCGCTGACATTACATTAAATGTCATTAAATTTTAGACTTTATGACTGAGTTTTAAAGTCCAAAATGAAAAAAGATTGAGTTTATAACATTTGTCATTCAGTCTACAAGATTGTGATTTAATTTTAGACTTTTATAATATAACAGTAAAGTACAAAGTTAAATTGCATTGGTTACGGTGTCTGTGGTACCGCAGTGGATTTTGCCATGAAAAAAATATTAGCAGAATCAGGGCCCTGGCCGTCCACGTAGTGTTCGTACGACAAAGGTGGTCAAAGCAGTAAGGGAAAGTATTCGAAGAAATCCTGTCCAAAAGCACCTAGAACCATCTCGCGTATTTTAAAAGATGACTTAGGACCTGCAGCCTATAAGAGACGCACTGGTGACTTTTTAACTGATAATTTAAAAAAGAATAGGGTGTTAAAATCGAAACAACTACTGAAGCGGTACGCTTAAAGCTCTAAGGAAGCTGCCCAATTAGTCGACAGAGCGCAACGTGGGCATTATACGACTTCAGTGATGGTTTGGTGGGGTGTTAGCTATGAAGGAGTGACTGAGTCATATTTTTGTGAAAATAGTATCAAAACATCGGCACAAGTGTATCAAGATACCATTCTTGAGAAGGTAGTTAAGCCCCTTAACAACACCATGTTCATTAACCAAGTAGGTATGGTCCTTCCAACAAGACTCGGCGCCGGGTCATAATAATAAGCTCGGTCCACGCAGTCTTGGTTGGAAGTGAACGTTTCGGACTTCATCAGAGCTGAAGATCGTGTCGTCTAGTCCCGGTCTTACTAATCTTAACACTGTAAAAGTAAAAACTATAATTTGCATTTATGCAAAATAAAATCTTCGTAACAATATTTATGGCAAGACTAAGTACATACAATGTGTCCTCTCGTAACTACATGGACCAACATATGAAAAGGAACGCATGGCGAACGAAGAGCAAAACTGATGCTAGAGCGTGGAATGCCGCGGCATGCCACGGCACGCTGCGAGTTGCCGCGGCACTCCCTGCCATGTCATGCCGTGCCGTGCCGGCAGTGGGCGCCGGCCCTTAGATAGTTGGGTCGGGGGCCTAATGCAAAATGTGGTACTCCTCGACACGGCTCGCATCGTGAGGAGGTTCCTTTCCCTGGATCCCTAGCCACCGGTAGCTTGTCCCCTGTACCCGATGCCGGTAGAGCACTAGTTTTTTTTTTAAATTTATTTTAAAATATGATTTATAATCAGTTTTAAAATAAATAAAGAGAAATAAATATATTATATTCACCATAAAAATAATTTACATTTGGGTTCACTTAGATATATGTATAGTAGTTAGTTACTGGGACGATAAATAGTAATATTGTTTATTTACCACTAGCTTTTGCCCGCGGCTCCGCCCGCGTGGATGTCGGTTACCGATTAGTGTTGAGCCGGCACTATTATATTCGACTCTATACTGACTTCTCTGCTCCTCTCTCTCTACTCGACTCTGTACTCTCCTCTATACTCGCCTTTCCATTGGTCGCTGTACTCGCATCTCTACTCGCCCATCCACTTTATTCTCTTTTCGCCTCTCTACGTGACTCTTCCCACTCGCCTATCCAGTCGCCTCTCTACTCACATCTCTCCTCGAATCTCTACTCAACACTATTCGATCTCTACTCTCCTTTACATTCGTCTCTCCACTCGCCTCACTATTCGCCTCTCTACTCGACTGTCTACTGCACTCTATTTGATTCTATACTCACCTCTTCACTGGCTTCTCTAGTCCCATATCTACTCGCCCCTGAAGTCGATTCTACTTGACTTTCTATTTGACCTCTACACCCCTATCCACTCGCCCCTATAACGATCTCTACACTACACGCCTCTTTACTCGCTTCTATATTTGGCTCGGAACGGACATAGTCGAGTATGTCCGTTCCGAAGCTCTAATCCACCTTTGTTCCAAATTTCATGAGTATATCTGCCAAAAAAAACTTCTTACTATTATATATTATATTATAGCCTCCGTGGTGTGGCGGTAGGGAACGCGGCCGCTATGCAGGAGGCGTGGGTTCGATCCCCGCGCAATGTAAATATTTGTATGCATGAATATGTATATTTGCATTGGTCTGGGTGTTTCTATGTACAATATGTAGATATCTATTTACAAAAAAAAAGTATCTAAGTCTGTTTATCCGCAATCTAGATTTGAAGTGTGGCGAGGTGCAACAAGATAAATGAAACGACTTTGTCTGGAGAGATCCAAAATAGAACTGTTTATTAGGTTTGCTAATTACTAATACATAGCAATATCGATTATGTACCATAATAGACTAAATTGCTACAGAATAGACACACTTCACCATAACACAAGCTAGTTAAGCTATGCTTACCATGGGCCTAGATAGCGTTGTGTGTAATGTTGTGGAATATTTATTTATTATTATTTATCCCCCATTCACCCCCTTTTTTGCGCGATTGAACATAGACACTTAAATCCCTAACCTTACCCTCCTCCTTCTACTCCCCTTTTTCACGATAAAATGTAGCCTATGTCCGTTCCCTAGCTCATATCCATCTTCGGTACCAAATTTCATCGGGATATCTTCAAAAATCACAATCTTTAATCCCTTCAGCAAAGATCGCGGGTTCAAACCCCGCCTAGACCTAAACCGGTTAAAATTTTTCTCTTCATTCGACGTTAATTATTTCGGCTCAGGCGCAGAATGTCCACTTCTCAAAATGTCCACTGGTCGCAAAAGGTCTCTTTCGCAGAATGTCTCTTTCGCAAGATGTCTCTTTCGCAAAATGTCCTTTTCTCAGAATGTCTCTTTCGCAGAATGTCCACTTCGTAAAATGTCCCTTTTTTACACAACTCTAGGTTACAGACAAGCACACGGCCCCCTGATGGAAAGTGGTTACCATGAAATATGAACGTGTGTAGCACCAGGGGAGTCACATTAGTGCTGCCAACCATGTAAGAACAGAGAGTTTCTGTGCCGTCGTCCCTTTTCTTACAGTCCCATTTTTATTTTTAACTTACTTTAATCATAATTTCATTTAGCAATTAGCTTACACACGTCCAAGTTTGACATGTTTATTTATATGAAGAATATGGGTGATATAGGTAAGCAAAAAAATTAAAAATATAGTACAAATCACATTTATTTCTTTGTATAATTGCTTGATTATGCATGTGCAGCTGCTTAGCTGTTTTTACACATTTTGGTTTATAGAAATAATTATAATAGAATTAGGTCGCAATCATAAAAAATTAAAATAACAATATTAATCATTTAATGAAGTTATTTTACTCTATCCTTTTGAAAGCTGTAAAAATATAACTTTTTTTATAAATTGTGGCAATGTCAAATGTTTTTGTTGTAATTGAACCAATAATGTCTTTTATTTATTATCAAAATAAATGTCTTGTTTTCTTCTATTGCGCTGCACAAAACAAAAGAAGGTAGAAATGTTGCAAGAATCGCTGCCATGATACCGCTCGTGCCAGCAGATCAAATACGTGGTCTTATATTTTAAACCAGGTGCCGGATAGTTCTGAAATGAACCATTTTCGAAAGTATTTCGAAAAACAATGGTATCCCAAAATGCCTACCACATTATTGAGTTGTTCTTTCCAACGCCATCAAACGACAAATGCTTTTGAAGGCTGGCACCGTCGCGTTAATACAGAACGTATACCAAGAAAACCAAGTCTGTACATGTTTGTTTTTAAGTTGAAAAAAGAATGAAAATACTGGGATAAACAAATAAGGGACAGTCTTTTTAAAAATGTGCAGCGCAATAGAAGAAAACAAGACATTTATTTTGATAACAAATATAAGACATTATTGGTTCAATTACAACAAAAACATTTAACATTGCCACAATTTATAAAAAAAGTTATATTTTTACAGCTTTCAAAAGGATAGAGTAAAATAACTTCATTAAATGATTAATATTGTTATTTTAATTTTTTATGATTGCGACCTAATTCTATTATAATTATTTCTATAAACCAAAATGTGTAAAAACAGCTAAGCAGCTGCACATGCATAATCAAGCAATTACACAAAGAAATAAATGTGATTTGTACTATATTTTTAATTTTTTTGCTTACCTATATTACCCATATTCTTCATATAAATAAACATGTCAAACTTGGACGTGTGTAAGCTAATTGCTAAATGAAATTATGATTAAAGCAAGTTAAAAATAAAAATGGGACTGTAAGAAAAGGGACGACGGCACAGAAACTCTCTGTTCTTACATGGTTGGCAGCACTAATGTGACTCCCCTGGTGCTACACACGTTCATATATTTTATGGTAACCACTTTCCATCAGGTGGGCCGTGTGCTTGTCTGTAACCTAGAGTTGTGTAAAAAAGGGACATTTTACGAAGTGGACATTCTGCGAAAGAGACATTCTGAGAAAAGGACATTTTGCGAAAGAGACATTTTGCGAAAGAGACATTCTGCGAAAGAGACCTTTTGCGACCAGTGGACATTTTGAGAAGTGGACATTCTGCGTCTGAGCCATTATTTCTTGAAAAGTCAAAACTTGTGAGGCTCAAGTTAGTGACAGAAATGAATTGCTGCAAATCCGACTTCAAGTAATCTTATTTGAGGGCAATCTCTTAGAGGGCAACGTGGCCCACAAGTTCGTGTGGACTCGCCGAAACCTCGCAGCGCCGGAGCTGTGACAGATACGATGCCTGCTGCCTGCTGCTTGCTACATGACGCATGCTACATTCTGCTTGCTGCCTGCTGCTTGCTGCATGCTACTTACTGCATGCTGTTTTCAGCATGCTGCATGTCTACTGCATGCGACATGCCTATTGCATGCAGGGTATATGCCTGCTTGTTTGCATGCATGGCGTAGTTTAGTTTCCAACTACATAGGTATTAACTGCAAAAGAACTACTGACTGCTAATGACGCCAACCGCGCACTATAGCAAAATGAATAATTATTTGATTAATGCCTGATCAGAAAGATGTAGCAATAAACATTACCATCACATATCTGGTTTTTCTTTCATTTTTAAATAAAAAAATCAATAAAATTCTATTTCTTTATTATTTCTTCCCTCTTTTATATGCCAAAGGATGATTCTTACTGTAAAGTTTCTGCTTTTGAAGATTATGGATGGAAATATAAATGCCAAATGACGATTCTGCCTATGTATTTTCTACGAAATGACGGTTCTAATTTTTTTATTACAAACCATTTTCTGAGAAATAAACTTTATGTTATTTGTTGTTATGCGAAACAAAATTATGTCAGGAAGATTTTGGTGAAACAAGGGGGAACCCTTTCGAACTCGTTCCATTGTTTTTCATTTGTAACTTGTAAGTAAGTGATTTACATGTGAGATGCAGCAGATCAGCTGAATTGATGCGAACCATAACCATCCAAAAGCTACAGATTTTTTATATCATTTAGGTAGCAGACAAGAAGCACAGGTCCCACCTGACTGATAGCAAGTGTGCATTTTTCTGTTCTGTGTGTGCCTGGCAAAAATTGTCTTACAGTATTGCTAAACTCCATGGATAAAACATAACCCTTCTTGGCAGTCGGGTAAAAATATAAATATCGACGCGGTCGTAGAGCAAAATCGTGTCAACAGGGTTACCTCTGATTATAGACATTACTAGCCTTTGCCCGCGGCTCCGCCCGCGTGGATGTCGGTTATCGCTTAGTGTTGAGCCGACGCTATTGAGCATTCAATTTACCTCTCTACTCAACATTGTCCTCTTAATTTTTAAATTCTTACTATTTGTCCCGTATTCACCCCCTTTTTTACGCTATTGAAAATAACAAACTTTATTCCTCTAACCCTACCCCTAGCTCTAATCCATCTCTGTACCAAATTTCATAAGGATATTTAAAAATAACAAACTTTTATCTCCTACACGCACCGGCAGAATTAGCGGAACACAAAATTATGGCTGGGGATGGATATGTTTAGGAGCTTGCACGGAGTTAGTGGTAGTCGATGGCGGAAATCTGACTGCTGATCGGTATATCAGGGAGATTTTAGAGGAACTTGTTGTGCCATTTGCCCCATTTATTGGTAACGACTTCTTTTTAATGCAGGATAATGCTCGAGCTCACAGCTGGCTCAGAACAGGTACCTAAACCATGTTTGTGTTACGGTGATGGAGTGGCCAGCACGGTCCCCGGATATGAATCCGATTGATCACGTTTAGGACTTGCAAAAGAGGAGTGTCAAATCAAGAATCAATAATCAATCAATTACAATCTGAGCGAGCTGCGAAACATATTTGTTGAAGAATGGCAGAGGTTGCCCCAAGAAATCATTGAAAACATCATTCGCAGCAAGCCCAGACGGATGGAAACCTTAATCAGGCCACGAGGGGTAAACACGTTAATAAACCTGTTGTTGTTGATTTATGTTTAATTATTATTTGTTTAAAGATAAAGTTATTAACTATGTATTTTATACTCTCCTTTTTTTGTGTTCCGCTAATTCTGCCGGTGTTTGTATTACCCCTCCCCCCCTTTAAACCCTTATTTCGCTATGAAAGGTAGTCATATCCGTTTCCAAGTTCTAATCTGTCCCTGTGCCAAATTTCGTCAGGAAGGATATCTTTAAAAGTGACAAAATTAGGGGAAGGCAGGGTAATTACGAACACCTAAGGGAGTTTTGAAATAAATCGAAAGATATTATATGTAGGTTAACTTTAATAGCTTCTACTGAAACATAAACTATCATACTTTAGATTAATACAAACAACATTATAAATTTGTCTTTATATAATCAACTATTATAAGAAAAACAAAACCCTTAGTGTTCGTGTTTACCCGACACTGGTCGGGCAATCACGGACACCTAGTGGGGCAATTAAGATCGTTCGTAATTGACCCAGACTAGTCTAAGAATGAGATCACGTATGACAGATTAGTCGCGATTAAACTTAAACTTGAGATCGTATTGGCCGGCAAAGATCACAACAGTATCCAAGCGAAGACGATTGTCCGTCTGTACACTTATCATGGGCCCAATTTTCAAAAACGTAGCACTGGATACATTTCTCACCAGGTGGGCTATCGTCCTATTTTTCATTGCAAGAAATGCAATAATAGTCTTTATTTTCGTTCGTCCTCCTACGTTCCATTGTAAGCTCTGGTGAATAGTTATACAACTTCATATTGTGTAATTGCACGTCCAGGATTTTCTGCCATATAATATTGGCACTCCCGATTATAAGCAGTCTTGATAGGTCCATACAATGTTAAGTCCAAGAATGTTAAGACGCTTAACCCTTAAAAAAAGCTTAACTTCTTATTCTTAACATCATCAATGGCTCTTTTAAGATCTTCAACGTTATATTCCGTTTCCGTTTTCCTTTTGTAATTCCGTGGCATCTAATCTAAAACAAATGACACATAAAATGGAGGAAGTCACAAGTGAAAGAACCAATTTTCCTTCTAGTATGGGGCAATGCCGAACATTCGTAATTGACCCACTCAATTCGTTCGCCAATTCCCTCTAAGGTAATAAAACAAAAAAATATTTTATAATTTTAGGTTATTATTGCCCGGCCGCGTGTAATAATCGTAATAGAATCTTCAATTACTAATTTATTTATGCATATAAATGTCATGTTAGAACTATTATTACTTTATGAGTTACACCGTATTTCATTTATATAAAAATTGTAACGCAAATAAGTAAACATTCGAATTAATTTTACCTTGACTGTTGTGTGCACCCGCCACGTTCTGCTGATCACTTGGCACTACTAATGGCGTGATTTTTAAGATGGTGATGAGTAAAATAAGGTTATCTCTTTCTAACATAGTGTAATCGCTGCGTTCGCGATTACCCAGCGTTCGTGTTTCCCCGGCCTTCCCCTATTTTTCCTTCTACCCCTCTTTTCGCCATAAAAGGTAGCATATGTTCGTTACCAAGCCCTATTTCATACCTGTACCAAATTTCATCCGGAGATATTCAAAACTGACAAACTTTCATCCCCTATCCCCGTCCCCCTCTTAAACACTCTTTTTCGCTATAAAATGTAGCCTATGTCCGTTTCCAAGTTCTTATCCATCTCCATACCAATTTCATCAGGCTATCTTCAGAACTGACAAACTTTCATGCCCTATCCTCCCCCCTCCCTGAAGCTCCCGTTTTCGCGACAAAAGTTACCCTATGTTCGTTCATCAGGATATCTTCAAAAATTACAAATTTTCATGTAAAATTTCATCCTATAGCCATATTCCCCCCTCCTACCCCTTTTTTCACGATAAAGTTAGTATATGTTCGTTACCAAGCTCTAATTCATCCCTGTACCTATACCAAATTTCATCACAGTTGAGCACCGAAGTTACTGAATACGGAAAGAGTAGTTAGACAGTTTTAAAGTTGGCAACTCAACTCGGTGATCATCATTTTGAACTGTCATTAAAGTTAGTGAATAAGCCTGCGGTTCAGTGGTTTAGGCGTGAAAGCGTAATATACAGACAGACAGACAGACAGACAGATAGAGTTACTTTCGCATTTATAATATAAGTATGGAAGTATGGATTAGTATGGATTTAATCAAAGGGTTTTGCTTTGAGTGCCTAGCTTTACGCCCATTTACGAGTCTATGACTTCTATGAGACATATTCAGTGAGTTTTGGCGGGAAAACGAAGAGTGGCACATCGTTGTGCTATTTTATTTTCAGAAATTGTTGTGAATTAGAGTTTTTATGTGTAAAAATGGTGGATTTTTAGACATAACGTCTTGGACAATTCACACAAGTGTAGGAAAGTGGGATATTACAGTGAACTGTGACATTTCGTGTTAGTTCCAAATCTCCTGGGGGAACTTTCAGTAAAGTCCCCACAACTTTACTGAAGCAGAAATCATCACTCATCGTCATCGTCATGGCAATCATCACTCATCGTCATCGTCATGAAAAGTGAATTAACAAAACTAAATAAAGACATGGCTTAAAGGTCTTCTAACCAAGCCAAAAAACTTAAAAAAAAAGACAAGATAGTTTTAGCGGGAACACTAGACTGGACGCATCGCGCCATTATTTTATTGTCCATGTCCAAAACTAGTGTAGGTATTCGAGTTTTTATGTATAAAACTGGTTTTTAGATATAACGTTTTGGACAACTCACAGAAGTGTTTAAATGAAAGTAAAATATAACAGTGAATTGTGACATTTCATGTTCGTTCTAAATCTCCTTAGGGAACTTTTAGTAAAGTCCCCATAACCTAACTAGGCAGCAATCATCATTCATCGGCATCGTCATCATCATCATCATCTTCTACATCATCAACTTATCAACACAATAAAGATCGAGACATAGATTGAGACAACACATCAACAAAATGAAGATAGTCTTTAAAAAAAAAGGACATTGACAAGACTTTCAGAATTCATATAGACTTTGATATAGACTATAGACCGTTATAGACTAGACGTTTAGACATTTTAAGACATTATTATTTGACGAAAACCCTGCAAAGGAGAAGTGAGGCAGTGGGATTCAATTTCTGAAAAAATATTAGTGATTATTGCGTTATTTAGTAAAATAATTATAAATTTTACATTAACAAACTTTAGTTATGTCCTATCAATTATATAGAAATACTACAATCGGGAATACCTTACAGGAAAGCCTTGATGAATTAATACAAGTTCGTTTTGTTTACATATATTATTTTGGTTAAATTATTGACACTATTGGGCGTGTTATCATTTGTTTGGTCATTTCAGTATGGGCAGATTACTCCAGCGCTAGCAGTAAAAGTTTTGCTGCAATTCGACAAATCTATTAACCAAGCACTATCCAACCGAGTAAAGTCAAGATTAACTTTTAAAGCAGGAAAACTAAATACCTACAGGTACTTGTATTACCTAATTATAATTGTAATACTTCTGAGAACTGGTTTAATACGTAATGATATTTACAATTACAGATTTTGTGACAATGTATGGACGTTCATGTTGAACGATGTGGAGTTTCGTGAAGTACAAGAGGTAGCTAAAGTTGACAAAGTGAAAATAGTGGCATGTGATGGCAAAAGTGAGTGAAATGTGTTAATTTCTAATGACTCCATGTATTATTTAGTTAGAATAGCCTTAAGGTTTTATGAAATGTAAATATCAAGCGAATATGATAACAATATAGTTTCAATTAATAAAGTGTCCAAATTTTAATGTAAAAGTCTTTAAAACTACAGTTTTTTCGAAATATGTATGAAAATATACACTACCCCCATTTGCAATCTGTAAACGAATAATACCAAAGGTGTGCTCAAAGCACTTTTGCTAAAAACTTAATTCGGAGTAAAGTATATCTGAATAAACTAAAACAGATGTATGAACTTTTATTTTCTCTCGGAAAGAAGTCACTGAAATGCTTCCTTAAACTTCTAGTTACTAGATTAAAGAATACCAAATTCGCAGAAAATTAAATGTTTTGTCTTACGAAATAAACATGATTTTTAATTTAAGAATATCTTTGACTAGGCATACATTTCCCTTATAACTTGTACACATAGTCCAGACTGAGTTATAACAATAACCTGCTATCCACACAAATACTTTTCACATGTCAGGCAGAAGAGTGAGAGAGTGATCAGTTAAAATCAGGCTGACATCTCACCCATATCAGACTGACATTTCACTAGCATCAGAATGACATGTTACCCATACCACCACATACAATAAGATTGGCAGTGCGATATAAAGGTGTCAAACTGTTAGACTGATGTACAAAAAGAGAACATTACATAATCAATTTTAGCTAGACTTACTCATCTTCCTGACGTTCTATGCCAAAAACTGGGTAGGTAAAAAAATACCAGTAGTTTTGCTGCAGTGATGAATGTCATATATATCAGAAGTTCTTACAGAGATTGGAAACTCACAAGCATTTGAGAGATTTTGTAACTGCCTATAACAAGTTGGGCTGTATTAACTTAGTGATATGATGTGCCTAATACTGTTTGAAGAATCGATAATTGTTGTTGTATAAAATATGTGTTTTAAGCAGTGTGTACAGTAATTGCAACAAGTATTTATCTTTCCACTAAAAATCATCACTAAGCAGTTTATATTGTTGGGTCAGGGAGTGTTTACATATTTTGGTACAAATATTGGGATTATTCCCGTTGGCCACCATATAGTTGGCCACCGCTGGTGGACATTGGGAAATATTATCACTTTTTATCCCAATGGCCACCAGTGGTGGTCAGCGGGAATAAAGTTTTATTACATTTTATGGTGCACATTCTGCAACTGATCCTAATATGAGTTTGCATTTGGGGTAGGTAGGTACGTACTTCTTAAATACTTACCTACGTTCAAATCAATCTTACGTTTCGTATGTTGAAAGGCAAAATAATTCCAGTCCACACCTGTATACATCTTGGTCGACGGAGCCCCGCTACGCTGGGCTCCTACTTCTGGGTGGTTTATAAAAAAATAACCACGAAGGCCTAATGCGGGAGCTTCGCTACGCTCCGCTCCCGCATTAGCCTTCTAACCTATCCGAGTCGGGGTGCCCTAAAGTCCAGATTATTAGGTACACTTTATTTTTCTACTTTATTGTTAGGAAATATTTAATAAATGTTGATTTTCTATCATACCTACCTAGTTGTATTATTTGTGCTTGGTGGTGGCCTTGAGGACATAAAGTAACAAAATTTCCCAGTGTCCACCAGTGGTGGCCAACGGGAACATTTCCAATATTTTATTCCCGCTGACCACCACTGGTGGCCATTGGGATAAAAAGTGATAAAATTTCCCAATGTCCACCAGTGGTGGCCAACTATGTGGTGGCCAACTATGTGGTGGCCAACGGGAATAGTCACAAATATTGCTCATTCATTTGGAGAACCCCTGCGGTCTCTTCTGCCAACCAGTTGTATACCAAAGCTAATATTTATTGTAATTTATATAGTTGACATTCATGGATCAATCATAGAAATATCCACAAAACTGATGTTTCTATTTATATGTAGCCTATGCAAAAGTTGGGCAAGCCTGCCTTGAAGAGTGGTTTGGCATTATAAATTTTATGTTTTTTTTTTGTATCCTCAAACCTGTACATTCTTAAGGGGAGCCTAGGGTGTAGTATGGTCAGTTATAATAGATCTTTATATTTATTTTTAATTTCAGATGTTGATGACAGAAAATAACCTTTGGGGATGAATAAATATTTTTAGGTCTAATGTTAACATTCTTATCTACATAAAAAACAACCAACATAACATTTAGTTCAGAATTTCTTGACAGTGGTAATTTACATAAATATCTGTTTTTGGAAATATTATTGGGAATAAATAAATTGCATAAGTGGTATCTATCGGGTTGTTTATTTTTACCATGAGGTAATCAGTACTAATTATTTAGGAGCAATTTTTGTTTGTTTGACTATTTAATTAACTCACAACTCTGAACAGTAGTCATCAGGGGGTCAAACTTTATAAAGAGATTGTTGCAGACACAAAATCCATATAAAGTTCCCCAGGGGATCCTAAAGGACAGAGGGCATTTTCCTTCCTAATCTCAGATCTTATTTTCACTTGCTGGCCCCCAGTCTCTACTAAGCACTTGGTCATGCCAGCCAGCCAGGAGGTAGGCAGGGAAAATAAAATTTAAATGTCAAATGATTATACTTTTTGTTTCTACAATGATCATTAGTGAAACTTTACAACTTCGGCATAGTACTCGGACATTTGTACGCTTTAAGGTACTTCTATATATTTTAATTTCGGCGGTATCAATTCACCTGGACCGATTCTGCAAAAAATTTTTCATAGCAAATCCTCTGCGCTACCACAGACACTGTAACCAATGCCATTTAACTTTAATGTTATACAGTTAAAGCCTAAAATTAAATGACAATCTTGTTAACTGAATGAAGGTGATTTTCCACCAGAGGGGCGAGACGAGACGAGGCGAGGAGAGAATTGAAATTTGTATGGCAAATTTTCAATCCTCCCTTAGCGTATCTTTGGTGGAAACAGTGTGGATTGACGAGAATATGCGAGGCGTGAATTGAAATATTTGTTTGTGCAAAAATGAACCGTATTGGTTCCTATATAGAGTATAAATCACCTTCAAAGTGATTTTGCACCAGAGTGGCTAGGTGGGGCGAGGCGAGGAGAGAATTGAAATTTGTATAACAAATTTTCAATCCTCTCCCAGTGCATCTTTGGTGGAAACAGTGTGGATTGACGAGAATATTGACGCCTAATTTTTGTTCGGAGTTTTCGGCATTGACGCTAGAATAAAGTTATATCGAGCATTGTGTGTGAGCTGTCTAAAATACATTTATATATGAAGCATACGGGCGGCGGGGCGCGGCGGTCACGCGCGTGCTCGCGATGGCAATTTTTAGTGGAAAAGGGTCAGTGCGATTTCAATTCTCTTCTCGCCTCGTCTCGTCTCGCCCCTCTGGTGGAAAAGCACCTTGAGACATGTTAAGACTCATTCTCCTTTTAATTTTGGACTTTAAAGCTCAGCCATAAAGTCTAAGATTGAATGACATTTTACGCAATGTCAGCGGAATGACAGTGGTTTTGTTGACATAAAATTAGCAAAATCGGGGACCTGCTTGTCAGTGGAGACTGGCGCAAACTTTTCTCTCGGGTTAAGTAGGTCAGATGGCAGTTGAGTCCATTAACGCCGTATAATCTGATCTGCCGTATAAGATGATGATAACAGGTGTGCTATAGTCTGTTCAATATAGGGTGATTTTCTCATCTGCTTCCGCCGCGTTATATTGTTATTATTGTATGTTAATTCGTTTTTCTTAATTCTTATTATTATTAGAAAGCGCTGTGTGTGTGGATTAAATTTTGTCGCACGAATCATTCTATAATGAACAGGCTAGGATAAGTATTTCCACAATTAAAAAACAGTAATAATTGTAAGTATATAATACCCTACAAAAGAAACATTATGTTATATTTATACATGTATTTACAAACCCCTAAGGGCAAAAACAACACTGGGGTGCGCTGTACTTAGTGCTTACATACATATAGATAATGCATAGTATCGCTGAGACAAGCAGGATAATATTATAACCTGCACTTTAACATATGAGTCCCTAGATTCCTTGATAGAGCACCGCGGTTTTGAGTTTTCGCCCTGACCCAGTAAATAGATCTTTAATTGGGGAACAAAGTGTGACGCAACTACATAAGGTAGGTACCACACAATGTTGCATGAGGTGTATAATAAAATTATATGGCCTGACAACAACCTCGTTCCATTAAAAGATAAAATAAAATAGATGTACAAATTGATATAGCAGTTTTTAGTGTAACACTTAAAGTCTTACACATACCACTTTGTCATGACCCATATTAGGTCTTATAATTATAACATTGATGAGTCATATCGTGAGCCACCACCTTGATACGTTTGATCTACCTAAATACGGATGTATTTACAGATCAGTCAGAAAAAGTTGCTATACAAATAACTCAGCAGCAAGCTTTCCTCGGTCAGATGCAATGATTCAATTTTAAAACTAATTCACTACACCATTTGTGAGACCACCACATTAATTTTAAATTAACACGCATTAGAATTGCAAATTCAATAAAAATAAAACAAAATATAATATATCATAAAAAAACATTGAGTCCACAGAAAGCTACTATTATTATCACATTTAATCCTCGCTTAAAAAATACTTATAAGAATTTTAATGATTGTTCACGCGCAATACGACGGGGGTGAGGTAAGGTCGGCAAGGAGATCTAGTTCTTCTTCTGTGAGCTGTTCGCGGTGCTTGGGCCAGTCGTCCTGGTGTGTACGTCTGAAGTCTGCTAAAGACGAGCGAATGGTCGCGGGGATGGGGTCGGGCGCGCTCGTGTGGCGGGCCAGCTCGGCCAAAACATCTCCCAGGTGTGAACCGAGACTGTAGGGCCTCGACGCCAAGTATGCGCATAAACCTAGCACGCCGAAATGCCTTTCCACTAACTCCTTTGACCGACAGCTCCGCATCAAACTCCGAATAGTATGGCATTCATTTGGTAATGCACGGCAATGCATTAGGCCTGTGAGCAGTTTTGCAGCAGTTTGACGTACCTAAAAAGTGTAAATAAGCTTAGTATTCGGCTATTAATTACTGCTGTTATCATAGTTTTTATAATCAATAACTGTAAATAGTGATGTGCCGGATCGTTAAAAATGTATATCTGCGGATACGGATCTGAATACAGATATTTGGAGTCAAAATCCGCGGATACGGATCTTAATTTTCATACGCAATTGATGTCAGTGCGCGTGACTTTGAGTGAGACATGTTTCGCTTGCATTGCGCGGCGGGCATTTGCTTTGTTTTGTTTATAGTTTAGTGTGATACTGGCCAGCATAGATATCATATAGAGGCCAGTATAGAATCATGCCACACATTATTTGAGAGCTAACTCGTTACGTTATAACAATTGAAAAATCAGCCCTTAATATCTTTGACTTCTATACTATTGATTTGGTTACTAATTACGATAAAATTTGACACATAAAGGAGCCAAATATTTGATTTTAAGAAATAAAATAAGTATCTGTATTTACTTTAATAGTTTTTTATTGCTACTTAATCACTTTTTTCAAATAATTTTATGTACATATGTATAAATTTAAAATTAATAAGATAAATAGATCTCTATTGCCTCGGATATCTGCGGATACGGATACGGATATCCGGCACATCACTAATAGTAAAGTATGGGATGGATAGTATTAGCAAGATGAATAATAATGTGGAAACTAACTTCCAGTCTTTGATCTCGCATCAACTTGAGAGCGAATTTTTCTGTTTGGACAGCTTTGTCGGTTTCGTCACAAAGTAGGGGTAGTCCGTAGAATACCAGCGGTAGGGCGAAGTCAAGGCACGCAAGTCGGGCCCACCATGATCGACCTGTTGTTTAAATAGATAATTATGTAGTCAATTAACGTTAGGTATGTCCTGACGAAGATTTGGTGATTTTTAACCCCCGACGCAAAAAGAGGGGTGTTATAAGTTTGTTGTGTCCGTCTGTGTGTGTTTAAAGACATCGATCAATGACTCATATGAGGTATGTGCGTGTGCGTATGTGTGTGTGTGTGTGGCACGAGCAGTAGTGTACGTACCGCCGGCGAGCGCGTCCAGGTGCGCGAGTGCAGCGCGGAAGGCGGGCGGCGCGTGCAGCGCCAGCGCCAGACTCGCCAGGAATCCGGCGGCGGCGCGCGGCAGCTCGTCGTGCGGCTGCGGCGGGCCGCGCGCCGCCACGCCGCACGCCGCGCGCACGAGCGCGTAGCTCGCCACGGCGCTGTTCTGCACGCCGCGCACGATCACGCCCATCGTGCCGCGCAGCACTGCGAGCGACCACACACGCTTAATAACTATTACTATATTGCTAGGGCCACATTAACGAACGAAAATTCGCGATTTAAGGCCGCGGCCGCGAGCTTAGCGGCAAGCGATGCGGCTGCGGCGGTGTCATTGTCACGATCAGCCTATGAGAGACAAAGAGAGAGAGGATAATTTCTCTTTGGTTTACCGTGCCGCTGCCGCACTGCGTCACTGCATTCGCGACTGAGATCTAAAAAAATCATGTGACGTCAGGAAAGGCCCGACAGACACAGTATAGTTACTTAGGCCTCCTCCACTTTGCGTTTACTTTGTAGAAGTGGGAGGTTTAGGCATGCAAGCGAAAATTGTCATGACAGAACCCTTTAAACGCCCTTCCGTTGGCCGACAATGGTGCCCCAGGTAAGTTTTATCATCACCCGATTACTACGCGATGCGACGATCTTCTCGGGTATATTTAATGTTATCAAGCAAATATTCGCCTTAACCCGCTAATGTAGCTAGATTACGGTAGCCACATACATGACGAAGAGAGACTTGAGGCTCTTAAGTTTCTTCGACCAATGAATTCAAGTGAAATATTTTTCTGCAATGTCATTAGTCAAACGAGTCTTTATATAAGCGTTCACCTAACGGCAACGCACGCTTAAGTCAACCCATCTTTTCATGAGTTTGTGATACAGAGCAATGCAGTAGGTGTGACCTGTGCACAGCTCTCGTAGTTGTCTCTTCAAATATAATTTTACTCCATAATGGATTGCGGCACTTTATGTACGAATACTTGTTACATTTAGTGACATCTAGTGTAAATAAACTGTGAAAAAGAAATAACCCCTTTCCGTTCACACACAGCGCTTCATGCTGTTCCATAACAATATCTTATTGCACCACCTCCTCTCTGTGATTGTCCTGTGGTTCGTGACGTCACAATTTTGTACATACCTGTGGTTAGTAGGTTGAGCGCACGCGCATGGTCCTGAGGCGCAGGCGGCGCGGTATCGCCTGCCAGTCGCAACGCAGATTCCAATTGCGCACCTAGATCCTTCTCGATGCGTGACGTCACTACGGTTGCGCCCTCGGTATCTGATTCGCCGGTTTCTGGTGCCTATAACAATGGATATTTTGACTTTTATTTACTAGAGGTCTATTGTTCGATGATCATAGTTCTTATTGTAGAAATTAAGGTACTATTTCTTCATGGATCTCGGATTTGAGAGATACTTAGGAGGCTTTTTAGTCGTTCAAGTCCGTTAGCTCCGGTAAGGTGAAGACCGAGAGAGTTTTACCTGACCCATTGATAAAGGATAGAAAATGAATTTGATTCAACGCGATTCTGCTAACTTTTGACTACAAATTCAGCCTCCATAGACAAGTGGCAGTTTGTGCAGAATAGAATGACGAATGTACGGGATTTGACGTTTATGAAATACGTTTGGCCAAAGAATTGCCACTTATCTAGGGAACAGAGCGATTATTAAATTTGATGGGAAGGGAAGTATACCTGTGGTGCGTCATCGTCCACGTGTGCCTCGCCCGGCGCCAACCTGGCGACGTCAACAAGTTGGCCAACTTGTGGGACGGGCGCCAACAGGGCGCGAGTAGGAGTGCCCGCGCACTCCGCGCTGTCTTCCCTCGCACTGCACTGCATAGCGGCCGCTGCTGACACCGCTGTTTTTATCACTAAGGACAAAAAGAGTGGGTACTTTGATTTATAAATACTCATTCGTCGAGTTAACGGAAATATTTACAATATTAGATCTGTCCAGTAATGAATGAATGAAAATTACTATCTTCTATTAAAGTGTGTTTTTTAAGTTACTTTTTATGGTTTTATATTATCATACTTCGGGTATTTGATAAGTGTACGAAACTAATAATTAATTCAATGTGTTAAAGTGGTTAATTATCGAGTTCTAAGATTCGATTACATACAAACGGTTACTTATTAAAATACCGAATTTCAAAATCCCGAAGTACAAAATTCCGAGGTTCAAAATCCTGAAAGATGAACGCTCGGTTATTTTGAACAATCGGTTAAACGAACGTTCGGTTATTATGAAATTCGATATTATGAGCTTGATCGGATTTTGATATGTAACCATACATTACACACATTCCAAGCTAAGAAAAGCGTGATAAAAAAATAAGTTATGAGTAAGTTACTTACCAATATCTCCATTCTCATCATACAAGACGGCTAGGCGTGGAAGCACAGACGCCAAGAATTCCGCAAGATTTGGTGCCCCGCCAGTGTCGCCACCCGGGAACAACACTTCTGTGTCGAAGATTGTCATCAACAAACTGAAACATTTCATTTCATTTCATATAATTAATACTTGACCACATAGTGTAAAGGGCCACACCAAGAAGTACAAGTGCCAAGCAAGCTATTCAGACATACAAGATGGTACACACCTACTGATTCTACCATCCTTTTATCCTAGCGTTAATCCTAGTCGGATCCGAAGCTTTCAACTTGGAGTCTGGGGTCCGCTTTTACCAGTCTCATTGCGGATTTGGGTGAACTTTGGCATTTTCTTCTTCGACCTCCTGATTAAGGACTGATATTCTAGTGCAGGCTTTCTTGTCAGCAGTTGCGGAGTCAGACAGCAGTTGCTGCCATTAAAGCCGCACAAGTTAAGTAAAAAAGATGGAAGCTTCAGAAATAACACTAAGACGATGATGATAATTGACCTATAGTCACAGAGTAGATAATAGTACTAGCGTAATAGTGCATTAATAGTAGTTTATGATACTGTTGCATAATAAGGGTTCTTATAACACAACTGTGTTTTAAAAAAAACGAGCCGTAGGCGAGTTTTTTTATAGTATCACACGAGTGTTATAAGATCAAGTTATGTACAGTGTCATACACTACTTTTTTTACTCTCATACTATAATACATAAACTAATTTATTTTACAAACAAAACCAAACTTTGTTTAAATGTAAAATGTTTGCGCCAAGGCGCTAACATCGATTGCGCATGCGTTTCTTTTTTTTTCTTCCGAATCGGCGGATTCTTTTTTTAAAGTAGAGGTTCAGTCCAGATGGGGGTTGTATAGGTGTATCGTTATGATTAAAAAGTTATTTAATGATATAGGTGTCCATACAAGACCTGTATCGTAATAAAACTTTACTTTTGGCCTTGTGCGTAAAGAGTTTTGGTTTCAGTTTTATAATCTTTGTATTATAGTATCAGAGTAGATAAAACCTATTAAAGTAAAAGGTTCCATTACCTGCCAACAGTTTCTCGAACGTTCTGATAAGGATGTTGTATGAAATTTGCATCCTCAAGTCGCTGCAGTACAAGAGCCGCAAGTGGGGCAGCACGCCACTTTAAAGTTCCTAGAGCACCCTGTGAATAAAACTGTCTTGTTAGAAATTAGTATAGTTAAAGAAACTAGTCACTACATAGTATAAAACAAAGTCACTTTCTCTGTCCCTATATCCCTTTGTATGCTTTAATCTTTAAAACTACGCAACGGATTTTGATGCGGTTTTTTTAAATAGATAGAGTTTAATATAGTAGAGGGCGCACTGGGAACGGGATCTGACGCCACGCGAACGAAAAAATATTGGCGGTACGAAGTTCGCCGGGTCAGCTAGTATATTTATTAAATAGTATTTTCGATTGTAATCATAATTTAAAAGCTAGTTAATAATCGTAATAAGTTATCTACTACTCTTTTTTTTTTTTTTTTACGTGCGGGAAATCCCCACGGATACCCACCCCTCCGGAGCCGGAGGGGGAGGTTATGTCGGACTCGAACCGACTAAACCGCACGCCGTCTCTGGGTCGTAGTGCTAGGCCGAAGGTGAGGTTGTCATGCGACATATCCCTCGCACCCCGGCTGACCCAGGGCCATCCCTCTCGGTCTGGCCCTCCTCGGGAAGGGGGGGACCACGCGAGTTATCTACTACTCAACAAACAGAATAAAATTGGTTGACAACCAATTCACTTAGCTGTCACTAAGAAAATTTAATGATAATAAATTGCTTTATACGTCTATCTTCTCAGAGCTCACAAAAATATAGGTTCCAACTCGCCGGGTATCCAAATTGCAGATTGTAATTGGTCGATCTTCAGACGTCACCCAGTATGACCAATGACAATCTCTATTAAGGTCGGTCACAGGCCTTGCTCGACGCTCTATGCTTAGAGAATTGCACAGCTGATCAGAGCTAAGACAGGGATGTTGTTTTATAGATTTAAAGATAAATAAGACTAAAACTATAGCTTCGGTGATACTATACCTGCAGTGCGTACAGCCGGGCACAGACGCTAAACGACGAGTTGTTGTCGAGCACGGCATCGACGGCGCGTACACTTACAGCAACGACTGCAGGAAACTAAGAATTATAGCTTCGATAGTACTATACCTGCAGTGCGTACAGCCGAGCACAGAGAACTATAGCTTCGGTGATACTATGCGTGCAGTGCGTACAGCCGGGTACAGAGAAATATAGCTTCGGTGGTACTATACCTGCAGTGCGTACAACCGAGCACTAAGAAATATAGCTTCGGTGGTACTATACCTGCAGTGCGTACAGCCGAGTACAGAGAAATATAGCTTCGGTGGTACTATACCTGCAGTGCGTACAACCGAGCACAGAAAAATATAGCTTCGGTGGTACTATACCTGCAGTGCGTACAACCGAGCACAGAGAAATATAGCTTCGGTGGTACTATACCTGCAGTGCGTACAACCGAGCACAGAGAAATATAGCTTCGGTGGTACTATACCTGCAGTGCGTACAGCCGGGCACAGACGCTGAACGACGTGTCGTTGTCGGGCACGGTGTCGACGGCGGCCTGTGGCGCGCACAGTCGCAGTAACGCTTGTAGAAAGCTCGCACCACGCCGCGGGTCTAACTTCTCTACGCCAGTGGCCAGGCTCGTGCCCCAGTCCTCCAGCGTCTCCGCTGTTACAGCGCCCAAGCCTGACGACACACACAAAGGTATACCACGGGACAAATATTTTAGACCTAAGTCGTGAGACAAACGAGGCCTGGAACGTGCGAATTGTTTTATAATAATCTATGCTTGGTGAATTTGAGCTCGTCCACCGACGTAGAACCCGTGCTATCCTCAAAAGAAATCCAAGAATCGTGTACTGCGGATTTAGAGGACATTTTGAGCATATTTTAGGACTTCTATACAAGTCTAGATGAATAAGCTGTTGTACCACCATATACTGTATTCTTTGTTCTGTATATTAATGAGATGATGTCTATGTGCAGCATATAATGCAGATGATAACTAAATACTTGTGTTTACTAAATAAATGTGTGAGTCCCGGACATCTAGTGCTTAAGCAAACTGTCATTAAAGAAAAAAGACAGCTTTTCGTTACTGTGCGTGACAAAAGATTTAGATGAATAGAGATAGTATCATTTCTAAATGGGGTTGAGTAAACCTGGTAGAATACAAGGCATTTTTTTCCTTCCGCACTCTACCCTTTGTGATACATCACTAATACAAAGAACTCTCTAAATACACTCAATATCGAGTATGGTGTTTGACGAGGTATACACCCAGATTTTATAATCGTTTCGAATAAAAAGTTTTTAGACATGTTTTAAAACGTTTTTCGTCAAAATATACTTCCCGACGATTTTGCTATTGAAATGGTGTTCAAATTATTTTTATCCGAAACGACAATACTACAAAATTATCCGGCATATGTAAATACCTACCAATTTCAATAATATCAGTGGCCTGCTTGTACATATTTAGCGCTCGCTCCCTCGGCCAGAACCTTGGCGCGCGTATGACCGCGGCGGCTATCTCGGACGCGAACCGTTGCTGCGCCTCTTGAGAGTCGACGGCCTTGGCGCAACGCAACGCGTGCGCTATGAACTTGTCCGAGACTTGTTCGCCGAATTGCGAGAAAAGTAGCTGCGACATAATAAAAATAAGTAAGAAATAGGTACAGTCAGCATTGGATGGTGATGAACAAAGTAATTAAAATTATCTAAATATCTTGGTGTTGCCCTCCTTGATTGATTGTGCTGTTATTTGGTACACACCTTTAGTTCGGACGATAGTAAAATCTCGGTATTAAGATCATTTTGAGACTGTCGTCAAGATTGGTCTGATGTTGACTGTACTAATCTTACTTATTCATCCATACAGGTAAGTGTTTTTTGTTTGGTGGGAATTTTTAAATGTGGACCCAGAATCCTACAGTTATGAGCTCACTGGAGAGTTTCTGTGCAGTCAGTGGGAAGACCCAAGGCTTGTCTAGCTTCATCTTCTACACTGACGGCACAGAAACTCTCTGTTCAAACAGGGTCGGCAGCTAGAGTGTGACGCCCCTCGTGTTGCACACGTCCATAGGCCATGGTAACCACTTTCCAACAGGTGGGCCGTGCGCTTGTCCTGCCACCTATATAGGATAAAAAATAATAATTGTGAAGTTGTTTGTTATTCTATCATGTGTACAGATAGACCTTTGGACAGATTTTGTGGGGAAGGGAATCATAAATACTGTAAAACGCGGTCAAATCACCTATTATAAATCTATCCTATCACCTATTAACATCTATTTATCACTATCACCTATTATAAATGTGGAAGTTTGTGAAGATATTTCGTTTTTAAACCAGTTACGCATAAACGGCTGAAAGTATCCGTCCGAAATTTGGTATATACATGGATAGAACATAATCTGGAATACCATAGGACTGGGCTACTTTATATCCCTAGAATAGGTTCCCATGTCCACACACCAAGCAGACTGTCGGACAAGGCTCTACTTTGGTTGACGACTGTTTGGTAGGTTAAACTAGTACAGCTTGTCTGAACTGAAAAGACGCGCCCCTCCACATATTCACCCGTATAAAAACGTCGATTGGTCCATGAACTAGGACATTAATGCGAACTTTGCGGCCGACTAGTCGCGGGATAAATCCGAGTACGCTTCGGTGTAGACTAGCGTTGATATATTGCGCGTTGATATATTGCGCGTTCCTATATCTACTTACCTTAAATACAGAGAAACGAATGCCATTAAATTTGTCTTTGCCCTTTTTCTCTTCGACAGTGAGAAAGCCGACGAGTTTGTCCACGTTATCATCGTCAGTGAAGAATTCGTGTATAAACCGTTCCCCCTCCTCCATGTCTTCGGGTTGAATATCTGATGAAAATGTCTGTTGAGATGATGGTAAAGCCACCTAATGAAAGAAATCATATTTGAGATTCTTTTTTTAAATTTATTAATGTATTCGCGTAATACAGTCATAATAAGTTGGTCACATAAAAATAAGTACATTGTATTATCATCAGAAAATGGCTTGCAAATATTACAATTCGTCTAGTGTTTTGTTTACATTATTCTAATTAATAAAAATAATATGTGATATATTGAGACAGTACTTTTTTCAAAAGTGGGTAAGTAGACATTTTTATTTTTTGTATGTTTGAGTAACATATTAAAAATAAAAGGCCGACAGTGGCGAAGGGTGAACATTTCCAAAGGAAAACCGGTGGCAAAATACTCATGACGATCTAGTTTGTCAGGTAACATGCGATCCATTGGGATGCTGGCAGGTTAGGGACCATCCATAAATTACGTAACACGTTAAGGGGAAGGGAGGGAGCCGACGAAGTGTGACATGGGGGTGGGAGATGTCCTAAATTACGTGATGTCACATTTTAAAATTTATTATTATCTAAGTGTTAAAACACGAACTTTAAACTATTGCTTTACGAAATCCTCAAAAACTTATGAAACACAGTGCAGTTTATGCTGATAAAAAAAGAAATAAATTGTACAAGAAGAAGTTAACAACATATGGAAAAGTTTAAAAAGTGACGATGTTGAAACTAATGTGGAAACTAAAATCAAAGAATTGCAAATAAAAATGACGAGAAAGACACTTATGATTTTCTTAAATTCTTCTTGAAATTCCTCCGTCGTTCGCAAAATATGTGACGTTACACTAGGGAAGGGTGGAGTCTCACAAATGCTGTGACAAGGACGGGGGAAGGGGCAAAAAATCATGAAATTCATGTGACGTAATTTATGGATGACCAGATGACAGGATAAAGAATACTCCCTCGCCACTGGTGGCTGATTGTGCTTTTTTTATCTTTGTTTTCGGTAGTAGGTAGTTTGCAACCATTTGAATCTATTTAGGGAGATATAATAATAATAATCGTACCTCTATTTTCTCCGGCCAAGCATAAAACCCGTACATTGGATTCCTCAGCCAGGGTTTTTCCCATTCTTCATCAGACTCAGGCACATTGTCCTCGGACCAGATCGCCCATTCCAGGTCCTTTCTGTATCCTGAATGTACACAATTATGTTGATTGAAGATATTTCACGAGATTTATTAGGATTTTCATATTTGAGTTTGAAGGATCTCTCTTTTCAAGGCAATAAAAATATATGTTACTATATAGGTCAGAGGTCAGATATGGCAGTTGTTTCATGAAAAATATCGAAGATTGGCCACACCTGCTTTTTTTTTTTTTTTTTTTTTACGTGCGGGAAATCCCCACGGATACCCACCCCTCCGGAGCCGGAGAGGTAGGTTATGTCGGACTCGAACCGACTAAACCGCACGCCGTCTCTGGGTCGTAGTGCTAGGCCGAAGGTGAGGTTGTCATGCGACATATCCCTCGCACCCCGGCTGACCCAGGGCCATCCCTCTCGGTCTGGCCCTCCTCGGGAAGGGGGGACCACGCGGTCCCCGACTCAACCCCGGTGTGGGGAGGCGCGCATCGTCCCACGATGCGCGCCGCCGCCGTGACCTGCTTCTGCTAGGGTGACGGGCGGCTCCACCCGTCACCCTCAGGCCCGCGCTCATGGGGGGCGGAGGTCAGTTTGCGCCCTCCGACGCCCGAGCCGCCTTCGGGCGCGTGCAGCGATGTCAGCGAGTCTCTCTCGCTCATCGCGCCGCGCCCGCTCTGCTGTCTCCTTTGCGAGCATGACCTGCTCGCAGAAGGAGGCGCTGGCCGCCCACGCATCCGCGCAGCGGACCATCGCCGCGAGCAGGGTGGAGAGCGTGAGCACTCTCACCCCCAGGGCCGCCACAAGCTCCCGCCTCGGCGTCTCAAACGCCGGGCACTCGGTGAGCGTGTGCGGCCCCGAGTCCACGCTCGCGTCGCAGTGATGGCACTCGGGCGTTGGCTCAATACCCATCAGATGCAGATACCGCCCGAAGCTACCGTGCCCGGTGATAATCTGCGTCTGACGGTACGAGAGGCTACCGTGTTGCCTCTCTAGCCACTCCTCCATGATGGGCCTTACCGCCGCAATGACGGCGTGCCCTGCGCGTGGTTGCCCAAGTCGTCGCTCCCACTCGGCCACCATGACCTGGTGGAGCCGGGATTTCTCGGCCCGAATATCCTCGGGCTCGGGATCGAATCCCCGCTCCCGCGCCTCCTTTCGGAACTTATATAGTGCCGAAAGGGCCCTCGCTTCCAGGATCCACGGTGGCGATCCGGCCAGGAGACTCGCCGCTTCGAAGGATATCGTGCGGTATCCCCTGATGGCCCTGGAGGCCATCGTGCTCTGCGCCGTACGGAGCAGAGGCAGGAATCTGGCCTCCAGGGTGTCCGCCCACACGGGGCACCCGTATAGGGCCATGGACCGCACGACACATGCGTAGAGTCTCCTGCAGGAGGACTCTTGGCCACACCTGCAGTTAAACTAGAAACAGCGGACCCGACACTCGGAGATGAAAGCTTCGGATGTGACTGGGATTACCGCTAGGATAGCATTTAGACCTATGGGTTCTAGAAGGAGTATGAACATGCTTAAATGGTTTTTTTGGTTACTAAATACATGTTTTACAAAGAAGCACCCAGAACAATGGAATATAATATTTGCAGTCTAATTTCAAACACTCAGGCCTATATTCTAGAATGCCACTCAGCTGAATTTCAAATTATCCAGGGAAAGATTGTATACATATATTGACAGGTTGTCTGGCAGATTGTCTATACAATTTTTCCTCAGATAAATCGAGATTCAGCTCAGTGACAATCTAGTATATAGGCCTAATTCTAATTTCATGATAAGATTGAGATGAACTCCTACCAGAATTTGTTATGAATGTAAATTAAAAAATATATTAGCAACTATCGTTTTTTTTATACCACTGAGGTGGCAGACAAGCACACGCTCCACCCGATGGAAAGTGATTAATATGGCCTAAGGACGTGTGCAACTCCAGGGGAGTCACACTCGTGCTGCCGACTCTGTAAGTACAGAGAGTTTCTGTGCCGTCATTGTAGAAGACAAAGCAGGAATAGCTTTTGGTCTTGTCACTGACAGCACAAAAACTATCTAGTCTACTAAACGCTGAACACAACACGAGATTATTATGGCCGCGGTATTCCATAGGGCGGAGGTATTTCCCCAGTCTGACTGCTCAACTGGACGGAAACACCGTCGTGTCCCTACCTCCTTCAAAATTTTAATCCCTTCAGAGAGAGTGTATTTTATTGCAGCGATACGTTATGTAGTTGCTGCAATAACTATACAACTCAGAAGAACTGGGTGGAAATGGCCCACGCAAAAAGGCAGATCACCCATCCGGCCAGCGGCGTCCCCTACTTTAAGTAAGTAAGTAACAACTAAGTGACAACTCACCAGGAATGTGTTTCTCAGGTTTCGGTACTCCAGCAATCTCATACGGGTCCGCAGGCACTTTGATCACTTTGTGCTTGCGTTGTTTGAGCATATAGTGCGTGAGTCGCAACGCGGTGCGCCGAACGACGATGTCGTCGTGTAGCAGCGCGCGGACACACGCGCGAACCGCGTTGGGCGGGTACAGGGTTTGTAGTGAGGGGCAGAACGTCATCATCTGCATGGCAAGCTCTAGGCGACGCCATTGTCTGTATTATTATTTAGTATTATTGCTAAGTTCTACGAGTTTGAATTTAATCTAAATTATTATACATTACATTATTCACAATCGCAAGTTTCGTTAAACGTAATTATGTCACCTCAAATAATCCACGACGTCGTTCCCGGCGCAAAGGTACCCCATGATGCTGGCTTGTTTGAATCAGGTGCATTTTTTTCATTATTAGCAAGTTAATGGGACAAGGGACAATTAGGTGCATGGGTTCTACCAAAATGTTTAGGACTCAAGACAATTGCACTCTCAAGCCGGTATACTGAGGCACCTGCTGATTCATACAGGCTCTTCTCTCAGAGTTAGAAGGTCAGATGGTACTCGCTCCGATTAAAGTCAAAACACCCCACAAATGTCTTAAGTAAATGATTTTTCACTACATTCAAGCCTATCCCCGAAAGCATAGGCTTTACCAATGATATACAGGCTTGAATTTAGAGGCGTATAAACACCCACTTTTAACCAATTACAATAGAAAACTAGAAAATAACATCACTTACACATTAGGCGTCTCAATAATGTCTACCAACTCATTCATAAGCTCCAAGTATACGCTCTCTGTCTTATTAGATGTGGCAACCTCTCTCTCTATGGCACCGTTTAACAGTTCTACAAACTGGGGGTCAGATATTTGCTCTGCGGTAAGAAGCCGGGACGCGGCCTCCACCGCTTCGGTAGAGACTGTTAGCTTCGTGTTTACGGTGGGAAACTGACGGTGTAGCACGTCACCGAATGCTTGCTCTAAGCTGAAAAGAAAGGACATTATTTTTTGAGTAGCCCTTCTAGTATTATAAATGTGAAATGATGGGTACAGTGTTCAGTGAGTACAAAAATAGCTGAACAGATTTGGATGAAATTTGAAACAGAGTTATATCATATTTTTGGAATAAAACATAGGCTATTACATTAATCATTCTCCCAGATATAAGTTTCTGTCTAGGAGCTTATTTCTGGTGAGTACAAAAATAGTATTTCATGCGGGTGGACCCGCGGGTAACACTAGCCGTTACCCATGACCTTTTCTAAATTTTAGGGATTGAAAAATAAGGTTGTATAAGTTGTGAATGCTAAGACAAACTCTGAAACTGACGCTCTTCAAAAAATATAAAATGTTTGAAATATGGTGCTCGAAGATTTATAATGGCACATACAGGAGGTTTGACTATAGAACATTTAACTTGTACTTACCGAACCATACAAGGCTTCTCACTTAACGGTGCCTTAAGTATCGCAGGCCAGAGGACCCGTGCCACTTCCCAGTCTTGCTTGGCCACCAGTGGGCCTGCCCTAGGGCCCAGCATAATAAACAAAACTCCTTTGTGCTTGGCATGCCATTCGTCTTCGCTCAAACCCTCTTCAGCCAACTGTGCTGCTAATGAGGGTACTAAGGCACGGTATGAGTAAGGGTAATGTGATAGCATCCAATATAAACGAATTTGGGCAAGTATGCGAACCTGTCAAGAAAAAAAAAACATAATTTTTTGTAAGTTGAGTTTGGATTTTTGGATATACTACTAGGTTTCTAGAGTTTAACAGATTTTTCATAGCGACTTATGACCTCGTTTTTGTGGCTATAAAGAGTTCAACTCTAACTTCGGAAGTCGCGTATGAATTTGTTAATTTGCATTGATCTGGGTGTTTCTATAATAATTTATTATTTAATGTATGTTCTAAAACTCGTTTTAAAGTTCGGCTTTGGTGGATTGGAATAAATAGCGTTATGTACATGACATAAACTCACGCCTTTATCCCTGAAGGGGTAGGCAGAGGTGCTAGCACCCACATTTCGCCGGTTTATGTTTAGGTCCCAATGTAATAGGTGGCGAGCCTATTGCCATTAACCGGGCACTTATAAACTTGCGATAAATACACACATAACTTCGAAAAGCATCGACAACTCATTGGTGTGTGCCATGGAAAAACCTGGGATCGAACCCGAGGCCTCGTCTCAACAGTCCATTACTCCTATTCCCATTAGTCCTACAGTATTCGTCGTAACTGTAGTAACCTGTGCGCTTAATCATATACCAGGAAAATTTAATTATATTAAAAAAACTAACTCACCGAGCTATAAGTATTTACAGACAATTCTGCAAACGCGTGCAGCGCTTTCAACACGGACGGTGTGATCCCAGCTTCACAAGCTAGATCGTATCTCGCGTCGTCATGTAGCCTGGCTGCGTCAGCGGTAAGCATACGTAGCCTGGCGGCTCCTGAATCCTTAGAACCTTCCTCGCCCCGTCCGTTCGTAGGCCCCCCTCGTCCGTCAAGGGCCCGCTCTAAGGCCGCGTACGCACGAAGACGAGCTTCAAGGGGCGGTATGCCATGCACACCTTTGGATGCTACCACACGTTCCCATACCTGTAAGGAGCTTTTGTTTGTAAATATGAAAGTGTGAAGCTTTTGTTTGTAACAAACATCTATCTGGATGTTTGTTACTCAATCACGCTAGAAACAGCGGAAAGGATCTGGATGAATTTTAACGTGGAGATAGATTTACAATCTGGAATAACAAGCTTGTCATTGGACAGGGTGTAATCAAATTGACAGGCCTGGTAAATTTACTAAAGATTATTATTTTTCAGGATGGTGAGGCTCTGGTGCAGACCGAATATCTGAATTGGAAGAGTCAGATCAGAAAAGTGGACTCCCAGTGTAAGCTTTAGTACAATTAGTTTCCAGTATTCATATGGAATTACAGGTAAGGGGCCCCATACACCAGAATGAGGCCCCTAATCTGACCTCATTTGTTAAAGGACGGATGAAGCCGTATAAACCAAATTCAAAAGAGAAGTAAGAATAATCGGAACTCGAAGCTTCGATTAGAAAAGCTCGGATGCAACCTGGAACAACCGTTGTCTTTTGAACAAGGTGGCTAAGTGAACAAGCGTTAAGATGTTCAATCGTTATACAAAACTAGCGGCCACGTACCATCCCGTTTTAACACCAAAAGGAGGTTAATTTCTAACGATACATTATTAGTACACCTGCCCACCAACTATAGAGCATATGTTTTAAATTTCAGGTCATTTACTTCAAAAACATAGGACTTTCATACAAATTTCCAATTCCCGTTTTACCCTCTTAGGGTAAAGTTTCATAATATACTTTTTAGCGGATATCTAGCCTATAAGGAACCTACTTGCCAAATTTCAAGTTTGTAGGTGTTAGAGAGATTTCGTGAATAAGCAATGAGTGTTATTTCGCTTTTATAAATAAGTATATAATAATTGTTACTGTAGTGTGCGGGTGACTAGTTATAGACTTTGATGTAACTACCCTCAGTGAAAATAAACGGTGATTGCTACGAGACGGTCGTTTCCCTCTGAGCTCCCGATTATCCTGAAATAGTCACGGATATTACATCTGGCGACGAGTCAGTGTGTTAATAATCGATTAACAACGCTAAAACGAATCCAGTAAGATGTCGTCGGTGCTAGGAAGTGTCCCAGTGTTCGATTGCAAGAGTGATGAGTGGCCCGTGCACGTAGCACAAGTTAACAATTTCTTTCTTGCAAATGGAATTGACACCACTTCCGATCCGAACGGGAATAAAAGACGTGCTATATTGCTAAATTGTATGTCGCAAGACTCGTATCGGCTGACACGCGATTTGTTACATCCAGTGACGCCTGAATCAGCCACGTATCAAGTCATTGTTGATACCCTCACCGCGCATTTTGAACCTAAAAAGTGTGTGTACGCGGAAAGGGCTAAGTTTTACGACGCAAAAAAAGAAACTCATGAATCACTGATGGATTATGCGGCTCGTCTTCGTGGTTTGGCGTCTCAGTGTTCATTCGGCTCAGCGCTGGAAATGAGCTTGTCTGACCGTTTTATCATGGGAGTCGATTCATCGGCAGTACGAGAAAAGTTGTACCGTGAGAGCCCAGATAACATGAAGTTAAATAAGGCATTGGAGGTCGCAGTTGCGGCAGAAAGTGCTCAACGAGTAGCCAACAGTGGTAGAATGGGCGATCCAGTTATCAAGCAGGAGCCATTACTGCACACTGGCACAGGGCCGGGCGCAGGCGGCTCGCGACGCAGCAACGGGCGCGCGCGGGGCCGCGCTGTGCCTGGCGGTGGCGGCGGCGGCGCGGCAGGCAGCGGCAGCGCCGCCAGGTGTGGCGTTTGCGGGGCGAGGAGCCATGCAGGGGCTGACTGCGGTTACCGTCATCTCGCGTGTGATAATTGTGGGGTCAAAGGGCATTTGAAACGCGTATGTACGGCCAAAAGAGATGAAAGTGTATCTAATAGTGCAGGCAACAAAGGGTGCCGTAATCATTATATGTGTGACGGTAGTGAAAGTGATGAGTACGATAACATTGCGATGATAAATAATATAAGGTGTACCGATGAGAAACCCATCATGATTGAGGTGCGCATGGGCATGCCAGACCGAGGCCGCAGGCTCAGCATGGAGGTGGACTCCGGCAGCAGTGTGTCCGCGCTGCCGGCGGCAGTGTGGCGCAGGTACCTTGCTAGCGATGCGGCGCTCGGTGAGTCCAACAAAACATTACGTACTTATGGCGGGTCTGTCGTCAAACCAATAGGTATGTGCGAACTGCCGATTACTTATAATGGTACTACTAAAAACATTACGTTTTTCATAGTAGAAAACGGCCCCATTCCGTTGCTAGGCAGAGATTTTATGTGTAAATTTAATTTCGCGTTTGTACCCTTGCATTATAGTGCAGCAGATCAAAATGAACAGATATATAAGAAGTACAGCTCACTATTTTCAGGCAAACTCGGCACATTCAATAAGTATACGCTGTCACTTCATTTGAAAGAAGGTTCATCTCCCCGTTTTTTCAAAGCCCGACCGGTGCCATTTGCCCTGCGAGACAAAGTAGGTGCGGAGTTAGATAGGTTGGTGCGTGTAGGTATATTGAAACCGGTTTCTTATTCCAAGTATGCGTCACCAATAGTAGCAGTGTTGAAGAAAAACAATGAAGTTCGTATTTGTGGCGATTATTCCGTCTCAATAAATAAGGATTTAAAAATTGATTCGTACCCATTGCCTAAAATCAACGAATTATGTGCATCGTTGCACAACTGCCGTTATTTTAGCAAACTCGATTTATCAAATTCTTACAATCAATTCATGTTAGACGACGAATCGCAGGAGTATACCTGTATAAATACACACAAAGGCCTATTTGTGTATACGAGACTTGTGTTCGGGTTAGCCAACGCGCCGGCCCTATTTCAGCGGGCAATGGTTCAGCTGCTGCACGGCATAGAGGGCGTGCAGTGTTTCCTGGATGACGTGATGATTAGCGCCGCGACACCAGAGTCCCATTGGGACCGTGTTGATCAGGTCATGAGGAGGATTCAGGACGCAGGCCTCATGCTACAGCGCGCCAAGTGCTTATTTTTCCAGGACAAAGTAGAATACCTAGGGCACGTGATCGATCGCGATGGGGTGCATAAGAGTCCGGAAAAAGTAAAAGCCGTTGTTGAAGCGCAGACACCCGAAAATGCAAAGCAGCTTAAATCCTTTTTGGGTATCGTCAACTTTTATCGCAGTTTTATACCGCAAGCGGCGGCGATGTTGGAACCTTTACACGGGTTGCTTAGGAAAGACGTGCCGTGGCAGTGGGCAGTAGAGCATCAAAAATCGTTTGATGCAGTAAAGAAAGAGTTGTCATCGCATCGCGTGCTGGCGCACTGGGAGCCGCAGCAGCAGCTAGTGCTGACCGTGGATGCGGGACCAGCCGGGCTGGGCGCCGTGCTGGCCGTACGCTACCCCAGCGGCGCCGAGCGGCCGCTCTGTTATGCTTCGCGAGCGCTTAGTAAGAGTGAGCGCGCTTATAGCCAGATTATGAAGGAGGCGACGGCGATTGTCTATGGCGTAAAAAAGTACCACCAGTATCTTTATGGTCGTGAACGCCCCTTCATTCTTAGGACCGACCATAAGCCACTTATGTCAATATTTTCACCAGATAAGGGTGTTCCTCAAATGACAGAGGCAAGGCTTCTCCGGTATGCACTCTTTTTGGCTGCTTACAACTATAAAATAGAGTTCGTTAGTAGTGAGAACAACGTGGCTGACTACTTGAGCCGGCACCCGGTGGACGCATCACCACCACCGGACGATGGAACCACGGGCAGTTACGTACACGCCCTGGCGGCGGCTGGCGCGCCGCTTCCCGCCTCGCTGGAAGACCTACGGGCGGCCGTAACTCACGACCCCGTCCTCGCAGAAGTTCTCCGGTTCATAGCCAACGGGTGGCCAAAAAGGGTACGGGATGAATTGCTTCCTTACCAGCGGTGCCAACATGAATTGCATGTTGACAATGGATGTTTGTTGCGAGGGCACCGCATTGTTGTACCAACTGTGTTTAGACCAGCTGTGTTGCAAGAACTTCACGCAGCACACCTTGGTGTAGTTAAAATGAAATTATTAGCTAGGGAGCGCTGTTGGTACCCGGGTATCGACCGCGATATCGAGAGCCTCGCGGCTAACTGTGACAGGTGTATTACAACGAGGACGGCTCCCGCGAGAGCGACCATGGAGTCTTGGGAGTGGCCTCGGTCGGTTTTTGAAAGAATACATATAGATTTTCTCGGTCCGTTCGAAGGAAAAACCTATATGGTTTTAGTTGATGCCCATAGTAAATGGTTGGAATGTGTCGAGATGCCAACTCTGACAACTCAGGCCTTGATAGACAAGCTGCTAAAAGTTTTTTCACGATTTGGATTACCCAAGTCGATTGTGACAGATAATGCAAAAACTTTTGTTTCAAAAGAATTCGTCACGTTCTGCACAGACTCAGGAATAATACATATTTTGTCGCCCCCGTACTCACCGCAAAGTAATGGACTCGCTGAGAATGCCGTCAAAACTTGTAAACGGTTTATTACTAATGCCATAAAAGATGGACACAAAAAAGATTTGTCTAAAAGACTAGACCAGTACTTGTTTCATTACCGTAACACGCCACACTGCACGACCGGTGTGTCGCCTGCCACCCTTATGTTTGGCAGAAACGTACGTTGTAAGCTAGATTTAGTCAGCGCGCAGGCGCCTTACCCAAATAAATTACAAGTAGAGGTGCCAGAGCGAGTGCGTTCAAATCAAGCTCGGCAAAAGGTTTATTTCGGTGGTCGGGACAGAAGCTTCAACGCTAACGATCAAGTTTGGATAAGAGACTATAGATTCAACCCAAAAAAACCAACATGGATATTTGGACAAGTAAAGGATCGTATAGGCAAGGTTCTCTATGATGTAAGCGTACCGAATTCCGACATCGTTTGGAGGCGTCACGTTAATCAGATGCTGAACGCGAATTCCTACAGCAGTGGACCAGTGTGGACGCATGACGGTGAGGCGCAGCAACCGGCTGCAGCGGCCTCGAGCGGCCCGGGCTCGTCCCCGTCCCCGTCCCCGGCCGCGGCTCCCGGCCCGTCCGGCCCGCCCCCTGCGAGCGGCGGGCCGAGCACGCCGCCGCGACCCGCGGACGGTGACGAGGACTCCTTTCAGACGCCTCCGAGCGGTGGAGGAAGGGCTGGGGCTAGTACGCCACCCTCTGCTAGGGCGAAGAAGTCGCCTAACCAACGCACTCGGTCTGGCCGCGCGGTCAGACCGCCACAAAGATTGTGTATGTAACATCACTTATGAGTTTACGCATAGCACCTAGAATAGGTCATAGGCTAAGCTAAGTTAATTTGTTAATTATGGTGGAGGGATGTAGTGTGCGGGTGACTAGTTATAGACTTTGATGTAACTACCCTCAGTGAAAATAAACGGTGATTGCTACGAGACGGTCGTTTCCCTCTGAGCTCCCGATTATCCTGAAATAGTCACGGATATTACAGTTACCGTTATGAGCATTTCAAGACCGCGAGTATCATCACTCCTGTCGGCTATCAGACGCGCTTGGACTTCCAGCAATAGTTTCGTCAAGGCGACGCGAACGTTTTCACCGTCAAGCTGCACCTCGTGTTTCACGCCGCAGGTAAACGGAATGCTGGTGGCGGGTACGTTAGACTCCAGGCTAGAATAGAAATAACATTGGATTTAAACTGCTTATGTATAGTTCACAAAGGAGATACTTTACATAAAACTTTATATGAAAGAGCGCAATCGTATCTCATTTGTCGACTGTACATGTGTTTATCAATAAACTAGCTTTTGTCCTCTCTCAAGGTTTAATCTACACCTATACCAAATTTCATCAAGATCGGTTCAGTAGTTTAGGCGTGAAAGCGTAACATACAGACAGACAGACAGAGTTAATTTCGTATTTATAATATTAGTATGGATAATAAGCCGTCGTAATAGTCGGTAAATAGTAGAAGTTTGATACTTACAGTGTAATTGGTTCTTCTGGCGGTGGCGGGTAGAAAGTACTGCACGAGAGCGTAGCATTGATTACGTGGAAGCTTCTAAGTCTTCGTTCTCTACACATGTCCCTTTCACCACTTAGCCATTGCCGAAGCCTAGATATTTCAGTCTTCAAGTACCTATTGACTAACATTTGTGCACATGCCGCTTCCTCATCAGAGGGTACGTGCCATTTTAGGTCAACATCTTGGAGCAAACACCCTGAACCCCATTCTCGTATAGGTAGCCATTTCTCTGGCGCTTCTCCATAATCTTTCGGTGAACTTCTCCATTCTTTTAAATCAACGTAGCTTAAAGATGATAGCATGTGGCTGAGTGTATCGCAAGCACGAGACTGCGCTTGTCTATTTCGAAGTTTCAACGCCCTATCCAATACTGGAAGGATATTAGGTATGTATTTGAGAAGAGCAGTACCGTCACACTCAACTACATGCAGCAATAATACCAATCTGTACATGAGAGCACGCGGTGGATTATCCTCGGTTAAGATCTCATCGGATGAGAGAATCTCACTCAATTCCTCACACAGGTTAGGAAGGAACGCAGCTAACGTCGCCTCAGAATTGATTCGAGCGAATACACGTAGTAGAACTCCGACCATGCTGCCTGAGACGTTTGTCTCAAAAGTAGTTTCTGTCGCGAATGCTTTGAATTTTCTTAGCACCTCTCTGAATATCTTAGGGGAACACTGTATTAGTAGAGCTGTAGCTGCTGAACTAATCGCAGTTTCCATTACGATATCAGTTTTACTGCGACCAAAGTCTGACTCTTTAGTGTCCAGTCTCACATGTTCCAGCACGCTGGACTCGATGATAACGAACAACCTATCCATGAACACCAGCACGAAATCTTCCATTTGTGCAGTAGACTCACAAGTCAATAGTTCCTCCTCCGTAAGATCGTCCCAGTATTCGTGAGCTTTACTGCAATCTATGAAGGGTACCATCCAACTAAATATGAGGATGAAATGTAATGTGACTATGGTCTTTTTGATATCGTTCGGGTCCAAGCCTGGTAGGACAGCCATTAGGAGAGGTACGACATGGGTAGGTCCTTCAGGGTAGTCGGCATCAGGGCCTCTGAGTAAGGGTCGTGCAACAGCAGCTACTGCTGACATAGCCGCGGTGACTCGATGCGGTTCTGTTAGCGACGTTAGTGATGTTCTGAGCCTTTCTAATAAAGGGGGGATAACTGTAGCGGGACGTAATGTAGCCAAGTTATGTAAAGCGATTGATATATCGAGTGAACCGCTCCGACTGTACACGGCTTGCAGAGTAGGTTCAAGCACAATGTTTACGAACTCAGTGATATCTTCATCACTTAGCCTGTATGCTTTCGGTACTTTATTCTCCCAGCTTTCAGTGAATCTCTTCTCGCGCTCGCGGCGTACTCTGTAACAAAGCTTTAATTTAAAAACAAATCTTACATTCATAGTTTACTTAACTGAAATCCAGTCGCGATAGTTTAAAAAATTTAGATTAAATATATGTGAGGTGTACCTTTTTTTTTATTGTGTGGGAAGTCCCCACGCATGCCACCTCCGCCGGAGTCGGAGGGGGAGGTTATGTCGGACTCGAACCGACTAAACCGCACGCCGTCTGTGGGTCGCTATAGAACATAATCCCTCGCATGGGTACTTAACCCTATATATAATATGATAATTAGTTAAAGTAAGTAAGTAGTGTCGCTGTGAATAGCAACTTCTGTTGCTAATCGTACTATACTAGAATATCTTTACTGTTTACCTGTTAAGGAACTCTCGCGCAAGTTTTCTGAGTAGGTCCCTAAGTTTGTACGACCATCGGCCGGCGTTCGCGCTGTGCAGGTAGCTCTCGACGCCAGCTAAGAAACTGCGGAGTTGCTTCAATACCACGCCGTCCGGATTTATGGCCCATACTATCCACGATGCCACGTTTTTCATATCTAAACGATAAATAGTTGCGATTTCTTTTATCGATTATACTATACTGTTTTAATATCACGTTCGAAGGAGAACTCGAAATTGTATTTGTATCATTGAAGTAAGAAATAATAAAATTAATAGGGGTTAAAGTATAAAATTGCCGTTTATTGTAATAGGTACTTCGAATTGACATAGAACCTTCATGGTTTGAGATTTTTGAGTGAAACTTTTTCCACATGGTACCTATGTAGTTCTTCATTTAAAAATGTGCAACATTCGATTATCGACCTTCAGTTGTTTTTTTTATTCAGCTTAGACAAGAAAGATGGATACCTACTTCGAAAATTCGAGTGATTTTTGAATACGAGTTCCGACGCGGAACTAACGCGGCAGAAACAGCTCGCAATATCAATGTTGCGTTTGGAGAGGGGACTGCTAATGAACGCACCGTGCGATTTTGGTTTAAACGCTTTCGTGATGGAAACTTTGATTTGAAGAACGAACCACGAGGAAGGCCGTCCACACAGGTGAATAACAATGAATTGAAAGACATGGTGGAAGCCGATCCGAGCCAAACTACCCAGGAATTAGCTGCATGGTTTAACGTTACCTTACCAACAATATTGACTCATTTGCGTCAAATCAATAAAATAAAAAAAATGTGAAAAATGGGTACCTCATGATTTGACTGATCTGCAGAAAGAAATGCGTGTTGAAACTTGTGTTGCCTTGTTGAATCGATACAGAAATGAAGGAATATTGGATCGAATTGTGACATGGGATGAAAAGTGGATTCTTTACGATAACCGTAAGCGAAAAATGCAATGGCTGACCCCAGGTGAAACGCCACAACAGTGTCCTAAAGCAAAGCTTACCAATAAAAAGGTAATGGTAACTGTTTGGTGGTCTCAGCATGGTGTTATTCACTATAGCTTTCTACGATCTGGTCAAGCAATAACGGCAGATGTCTACTGTGCCGAACTCCGAACAATGATAGCAAAACTAGCAGTGAAACAGCCCCGACTCATGAATCGATCTTCACCATTATTGCTCCATGATAACGCGAGACCTCATACAGCACGAGAAACCGTTTTAACTCTACAGGAACTGCAATTAGAAACTATCCGTCACCCTCCGTATTCGCCAGACCTTGCTCCAACAGACTACCATTTTTTTCGTGATTTGGACAATTTTCTATGTGATAAAAAGTTTTCTTCTCAGGAGGCAGTACAAAATGCTTTCACACAGTTTGTCGAATCTAGATCACCAGAGTTATATCGCAAAGGCATAAATGACCTTCCTACTAGATGGCAGCAATGTATAGATAATAATGGTAATTATTTTGATTAAATAAATACGTTAAATTAAAAAAAAAACGAATTTCAATTTGTCAGTACAAATCGGCAATTTCATACTATAACCCCTAATATTTAGCATATTCCATTGAAAAAGCTTATGTCCAGCAGTGGACTGCAGTGGGCTAATTGATTGATTGACTGAAAAATAACTGTCATCTCTGCATGAGAAATCGGTTAATCGACAATGATAGACACTGGCCCTTCAGTGGCGAGCAAAACATAGAGCAGTATAGCAGTCACGGATATACGGGACGTGATTTCTATAAGGAATTGAATTGTATAAATAATAATGTAATAAGTAAGAAATCACGTCTCCTGCCATGGTACTACTTACATAGAAGAGCATTGTGATGAGTATTCAGAGGATAGGAATAGGATTTTTGAGTTATATTCCTCAATCTTCAAACTTTAATCTTTCTGCATGTTTAAAATATTTAGACAAATTATCTACAGGGCCCATTCATTCTATTGGATGTTTATAGAAGTACGCACATATTATTGAACTTGATAAATTCATTAATGTTGGAATGACGCCAGTTGTGACGACATAGAACAAGAAAGCACAAAGAGTTTGAGTAATACTGACTTTGAACGCGTTGTATTAAAATAGAATGTATATGTATCGAATATATAGATCTATATTTCCTTACCATTCATGTATGAATTCTCTTACATTCTTCTTTTGTGCAGTTGCGTTAAAACTTCATCAATGTTCTCGTCTAAATTGGTTTTGTGTCGGTTTTATAGTTATATCTTTATCGCACATCAGACAGACAGTTTGTTATCGTAATAGAGTAACTACAACCATAATCACAACTGATTTTAACTACAAAATAAGTATGGTTTAGTTACTCTAAAAAGTATCAAGTTGTAGACATGTGCTGGGCGATAGAGAGAACGCGAAATTAAAAAGCCGGGTACTGTACCGGACACCTTTGACTCTTTTTTTATATGAAATAGAGTAGGTACCTACTTGTGTTTATGTTGTAGTACTCACCCAAAGAGTGAGATCTTGTAATCTGCATATCTTTGTAACTAACTGGCAGATTAAGCGCGTGAAGAAACCTCACAAACATCTTCGGAACATAGGGTGACCAATCAACTGCGCCGGGGTTCCTCTTTGCGAGGCCAGAGAAGACTATCATTAATTCCTGAAAATACATTCCATATTTGCTTATTTCGTATTTAACGATTGCATAGTAGCAGGGAAAGATATATTTGTATAGGGCTCTTGTGGCTGCACTTATAACCACATTAAATGTTGGCACTAATATAGGTAACTGTTCATAATAAGTAGGTACACACCCTACCGTAGATCTAAGAAGTAGCAAACAAGAATTCTGGAATTCTTAAAAAAATGTGCTCCCCTGATTGCTTCGATGATCTGAATGACCGAAAAGGACGATGATTTACAATAGCTTATTTAGCATCAACAATATAAACGGCCTTACAAAACGTCAACAGAAAAGAAATAAGAATGACCAATAGACTGAGAGCCCGTGAACACCAGTTCTTCGTCATTTTATAAAAGCTGAAAGTTTGTGAGCGCATTCTCCCAACACAGATAAGGGCCCATTATGAAGTTTGGGTTATAGTGGCTTTGGTAGGTAAACGGTACTAAAATTTAGAAAATCTAAATATTTTCGTCAAATAGTGTGATTTTTAGGTATTACCTTTACAGTATTATTAGAAATCGCGTCATTCATATACAGACACTTCAACATAGTGGTAAACCCTTGCCAGACCCCCAATCTTCATGAAAGTATATGTAACAGTATAAAAGCTGATTTTTATACAACGCGCCCCAAAATTCAAGGATGAGCCGGCAACAGAGAGTAGAGATGCTCATAGTTGCTCAAGAAAAAAAAAGAAAATTTTCTATTTACCATTATTTTTACACCGTTAGTACTGTTTACTTGCCAAAAACCACTACAACCCAAACTTCATCATGGCCTTACCTGTGTAAAGTTTGCTGGCAAACTTTCAGCTTTTATAAAATGACGAAGGTCTGGCGTTCACGGGCTCTAAGTCCACAATGTTTATCAATCAAATAGCAACAAATGTGTATCAAATAAATAATGATCGTATTTAGGTTTATAGTTTTAAGACTAGCTGGCTTCTGTAAAAGGAATATCTGAATATTAGAAAATCTCACCGAAATTCCACACTGTGCATTATACCACGTGTCCCACATTGTCATAAGTTCATCAAACCATAGCAAGTGGCCTTTGTCGGCGTGTTTGGGCGGCAGAGCCACCGGAAGGAACGCTGCCAGCTGACAAACTGTGTGCGTGTCTGAATTCCAAGGGTTTATCTGAGGTAGAATTACCTCTAGAATTTCTTTTGTTGCGTTTAAGCCAAAATATCTGAAAGAAAATTTGGATTTAAAATCTATACTTAATATTTTAAAGCTGAAGAGTTTGAATGTTTAGTTGACTGCGCTAATCTCAGGAACTACTGATTCGAATTGAAAAAATCTTTTTGTGTTGAATAGTCCGTTTATCGACATAGGTTTCAGGCTGTTTAAGGTTTTAAGCTACCTTAAATGTCAACCAATAGGCAATATTTTCATACATGATTTGAAGACTGAAAATTTTACGAGGTCAACGAGGCGATTGATGTGAGGTTTCAAAATATGTCACAGGCGAAGCTGGGGTGTGTCAACTAGTAATAGAATAAATTGCTATTATGAAAATATTAATGTCTATTTGCTTTTTCGAGCATTATACAAAAACTACTGAAGTGACTTTGTTAAGTTATTTGTGTCTCGATCAGGATGTCGTCATCTCGTCATCTAAACGATACTAGACAGATTAAAAAGTGTGAAGCCATAATAAAAGTTAATATTACGTAAGTTTATAACAACACACCTAATCATTAGAAATGAATAAAATTTAAATTTCTGTTTGTCATGTATTTAGTGTACTTATACAAAAATCCTAGGTATACATTTTTGTCAGTCTTTTAGTCTATTTGACCTAATCTCTGAAATGGCTGGAACAATTTTGGGCCATGATCATGGAGACTGCTGAAAGGCAAACGAAAGGTAGGTAGGCAGTATATAATAAAAAAGTAACACGAAATAAATCACGATAGAATATATTTAAATGGTTGTTATCCGAGTTAGAATTTCTTTTCCGAAAGGTCAATGTACTATAACAACAACAAGACAGTTGACCGAATAAATAAGTGGACAGTTCCAATCTGTTGTTAAAATATAATCTGGTACAATTGAAGCTATCACCATTTATTTAGTTATACGAGATGAGTTTGGCCTTGTTCTTTTATACTATTGCTATTGCAGACAGCGTCTGCATAGAAATGTCCCTAGGTATGGGTGAAACAGCTGCGCTGACAGGTAGCGATTTATTTTAAAAGAACTGTGCCCCGAGCACGAGAAACATTCGAATTCGTAACGTACTTATACGTGTCGAGAGCACGGAGCATTGCGATTGGCAGGGTACACACACAGTGTGTGAAGCCTGTGCCTGTGTCACACACACAAGTTAACAGTAGGGCAAGCGGCCAATCGCGACGCTCTGTGCCCCGAGCACGAATAACATTCGAATTCGTAACGTTAACGTATCCAGAGAACATAGCAAAGCGATTGGCCGCCTGCTTACTGTGAACCAATCGCAATGCTTCGTTCTTTCGATACGTGTAAGTACGTTACGAATTCGAATGTTTCTCGTGCTCGAGGCACTGTTCTCTCGAAACGTTAACGTGTGTGAAGCCTGTACCTGTGTCACACACACAAGTTCACAGTAGGGCAAGCGGCCAATCGCGACGCTCTGTGCCCCGAGCACGAATAACATTCGAATTCGTAACGTTAACGTATCCAGAGAACATAGCAAAGCGATTGGCCGTCTGCTTACTGTGAACCAATCGCAATGCTTCGTTCTTTCGATACGTGTAAGTACGTTACGAATTCGAATGTTTCCCGTGCTCGAGGCACTGTTCTCTCGAAACGTTAACGTGTGTGAAGCCTGTACCTGTGTCACACACACAAGTTCACAGTAGGGCAAGCGGCCAATCGCGACGCTGTGTGCCCCGAGCACGAATAACATTCGAATTCGTAACGTTAACGTATCCAGAGAACATAGTAATGCGATTGGCCGCCTGCTTACTGTGAACCAATCGCAATGCTTAGTTCTTTCGATACGTATAAGTACGTTACGAATTCGAATGTTTCTCGTGCTCGAGGCACTGTTCTCTCGAAACGTTAACGTTTCAATTTCGAATATTTTTCGTGTTCGGGGCACTGATGACAGAAACTATTAAATACTATTTTTATTCAAAGTTGAAAGTTCAAAAGAAAGAAGGGAGAGATTTATTTTGCAAAATAAACTTCACTTCAATCTTTCGACCCAGCCACTTCGGAGATACCTACATAACATGTTAAAAATTTGTTAAATATCGTACCTACATACGAAACCCCTATATAAGTTAATCAAAAAGCTGTTATTTTAGCAACACAAATGGACACTTGACAGTTTTATTTGAAACGATCACTACCTATTATTTAAAAATTAAATATTAATATTACCAAATTAAATACTAAAATTCTTCATTTAAAATAGTACTTACGGTCTAGCGCACTTAACCATCGATATGTATGATCCTTCAAGGGAGCTGAAAAATTCACCAGATTAATATATAAAGATTTATGACAACGTTTAAGAACATGCACAGCCTGCCACCGCAATCACTTAGAAACACTACATAGATCCGACAATAAGATGAATCAGAGAAATATTCACAAATCTGTTTAAATGGTAGCTGATTTTGAAAACGAACACATTTATAAGTATTTTTTATTACATTATCAAGTTATTTCTTACAAGTTTAAATCTGAGCCGGCTCCATTAAGTTATGTAGATACTTGTGTTGGAGCCGTCTCGCATCTGTTCTTACATTCCTCATTGCATTACAAAAAAAAATACACATATTTTCAAAGTATCATTTTAATCAATCGATTGTAAGCGTGAAGAAAGCCTAAGGGCGTGTTTTCAGATGTTCAATTTTTAATTTAAAAAAACTCATATTTTTTAAAATATCGGATATATTGGCATATTTGTAAGTACAGTACAACTACAGTTTAATAGTACTTTATTTTAGTAATTCTTTTTAAACAAATATATAGTGATAACATCAATAATTCTACAGTAGGTATACATATAGTTTGATACTTATTCTACAAATAACCATATTGTTACTGATTATAACTAGAGACCGGTATAATGAATGCATGCAAATATGTATAAAGAAAAATCCCCAAATATACATGAAAATGATCAAAATATGCAACGTTAAATAATAAACAAGGGGTTGGTAATTATTATGATGCAGAACACCCTAGCGTTAATCCCAGTCGCATCCGAAGCTCTCAACTTGGAGTCGCGGGTCCGCTTTTACTAGTCTAACTGCGGATTTGGGTGAACTCCGACATTTTCTGTGAAGCGACTGCCATCTTGACATTCACAACCCAAAGGCGATAGGGAAGCATTGCAGTTAGAACCGTTGTTAGATTTTCGAGAGCTCCTAACTACCCATAATGACTGCCATAGATGTTCGTATGGCAACCGGGACTCACGGCTTAACGTGCTCTCCGAGGCACGACCAGACTAATGCAAATACTTATATTCATGCATACAAATATTTGCACAGATCGGTGATCGAACTCTCCTGCGTGCTCCACTACCGTTACGCCACGGAGGCTGTCTCGCTGTCGGAGGGTTTGTTAGTTATTAATGCGAGGATAAAAATAAGAAAATTAATCATTTATTTAAAATTTTGTTACTCTTGTAAACGCCAAGTACAGTCAGCATCATTAAATTGTCACTAACAAAAGTACTCAAAATAATCCAAATACCAAAATCCCAATTTAATATTGGTTATTAGAGTACTCAAATAGTTGTAAGTATCCAGAGTGGTCTAACTATCTTAACAATCGGTCTTCCAGTATTATGTCAGTTATTAGTGTGTTCATATTCATATACACAATCACGCCGGTCGATGGTATCCAGTCAAGGATAATTTCAAAAAATCTAGACATTGTCATTTAATCGCATTTTGTATCCCTTTCTTACTTATAAAGCCATTCCTTTCACACAATGGCGGGATGATAGGGAATGGGTATATGAGTAAGAAAAAAATACAAAATGTGTCAATTGATAATGTCTTTTGTATTTTTTTATAGTTGACAGTTGCATAAGCCATGAACTATCAACTTCCATTAGTGAGAAAAGTGTGAATGTCTAGATTTTTTGAAATTATACTTGACTGGATACCATCGACCGGCGTGATTGTGTATATGATATGAGTATTCTACTAACTTAGATAATACTGGAAGACCGATTGTTAAGATAGTTTGACCACTCTGGATACTTACAACTATTTGAGTACTCTAATAACCAATATAAAATTGGGATTTTGGTATTTGGATTATTTTGAGTACGTTTGTTAGCGACATTTTAATGATGCTGACTGTACCTTTCCAAATATTTGACATTAAGATTGTAGATCAGGATCACTCAAATAAGAACCAAATTCTACTGAACAATGTGTACCTACCTAAATATAGTGAAATATGTACCTAGGTATCGGCATTTTAGATTTTGCTGAAGATGTTCAAAATATGCGAATCCAGTCTCTAATTATAACTTATGAAACAAGAAGGACGTATTTTTATTAATTTTCAAAGGTTCGCAATGGGCAATCGGCATAAGATTTATTATTCAGCAGCATACTCAATAATAAATCTACAACATATTCAAAAGAAGATGATTTTTTCAAAATGTGAATATCGCTAAAATAATATATACTAATATGCACTCGATGAAATTATGGGATTACTATGCGTTTCAAATAAGTTGATAACTGTCATAATGACATTTTGATACGTGTCGATAACTTCATTGTGTAACGTAAGGTCAGCAAATACATTTTTATACTTCACTGTTGCTTCACTGTTGTTAATATATTTTCAATTAAATATTTATGATGATTGTTGAACCATATTCCCTTTTCAAGATAGATAAGGATAGGGTAGGATAAGCACATACACAATAAGTAAAAATTAAATTAGCGGTTCTTTTTATATTTATTTATCGGGCGGTAATTTTGAATTTTTGAATAATTATAATTACTAAAAAATTAAGTGCTTAATAAAAAGAATTTAATAATTAGGTCGTTGTTACCATACACGTATGAACCTGTCCGAAATGGAAATTTTGTTGTTAGCTGTACATTTTTCATGAACACGGAATGAAGTTGCCGCGGTCGCGATTATCTTCTCATTTGAAACGCATAGTACAATCTGAAACCACTACTTAGTAAATGATTAAACGTTGTTATAATTATATATTGTTTCTTTATTTAGGATTCATTTATGGGTTTTTCCCAGTGCACAAATTTTAATATTAAAAAAATGTAACTGTTAGAGGTCAGCATTCATTTGAACAGATTTATAAAAAAAATAATTGCTGTGTATATTTGAAACGAGCATTTCAACTGCTATCAACATTTAGACATAGAGCGACGTTTATGGGTATTGATGAATGACCCAGCCCATCTGCCACCAAATGTGCGAACAATAAGCGTGTCCCGAAAAGTAATGTTGTTTTCTAGCTTTACGTGGGCAAATCGTCATCGTGGTTTTCGGCTCCAGGGAGGCCAAACAAATCAAGGACGGCGCCTAGCCCGTCGCCCGACAGGAATTTGCGAATCAAATCGAGTATACCATCTCCTTGTTTGCCAGAACGCTTTGGCCTAAACACAGATTATTTAAAAAGTGTAAGCCTTTTTTTATTGATATCTTTAAGTGTAATTTACGGATCTACTTAGTAATTAGTCTCTTTAGTAATTACTCATTCAAAGCATTTCAATTACATATTCATTCAAGAATTTGTACAACTTATATAAGATGTATTTTTTAAATAAATAAATAGAAGTTACCCTAATTATTTCATTAAAACGAATGAGTTTTATAAAACCGCTTTTATTACCTAGAAAAACTACTAAGTCATAACAGCAAATGAAACGGTTATTCAGGTAAATCTGAGAAAGATTAACGTAAATAATCGTTTTCTTTTTCAATCAAAATTCGATTTCCTATAGGTATAATTAGCATCACCTATGTAGTATTGTGTATGTTTTTTTTAGTGCAGAAATCCCTTCGGATGCTGCCGGCTGGCGGTGGAGGCGATTATATCGGACTCGAACCGACGAAAACCGCACACCGTTTCGGACCATCATATGTCGGAAGTGAAATTGCCATATGTAGTATTCTATAGGTTGCGAGATATCAAATGTGGTCCTAATTATTGTAAGTACCTTAGATTTCAAACAAGTTATTTTCAATAGAAATATCTGGATACTAAATGAGTATATTCATACCGCACGATCAACTGCTGGGACGTAAAAACCTTAAATGGTAAATGTTTGTGTAAGTTATATTTTTACAGTTATTACATAACATTTTTATGAGTAACGACGTAGCAATGACGTCATGATTATTAAGCGATATTCACGCATATGCTTTTTGTGTTATGCGTTATTCAACATAATTATGATTGCATCATTACGCTGTAATAACATCACGCAGAAGCATGTTTAGTTACAAAATTAACTTGTAGGAATTAATCGTCATTATATTGCAGCCTTATATGATTTTGATCCAAATGTAAACTTACGTCAAATAGTGGTACATTCCAATACTTGTTGAGCTTTTCACGAATATTATAGTACCCAAATCGTAGAGGGGCCGCCATGGCAGTGTCAGATCATCAGGCGAGATTAATTGTCTTTTCCTGTGGAAATAATTCAACATAATTATCTCTGCCAATCGTACCAAGTATTTTCTGCCAAGAATATCTACGAATACTACAGTCTAATTGTTACAATAAAATTTGAGGCCTTGGCGGATCGCTACAATGATACTTATTCAAAATCTAATTTTGAATTAGAGTGTATTACAATCCATATGATTAACTGCTGATATAGAAAGATACACAATTGTCATCTGAACATTATTGTGCTAGGTAGGTACAATGGTAGTTTGTGCATGTTATATTTTTTTAGTTTTGATGCAATTATATTGAACTATAAAAGAAAGTACCTATGAATGCATGGACATGTGCTAAATTTAAAATAGGGATAGGTATAAAAATGATCTGAGCGACAAATTTGAGAACTATCTGAGAACTTAGAACTCGAGTCCTTTGAAATTCTCAGAATTGTATCAATTGAATATGCGCATTTAAATTTCCGCTGCAAATCTGAAAGTTAAATATTTAAATTTTACCTACAGTCAACCAGCTACGAATGACCTAAACATTTTATGAATTTATTAGATAAAAATGGCTTGACGCGTCATCCAGTCTCGCGATTTCCACAGAAAAACAAAGATTAACTGTTTTTTTTTAAGAATTAAATCAATCGGCCTTATTTAGTACAAGGTAAGAAGCGAATGAAGCCGAAAAGGCAAGAAGCACAAGACGCAAGGCATCATAAAAGCAAAGTCATACGACTTGACGTGATTTTGTTCTGCGATCGCACTTTACTAAACCTCGCTTTTTCTGCATATTCACGCCTAAAAGATAGAGGAAAGGATATACTTACTTAGTGAGCATTACAAACATGGTAGCAAACTTGTGAACTTTGCATGGTTCTAGATCTGGGATGAGCATTAATTCATAAGCTAGTTTAATCAGTGCTATGTGATCCTCTTTTGAAAACTTCAAGCCATGTATCCTTATGTATCTGAAAAAAAAGAAACATTTTGTATTATTTTAAGTTGAAGAAGGTTCAGTACCTGCAAACCTGAACCAATAGGACTTGGAGAGGTCAACATTGATATAAGTACCTAAATAAATAAGAGGGTTTGTGAAGACTACCATACGCTATTAGACGCACAACCTCATAAAATTCATTCAAAATGAAGTCTCAATCGGAAAAAATGAAATGTAAAGTCAAAAACGGTTTTATCGTAACACAATTTTGTAGGAAGAACAGTAACGTTCTTTCTGAACATTAGATGCTTAATTTTGAAGATGTTATATCGAGCCATAAGCCCTCTTTTCAACGAAATCGTGATCTTTTTTGACATATAGGAGTTTGAGATTAGATCGAGATTTGATTTTGATCAACTTTTTATAAGGAGAGTTGACATTCAGTGCGCGCTTGCCCATGACCAGCTGTGACCAATGTCTTCGAAAGTCAATGAGCAGTATGAAAATGACAGTCTCGTCATCATTATGTTAGCGGTGTTAGCGAGTGCATCTGGTTGCACCTAGGAGCCAGGGCTCCGCTTACTCATCTTCATCTTTTGGGTTAGGCTTATACGAGTTCCGGTTTTTGACATTAGGCAGATTGAGATTATATTATATTATAGATATTGTGCAACACCAGAGAAACCACACTCGTGCTGCCGAACCTGTAAGAATAGAGTTTCTGTGCCGTCAGTGCCGAAGAAAAAACAGGACAAGCCTTTGGTATTTCCACTGACAGCACAAAAACTCACCAGTGAGTTCTGGCTACCACCGAACGCAACACGAGGTTATTATGGCCGCGGTATTCTGTAGGGCGGAGGTATTTCTACAGGCGGACTACTCAATTGGGACTGAAATACCTTCGTGTACTTCCTCCCTCGAGACATAATTTTGAACATTAAAAAGAGAATTGGCTTTCTGAAACCGTCTCAACCCTCGACTATCATACGCCGAATGTACAATGGGCATCATCATCATCGTTATGTTAGCGCAGTTTGGGGTTCCGGTTGCAGATTGGAGGCCGCTGTCCTCCTTTCGGTTTGGTTTATACCTACACCTACGGCTTGTATTGGTTTTGGTCGAATGAGCAGGGACCAAACTAGAAAACGTGCGCAATATCCAGTGCGCGTAAGAATGATACTGGCTAAATTTTTTTATAGACTATATCGCATCGAGAGATTTTTATACAGTTACTGGATAACTTTGCTAATTGTTTCATATAAGTGGGTATCATTTCTACAAGAAAACAACCAGTTATATGCAAATAGGTAGGTAACTACATACATATGGATATTTGCATCAAAAGGGAATCGAGCCTGCCACCCCTTACGTGGCAGTCAAACACACGAGCGTCATGCCAAACTAGTCATTAAAATGAATCTTGTCGGGAGATAATACACATGACATAACAATAAGGAATAGTGTGTGTTATCTGAGGTCAGGTGTATTTTACAGGAAGTTCTGGGCGGTAGCCAACACATTTGAAACTTCAGCAGTACTTGCCAAAGGTTATCCTTAGCTAAATGTAACTAACTGTACCTATAATAATATGAGTTTGAATAGTATGGATTTGCTGTAAATACTTTAAAAGCCGGCATGCAATTTGAGAAAACGTACTTGCACTATACAGACCAACAAAATACCAATACAAGGACGTAGGACACGACGGTATTTCCGTCTAATTGAGCAGTCCGACTGGGGAAGTACCTCCACCCTACAGAATACCGCGGCCATAATAACCTCGTGTTGTGTTCCCGGCGGTGAGTAGGGTAGAGCTCACTGGAGATATTTTTTGCTGTCAGTGTAAAGACCAAAGGCTATTACTGCTTTGTCTTCTGCACTGAAGGCACAGAAAATGTCTGTGTTTACAGGGTCGGCAGCACGAGTGTGACTCTCCTGGTGTTGCACACGTCCATAGGCCACGGTAACCACTTTCCATCAGGACCTTGTGCTTGTCTGCCACCTCTGTGGTATAAAAAAAAAGAAGGACTGATCAACTAATGACGTGAGCCCTTTGAACCCGTGATTCGTTAAATCTAGCGTCTTGCTTGTCAATCGAACCCTGCATCACCACCAACGCTTTTTGCGTATTGTCAAGATGTCGGCCAATCATTATACTTAGCTTGTGTTATAATATGAGAGGGGTCAGCACTAAACCTAGTTCGATCAGATTACCAGATTATCTAATATATAAAATTCTCGTGTCACAGTTTTCGTTGCCAAACTCCTCCGAAACGGCTCGACCGATTCTCATGAAATTTTGTGGGCATATCGGGTAGGTCTGAGAATCGGCCAACATCTATTTTTCATACCCCGATTCGCGATAACCGACATCCACGCGGGCGGAGCCGCGGGCGACAGCTAGTATGTATCTATATCATTAGGGTCAAACCCACTGAAAGAGCAGCTGCCGGCGGGGGCCAGACTTTTGTACTAGAAATAATCGCGAGGAGGCTAGCGTGGCTGCGTGGTATCGCTCTGCGCCTCCTTGCAAAAAAAATGTCTATGACCTTTTTCTCCCGTAGATAAGATTCAAAATGGTTTGTTATATTTTGCGTCAAAAAGCCGCTGTGCGCCACTACTTTTTCAGAGGAGTTTGACCCTTAGACGCGTCTTTGCTGAGAGAATACAAATTGGCTATACTGCAAGGCTGAAAACCTGGTGGTGATACAAAAGTAGTCTAAAAAGCAAAAAAATTGTTTTTATCTAATTATGATAAGATCACCAGAAAAACCAGGCTCATCTGAAAGATCATCAAATTCAAGTAATTGAAGGTTGCAGAAAATGCCTGCTGGTTTGTTGTTGGCAAGTATATCAATATGCATGTCTTTTTGCCCAAAATCCACCCGCAAATCCCCCCCCCCCCTCCACCCTCCTGCCGGAGCCGGTGAGGAAGGTTATGTCGGACGGACTAAAACGCATGCCGCCAGAGGGCCATTGGTAGTCGGACTTGGCCCCGGGTATGCAGCTGCTCATGAGGCGTGCCGCGGCCTGCTTCTGCCAGGGTGACAGACGGCTCCACCCGTCACCCCCAGGCCCCAATGTGTCTGTGTCTGATGAGTCTGTTGTTTGAAAAGACAGGTGCTTTCTGCAACCTTTAATCACTGCTGCAACCACTTTAGCCAGTATTTATGTATGATGTCAAAATATTTGTCACATTACTACAGACAATAATGCTGCCAAGTTATATTAATTTAAATCTCAGCTGCACCAACCACATGTAGACAATTCAGTATTTAGATATGAACCTGTAGATTTTAGAAGGTATTTAGAAGGGATTTATTTTGTTAGAAATAAATATTGGTCTAGGAGTCTAGGATAAGGCATATTTTGTTCAAATGTTATAATGCTTGTAGAGTGGCATGTTTTTTCATATTTTCTGTGTTGCCATACCATTAATCAGATTGCAATAAAATATTATCAATTTTTGGAACTTGTGTTGAAAGCATATTATTGGATCTTGGCACCATAATTGGAATATTGGTTTTTTATTGTGGAAAGGTGGGGCTGGTCAAGTTATTATGTAACTTATAAGATTTTTTTTTATTTACTTCTAAGTGATTTTTTCTAACAAGATGTTTATGTATCAAATGGAATTTTGTGATAATAAAGTCAGAGTATGTCAACAAAATGTTTTGAGTATTAAATACACCTTCATTTCAGTTTTTTTTTTATATAAAAAGATTTAACACCATCAAATTAACCAAATATAATATTATTACAAAACCAACCATGTGCGCCAGGGCCTTTCATATATCACAACTAGGTCTAAGATACGATTATTGCATTGCCACAGTTGTTATTATAGGATGTTATTTTTTGAATTTGAAATATAAAGGCATAAAAAGGATTGGTAGCTTAATGATTAAGGATTGGGTATATAACACAAGCAATTTGGTTTATCGGGAGGAATTAACGGGAATATTAGTAATTTTGATACCTAATATTCTTAACAAAAATTTCTATAATCTATTGTTGATCAAAAAGGGGTATAAGCTTTGTAGACAGTACTAAAATAGGCTATTAGAAGTTTATGAAACTTGTGTCCAACAATATGCAGTATGACTTATAGAACATGTAAATTAAGTGAATTATGTATTTTCAATACCAGATGTACATATGGGACATAATCATATGAATGTTTGTACTTCAGAAATAAGAACAGATATAGACTTTCAAATGTATTACTTGGAATTTCAGGCGGGCTGTGTGCTTGTCTGCCACTTACGTGGTATAAAAAATAAACTAAATCACTAAAAACAAAAAGAAAGTATGCAATGATGACCATGCATATTTAGAGCTATCATATTCTTATTAGAATCTATCTACTACCATATTAAACTTTAAACATCTTTTATTCATTCTTTTTACAAGAGTTAGTTAATTCATTTATTGCTGAAAAGTGTTGCATATTCGAGAACCATCGAGTAATGTAGTCGTCTAACTTTTACATTTGCTACCCTCTCAGATGGATTTTATGACTGGTATATTGGTTCATACTTGAAAGTGAGATAAGAATAATAATATTTACTTCATGAGCCTGGAGGACCACACACCGCATGCTGGCTTCATCTCACGCAGCATGACAGCCTTCGCAAGGTTCGTCTTCACTTGTTCCAGGAACCGTGTAGACTCCTCATCCAATTCATCGGCATATGGTAATAAATGATTCGTCAATATTTCCTTCTGGGGTTTGAACCCCAGAGCTTGTATCCGCTTAGGGGTGGTCACCAAAAACTCAAATTCATCGTCTTGAATCATATTGAATGATTTACGTTATTTTGTTATGAGTAAAAAATAGCGAATCACTAAGGTCTGTCCATAAGGTCCGGCGGCTGCATGAGCCCCGTTATAAATTTAAACAATGCACGTTTACGGATCGCGAATATTGTATTGTCACTCATTAACAAATCAAATTAACATTGAATTTACACAAGTCATCGAGATAACACTGAAAAGAAATTCCGAATCGCCAAGTCAGTCGTCAGATACGTTCCTTTTCACTAAAAATTGACATGCGTCATTTTACTTACGTCACAGTACCGCATCTACGTGCCATTTTATGCAGAATATAGTTTGGAACAATAGAAAACACATTTACGAACATGTTCAGTATTAAAAACCCCCAAGGTAAAATGAATATTGAATAATGACGCGGATTTTAGTTGGTACACATTTTTATCCCTTTTGGAAATGACATTTTCGGCGTCTAAAGACAAGCCTTTAGAGCCTTCATCCAGCCATCAGCCTTTATTTTATAATTGCATGTATGGATGAAATCGTACGTTGCCGGTTGCAATCGTAAAAATATCATTCATACTACATATGCAAAAAGCGTGGTGTCGCCCTATTACCATAGCTGTTGCTAGCTGCTCCGCCCTAATTTATAGATATCAATCTATTAAAGTTTTTGAGTTTCCTACAACACGTCTTTTGTTACTTTACTTTGTCCTAGTATCCTTAGAGCTTAAAATGAAGAAATCATGAAATTGTTGAGTTGTGTTCACGCACACTTTTTGATTTGATGCACACATTTGTGTTTTATTTAACTATTATCTTTTAAAGGTAGTACCTACACACATCTACAAAGGCTCTGAAACGTTTATATTTTCTGAAGATTACAAAATACTATATTTATTATACCAATACCAATTACAATATGAAAATCGTTTGTATCTATTAGTATTTCAATTTTTGAGGCTATTAGCGGATTATATTAGGCCGGCAGCAGATATGGACGTTCTAGTTCAATCGATTGTACCTATAGGGCAGGATCGGTAGCACGAGTGTAGCGCCCCTGGTGTTGCAAACGTCAATAGGCCACGGTATTCACTTTTTATCAGGTGGGCAGCGTGCTTGTCTGCCAACTGGGTGGTAAAAAAAACTCTTTTAAATCATATTACATATCACGTATTTACTTAATTCATCATAATTATTTGATTGTGGGATAAGGTCCCAACCCAGAGTCAGCGCCAGTTAGACACAAGCAGGCGAGATTGTTTTCGGTCCCAAAGGCGTTGATAACTATCCGGCATACCCTATTCTCCATTTATTATTAATAGCCGACTTGTCTTTGATGGGTCTACTTTGGCTGTCATAGGTACAATGCTGTTGTAGGTATATACTATATTATAGTATTAGGATTTTTATTGAGGCACCCCTTTAATAAAAAAGTATAATAATGAGGTTAAAATCTGTTTTAATTATTTTATTTGAATAAATTTTACATTGCCTTATGTTTTTAATATTGCGGTAAGATAAAAGAAGCGATAAAAGTGGGCTTGGTAAATGTGGCTGATGAATAAAAACCAAAAAATATTAAAAAGTAATTTAATATAACAATGTAACAATAAATCTATAATCGGCTTATGACAATATTTCTCTCCACATATTTGGAATTCAATATTTATTAAGATTTTACGATTTTTATTATTTTTTTGCTGACGAAGAGTTGACATCATAAGTTTCCAAAAAATCTTCTAATATATAAAATTCTCGTGTCACAGTTTTCATTGCCAAACTCCTCTAAAACGGTTCGACCGATTCTCATGAAATTTTGTGGGCATATCGGGTAGGTCTGAGAATCGGCCAACATCTATTTTTCATACCCCGATTCGCGATAACCGACATCCACGCGGGCGGAGCCGCGGGCGACAGCTAGTTACTTATAATAGTATCGAGTAAGGTACTTAAGTCAAGTATTTTGAATAAAAAAAAAATTCAGCAAATGTCCTTTTCATCTTTTCCGCTATATTTATTGGTATTTAAATTTATTTATTTTTACTTTTCAGGGCGTTTTGTTCTAGAAGTCGGTTCAATTTTTTTGTCAAAAAACTTACTATTTTTTATTTATAAATATGTATCTACATTTTTTAGATACAATTACTATTTAATGCTTAATAAATCATCATCATTTTTCGAGCCGTTTCCCGCTAAGTTTGGTCTGCTTTCAGTCTAACAACGAAACGGCCGGGATATGACAGACTTCTTATTTTTATTTTCTTAAGGCCGATTTACATCAGACGAGCGAATACTCAATTTATCACCTCTTCATTCAGCTCTGAGCCTCTTCATCAAACTCTATTAGTGTAAACTAGACAGAACATTCGTAGAAGAAGCGATAAAAGTGGGCTTGGTAAATGTAGCTGATGAATAAAAATAAAAAAAATATTTTAAAAAGTAATTTAATATAAAAATGCAACAATAAATCTATAATCGGCTTATGACAATATTTCTCTCCACATATTTGGAATTCAACATTTATTAAGATATTCCGATTTTTATTTATTTTTTGCTGACGAAGAGTTGACATCATAAGTTTCCAAAAAAAAAAATTACTTATAATAATTTGGTCGGCTTTCAGTCTAACAACGAAACGGCCGAGATATGACAGACTTCTTATTTTTGTTTATCTTCTTAGGGCCGATTTACATCAGACGAGCGAATACTCAATTTATCACCTCTTCACTCAGCTCTGAGCCTCTCCATCAAACTCTATTAGAGTAAACTGGGACAGAACATTCGTCCGTTGTTCTTTTTTAACTCGCATATGAAGTATTCTTAGAACGCTTGCTCACTTCATGCTTAGCTTATTTAAATTGGTGTAAACGCTGGAAATGAGGTTTCGTCAACACTAAAAGATTGTGAGACTAAAGAATCTTGTTCTAGCTTTAGATCTATGTTCGTTTGGTCTAAATTTACCTTTATACAGACAATAATTAAGCAGGGGTGAATCTTTAAAGGCGACGTATTTCGTTTATTCCCTTAGCAAATGTGTCAAGAGAATCAACTGAATATATTTTATTATAGGTATCTATTTTAATTTTTATGAATATATTTTATTATATTTTATTTTTATAAAGTACCATCTCACTCACACTCGTGTGGGCACACAAAAAGTGCGAGTGAAATGGCACTATTTTGGTATTACTTTACGCGGCTTCACTCACTAATTCTAGACGTTCGATCTATGTTATTCTTTTAGTCTGAGCTTGATACTTTATTTTTCAATACTAGTTTTTGTAAAATCATCATCATCCGTGCGTTAGTCACGGTCGAATCCAAGCAATAAACTCAAAGCCAGTGTTCCACTTTCCGTCTTCTACTTCACAGCTAGTAGTGATCCATGGCAGTGAGACCAATTTGCACGGTCTTCGAGGCCGTTGCATTAGTATTGTAAAATACTGTCAATTATTCTGTTATATTACTATTTTGTACATTATTATATCTTGTATAGTATGACATAGAAGGCACAAATCAATACAACCACATTTCAATATCTGTCTTTATGGATTGCATTAAACCATAACATATCTTATAATAATGAGAAAAAGGCATAACTTGGTATAGCACTCTTTTAACAATTGTAAAATAATAATAATGCCACATAATACTGTCTACCAGAGACGTCGCTGGCAGACGGCTTTTATGTACAGGGCATGAAGGTACAAATTCGTATTACAAATTTTCTAGTCCAGTCAACTAGTCACTAGTCTAGTCTAGTCAACGGGAATCGTCGATAATACGATATGAATTGTTGAGGAAATCATGAAATCACGTGACAACGTTTTCTTTCTGTGTAGTGTAGAGGCTAGCTGCGAATACGATGTCTCGTTTTATAGCTGTGGACGCCTCCATCATCTTGGCCTGTAGTTTCGGGTCACCTATTGCCATTGCTGCATCCTTGACATCTACTAGCAGCTGAAATAGTAATAATAATATTTATTCATTAAAGTAACTAAGATGCGCTGTGGAAGAGGAGACCAGCCTCCACCTGTTGGCCAAATGCCCCAAGTACTTAATATTAAGATGGGAAACCATGAAGACGGACACATTTGAAGCACAAGACCTTGAGTATCTGAAGGTGGAACAGGTCGTTAGATTCTGCAAAGAAACAGGTAGGTTCGATGGAACGCCGTGATTGCCGGACGCCTCTTGGCCTCCAAATGGGAGAAATAGGGCAATTGGGTGAAATGGCCTCCGCAAAAGTGCAGATCACCCGTTCGGTCTACGACGTACACCGCCGCTGGAAGTAAGTAAGGAAGTAACTAAGACTCATTGTGTTAGTAACAGTTATGATTTATAAATTATTTTAGTACTAATTGTATTTGGGTTTTTTAAAAGTATTGTTAAGTTCTGAGGGAGTTAAAAATTAAAGTAAACGATGCAGTTGGTAGAATTATCGTAGTCAAATATGATGTTTAAAGCGGCAACTAATCATTATTATGATTACGGCGGCTTGTATGGGGCAGGGAGCAAGGAGTGGTAGTACGATTTCTGAAACAGTAAAAAACCCTCACTGCTCACCTCATGCAACTGCTGTATGCACCTCACGATAATACCCTCTTGAACATCAGTCAGATCCATTATCTCAGCGAATGGCTTCTCTAACGCCCACTCGTATACAACCTTAACTAGGCCGAAGTTCAACCTCTCTGCCTGCCCTTCGAATTGGCCCACCTAGAAGTAACAGTGACATGAGCTTAGAAATATCAGTTAGCTTAGACTAGAAGCGCTAATAGCCAAGTCTTTAAGAAGTCAGCTTCATGATTAAAAAAAAATATATTAGCAAAGTTAATTATCGAAATTACTAATATTCCCTTTAACCCCTCCAATTAAGCTAAATTCTGTGCTAAGAGTGGGTTCACGTAGTGTAATGGCTAGGATCCGAACCCGGGACCTACGATCGTAAGGCCGACTCCTTAACCACTAAGCTACCGACTACTGATGTGAACCCAGTTTTAACATAAGAAATTTTGCTTAGCTGAAAGAGTTAGATTAGGGGAAATATTAGTAATTTTGGTTACTTAAACGTTCATAGATTCGCACCTGTAAATCCCTGATGCTGTAGAGTTTTTTTTTTCACATTTCGTCAGCTATGATATTCAGTCCCACGTAAGGGGGTAAGCCTATTACCGTCAAGCGAGCACTTTCTCATGGGTTGTATTGTAGTGTATATGCAAAATATATCGATGTATGTTATATCTGTGTAAGTATGTTTATGTTATTACATACTTACACAGATATAACATACATCGATATATTTTACATATACACTACAGTATGTTTACTGGCGAATAAAATACAGTCCTATCTCTTAATCAAATTCTACGACACCCACGTAATGAGACGGGTTGGCCACATTATACTACAAAAAAATTAGATCATATTGCAATATTATTTTTATATTATTACGGGTGCGAGACATGGTCACTGACAGTTAAGAAGATGCAAAAACTGGCAATGTTCGAAAGGAAGGTGCTGAGAAAAGTGTTTGGCCCTATCAAAGAGGACGGAACTTATCGTATCCGGACGAACCATGAGTTGGATGCACTCACCAACCGGGAAAACATAATTCGATAGTCACAACGGCTGAGATGGGCGGGACATATTGAGAGAATGGGAGCTAAGAGAGCACCAAAAGTCATGACCGAGTGGGAACCGCAGCAGAAAAGGCCAAGAGGGAGGCACCAACCGGAGAAGGAAGGCCAAGGACAGGAGTGGAAAGTCATCGTTGAAGAGGCCAAGACCCACACAGTGTTGTAGCGCCGAAGAAAGTAAAGTAAGTAAGTATTGCATTATTATTTTTATCTACTCTGATACTATAATACAAAGATTATAAAATTGAAATCAAAACTCTTATGACAAACATTACGCACAGGCCAAAAAAAAAGTTTTATTACGATACAGGTCTTGTATGGACACCTATATCATAAAATAACTTTTTAATCATAACGATACACCTATACAACCTCCATCTGGCCTGAACCTCTACTTTAAAAAAAAACGGCCGATTCGGAAGAAAAAAAAAGAAACGCGCATGCGCAATAGATGTTTGCGCTTTGCTTGGCGTCAACTTTTTTTTTTTACATTTATATTAAACAAAGTTTGGTTTTGTTTGTAAAATAAATTAGTTTATGTATTATATATGAGAGTAGATAAAGTAGTGTATGACACTGTACATAACTTGGTCTTATAACACTCGTGTGATACAATAAAAAAACTCGCCTACGGCTCGTTTTTTTAAAACACACTAGTGTTATAAGAACCCTTATTATGCATCAGTATCATAAACTACTATAACAACACTCCTTACAAGTACAGGTACAAAAAAACAATGGGCGGTCTTATCACAGTCTGCAATTTCTTCAAAACAACCTATGTAGACTATAATAACATTACTAAAAGTAGGGTAAAGCAAATGTTTAAAATTTGTTAGAATCTAATAAACGAAAACCAAATCAAATCACAAACTAAAAAAGATCAACACTCACCATATATTTAGACTCGATTTGCGTCAACTCCCGATCAATTTCCCCAATAGCTTTAACTCCCTCAGCCAGTTTGTCGGTGAGCTGCGTGAGCTCCACCTGCGTCCGCGCTTGGAACACGAAGCAACTGAGTAGCGCCGCTATCTCTGCGGGCGACTTGTCCGTGAACACATTCCTGAACACGAGCTCTGAGATTATCAACTCGTTTGTACCCATGCCGCATGCTACTCGACCTGTAGGATGACACCAGTTTACGCATGTAAATTTAGAAACTGTCAACTTTTATTCACACGACAAGAAAATATTGAAAATGTGCGGTGAAGAACCTACTACCTCACGGATTCGAAGACGGCGGGCGTCCACCGCTGAGCCAGTCAGCCTGTGACCACGGCCGGTGTAACCTGGTCGAAACGTCAGGCAATCAAAGGTATGTAAGTACCAATACCATGATCGCGTTAATTCCCGTTTTGTAAATTATATATCATGGAACGCGAGAGTTTAAAAGTTAACTTTTATATTATCAGTTAATTAGCCTATGGCAGTCCATTGCTAGACATAGGCCTCTCCCAATTTTGGGAAGCTTTACCCTACTATTTCCTTGATGGCTACACGGGTCGGTACAGGGTTTTATTTGGAGTTTTGTTTGAGTGTTTCTTTTTTTCATTAGTCGCCTCATACGACACCCTTTGGATGAGATGGGAGTCTTCACCTCGGAGTTCGGAGTTCGCTTTTCTTAGGCCCGTATTCTAGAATATCACTTAGCTGAATTGCGATTTATCTGAGGAAACATTGTATAGTCAATCTGCCAGACAACCTGTCAAATTTGACAATGTGTATACAATCTTTGCCCTGATAAATCGAGGTTCATTGTAGAATATGGGCCTTAGTCTAACTGCGACGTGAAATTCGATAATTTGTGTGAAACGACTGCTATATGACCTCCACAACCAATTCTATAGTTAGAGCAGTTTTCGGACATGTTAGGGGTCCAACTACCCGTAACGACTACCCTAGACGTTTGTATGACAACCGGAACTGACGGTTTAACGTGCTAAGAGCTACGGAGGAGTCTTAAATGTTTTAAGAATGGTCACCTATCTTTAGACCGACTGCTTGCTTAACATTTCAATGTGTTAACCTACCCGGTTATAAGCCGACCGCTCAAAATCTATACTTTTTTTATGGCTAAATTATAGACGTACCTTTCAGTATAACGCTGTCGTGCTCATCAATATAACTGAGCTCTCTAAGCACCATCAGACGCCTCTGGTAGTCCGGGTACAGCGCGAGATTCTCGAAAGAGAGCAACCGTTTGTATTTATCACGTTTTCTTTCCGTTACTTTGCGTTCGTACACTATTGCGAACTCGGTTTTGAAATTTGCGATGTCCGTATGTTTCTTTTGATCTCTTAATTGACTCTGAAAATAACGGATAATGATAATATTTTTAGTACTTATGTACTGTTCATCATTATTATTGTCAACACAGCATTAGTTTCATCCAAAGCGTGTACTTTGAAGTACCATATCCGCTCTCTAAAGTTGGGTGTCCACTATGTTCGCGAACATCTTAAGTTCCGCGCTCCCGCAATCTCTGATAGAGACCGTATGTGCATCTCCATAGAAACACGCATGCTCCACATTCCTCTTGCGAACATTGAGCGAACATGTCGTCACCATTAGTGGTTAATGCAGCATACTGCATATATTTTATTTCAATATCTTCTTGAAGACTATAGAAGTCCTTCTTGCTTTTGGGAATCTGCTTCTTGCTTTTGGAAGTCCATGTTGCTTTTTGGATCAATATCTTCTCGAGGACTATAGAAGTTCTTCTTGTTTGGGAATCTGACATTCTCAAGAAAAGACGTCCGAATTCATTGGTGTTGGAACTCAAATCTCAAAAATTAAGTGGCCATTATAAAAACTTAATGCGAATGCCTTTATCTAATTTTGAACACTTTATTTATATATATTGCACGCTCCGGGCGCGCGAACGTTTCCACTATGTGGTTGCAGGTTGCGGGAGCGTAGAGCGCAAGAGCACAGCGAACATGGATACCCAGCTTAAGGGTTGAAAGAGCCGCGGCTGGCGGAGGTTTTTTGTGGCAAAATATTACAAACTATTTTGAATCGTATCTACGGGAGTAAAAGTTATTGTCATTTGAAGGCAGTGCCGCCGCGCCACCAACCTATGTGCAACTTTTTTCCAGTAACAAATTCCAGCTGCTGCTATTTTAGTGGAAATTGACCCCTACTATTTAGATTTGGCTTATTTTGTAACGACTGTAATGCATGTGTACACAAATACTTACCAAGCATTTATTCATTTTGTCCAAAGACTGTAGTATCTCGCCAGTGGTGATTGACAGGGATTGTGTTAGACTGACGTACTCTAGTATCATGGCCCCGGTACACACTGCATGCGATATACGAGATAATTCCTGTACCGTGTTCGCGCAAGTCGCACCTATGGGTGCATCTTTAAACCTGTAAAGCATGAAATTGAATCCATTGCTTCTGGCAGCGTGTTTACGATAAACGAGAGGTTTTTTTTTATATAGGACACGTCAATATGACTTCACCTTACCGCATGGTAAGCTGAAGTCAAAATCTCAAGAAGGGGATCACCATTACAAGCACGAACAATGTTACAATGGTGGCACTCAGCTTGACGACCTCATCAGGTGATTTTGCACGCTTAAAGGACACTGGACTGTAAGAGGTAAAATTTTTAAGCCATAGACAGACATGAGTATTTACTTGTAAAAGCATTCTACTGAATGTGAGCTCACAAAAAATAAACGGGTTTGCTTTAGTGAGCATTTTGGGAAGCATTCAAGATCAAGTTATTTTTAATATCGTAAGATGCTAATAAACTTGAGAATTCATGTGTAATGAGCATTCTTGAAAATATTACGTTACAGGAAAATAGACGTTCTCGAGAAAGGGCAGTAAATTTGCATAGCCTCGAGTATTCCCTGGAAAGCTCATGAAAATGCTTTACAACATTTACCAACATGTGATGAAAACTTAACATAACACGGATGTCTAAATTTAAGTACGACTGTGTCTTAAACATGAAAAGTTGTCTTGAAACATACGCATTCAAGTCATTTAACTAAACACCTTCTTTACCTGGGTATTTGTCTCCTCTCCCAATCATCTATAATAACTCGAGAATCGATTTTCAAATTTAATTTAGTTATGGCTACGATATTTTTAGGTGCGATACACAATATCGTGTGGTCTGATGTGCTTACTTCAGTGCCTGTAATATTTTGAATACAGTTTAGTTTACAAGATAAATATGAATATTTACAATGTATAAAAAAAAAAAAAAAAAAAAAAAAATATCACGCACAATGGCCTAAATAGGTGGCTAATGTATATCTATACTAAACGAATTGGGCCCCACAGGAAGGGTTTGACGCATACCGTCCCATTCGCATTTCGTCACGAATTCAAAAACGGTCCCATTCGCATTAACACCTGGCCTACACAGATATCGTGTTCAAATTCAAATAGGTATACCTCTGCAGACGACCCTGTTGAAACAGAGAGTTTATGTGCCGTCAGTGTAGAAGATAAAGCAGGATAAGTGTAGCAGGAGAAGTGACAGCACAAAAACTCGCCAGTGAGCTCTGGCTACCCTACTCACCGCCGGTAACACAACACGAAGTTATTATGGCCGCGGTACTTATTATTAGTAAACTGTATATAGATTGAAATTTGTTGGTTCAAACTAGTTAATAGTCGGAAATATATGTGCGGTTTGATTTTATTTATTGTATTGAATAGCCAGGTTCTTGGAGAATGTTATAGACTATTTAACATGACGTTATGACTCTTTAGGATCCGAATAATAAGAAAAAGGCCACAAAGGCCTACGTGAAACGCGGCACAGCAAGTATTCCATGTAAAAGTTTATCAAGAAATATTTACCTATGGAGTCATGATTGGCCGAGAAACTAATTATTCTGTACCAAGTTTCGTCCACTTCGAAGTTATACGCATTGTTATCTATGACTGCGGTATTTAGAACCAGCACTTTGTAAGGCGTCTGCCTTGGACCTGTAACAAAGAAAAACATCTATACATATAAATATCAATTCTTGTCTTCCGTGGTCACGCCTAATTGTGAAGGTTTCACCGATTCCATCCATCTTTAAAAAATGCATTGTAGGCTCTTACAGAAAGAATAGCTGGTAAATGTTTATCCTTGTTGCAAAATGTTCGTGCTGTTTAGAGGGTGTGGAGCTCTTAAGATTTTCGGGGATCACCCCATTTAAAAGACGTGCCACCATAAAAGTAGTATAAGCCAATCCAAAAGGAGACAGCAGACCGCAGTAACTAAAAAAAGCGTTATAACGATAATGATGACTTACCAGTATTATTCAAAAGCACACCAAGTTGATTAATATATGGCCCAGCGGATATAACAAGTATTTTTCCAGGTAACATTTCTTTAGCTATTTTAGCTTGGCTAAGCAATATCGGCATGATTTCATTCAACACATCGATGTACATAGCCGCTGTGTCGTAGAACGTGGCCAGTGGTGCTAAATGGGCAGCCAGCGGTGTACTGCACTTCTCAGAATATTCCTTTTCAGCTAACAGGAGTTCTTTCTTGTAGTTATCTGCTTGACAAATTTGGTTGAATTCGCGGAATGAACGCTGCATCATACCTTCTACTGAAACAGTAGCTGCTCTGTAAATAGAATTTGGAAAAATCATCATAGTATCACGTGTTTCGACAAGCTGTATTGTATGTGTGTGTTTGCATACGCGTATGTTTACGTGCGTGCGTTCATGCGTGCTTGCGTGTGTGCGTGTGTGAATGTGGGTGTTTATTTTAAGGCATATTGCTTACCGTAACAAACTCAATATCATTGCATAGGTTAGTCTAAACTGGGAGGACAGCTTCTGTGGTATTCCCAGCATCATTCCTTTCAGTGTTACCAAGTCGGGCACGCCCTCTTTACATAGTATTATAACAGTCCCTGTGTCATCCAAACCTAGAAGAAAAGTATAATATGCTATTACTACAAGTCAGGCACAAAAGGAATCAATCATGAGTACGTAAAATAGGCTAAACTTAATTATGTTCCCAGTAGCATAATTAAGCAGTAAAGTTTAAAAATTTTATGTTCGTGTATCCTAATCCATCCCCAGCCGATCATTGAGAAATCAATTTCTATTTACAAGAAGGTCACCATTTTTACATTTGATGACAAGAACGGCCTGGCGTGGCCTGCTTCTGCTAAGGTGACGGGCGGCTCCATCCGTCACCCTCAGACCCGCGCTCATGGGGGGCGGAGGTCGTTCTGCGCTCATGGGGGGCGGAGGTCGTTCTGCGCTCATGGGGGGCGGAGGTCGTTCTACGCCCTCCGACGCCCAAGCACAACTGATACTATCAATCATAAAACTCAACCTCGTTTTCTTAACCTCCTCAACCTTACCTCGTCTACCGGCTCTGCCCGCCATTTGAATGTATTCGGCTGGTGCCAATGTTCGTCGCTGTAGGCCGTCATACTTAGTGATTTCGTCGAACACAACCGTGCGGGCGGGCATGTTCACTCCCATGGCAAATGTCTCGGTCGCGAATAAGATTTTGACCTAGATATTTAACATTTGTTTAAAAAGTAATCAATCAGATATTGTTTGCATCACGCATCTACATGATCAAAGAAGAGTTCAATGTTGTAACATAAAGGTTTATGGCGTATTCTCAAAGGGACACAGTTATTTATAAATTTTCAGTGGATTCAATAACCCCACCAAGAACTTAGGGGTTCGAGAAAATCCCACTGGCTAGCTGTTTCACTCGTTCATTGACAAATGAGGCTTTCGCATACCTAGGTTATTAATATTCTTAAAAAAACTCTATCATTTTATAATTTCCTCTTTAATTTTTATCTTACTTTGCTTTTTAATTCTATTTCATTAAAGCTTTCATACAATCTTCTTTGATATGCTTACTATAGCTGAAGGATAATACATATTACGTTACAACTTACGTAGCCCTGTTGAAACAGCATCTCTACTATTTCTTTTAGGAGCGGTAAGATACCGCTATGATGTACTCCTATGCCATTTTCTAAAACCCTCTGAAGTCTTATAACCTGCAAGATAAAATATCACAAAGCTTTAGACAATTACTCGAGCAGGTTATTGGGCAATGCTAGAACCTAAGACCATATACTGTATAGACATAAATGCATCACAAAAAATGGCGTGAAATACGCGTTATGTGTGAGTAAAATAATGTCAATATTGCTCTTTTAACTGTCAAAGTATGCATGTTATGGGATGCATGTATATGTGAACCAAAGTAATGCAATACAATTCACTTAATTCAGGCATTTTTACAACTCATATTTATGTTACATTATAAAATAAAAATAATAATTGAAATTTTAACGCCGCGTTGCAGTGCCACTCACTGTGTCTATAGACTGTATATATAGATAAGGGCTAGAACAAAAGTGCAATCGGTAGAGAAATGAATTCACCTGTGGTAATCTTCGGTCCGGCTCTTTCAGCCGTTGTAAACATTTGTGGAAAAAGGACCTAATGTGACCTTTTTCTTTGGCAGTTGTTAAGTCAACGGACATTAAGTTTTCGGCGTTTTGGTCACATCTGAAATATTAAATGATGATTAACTCATGTGACACATTTTATTTTTTAATGCGAACCTTATTATGTTGTTTTTATAAAATAAAAACTAGCCAACATACTCCGGCTTCGCTCGTGGCATACTTCGAAACCTCGTAACTCGCACTATTTATTAATTTTCTAATAATGTATGCGAATCTGCAAGATTTCTTGACTTTCATGATTACTGCTCCGGTCCCTTGAGTAGCATCCTGATGATACATAGCCTATAAGCTTCCTCGATAAACGGAGTATTCAACGTAAAATTAATTTTGCAATTTGAACCAGAAGTTTTCGAGAATTCAACGAAACAATTGAATGAAATTTCAAAACATTAACCATTTCAATCGATTAAGATAGTAATATTCTTTAATCGGTTCTGGCAGGCAATTGAATGAATAGGGTATTTGACAAATTTTGGAAAACCTTTTTAAATTATTCCTTAGCATATTTTATAATATACACACTACATCGATATTTCGAAAAGTATCAACGGATTTTAACAAAAAAATCGATGTTAAAGTTTAAATTTTCAAAAACGCGCGAAAAACGCTGTCACCTTGTATGGAGCCGATTACGTGACGTCACACATTTTGTATAAGCTTAAAGCAGTGAAGTCAAAGTAAATAATAAAGTTTTTCTTCAAACTTTGTGAATAAAATGGTGTATAAATGGTGTGTAGTTGCACAATGTACAAATACGTATATAAATAATCCACAAAAACTGTTTGTTTCTGTTCTGTTCTGTTCTGTCACAAAGCCGTGTTTACTTGCGTGTGACGTCAGCAGTGCTGTGATCGATCACAGAGCGTTTTCGTCACAGATAAAAATTCGAAAAAATATTAGATATTTTAAGCGAAATTCTCAAAAAATATGCTTATTTTAGTTTAATTTATAGTTTTAAATGTCTTTTTACGCTATTATCTGATAGGATGACCATTATTTGTAGTATTTTTTTAATGTTGTCAAATACCCCATTCTGACAGGGTTTAGTAGCTTAGTGATCAAAGCATTCTCCCTGTAATAGAAAGCGCACGTTCGTCCCCGCCTGAACCGATTCAATTTTTTTCCTATTCTAATCAACGAAACAAACTAACTCTTCAGTTTTATAATATTAAGTATAGATAAGACGTAAATACCTGTTACGTGACAATGTAAACGCAACTACCGGCAGTTTATCTTTCTGTTTCAGATGGTCGATAAAAGCCACCCACATGGTTTGTTCCGCTTTAGGGTTCATGTACATTTTCACACCTGAAAATATAATGTGAACATTTAAAAGTGCGAGCGCATACTTATATCAGGGTAAGTATGTGTGATGTGTAATGTGCTTGCGAGCGTGCGTGCTTGCGTGCGTGCGTGCATGCGTGCTTGCATGCGTGCGTGTGTGCATGCGTGCGTGTGTGTGCGTGTGTGTTGTGTAAAGTGGAAGTATTATTTTAAAGTTCGTTTTTCCGGTTCTAACTACTAACCTTTAGGTCCAAAGTTCTTCTTGTATTCATTTTCTCTTGCCTTCTTAGCTGCAACAGCCTCGTGGTACCCTCTCAGTTTGAAATTCCCTTCTTGATCTACTACTTGGAATCTCTCATTCTTTGATTTACCGCCAGTTCCTTAAATCGTCACATAACATTAAAATTACATTGTGTATTTTTATTAAGCTATGCTCTGATTGAAACGAAAGTTTGCCAAAAAATGTTATAAACAAACTAGCTGTCGCCCGCGGCTCCGCCCGCGTGGATGTCGGTTATCGCGAATCGGGGTATGAAAAATAGATGTTGGCCGATTCTCAAACCTACCCGATATGCCCACAAGATGTTATGATAATCGGTCAAGCCGTTTCGGAGGAGTATGGCAACGAAAACTGTGACACGAGAATTTCATATATTAGATAAGCTTGAGCTATTTACTTCATTGTGCTACTCATTATTATAATTAATTTGTTTACAGGAAGACGCCGCGTTCTGAATCGGTGGTTACATTTAACTAATATTTAACAAAAATTTAGTTCTTTGTATTTTTTCTTTGACGTTTTGTAAGTACCGTTTTAATGAGAAGCAAAACTGACGAATTTTGAATATGACTTTAGAATGAGTTATATGTTTATAACAAACCTGTATATAAATAGTGACAAAGTGGTACAGGTCGCTTGGGTGTCGACACAACGTACACTTTTCGTTTCTTAGTGCGCCCCACCCAGTCGGCAAACTGTAGAGTATTGGGTACAGTAGCACTCAACATCACAATGCTAACGTGGGCTGGCAGCAATATTAATACTTCTTCCCAAACGTACCCTCTCTGTAAGTTTTTTTAAATTAGAGTCATTATAGCAAATACAGAGAGGAGGTGTTATAATAACATTTCCAAATGAAAGCGGGATACTCCTAAATACTTCTTTTTTCCATCTGCCGGTCAATAGCAAAACTATTCTCTTTATTCTATATCGATATAGAATGAAGAGTACTATGTAGTTACAGGGATATAATCAGAGACAAGGGATTGCCATCTAGCGTTAGGTATTTGGACACTGAGGGAGATGTAACAGGACGAACGTCAACAGTACGCCAAGGCCACGCCTACTATGATGACGTCCGGCCCGAGAGTTACAGTACAGTTCCTTAGACCACCTCCTCTCTGTGTTTGCTCTATGGTATTATTGCTGTAGTTATTCTGTGGTCGCTGGCATTGATAAATTTACAAACATTGTTCACATTACAATGTATTTAGTTACTTTCATTTCTGACTTCAATGTGATTGATATGTGCACATCTTACTTGACTGCATTGCTTTTTTGGTGAATGTGAGGTGAATTATACTTAAATACAGTTATTTTAATAAATAGATAGCAACAATTAAACCAATAATAGATATATTCATGCATAAAAAAATTACAATGAGCCGGAATCTAACCCGCAATCTCTAATTCAGCAATCAAACTCTATCTTACGATACAAATTGCCATATTCAATGCATATAATGTTATAAATACCTCAGCATTATTAATATAGTGCACTTCATCGAATATAACAAACTCCAAATCTCTTGTAACATCTGATCCACAGTAAAGCATAGAGCGTAGAATCTCTGTGGTCATGACTAGACATTGGGCGGTGGCATTAATTTGCAAGTCCCCTGTTAAGAGACCCACCTCGCCAAATAGCTTGTTGAAATCATTGTACTTCTGATTTGAGAGAGCTTTGATAGGTGAGGTGTAAATTGCTCTGGAAGTATAATGTAATATTGACATCCATTAGTTTATAGGAGTGTAAGTATAAAATCAGTAAATTATTACGACATTCCATACTGTGATATCTTTCGACTCAAGTTTGTGTTATGGGTTCTAGAATGCGGCAAAACATTGTTAATGTTTTTGTTGTGCTTACATTTATTTTATTACAAGAAATATCCAGACCAATGCAAGTATACATTTTCATGCATACAAATATTTTCGAGAAACGAGCCTGTCCTCTGACTTAAGAGTCGTACAGTCTACTGCTACGCAACAGAAGTCGCCGTTGCATAATATTGAACAAACTGATGTTTTAAGCGGCTGTATCAAATAAAATGAGAGCATAGATACTTTAGCAGAAACCACTAACAAAGTTTAATATTTAGACATTTCAAATATTTAAAGCGCATAATTACCTGGTACAATTCCTCCTCGACATGGCGATAGCATATTCGGCTACAACTGTTTTACCAGCAGATGTGTGCGCCGCGACAAACACGTGATGTCCTTCTTCCAATTTTAATATAGCCTGCAAACAAAATAGCTCCATTATTAGTTAAGCTTCACAAATTCAAGTCAGTGTAGGTTTAAGAGTCTTTGTTTACTTATTTTTATTAATAACTTTAGTTAATCAATCAAAATCTAAATCAATTTCAGCACAGAGATATTTTAATGATTATAGTCAGGCATATGTAGTGCTTCTAGGGGTTGTAGCAACAAAAGGCAGATATTGTTTATACCACTGAGATGCAGACAAGCACACTGACCACCTGATGGAAAGTGGCTACAGTGGCTTATGGACGTGTGCAACACCAGGGGAGTTACACTCGAGCTGCCGACCCCTGTAAACATAGATAGTTTCTGTACCGTCACTGTAGAAGACAAAGCAGGAATAGCCTTTAGTCTTTCTACTGATAGCACAAAAACTTGCCAGTGAGCTCTGGCTACCCTACTTATCACCGTGCACACAGATGCAGATACAGAAAAGGCTGCAATGAAACTATTTAAAAATACCTGTTTTTGGAATATGTCCAATTCAAATGGATAACTATGAGCCATATCTTTGATTTTTTCTCTAAAATCTGGTACGGGCTGTGAGACATCTATCATTTCGGCCCAATCTGTGGATGTTACACCAGTCTTTGCAGAAGAGCTAGTAATATTTAGTATTGGTAACTCGGGCAACTCCACTGGTGGCCGAACAACAATGTCCATTAGGAAGTTGTCATCGTCATTTGTCTCAAGTTCAGACTTTTTGGTGGATTTTGCTGGCTGTTTCTTTTGAAGTTCATCTTCATCCTTCCAGAAATCTAAGAAGTAAATATTATTAATAATATAATAATATAATATAAAAAAAATATAATATAACAGTATAAAATATTAAATAGAAGAGTTAAGATATTCAATATGTTGATTGATCAATCTGCTTAAGTATTATGATCATCATCATTTGTACTTTGGACCTGGTCTGCTTATTGATTGGTATTAGCAACTCAGAGAACAAAGTGTGCGCCTGAGCTTTGTCTGTTGTTTTGAATATGCAATGACTAGCAGTTAAGGTTGGCTTGGGCCTCATGGGGCACTATTAACATCAAGATGTACAGGGTCAACCATTGACCCTAGGTGTCCGTGTAAGTATTCTTTTAAAATATTCAAAGTCAAAAATATTTACTTAAGTACTCTCCAGAAATGAAATGTATATACCAACTAAATGTGCGTTACTGTCCACAACCTCTTCCAGATTTATCTTGACATTAAAGTCAATATCGTCTTTGCTATCTGGCTTCTTGTCTGCTTCTTTGGTTGGCTCATTCAAGAGACTGCAGCCATCTTCAGCAAACAATATAGCTTCATTGTACCCTGGAACTCTGTTTAGAAGGTCTGAAAATGGCCACAAAGTACTTAATTACTTATTACTTATCAGACAAAGTTTTTAATAATGTACCTATATGAATTTTGATTTGAAACATACATACAAAATAAAACTACTTTTTAAAATTTATGTTTGTTTGGTTAGTTTATGGAATAGATGGACTGATTTGACAGCATTTCATTAGCAGATATTTTTTTATACAACTGAGTTGATACACAAGCACATGGCAAACCTGATGGAAAGTAGTTACTATGGCCTATGGACAGTGCAACACAAGAGGAGTCAAGTGCTGTCGACCCTGTAAACACAGAGCGTTTCTGTGCCGTCACTGTAGAAGATAAAGCAGGAATAGCCTCTGGTCTTCCCACTGACAGCACAAAAACTCTGACTACCCTACTCATTACCAGGGACACAACATGACAGCGTTATTCTGTAGGGCGAAATTACAGTTGACTGCTCAATTGGATGGAAATACTGTTGCGTCTTACCTCCATAAACTGCTAAATTAGATAGCTGATGTTACTCAGTATTTTAAACTATAGAAGTAGTTTAAGATACTCAGTATCCACTTTTAGGCCCGTATTCTAGAATATAGGCCTTAGAAAACTAATTTGAGTTTTGCATTCTATGTTCAGACAGACAAAGTTACGGCCACAGCTAGTTTTAATATAAGATAATTTGTGATTTCTGCATTACCTTCACCCAAAAACTTTCCAGGTTCTTGATTCTCCAGATCTATATTTATGTCACCACTGGCAGCTTTGTCAAGCATTTTCAGGAATTCCTCTTCAAAGCCAGCTGGCAGAAAAGGGCTCTGAGTAGTGGTACCCCTGGTGGCCATGCTTGGGGGCAATGGTGCCCTTGACATAGGCAGACTGTCTTCATCATCTTTAATCGGGATACTCACTTCTTCTAACCCTATTATTTCACCTGTGATGCCATCTCGAACCACCTATAAAATAAGTGTTTCATTTAATTTTCACTGTAGGTAATATTAAGCTCCATAATGTCAACAAGCAGACTCTAATCAGATTTTCTAAATTCACTTGTTTAATGTTATTTAGCACCATATGCATTGGATACAAGCCAAATAGGTTTTCTTTAAATACTTGTGTATCTTTTTGCCGTATATAATTGTTTAAAATGATTAATAAATGAAAAAAAATAAGTGACTCCTAATAAAAGTATTTAAGTTCAACTTTACTATATCAGCATTTTGATTCAAAGAGGTTCTTTATATGTAGGGGGAAAAGGTAGTTTATTAGTTGCCATTAATGTCTAGGCTCAATCAGCCATGGATATTCTGCATGTATTCTACTGTGTCTTAATTAAACATCAGTAAAGTTTAATGATAATAATAAAAACGTGTGTTGATATTTACCTCAAGCGTTGTTTCAAATCCAAAGTCATCATCTTCGTGTATAAATAATGAATCAACGTTAGTTTGACGATGCCAGTGGGATTGAGACCTTTCCCACTGATGTATTGAGAGGCTCTCGGGCTTCAGTAAGTATTCTTTCAAGCGCTCATTCAGGTCTTCAAAGATCGGTGGCAACTGCAACATATTGCAGATTGAGAGTATAATACAAAATGTTGTATTTTTATAAGGTTTTTTTATAGAATAGCTGACCGGTACTTACTTTAAAGTCAGAGAAATCATTTTCAGTACATTCAGCCATTTCATAAATAGTAGCTGTAAGTATAATAAAACAAATATATTAACTTTCAGCACTAAATAGGGTTATTTTGATTCAATTTGAATCAAAATCGCGTTACCGATGGCCAAATTAAACCAAAGAGTATATAATAGTTTAAGAGAAGACTTAAACAATAAAAAGGATGGAATTGACTTATTTGACATGACGTAAGTAGGGTTGCTAGATTAAGATTCTGAACTTTACCCATATTCATTATCTCTTGTGCCTAGATTCAAGTTTTACAATTTTCAAATCGATCGGATGCGATGGTGGAGCCGTCTGCCGATATTCTTTTCGCGGTTCGCGGTCGTGGATTCGCGGTCGTGGATTCGCGGTCGTGGATTCGCGTACATACATGGACCGATTAAAAAAATCCTTCTAAATCGATTTGAAATTTAGCACGCAAAATGCTTAAAAAATTTCATTCAGTTTTATCAAACAGGAAATATTACAAACATTGAAATGATTAAAAAGAACGCAATGATTTTTTCTTAATATCAAGAAAACTGTTAATTTTTGTTAAAGGACAACTTGTTTTGTTAACTGTTAAAGGATGGAATTGACTTATTTGACATGACGTAAGTAGGGTTGCTAGATTAAGATTCTGAACTTTACCCATATTCATTATCTCTTGTGCCTAGATTCAAGTTTTACAATTTTCAAATCGATCGGATGCGATGGTGGAGCCGTCTGCCGATATTCTTTTCGCGGTTCGCGGTCGTGGATTCGCGGTCGTGGATTCGCGGTCGTGGATTCGCGTACATACATGGACCGATTAAAAAAATCCTTCTAAATCGATTTGAAATTTAGCACGCAAAATGCTTAAAAAATTTCATTCAGTTTTATCAAACAGGAAATATTACAAACATTGAAATGATTAAAAAGAACGCAATGATTTTTTCTTAATATCAAGAAAACTGTTAATTTTTAAGTTGAAATACATATATTTACAATATGTATATTATAATTATTTAAATAATAAAAAAAACAAGACATAATATATACAAACGTCAAAAGACATCAAAGAATTCCGCCCCATTGACGTCATTCAATATCATCGGGTCTATTTGAAACTAAATTTTACTACCTAACGATAGATCTGAACATTCCGAATCACCGATTTTGGTGGAAAGTCTACTATGTTAGCAACATTATTGTTGACACTATTGACAACGTTGACAATACAATGTAATGTCAAAATTTTTAGGAAAAGTTCATAGAGCGAGCTTTATATATTTTTTTTTCATAATTATTATTATACATATATTGTGTAAGAATAAATCAATTTATTCGCTGATTACATTCTTTTTCATCCTAGCATTAAAGGCAGTGGTGCTGCGGACTTGTTCAATACCGCTACGCCACATACCACATACCACATAGCAATTATGTATCTATACTGCAGCTCCGCCCGCGTGGATGTCGGCTATCGCTAAAATATCGGTTATCGTTATAAATTGTAACCTATGTGTTATTCTGATGTATTATATTATAAAGCTATATTATTGTAAAGTTTCAATAAAATCCATTCAGTAGTTTTTACGTGAAAGAGTAAGTAACAAACATCCATCCATCCATACTTACCAACTTTCGCGTTTTTATTATTTACTAGCTGTCGCCCGCGGCTCTGCCCGCGTGGATGTCGGTTATCGCGAATCGGGGTATGAAAAATAGATGTTGGCCGATTCTCAGACCTACCCGATATGCCCACAAAATTTCATGAGAATCGGTCGAGCCGTTTCGGAGGAGTTTGGGAACGAAACATGTGACATGAGAATTTTATATAGGATTAGATATCTATTATAAACTTAAGATACTTCATGCAGGAATATGGCGCAAACACTAAATATAAAAATAATTATAGCTACTTATATAATTAATAATGCGTTAATATTGTTAATATGAATTACATTATCCTTTATTTCAATAATATCTATTATTATTATTACGACGTTAGTATATATTAAGTTTATGTAAGGGTGTATTTTTTTGTCGTCATGTCAGAGTCCGGACAACGCATTTTATAATAGGTAACATCACTGCCACAGAGGCTGTCAATTAGCCGATTACATTATACCTAGGCTATTTATTTATTTAACCATTTACATAAATGCCTTTTACTTACAATATGATACACAGTGTGCTTGTTTACTACCTTAATCGATTCTAGAAGAATTCTTACTATTATTAGGTATCGACATGATATGCTAATTCAGAATTTGGGTTCCGAACTATGATTAGGTAGGTACCTACTAAAATAAAAAATAATCTAAATAAATAAGTATACTACTACATTTTTGTACATTTTACACAGCGCGATCTAGAACCGAAGTAAGCATAGCTTAAATAGAATTTTAGAACCCATAAGTTCTAGAAAGCGTATTAAAATACCTAGTTAAATATTTTTTTCTATAATACCAAATCTATAATATAAAAATGAATAGCTGAATGTGTTGGTAAGCGCAAATCTCAAGGACAGCTGAATAGATTTCGCTAATTCTTTTTTTAGAATATTTCTTGCAGTACGAGGATGGTTCTTACGCAGAGAAAAAAAATAAAAAAGTGTTACGCCGTCACGGGAATGGTAACAGAAGTCCACGCGGGCGAAGTCGCGGGCATCAGCTAGTACATAATTATAATAAATTATTATACTTACCTACATAAAATAAGGCATATACCTATATAAGCATAAAAATATTGTACTGTGCAGGCATCGAACCTTTGACCTCTGGCTTACCTAGTGCCTAACGCTCTACCAATACCACTACGCCACAGAGGTCGATGTAATTTGCAGCTTCACCTGAGATACACTACTGCTTTCAAAGTATTTCGCAGTTGCATGTTAATTACGTGTCGAGGTAGTATCGTTAGGACTTTAAATTGACCCGTTCGTGCTATTCTTCGGCACTAAATGCACATATATCGTTTACATTAACGAAAGCTATACTTGAAATTCGAAAGTGGAAATAGGATAGGTGCATAAGTATTGAGCACGATTGTCCCTAAGTCCCTGCATATGCTCGTACAGTACTTTCATGTCTGTTGCGTGTAATTACGGTTTTATGCTCTTAATAAAAAAAAAAACCATATCGGCATACTTATGTATATTAAGAGTCAATTTTATGTTTGGGCACATAATTATAGTCTTTTTTTAACGTGCGGGAAATCCCCACGCATACTTCGGAGCCGAAGGGGGAGGTTATGTCGGACTCGAACCGACTAAACCGCACGCCGTCTGTGGGTCGATGTGCTAGGCCGAAGGTGAGGTTGTCTCGTGACATATCCGTCGCACCCCGGCTGACCCAGGGCCATTCCTCTCGGTCTGGCCCTCCTCGGGAGGGGGGACCACGCGGTCCCCGACTCGCCCCCGGTATGAGGGCCGCCCGCCGTGGCCTGCTTCTGCTAGGGTGACGAGCGGCTCCACCCGTCACTCGCTCTGCTGTCTCCTTCACGAGCATGACCTGCTGGCAGAAGGAGTCGCTGGCCGCCCACGCATCCGCGCAGCGGACCATCGCCGCGAGCAGGGTGGAGAGCGTGAGCACTCTCACCCCCAGGGTCGTCACAAGCTCCCGCCTCGGCGTTTCAAACGCCGGACACTCGGTGAGCGTGTGCAGCCCCGAGTCCACGCTCGCGTCGCAGTGATAGCACTCGGGCGTTGGCTCTATGCCCATCAGATGCAGGTACCGCCCGAAGTTACCGTGTCCGATAAGGACCTGCGTCTGACGGTACGAGAGGCCACCGTGTGGCCTCTCTAGCCACTCCCCCATGATGGGTCTTACCGCCGCAAACACATAATTATAGTATTATGTTTAGGGTAATGTAGTGGTAAAATTATTTTACCACCAATTTTATGAAAGGTGGCCCGTTGCATGTAGGACATGCACACGGGCCACCTTTTTTATACCACTTAGGTGGCAAACAAGCACACGGCCCACCTGATGTAAAGTGGTTACCGTGGTCTATGGACGTGTGCAACAGTTACCGTGGTCTATGGACGTGTGCAACACCAGGGGTGAAACACTCGCGCTGCGGAACCTGTTAGAACAGAGAGGTTCTGTGCCGTCAGTATAAAAGATAAAGCAGGACAAGCCTTAGGTCTTCCCACGGACAGCACAAAACCTCTCCAGTGAGCTCTGGCTACCCTACACACCGCCGGGAACACAACACGAGGTTATTACGACCGCGGTATTCTGTAGGGCGGAGGTACTTCCACAGTCGGACTGCTCAAATTGGAGAGTGGTTACCGTGGCCTATGGACTTTGAATTCTTATTCAGAGTTGACTACCTATCGGCATATAGAGTGGGTTATTATAGTCACTTTTTATTTTTATTTATAGTATTTCTACTCATCCTCGGCGATGGTATTTGGATTTACCAATGGGCAAAAAATGGTAAGTTAAGGAGTGTGTATTAATAAATCAATCAATCAGCCTATTTCATTTGATTTATTGCTGGACACAGGCCCGGAATACTGCTATAATTAAATTGCGACGCCGATAGTTCTGACCACTATAGCCAGTTATGACGTTCTCCAGTTTACAGATGATCAAGGTAAGCTAGATTTAAGAGGTTTAATTTAAGACGATCTTGGGCGTTCCTTTTAGGCTACCTAGCTTTAAAGGAGGTAGGTACCAAATAAAGGTTATTCTTTATTAGGTATTATCGTTTTCGTATACCTACTTAGATAAAAATAAAATGGTTTATTTCCATTGATTTATTTCGTGTAAGTATTTATTAGAAAGGTAAAGAGATAGACTGCACCTGAGCTTATACCATCTAGCAGGGTGCAGTCAATGGACAGATTAAATAAATAAATAAAAAAGTATACCTTGGTATTGGTTTCTATTTAACTAACTAAATGAAAAATTATGTGTTAAGCATAATAGAGTCATAGATAGGTAATAGGTATAGGATATTAAGTCAAAGTCAGAAGTTGCTTATCGCTAAAATATTTACAACCTCTTTAAACTGGAACACACATTTATAACTATCAGTTATTAATGTAGGTAGGTATGAGTAAAGTACTTAGTTTTCACAATCCACGAAGACCAATTTAATAATATTATTTTACATTATATTTTACGAAAGGTTTAAGCAAACAAATTTAAGCAACTTTTGTCGTTGATCGTACATCAGTGTTTCTGCACTTGAAGAGTCAAGTGCAGAAACACTGATGAGCAACACCTTTTCGATAATACAGGGCACGGTGTTACCTACGAATAAGCTTTTTGTGATTGATTTGCGAACCGTAAGAAGATGGGATCTGTATTTGTGAGTCAGTGAGCCTCGGTCAAGGTTGTCAAGAAATCCCTACTTTACCACCACTACACAAGAGCCCACTTATATGTTGTATCTCGCGACTGATCGCCGCAAGCGCACCGCTTGTTTATTTTTTTACACTGTTGAATTTATTTTTTTGTGCTTTTTGTCGTGTTCTATAAATGTAACTCTTAATAATGGCGTGTCGAACGTGCGTCGAAATTGTATGTTTGTTGAGTTTAGTTATATTAGTGGTTGATGTGTATACAGAGGTAAGCAACTTTTTTTGTTAAAGGTTTTGTACTTATAACAAAACAAAAATTAGTAATTATTTCTGTGTCCTTTGTGTTTTTACGAAACACCAAATCGGGATGCACTCGCCCGTTATGGTTGATCTTTAAAAATTTAATTTATTTCATAGATTTTCGTAAGACCGCGTATAAAATAGTAATATTAAGACAGCTTTAGACTCTCTAGACCTCTTCTTCATCCTTATCTTAGCGTTAATCCCAGTTGCATCCAAAGCTTTCAACACGGAGTCTGGGGTCTGCTTTTTGAAGTCTTACTGCAGGTTTGGCTGAACTTCGATACTTTTCGTGTCCTCTTCCCTCCTCATCCTCTTTTGTTTTTCTGGAAATCTGGTCGAGTTCGATGCCAAGAACGCAGGCATGTGCGTTTACAGCAAAGGTATCTTCTTTCCTTTCCCACGCCTCTGCCACTGCAGGACGACGTCAATATCCTCCTCGGTATGGATGTTCGCTGCAAACTGAATGCCAAAAACTACATCGAGAGTATCATCAAAACAGCCTCGCGTAAACTCGGGTCCTGAACAGACTGAGCCAGTTTTTCACGCCGAAACAGCGGTGTCTTCTAAACAAGACACAAATTGATTCCTGCGTGGAATACTGCTCGCATCTATGGGATGGCCCCGCAAAGTACTTATTAGATGCTCACGACAGGTTGCTGCGACGTGCGTTCCGCATTATTGGGAATAATGAGATCACGAGTACCCTCGAGCCTCTGCAGATGCGTAGAGATGTTGCTTCCTTGGCAGTATTTTACCATCTCTATCATGATGAATGTTCTGAAGAGCTATTCTAATTAGTCCCACCGTCTCTTGTCGTACACAGAACAACACGTGCAGGGGTTAGATGCCACCCGCATATGGTGCAGAATACACTTTCCTTTGTCGTTCTATGAAGACCTGGAACTCCTTGCCAGCTCACGTGTTTCCTTCTTCCTACAGTCCCGGGGCCTTTAAATGGGACGTGAAAAAGCATCTGATGAGGCCGTCAAGCAGAGTGCCACCTTTATTATCATGGTACGTGTATGTAATGGTGACCCACTTTCCTGATATTTTGCCTTCAGCTTACCATCAGGTGAGGTGTAGTCGAATTGACGTGTCCTATATAAAACTTATATACCTACCAGGGTAAAAGTAGTCTTTAGGGATGCGAATCTCTCTCTGTGAATTGATTTTAAATTATGAATATATAGAAAATAGCTTGACGAATAATTGGGAACCAGTATCCATCTTGTTTATGAAGTTATTGATGTGCTATCAATTTTAATAGAGACTCTACAAAATTTTTTTTTGTATTCGTAAAGCCGATCCGATCATTGAACAACGTATTGTATTGTATTCAACAATCGTATTGTATTGTCTTGTTTAAGGTCTGGAAAATCCAATGGCTTTATCATCCACCAGCGAAGTACCTACCACTATCTCATTTAGAAGGTCGAATTTAACAATATACTGTATCTGCACAGGGCTACCGAAGGCATTCTATCCTTCTTTTTTAATAGCCTTTCCATGCTCCGGGCCCTCTGCTAATACCTCTGTCGTTTCAAGCATTCATAGGCCACGATAACCTCTTACCATAGTATGTACCATGTACTTGTTTATTAGTAACTTTGTAGTATAAAAAAATAACTGACCGAGATGTTACTCAGTAGAGTGTGACTATAGATATTTGGAGATGGTAACCAAACGAGCTTTTATCGTCGACACCTACTTAGGTTTTGTAATCATATTTTTTCGGCTGGCGGTTATTCAAAATTAAAATCGCACTCCACCTGAGGAGTGAGGTCTTCAAATGCCAGGGTGTTAGGTGGTCCGGAGGCATTTTTCATTTACCCAGCATCATTTCTGGATTTGAGATGGAGCCCTTAGAAGTTATTGGTACCTAACATACTTGTACATACGATGTGTTGCCGCTAAGGCGGAGACGAGCAGAGAAGTGCAGGTTCGATTTGTGTAAACGGATGGTGTCTAATTGAAGTGGAGATCATTATAGCTGTGGATACAGTAAAGATGGTCGGCGGATCGGGCGGTTGGTGGCAATGAGTAGAGTTAAGGCGCCCACTTACTAACAATTCGCCTGCAGTTTTTAATCGTATCCGGCGGCCTGCAGTCCTAAGCCGATAGCGCTCACACAATAAAGCGATTTTGGCCGGCCGGCAATTCCCTGTTCTCAGTTTTGCGACCCACACTAGCAGTTGTCAGTTTTTTAGTTTTTTCGCATAAATAAATGCCACTGATCACGAATATTAGAAAAAAGTCGAAAATCGCTTGCACTGCGTTATTCTTATATTATTACATGAAAATCATTGTAAGAAATAGGTGTTAGATATGTTAGACCTTATGGACCATATTCATAAGGAATATAGACGATTATATGAATAAAATTAATAAAATCTTAGTAAAAACTAGTAAAGTACATGTCATCATAATGTTATTATCTCAGACTTAAAGAATAACATTATTTATTTTTGAGGATTTGAGGTCACGAAACGTCGGTCGACGGCCTGCTAATGTGTGCTTGTTAGCCCTGACGGCCTAGGACTGCCCGGCCTTGGACTGTATGGAATCGTTCGGTTGCCCCACACTATTGGATCGTATTAGTCATTAGTCCAAAGTCGTTAACGAAACTGTTAGTGTGTGGGTTATTGTGATTAACTGACAGATTTATATCATCCGGCCGTCGTCCGGTAAACTGTTAGTGAGTGGCTGCCTTTAGATTGTGGTTTTCGACGATGTCGGGGGTAATTGAAAAATTATAATGTAGGTGGTTGTAGTGTTATTGTTGAAGGGTGTGAAATTATATATGTGGTGTTGTAAATGTATAAATCAAGCGTGACTCCTTGTTTCATAGGATTTTGTTCGGTAACGGAGCGGAACGGAACGGGGCACAAATTTCGACCGCCGTGCACTTTTGCGAAAAACCCTCAATAGTAGTCCAATCTCGGTTGGATTGCGTTCAGGGGTCAGCAAGTGCATAGCCAGGCAGGGGGATTGTGATCGCAGCACTAGCGGGACCAGTGGGCCTTGGTGTAGTCTAGTGGGAGGTGGCGTGGGGCGACGCGCCGAACAGGGAGACCTGTAGAAACGGTGGTCCCGCTGGCCGCCCGCGTCATAGTACAGGAGCCCAACCGGGACTAACCACCCTAGGAGGCTGCCCCACCAGGTCACGCATAATCCCGATATGGCTCGTCGTGCTGGTTGGTGATCAGACTTAGGATCCCGGCGACCATACTCGAGGGGTACGGGGGCCCTTCCGTTCGGAGCGTCGGCTCTCACCATACCTCACATTCATAGACAAAACAACTTACCCGTGCTTTGTCAGGCAGTACTGCGACAACAATCCTCTTTTTTTCACGCCTTCCCTTACGTCCTCTTTATGGCAGCGGAAAATAGAATACTGGGCTACATAGCGGCAAGATACTCTCACACGGGCTCGCTATTTGAGTTGGAGTTTACGAACAACTGTGGGCTCCACACAAACCTCAACGAACATGACCCCTTCTCTGCTAGACTTTCTGCTGTCGAGTATCCCGGACCAGTACCACGACCCGTGCAGGGGAAGCGGTGTCTCTGGCACTACCCGTCAGCGGACTGTGCTGGACTGCGTGACTATTTTGCGTTCATTCCGTGCGTTGAACGCTGCTTTTAAGGTAAGAACCCATCTGAGAGCGCAACTGCTGTTGCTGGTGAGAACGTCGTCGGTGTCCGCGGAACGTGGCCTTGGTTCGGGTGCGAGTGCGCGGAGGCTGTTAATCATAAACAGTTTGCGTACCATGCTTGGGTGAGGGCGCGCGCTACGTGCGGTCCCAACGTGGGCCACTTCAAAGCGGCGTACAACAGAGCCACAAAGGTCTGCAGGAGGGCTTATGTCAGAGTGAATGCCCAGCGCATAGCGCGGATTGGTCAGGAGCTAGTGGCGCATCCCACGGGCAGCCGTGGCTACTGGCGTCCGGCCAAAGCCGGGCAAGCCAACTTCTGACAGGCTTCGCTGCTCCCACTGCGCAATCCCGATGGATCCCTGGCCAATGTGTCGCAAGAAAAAGCAAATGTGAAGGTTAATCTCTTTGCGGGCAACACCCCAATCGATGATTGTGATATGCAGCCACTGACACTACCTAGCAGTGACCACGCAATGCCTGATATTCGTATCAGGCAACGCGATGTCTGTGCAGTGCTCCAGTCACTCGATGTCTGGAAAGCCAGTAGCCCGGACGCTATTCCGGCGGTGGTTCTGCAAAAATTCTAAGACGATACCACCTTGCATGGAAGTTATCATGGACGTCCTGCGGATAAGGAGTTGGGTATCGCTGATAAAAGGCAACTTCTTGTCACTGAGCTTGGTCGGATCCTGAACAACATTTCCCAATGGGGCTCTGAGAACCTGGTCGAGTTCAATGCCAAGAAGACACAGGCATGTGCATTTACAGCAAAGGTATCTTCTTTCCTTCCCCTTCCCACTCTTTGCCACTGTAGGACAAACTCAATATCCGCGGTATGGATGTTCGCTGCAAACTGAATAACAAAAACAACATCGAGAGTATCATCAAAACAGCTTCGCGTAAACTCGGAGTCCTGAACAGAGTGTGACGATTTTTCACGCCGGAGAAGCGGTGTCTTCTATACAATACACAAATTCGGTCCTACGTAGAATACTGCTCACATCTCTGGGATACTTGTTAGATGCTCTCGACAGGTTGCAGCGACGCGTGTTGTCCGCGTTATTGGGAAGCCCGAGGTCACGAGCACCCTCAAGCCTCTGCAGATGCGTAGAGATGTTGCTTCCTTGGCAGTATTTTACCGTCTCTACCATGGTGAATGTTCTGATGAGCTCTTATAATTGGTCCCACCCTCTTCTTAATAATAGGGGTTAAAGTATGAAATTGCCGTTTCATTGTAATAGGTACTTCGAATTGACATAGAACCTTCATGGTTTGAGATTTTTGAGTGAAACTTTTTCCACATGGTACCTATGTAGTTCTTCATTTAAAAATGTGCAACATTCGATTATCGACTTTCAGTTGTTTTTTTTATTCAGCTTAGATAAGAAAGATGGATACTTCGAAAATTCGAGTGATTTTTGAATACGAGTTCCGACGCGGAACTAACGCGGCAGAAACAGCTCGCAATATCAATGTTGCGTTTGGAGAGGGGACTGCTAATGAACGCACCGTGCGAGTTTGGTTTAAACGCTTTCGTGATGGAAACTTTGATTTGAAGAACGAACCACGAGGAAGGCCGTCCACACAGGTGAATAACAATGAATTGAAAGACATGGTGGAAGCCGATCCGAGCCAAACTACCCAGGAATTAGCTGCATGGTTTAACGTTACCTTACCAACAATATTGACTCATTTGCGTCAAATCAATAAAATAAAAAAAATGTGAAAAATGGGTACCTCATGATTTGACTGATCTGCAGAAAGAAATGCGTGTTGAAACTTGTGTTGCCTTGTTGAATCGATACAGAAATGAAGGAATATTGGATCGAATTGTGACATATGATGAAAAGTGGATTCTTTACGATAACCGTAAGCGAAAAATGCAATGGCTGACCCCAGGTGAAACGCCACAACAGTGTCCTAAAGCAAAGCTTACCAATAAAAAGGTAATGGTAACTGTTTGGTGGTCTCAGCATGGTGTTATTCACTATAGCTTTCTACGATCTGGTTAAGCAATAACGGCAGATGTCTACTGTGCCGAACTCCGAACAATGATAGCAAAACTAGCAGTGAAACAGCCCCGACTCATGAATCGATCTTCACCATTATTGCTCCATGATAACGCGAGACCTCATACAGCACGAGAAACCGTTTTAACTCTACAGGAACTGCAATTAGAAACTATCCGTCACCCTCCGTATTCGCCAGACCTTGCTCCAACAGACTACCATTTTTTTCGTGATTTGGACAATTTTCTATGTGATAAAAAGTTTTCTTCTCAGGAGGCAGTACAAAATGCTTTCACACAGTTTGTCGAATCTAGATCACCAGAGTTCTATCGCAAAGGCATAAATGACCTTCCTACTAGATGGCAGCAATGTATAGATAATAATGGTAATTATTTTGATTAAATAAATACGTTAAATTAAAAAAAAAAAAACGAATTTCAATTTGTCAGTACAAATCGGCAATTTCATACTTTAACCCCTAATAATATATATAAATTAAGAGAACGGGAATTGACGCGATCATGGTATAGGTACTTACATACCTTTGACTGCCTGACGTTTCGACCAGGTTACACCGGCCGTGGTCACAGGCTGTGTGACGATGGCCGGTGTAACCTGGTCGAAACATTTCCAGAAAAAATCCCGTTCTCTTAATTTAAATAGTGTTTTTAGTTGTACCCATGATTCAGCAAGTACCTATTAGCAATGAGTGTTATTAGCAGGGAAAATTTTATATCTACTTACATGTCTAGGAATATGTTATTAATAATATTTTCAGAAAATCTATTTCATATGTATCTACATAAGGTGAAATTAGGTAGGTATAAACTTGCTGTGTTAATAATAGGTACATGTTGCTAGCGACTTTTTGACTATTTTGTTTGGTCACGTAAATTGGTCACGTCAATATGATTCAACTCACCTGATCCTAAGTTGAAGGTTACTATGACAGACATGTTACAACGGTGGCTCTCAGCTTGACAGCATCATCAGATGCTCTTTCGAGCCCCACTTAAATGATCCAGGACTGTAGGAACAAGGGAAGACGTGTCGTTGTACTGCTGGTAAATAATTCCAAGTCTTTATACTAAGGCAAAGAAAAGAAGTGGCGAAGCGCTTGGTTCTTAATGAAATTGTTTAAACTGCATGATGGTGACACCTAAGCTCTGCACGTGCTAAAACTCATCAGTACATTCGCCATGGCAGAGACGGTAGAAACCCATTGACACTGAGGCAATGTCTGGAAGGCTCGGAAATGCAATAAGTTAAAAAATTATGTTGAATCATAACATAAGCTAATGGTGAGCTAAGTGCAAAGATTAGTACTTAGTAGAACTAGTTTTATTGTGGTAGTACCTACCTACCATAAACGATACAGGATTTAACTGATTAGGCAATAGCTGACGGTTGTGAAAATGGAGACTTAAAAACCTTTTTTAGATAGAATTAGAGTATATAGGTATCCTATCTACTCTAATTTCCTGTTCTGTAAGTTCTGTATCATCATCAACTCCATTTTTGTAAATTCCAATCCATTATATATAGGCACTTGGTTTCTTCCGTTTAATATAAAATGTTGATGATGTTTTAACGTTCGCATGTTTTGTTTTTCTTTGTTTTGTGTTAACACCGTACGCATCTTTTGTATACAAGTAATCAAGCAGGCAACTGCTTAAACAATAATTTATACTTAGCTCGTGTGATTACTTTAAAGAATGTGACAAACACTTTCTCGTAATTTGTAATTTTCCTGCTATTATATGTCATTGTATTCTTGTTGTGATACTATATAGTAATTGTTTACATAAGTATTCATACGTATGTATCATGCGAGTGTTGACTGAGTGCGGAAAATGCAGTCTTAAGCCAAAACGGGAAGCGCTTCGCAACCTGTTTATTGACTTAGATTTCAATCGTATGGCCTCTTTTCTATGTCTGATTAACCGACCAAAAAAAAGAGGAGGTTAGAGGTATGTTCGTCGAAATAAAACGGTCATGGACGAGGTACCTATGTACCTCGATATATTCGTCGTTTGTGAAACGATTTTGATTTTTTTGTTATTTTCATTTTATTTTACTTCAGACAGCCTATTGTTTCAAGTCTCATACATACATTATTAATAAATTAACGCTGCGCTGCGTTGCACTGCAATTAACACAAAGAATATAGGAGGTTGGCTTGGGTCCAAAGATCTTGGGGAGCCCTTGAGTACCTGAGATCTTGGGTATCTACTTTAACTATCCCTGGTGCACATGAATTAGCCTTTTCAGCACCAAATTAGAATTCACCTCTAGGACAATTCATAGCGACGCAAAGATTTCTTAAAAATATATTTACACAATACAAATGGCACACACAAAGTGTGTAAAATTATAAAATCTAAGGGTAACTCAAATAATTGTCCTATGCAGCGATCGTATTGGCCCATTGACACAGTGAATACGTAAGTCTTACCAGTTTGTTATGTAAACGTGATGGTACAAGACGTTAGAAGTTGGCATACAGAATCGACTTTCTATTTAATATTCGTAATGTGTACCCTCAGGCTCACACTTTTATCTAGCAGGCTCTATGAAGCAGGGAACCACAAAAGTGTATCACATACTCCGCTCGTCCCAAAGATCCCAAAACTTAAATTTTCCACAGTACCGGGTGTGTGAAAAAACTTCTGTGGAGGCCATCTAGCCAAGGGCCATCAACGTAACAGTGTAGGCCACTGTAATTATCATCAGGCGACTGAAAGTTATATTGACCTGTGCTATTAATAACGTAAACTCCTTATTTACCTACTCTTGCATCATCATTTGAGCACCCATTAAGGTTGCATCCAAAGGTTGCCCGTTGGAGTCCGGGTTCGTCCGTTCACCTACTTCCACAATGTGCTTTACTTTATCAGTCAAAGTAATGAGTTAAGCATGACGTTATCACATACGACAACTGCAGACGCACGTAGTAGATATGCGTCATTCATTGCGGCTTCTCAATGCTCCCCTTCATCCGTATCAAAGTTTACTGTACTGCAATCGTCTGCAGCTAAGTTAATTCAAAGTTTGTAGCTATGAAAAGTGTATAATAACCATTATATAAAATTTCCATTTATATCCCGTTACTATAATCAACGACTGCTTTCGAAACATGTATCCACATCCCATACAATTTAATAGCCTCTCTGTTTCTCGTTAAACAATGGTGAATCGCTTCGAAGCTTCAGTGGATAGTCGTGTCATGGACGTAAATAATAATTATTGATAATAACTACATAGGATGAATTACTCATGGGAAATATTTGTCTTTTGTGGTAATTATAGATACATTACCGGATTATGATGTTGATGTGCTTGCTAATTGAGTTTTGCTTTATTTATGTAGGTTTTGTTTACGTGCGGGAAATCCCCACGAATCCGAAACCGGAGGGGCAGGTTATGTCGGACTCGAACCGACTAAACCGCACGCCGTCTGTGGGTCGATGTGCTAGGCCGAAGGTGAGGTTGTCTCGCGACAAACATATCCCTCGCACCCCGGCTGACCCAGGGCCATTCCTCGGGATTATTTATGTAGGTAATGACTAATGAGTAATTTGTTTTTATAATTATATTAAAATAATGATGATGACCATATGGAGTAAACACGACCACAATCTAAAGGTTTAGTAAAAACAAAATAATCATTATGTTTTTTGGGTCATTTATATTTCAAAATGTCAATTAAATGCCTATATAGTCAACTGGGTATTTGAATACGTTGTACATCTAATACCACTCTAATACACTATGGTTCTAAAACTATGAATACTATCCATAGTTTTATACGTAAATAAAATAGCAAATTTGTCTGTTGTTGTCAAATTTGTCTTACGATTTATTTTAATTAATCTTTTTGTAGTTCAGTGTCTCGTTTTGCCATGCATATTGGGTATATAGCAAGGGTTAAAGAACCTATGAGATTATGTGGACAATCGGTAGAGTTGCTAGTCGGAAACTCTCCCGAGAAGTGGAAGAAGCTGCCGCTTGCTGCTAAAGCCGAGGCGGGAGTGGCCGTGTTTTCTAGGAAGCTCGCCACCATATGTATCACTGGAAAATGGCACAGTCGAGAGTAGGCAGGCGTGGGCGGCTTTCATGAGCCATTTATATTATTTTATTATTTACTAAGTAATATTGTATTGATCTAAAAAGAAATCAAATTGATTTTGTTGATGCATATATAAATAAACTAGCTTTTGCCCGCGTCTCCACCCGCGTGAATGTCGGCTAGATCAAACATAGCCTATGTCCTTTCTCAAGGTCTAATCTACCCCTATACCAAATTTCATCAAAATCAGTTCAGTGGTTTAGGCGTGCAAGATGGACAAACAAATAGACACAATTTATAATATTAATAGTATGGATAATTTACGTAAATCCCACCGAGGGCAGCTGCGGTCGGAATTTTTAATTATGTACATAATTATTTCTTTTTCGTATTTTTTTGTTGTTTTATTTTTATCGTATGTAACATTGAAATAAAACATCTATATACCTAATGAATTAATGACGACAAGGGCAAGCAATGCGTCACTAGAAGGGTTTAGAAAAGGGCTACCATGAGTATAATTATAATAATTAATAGTATAATAATAATAAAGCTTGAGGCGAGCTGTTGGTGAATGGCGACGCCACGTACCCTGATTCTCCAAAGGCCAGGGATTTATTTCCCCCCTCCTCTTGTGCTTGCCTGTATTGGCCGGCTATGAGTTGAGTCGCAAGAGCGGAACCTATGTTCCAGGTTAGAAGTGTAAAAATCGTGATCCTGCGCCCCGCTGACTAACCTCTTGACAACCTTAGCTGCTCAATGGATGTTGCCCCCTGGCCGCACTACGCGTGGCTTCTTTAATGGGGCCCATGCAATGAGCAGGCAAGTCACCACTTGATTTTTTAAAATTTTGACACTTATGTCACGGCAGGCGTCCGTTAGTCTCCGCCAATAGCCCATTTACCAGTCCATTAAATACTCAACCTATAGCCCATAATCTAGTTTCCATTTTTCCAATTGTCTCTGCAACTGGCGGGGACGGTATTCGCCTTGTGTGTGTATCCCTAGTATATTAAATTATCTTAATAGGGCCTCTACGTCTATAAACGTCAATAACCCAACATATAGTCTTTTTTCATAATTTTATGTACCCAAGAACACTTGGGTAATAAATACCTTTCATTTGAGACATGAATAATTGAAATCCGTACGGTGAATCAGAAGATATGAGGTAATAAAGAATATTACAAACATACAAACAAACATAGGTAACAAGATACGCGCGAAAAATATAACCGTTCTTGGACTGCTAAGAGTAAAAAAAGGCCAGGGTAAAAAAATAGATATATGTAAAATGTAATTGATAAGTATTTTGAAATGAATCAAGAGAATAATAATAATACAGTAATATAATCAATGACATTGATTATATTACTAGGACGTGGAGAGTGGTTATACCAGTTTGTCAAGAATTAGAGGGTACTGAACTAATGACCCTCCAATTGACCCTCTAATAAACTGGTATATTCACAAAATAGTATCGTTCTTTAGAATTTCCGGTGCTGCGTTGGAGCCTTTCAAAATGATGAAGCACAGTACCTACAAAGTTATAATAAACGATGATCATGGACGATGTCGATAAGTACTTTTACACAAACATCAAGATCGAAATCTTTAAATTTGTGTGAAGGTACTGACGGACTCGAGTATTTAATTGTAACAGAACATCGAGAATTCGCCGATTTTATTACAAAGAGAACAGGAATTACCGCGATCATGGTATAGTCACTTACATACTTTTGATTGCCTGACGTTTCGACCAGGTTACACCGGCCATGGTCACAGGCTGTCTGGCTCAGCGGTGCACGCCCGCCATCTTCAAATTTTGCCAATTTTTATTTGAAATTGAACAACGAACCGACTAAACATAGAGCCAAACATCGCGTCAAACATTTCATGATCTTTCCAGCGAACGCTCTAGTCGATTTAAATTTACTATCCTTTCGCAAGAATGAGAACAATCGATAGAAAGCTCTCTAAAACGTTCACGTGATTTTTTCTGTAATGTAACAATCGCAAGAATACTCATTGTAGGTGAATACTCAACTTTATTAGCACCTTTACAGGAAAACCATTTTTGACATTTGGGAGATTGAATTTTTATTACGAGAACTGGCTCTCTGGTATTGCTAGGTATCCAACTACCCACGTGCTCACGATGATCGTGCAATAGCTTTGTTTGTGTTAGGAAGGAAGGCTACTCGTTTTATCTATATCCGGCAGAAATAACCGTAGACTGAGTCCTGTATTTTTTTATTATTTAAAATAAAAATAATATTTTACATGCTAGAAATGTAAAACTTATTATCTATATCATTATGTATACTTCCGTTAAAATATATTTATTTGATCACTAGAATACTTATTAGTATTTTGATTCCTTACAAAGGAAATCAAACAATTATTTATGCATCTGTGCAATAATACTACTTAATGATACTTAATTATAAACATAACACTAATAAAATCGTGATATATATATCTACAAATATACCTAGGTAGGTAAATTGTAGTTATTAATTGGATCCGTGATTGAGTCATTGGTATAAGTAATAATACACATCACGCTATAGCAATCATATGATAAGCAGATCCGCCGTATTACGGCTAAAGTCATTTCCTTATAGGCCAAATAGTTAGTGAACATAGAACTTGGAATAAATGCAGTGTTAGGTATTTTCTTTAAAAAGACGAGTTGCTTTCAATCTGTTGGTGTACTAGCTGGCAGGTGAGTTTGATTTAACCCCAAGGGTCTTACACTGTTAGGGGCCATGACGACCTTTGAGCCTTTGGGTCTTTGATAAGAATATCCTACTTATCCTAATTAGAGAAACACGAGTATTTACTTCATCTTTAAACAAAGACTTACGGTGCAGAATCCATCAAGAACCAAGAGGTTCGGTGACTCTTTTCTTTGCCGCAACATAAAGTTTTGGGATACTTTACCAGTACATGTGTTTGTTATTTCCTGCAGTCCCAGGTCCATTAAACGTGGCGTGAAAAAGCATCTGATGAGGCCACAGTGACATCGTTCGTGTTTGTAATAGCTCTTTCTGAATCTGCCTTCAGCTTACTTCAAGCGAGGCTAAATCATATTGACGTGTCCAAAAAAAGTAAAATGTGCATAATATTATGATCGCTTTCCTTCTCATATTAGTTTTAATTACACGGAAACAGGGTATATACTAATATGGTCAAAAGGAACTGTCTGTATGTTACGCTTTCACGCCTTAACCACTGAACCAATGTTATTGAAATTTGGTATAGGGGTATATTAGACATTGAGAAAGGACATAGGTTATGTTTGATCGCGATAACCGACATCCACGCGGGCGGAGCCGCGGGTAAAAGTTAGTATTATTACTAAAGGGATGAGAGGTGTTCTACTTTTGTTTTATGTCAGAAATTTATTTACAAGCCGATGCGTCGACGGCTCTCTCCAAAACAGAAACAAAACTGCGTGTAAACTTGTGTTACCACTTCTTATCGTATCTTTTTGTTTTACAAGGTTTTTAAGAACTTGTATTGCCCATTTCATTTTAGAAAATTTCAAAAAAATAAAAAATAGTCCTTTATGCCTAAGTCAAATTAGGCTTCCCAAACGTTCTACCCGGAAGGACTTTTCACTCAATGTTTTGATAGGATCCGACCAATTAATTAGGATGCAGGTATCCTAATTATGAGACATTAGGATACCTACATCCTATTATTTCATCATCATCCTTGCGTCAGGTCCGGTCGCATCCAAAGTTTTTAACTCGGAGTCTGGGGTTCGCATTTTGCAATCTAACAGTGTTTTGTGTGAACTTACGATGTTACATGCTATATATATTCTATGCTTACTTTGAGTTTAGAAAGCGCTATGTAGAATGTCCTAGAATAATTATTTGTTAATAAACGTGTTGGTGCTTAAGAAATTTACGTCCGGTAGAATACTATAAGTAAAATACAGGACATGCTTGGACTAGTTTCTGTCCTTGGAACTTGTAATCTCCTTTCAATTGAAACAGCTAGCTGGTTGTATTTAAAGCCACAAGGTTATTCCGTTCTCCTTTAGATCCATCATTACTTATTTAGAAATTAATAATGAATTTTCGCGTTCTTACTGAAGAGTCGGTAATTGGGGTTGATAGATCCATACAACTATTTAATCGAAAAATCTTAAAATTGGATGTGCTGGCCCCTACCAACATGTGAGGAGCCAACCTCATCTGCATGTCGGTGCAGCGGCTTTTCAACAGACGAGACTTTGGCCCAGGTTTTCCACTTAAGGTTGGGAGGTAAGAGTCAGAGTCACTCCCGGAAGAGCCGCCATAACAATAAAAAAAAGACGGGTTGCACTCTGGGAGTGCCGGCAGAAGTGAAAACATTTTCTTTTTTTCTTTATTCGTTATATACATAGAAAAAGATAAAAAAGAACACACCATACCATACCTATAATATAGCGCTAATCATAGAACCTATCACTTATTTTCTGCTAATTTTCTGTCAGTAGAAATTAATATATTATGAAAAGAAAAAGAAACACAAAAAGTAATAAATTACAGAAAGAAAAAATATTCATAAAAAGTAATAAATTACAAAAAGAAAAAATAATCACAAAAAGTTTCAGAAGGCCAGGTGGTTTAAACCCGATACTATTTGAAACTATAAGGACTTACAGTCGAAGTGCTTACCGTTTAAGCCACGACGCTATCTATGGTAAATTGCAAAATAGATAGTATTTACCTAATCTTGTATGACGTCAGTCGTCGGTTACGGTTCAAAGGTCAACTAATCCTGACGCTTCCTTAACATTTTACACCCATCCAACGCCGCTAAAGAAGTTTTCACTTCAAAAACTGAGAGCACAATAATGTGCACCTTGCACCCCGGATAGTTATTGTAAGTTACATACCGTAACAAGAAGAAGACTTCAACTTCAACTTCTTCAAAATGGCATCTGCAGCAAATCGCCGCCATTGCAATTTTGCTAATGTCAAGTAAAATGTATTTTATAATTATAAATGGCGAGACGCCAATGGCAAATATATCAGAGCCACGTTAGCCACGTCAGTAAATTTGTTTCTGTGTGTCCACCTCCCACGAGATTCAACCTATAATATATAGACGAGGATAATCAGGACGTGTGGTTGGATTTTAGGGGGCACAAGAACAAGAAGTAAGTACTTGGCCTTGGCTCTGCTGTCTCGTTAGTCATTGTTTGTCAAAGTTGCCAAAACAGCAGAATCTATGGGTGAAATTATGACGAGTAAAGAGAACATTTGTTTATGCGTAGTATCACATTCTGACTTGCATAATGACGAGTCTGTTGCAGAAACGCGCAGAAAAAATTCGTCAAGAAAATAATATGAGAACTTAGAAAGTATATCATTTAAGAAGGAGAGAGAGAGAAGAAAGCAGTGAGATGGTGTTTTCGTAGTTACGAGTGTATAATATTTCACTAAACAATGTTAGCCAATTTTTTTAGAATCATAATGTTTGTACAGATATGTAAGCGAATCTGGAAGGTTGGATGCTTTCTTATGGTCTTATACTGTCTACATAGGATATGGAGAGATGAAGATATTGAGTATGACTACATCTTGTACAATGTAGGAACTGTGCCATATTAACTTAGTTTTTAGTACAGTTATTAAGATAAGCCTTATGCTAACTTTAGACTACCATACAAATGCTCTCTTGCACTTTGCTCAAGCCGGAGTACATTCTACTCCTGAGAAAATTAGATTTATCTGTTTTTTTTTATAAGACCAAGGAAATAAGTATACACCTTAACAATCATATGCACCTTCACTAGATAAGCGCTAACCTGCACTTTTTTCTTCAGCAATTTGTACCACACGATATGTGGATTCGTACTCATTCATATTTGAACGTTTATCAGATCATTTAACCATGCTCTGTCGTGACAATTTTTCTATTTTGACAAATATTATTTGTCAGAGTAGCATTGGAATTGGAGGCTATTGTATCGAATAAAAACGCACGATCGCTTGTTTTTGCGCAATTATTTTTGCACTAATGGACCGAGCGTCCTTCAGGGTGGAAGGTGATGACAGGCAGGATAAAAAGAACAAGTCCAAAAAAATATACATACCTATAATATGCAATAGGCATTTATGTGTATAAACACGTCTCATATTTCAAAAATTATGATTTTCGGTCCCACATAATAGGGAGCGAGCCTTTTGCCGTCAAGTGAGTACTTTATCTTATGCTGTAGGTTTACTGTTCGATGGAGAACATTCCTAAGCCTTAGTCGCCTTCTACGATACTCACGGCAAGAAATGGGGTGGCCCTACACTATACACAGGGAAACAGCTTGTTTTAAAATAGATACGTTTTGAAGGATGTTATTTTTGTTTTAGGCTATTCCAGCATCTCGAGTATGTATTATCGGTGCTGGCTACTCAGGTTTGGCAGCGGCTCGATACATGAAGCAATATGGGCTGAACTTCACTGTCTTCGAAGGCTCCCGCTACATAGGAGGCACTTGGAGGTTTGACCCCAATGTCGGTACGGATGAAAACGGATTGCCTTTGTTCACAAGCCAGTATAAAGGCCTGAGGTAAGTTTTAATTTCAGTAATTGTAAAAATGTTCTTGCTCACCTCGAATATGGTATGATCACTTCAGTTACAAGATTTGACCTGTAAATTAATACATAGCAAGCTAATAAAAGAGCTCGTAAAAATAAAATATTTTAGCAATTAAAATACACTATTTTCCGATTGATTTATAAAGAAGTCGTTATCTTCTAAAGACTAGTATTTTGAATGTAACATTAGCTTGCAACCAATCTACTCAATTATAGAATTAGCAGTCGAGGTGTTTGACGTCTATAACTTGATCTTGCGCAAGCCCTAGCACTCTTGAGATCAGTGTAAGGGAAAGCAAGTCACATAATCTTAAAATACATACAACATTCATTTTAGTTTCGTATGGAAGAACTAGGTACTTACACAATCCGCTTGCCGTGCAAGTAGGTAGGTACATGAAGATGTAGATGATTAGATACTTATGTCACGCTACGTACAATAATCACAATCCGATTTTGGTAATTTGTAGACCGTCCATTGTACCTACCAACTACCAATGGCATTCTAGTTTTTCATTTTACAACTATTGCAGAACAAATACACCTCGTCAGACGATGGAATTCTTCGACTTTCCTTTGCCAGAAGACACACCTTCATATCCTTCTGGATCCTGTTTTTACAAATATTTATTGGCTTTCGCTAAACAATTCGACTTGATGAAGCATATCCAGGTAAGAATTTAGATTTTTTATATTAATGAAATCGGATCATCTCCGTTTTCAGAACACATTCTTTGCGCGTGCTAATTAAAAGCCGACTTTTAGAAATAGAATAAGAAGTGGAACTCGTTCTATAATGAACAACCATAAAATGGACATTTAAATGCCTGTTCCTATTTCTGACGACCTCCTTTTTGTGGAGGATACTCACATGAACCTGTTGAGCTGTCACTGCTGTCAGACAATCGGTAGAGGTAGGTGCCAGACTGTGTACTTATTTCAGTCCGTGATCATCACGTGCAGAACTTTTTTTCCAGAAATGTTCTCTCTCTTTATTAAAACGATGCAATTATAATTTGACTAGCTGTTGCCCGCGGCTCCGCCCGCGTGGATGTCGGTTATCGCTTAGCGTTGAGTCAACGCTGCTATTGAGTATTAATTTTTTTTTTTTAATAAAAGTAGCCTCAGCTACCTGCCAATAAAAGTCCCCTCAAAATCGGTCCAGCCATTTGACAGACAGACAGACACGAAAATTGCAAAATATGTTATTTTGGTGTATGTACCGTATTATATTCATATGCATGTAGTAAAAAAACGGTTATTTCAGTATTACAAATAGACACTCCAATTTTATGTATAGATGTATAGATAATCTTCGCGTTAGTCTCATTTGCATTTGACGCACTAAATTTTCGTATTCCTCATTAATTTGTGATGACACGCGGAGATGCAGGCAGCCGTGTGGATGCAGGAATAATGTGTGTGTAAGTGGTTTCGATCCTTCTGTAACAAATGCGATTAGCTGATTGACAAATAGGTATTCCGTTATATCTGCATGTCAGACTCTATAATATAATTTTAATGAACTATTAAATAGCGCTCAACCGGTTATTGAGCTATGAGGCGGCAGTTATTAATGTTAATTAAATACATTATGGAACGTCGTGCGTATATTCCCAAATGTTGTAGATATTCCCGAATCTTGTGAATATTCGTTTACCTAATCGATGTTATCTCTAAAGATTTTATTTGTTGATATTTCAACTGATTTGTTGAGAATGTTTCTAAACCTCATAAAGCAAAATTGCATTTTTAACGTAAAAACAATATACTTACTGTGACCTCAAATGCTAAGGAGGTCAAAAGTCTAAAAACGATAAGCACATGACTCAATCGCCTAGACGAGAATTAATCGACTTTTTTGACCAATACCTGACACTGTCTAAGTGCCTACTGCATAAATTAAGAACAGTAGGTAAATATGTTAATGATAAGTGATAACGTACGGTGTTCATACTTGAGACACGAGGCTTGCATACATATTGACTTTATGAAATAGTGTCGAAATTAAGTGCGGTGGCGACATCAGTATGGATGTTGTTTGAATCCAAAGTAGAATATATTTTTTCATCCTAGCGTTAGTTCGGACGGGGTCCTAAATACCACTAAATATCCCGGGGTATTTACTATATTAAGGTTCCCATCCGTTCGTATTGCGGTGGGCACTGAGGCCCCAGCTTGATTGGGGCTCAAAACCAACTTCATCTGCTGACTGTATACCTGTTGATTAACGTATGAGAGACTGGCTCAGGCTGCCCTGTTAGGCGTGCAAATCGCACATATAACATGTAGTACCTAATGGAGAGTGATGTCAAAAAAAATATGTGTAGGATGCTGGAAAAAATAGAGGTGAAAAACAACAAAAAGCAATATAATTAATGGAGCATTCCATTCCATCGTTTTTTTCTCTATAATTTAAATGTGTGAGCATTGTTTATACTATGTAATTAGTTTGACATGTGCTTATTTAGAATGAAAATTATTTTTGGAGCAAAACAAAAATGTTTTAATTTTGTGTTTATCAGGTTTCCTACTGTCTACTTAGGTTCACTATTTTCTTTACAATCGGACGAGAGGCATTCTTCTTCATTCTCTCTCATCTGTGTATTCTCTGTGAGTCAGTCATGTTATTGTTTTTTGATTAGAGTGTACATAGCTAATGTATGCTCTAAGGATTTTTTGTGAAGATTGTGAAAATATTCATCCACTTATCAAACTCCTAGCATTGAAATTCTCTGATCATGATGTATCATTTATTTCAGTTGGAAAGCTATGTCACCGGAGTACGATGGGCAGGCGGCAAATGGGACGTCACGTACATGTGGAGTAATACCAAGGAGAATGAGACGCAGGAGTGCGATTTTGTAGTCATTGCCTCTGGTGAAAATACCTTACCCTACATGCCTGAGATCGAAGGTATAGGGAATTTCAAAGGTTTGTGTGATCTTTAATTTAAAGCTCTATTTAGATCTATGAACAATGCGTGAACACAGCAAGGTTTTCAAAAAACACTGGCCAATAAATGTGGAACTGGTAACTTTGAAGGGTTTTGATGTTTGTACAGCAAGCCTCGATACGCTTACGGAAATATCACAATTTCCAAGTTTGAGTACATTTAAGGGTCCTTTAGGTTTTCGGTGTCCAAGAACATACTTATTGATTGAAGGACGAGCAGGCTTTTCTCTCAAAGTAAGGGGATCAAATAAAAGTCTGACAGAGAAAAAAAAGAGGTCGGGGGTTTTTTTTTTCGTGCGGGAAATCCCCACGGATACCCCCCCCCCCCCCCCCCTTCGGAGCCGAAGGGGGAGGTTATGTCGGAATCGAACCGACTAAACCGCACGCCGTCTGTGGGTCGATGTGCTAGGCCGAAGGTGAGGTTGTCGCAGTGATGGCACTCGGGCGTTGGCTCTATGCTTATCAGATGCAGGTACCGCCCGAAGTTACCGTGTCCGGTAATGACCTGCGTCTGACGGTACGAGAGGCCACCGTGTGGCCTCTCTAGCCACTCCCCCATGATGGGTCTTACCGCCGCAATCACGGCGTGCCCTAGAGGTCGGGGGTATCTAGGTAAGTATGTACATATTGTTAAACCTCACAATCAATTATTACAACTGCCAGTGGAAGTACAACATTATGCAAGTGCCATTTAACTACGCCTTTCTACAATGTTTATTCACATTTATGTATTTAAAGTCAACAGACAGTACAATGACGTTAACGTATTGAAACTCCTTGCTTCTAAATCAACTTTCGCTTCCTTTGACGGCTTGCTCAAATCCCAAGAAAAACGGTTCGATAGACGGCGATCATTATCCTTAGAGTCTTGTCATAACTCAAACTTGAAGACTAAAATATATTTTGTTATTAATAATAGACTCCTATGAGATAGTATCCACCTTATATCTATTACATAATGAGGCACAGTCACTGTTATAGTAGTATTATCTTTTGTGAAACCACATTTATTTCCCGCATTTGCCCACCACATTGTTTGTCACTCACGGCTGTCTCATTTCAAGGACTATTACGTGACTGTTGTGTAAAGGTAGCTACTTATGTTCTAGATAAAGCGATAATTTGAGTTTTATTTGGGTTTATCTTTTACCTGTTCAACATCACGTTCCATCGACCGAATTATGATACTTTAGATAAATAGAGGGATTTTAACACAGGCATTTTTGGGGTACCACCAAGGTCTTCGCGGCCCGAATCAATCTCTACTGCAAGCCGTTACACTTGCTGACTTACGGACTAGGCTCTGGAACATGCTATTCTCTCTAGGTTGAGAAAGTTCAGACAGCAGTTGCTTCCTGCCAAACCAAAAGCAATAATCGGACCGCGGCTTTCAAAGTGAAGGCCTCGGATGCATTCAGGATGAACGCTACGGGACTTAGACTTCTTTTTCTACTTATATAGAGTTCTTTTTGAAGTGAAAACTTCTTTAGCGGCGTTGGATGGGTAAAAAGTGTTAAACTAGCGTCAGGATCACGTGACCTTTGACCGGTAACCGACGACTTTGTAGGACGACATGACGTCATACAACATTCCTAGCTACAGAGTGTTTATTTTGCTAGGTACGCTAAGAAGCTTCGTAGCTTAGCGGTAAGCGCTTCGACTGTAAGTCCTTATGGTTACAGATAGTACCGGGTTTGAACCTGGGCTTCTGACACTTTTTGTGATTATTTTTTCTTTTTGTAATTTATTAATTTCTTCTGACAGAAAATTAGCAGAAAATTTGTAATAGGTTCTATGATTGGCGCTATATTATAGGTATGGTATGCTATGTTCTTTTTATCTTTTTCTCTGTACATAACGAAGAAAGAAAGAAAGAAAAAGTTTTCACTTCTGCCGGCACTCCCGGAGTGCAACCCTGTTTTTTTTTACTATGACGGTACGAGGTATTTTATATTGAACGCTTTTGCCTTTGTGCTGGTAGAAAAATGAAATGTGAGATTTCATTCTTGCGTTATTTCGTTGCGTATGACTCAAAATAAATTAATTCTCTGAACTCATTTATGCACGGCTTACATTATTTCAGTCCAGTAATCCAGCGAATCAATCCAGCCCAGTGCTGGCCAGAATCGTAGTATTCACATTGTTCCAGTGTTTTAAATGCACTTGAACTTATGGCCGGTACACATTATTCCAGTCCATTATCCCAGCGAATCATTACAATCCATAGCTGAACTGGTTTACCGGGCATATCTCATCTCCACCTCACAGCAGAAAAGTAGATATGTAATAACATATACATGTTTATTATTTTCTAGGCAGAATAATGCACAGCCACGACTATAAAGACGCCGAAGATTTTCGAGGGCAACGCGTGATGCTGGTGGGCGCAGGTGCATCAGGACTTGACCTCGCCGTACAACTCGCCAATGTTACCTCAAAACTAGTTCACAGTCACCATCTAAACTATAACCAGCCAGACTTCTCCAAAACATACCTTAAGAAACCAGATTTGAGTCATTTCACTGCGAATGGAGCCGTTTTTGAAGATGGTAGTTCCGAAGAATTCGATGTCCTTATATGTTGTACAGGTAAATATTACATAATGATGATTTTTGAACCTTCAAAATCCGAGTTGTACCTTATATTTACACTTTCGATATAGGTAATATAGGTTCCCCCTCCCGAGGAGTGCCAGACCGAAGAGGAATGGCCCTGGGTCAGCCGGGGTGCGAGGGATATGTCACGAGACAACCTCACCTTCGGCATAGCACATCGACCCAGAAATGGCGTGCGGTTTAGTCGGTTCGAGTCCGACATAACCTTCTTCTTCGGCTCCGTAGGGAGGGGGGGGGGGGGGGGGTTACCGTGGGGATGTCCCGCACGTAAAAAAAAAAAAAATAGGGACTTAATGTAAGTCTTCAGGCTTTCACGGCCGGCGTTGCATGTAGAATATACTGCTTCCGGGCTGTTTGGCCGTGGTCGATGTGAAACTTGCGTTCCAGACGTTTCGTCGATCACTGCGGTCGACATCTTCAGTGGCGCAGGGCCGGGCGACGACAACTTCGGAGACCTTGCCTCGCCGGCGGCTGACTTGCGACTAATGCCGGGCCTTGAATCACGGCTGTATTTATAGGCACGGTCGGAGCGGGGAATCGACTCACTCGATTCTGATTGGTCGAGCGTTGTGGCGCGGACGTAATCGATCCTGATTGGTTGTTTGCACTGTGATACCGAGTGGCTCTCAGTGCTGGGTACCAATCTTTTTGGAGTTGAAATCCCTCGTTTTTTCGGTTGAAGTTGTTGGGATGATCGAAAGCATCGAAGTTGTCGTCGCCCGGCCCTGCGCCACTGAAAATGTCGACCGCAGTGATCGACGAAACGTCTGGAACGCAAGTTTCACATCGACCACGGCCAAACAGCGCGGAAGCAGTATATTCTACAAGGGACTTAATGTGTTTACCTTTTCCCTGAAGCTTTTCATCAAATTGCCGAAATTTCATAGCATCAGTTTGATATTTTTCTTTGTCTCTTTTCTCCTCTTTCTTTATTTATTCTTAGCAGTCTTTGAACTTATTACAGTACCTTTTATGTGGTGGTGAAAGAATTAAACTATATTCCCACTTCCAGGATTCCGCTTAAGCCATCCATTCTTGAAACAGCAGACCAGTGGCGTAACGGCGACTACAAAGTACGTGTTGCCTCTGTATAACGATCTCGTGAATATAAAGTATCCCTCCATGGTGTTCATAGGGATATCGAAGAAAGTTGTCAACAAATTATTGGAAATTCAGGTATGCTAAAGAAATATGAAGAATATAAATAATAGATACATATATATTTTCGTTACTATACATCAAATTGAGTTAAATGATAGTTTGACGGGGCCGGATATCTTATAAGTCAAGCTCTTAGGCAGGTACTACTTGTGATCTTGCGATAGGTAGATCTTGGTAATATATGCTTGCAAATCGACAATGGTGACAGTGAAGAATTTTTGCAAATTGAAAGTGGCCTATGTTCAATAGTGAACTGTGGTTGATTAGTTGACTGATTTAAATTAACAAGAATACCGGTGGGGTTGCGATAGGATTTTATATCTTTGCATTCGGCATCAAAGAGATCAATTTTTGTTAACAAACAATCAAAAGAAATAATTTTTACCATTAAGGGCTATTTTAAAAAAATCACTTGAAGTTTTTGTCCTCAAGGTTGGCACATTTATTTTGTATAATTAGCAGATAAATCTAAAGTTAAGTCACTTACTGACTGAGAAGCTTTTTGACCATGTATTTATTTAAATTTTTATCGTTCTTTGTTTTGCATTTTAGTAGGTACTTGTAACTGTAAAAAATGAGAAGTGTTTCGCTGTTTTTTATTTCGTCTAGTTAATTTCCTTCATAGTAGGGTATGAGGAAGTTTTAAAAAATGAAGGTCATTATTATAAGAACCAATTATGCTAAAGAATAGGGTCCGGTTTGACTGTCTCGATAAATAAATATTTCACTTCTTGCTTAAAGAATGTGTGATTGTAAAAGGAAGAAAAAACAAGTCCTATGTAGTCAAAGAATTCCAAGTCAATATGGTAGGTATAGTCCGTTTGACTGGCGATATAATTATTTGCATCATGCGAGAGTAATATACCACAAACCTTGCTCTGTAGTTATAATTAAAAGAGTAATGGGAAAAAATATAAGAGCTGATTAGGACATTTGGTAAAATACTGCCAAAGATGAAACCTCCCTATGCAATATGCATAAAGATGCGGATAGTAGGTATGCTAAGCATGATAAGCAAGGTATTAAAACTGGTTCTTAAACTGCAGAGATTCTCAATAGAATCAGTGTTTGTGGTGTTGGGCTTAAGAAGACAATGCTGGTTTTGCAGGCTCATTACGCGGCTGCACTAGCAGCAGACCAATTTAAGTTACCACCTCAAGGAGAAATGTTGCGTCGTTGGCTCGAACATGTGCAGACGCTCAAGAAGAAGGATCAAATTTCCAAAGTTAATGTTGTCCAGGATTTGGTGAGTTCTTTATAAATGAACAATGCTTTAATTTCACATACCTGGACATGTGACAGTGAAGAATTGTTCAATTAGCAGAGGTACTTGACGATTTGTCCATTGTTAAAAAAAATTTGCTGACTCTTGTACACTAGTACCAACAGCATTAATCCTTGAAATCAATTTTTGTTCACCTATTTTTTTCTTTAATTATCTCATCTTGTCGTCACTTGTAAATATTGCGTCCAGTTTGCAATTTTCATGATGTGAAAAAAAGATGATTCACGAAATTTTACCTTACAGGACCATTACTTTGAGGTGTTGCACAAAGAAGCAAATATTCCAAGAGTACCTCCTGTTATCACGAATATCAGAGACTTCAATGCGAGGAACAGATTGGAGGATCTCCTACGGTATCGTGATTATGATTACCAGATTATTAGTGATACAGAATTTGAAAGAAAATACAATCCGAGGGAGGAGGTTTGTAATATATGAAGAGATTTTCTTGAATGTATATTGCCAAAAGACTGTTCTCGTGTTATTTGGAAGACTGTATGATTGAAATTAATGTAAATAAAATGAGATTATTGTATAAGTAATTCTCAGTATTTCTTTTCGAAAGTATTGTGTTCTGAAAGTTTAAAATAACTATTTATAGTACCGAAAAATTATAAACCTGTATTCTTAGGAGACGTAAAATAATGTAGGTATATTTCTCATTCATTATTCATGTCATTCATTCTTGGTTTCTTGGAAAGTAATCTCTAAAAGTGCTTCACTTTTACAAAGTGATTAAATTTTTAATAAGCATAGGAATAGGTATTGCTATATCTTCCAGTGCAATCATGTTCCGAGCACGAATAATATTTGAATTCGTATCGAAAGAATGGAGCATTACGATTGGTTCACAGTAGGCAGGCGGCCAATCGCATTGCTCCGTTCTCTGGATACGTTTACGTTACGAATTCGAATATTATTCGTGCTCAGGGCACTGGTCATCACCATGTCTATTACTATTTTAATTTAACGTAGTTAACTGTAGTAAAATCATTTGTATTATTATTATTGAAACTTCTTACACTTTTTGTACGTTTTAAAGCTTTGTTTGTAGATATTATAATTTGTTATATTTATTTGACCTCATAGTGTTTTTCACTTAGTTCCCTAATTCTGTTTATGACAAGTAAGTTAGCTATGGAAGGTTTTAAGTGAACTGGGTGTTTATGACATTCCAAGTTGTTACCAATAATGTTATCAATAGTAATATTAGAATTATTAAGCAATAAATAAGCGAAAATATACGTGTAGGTACTTTACTCACTTATTAAAGGGATGTTAGAGCAGGCATCATTAATCCTCTGAATGTAATTTAAATTAAAATTTTAATAAATTATTGCTTAAGAAATTTATTTATTATAATTATTTATCTTTTCCAAAAATGGTGATATTTTATTTCTTTTAGTGTTGTAACTTTACACTTAAACATTGACAGAAATGTTAGACTAGATTGATCAATAATGCCATCACTTGGCGACTGAATATTAAGTTTGGTGCAGTAACATTCTGCCGTTTGGCGGTGGTGGTATATCGTTTTTCTTGCCTTGCCAATTTTTGTGTAAATTTTGCTATAATTAATTATCACAACGTTTGTGTTCCACGGTTTTATATACAGCAAACACACAATTTTGTTTCTCAAATCTTCTTAAATAAATAAATAAACATTCCACAACATTCTACATTAATATCTAGATCATAGCTTAACTAGCTTCTGTTGTGGAATCTAGAAAAAGGATGTACATACTTAGATACTTTTTTTTTGTAAATACACATACGTTTTATTTTATGATACACAATATACAGAGTGGAAGATTTTAATCTTAACTGGAGGGGAAGTACTTTCAATACTGGAGATAACGAATTTCACTCAAAGGAAACAATCCTTTATTTTTTTAAACAAATAAAACGACATTCTAAATTTTTCGAAAATTTGCTTTCCACACCCGTTAATTAAATAATAACAATTTGTATTTTTATGTCATCCATCGATAGGGTCGATCATAAGGATCAAATCTCTCTAAGAAACATGGTAAATTAAATGAAAGGATTTCCTTGAAATCTAAACTTATAAACTAAATTTAACAAAACAAAGCACTTTAACTCAAAGGCTCATCTGATATCATACTAACAATAAAATTCGATATTTAAATAATATTACTTACATTTTTTGTCGTGGCGGATTCCGCCGCTGGTTAGTAGGGGTATTTACATTGGACTCAAACCGACTAAAACCGCAAGCCGTCTCAGGGCTCAATTAACATCTTCTGTGGTGTGGTGATAGTGAACGCGGCCGCTACGCAGGAGGCACAGTTTCGATCTCCGCTCAGTGCAAATATTTGTATGCATGAATATGGGTTTTTGCATTGGTCTGGTCGTGCCTTGGAGAGCACGTTAAGTCGTCGGTCTCAGTTGCCATACGAATATCTATGGCAGTCGTTACTGCTGGTAGTTGAAGTCCTAAAAAGTCTAACAACTGGTTTAACTGCAATGCTTCGATATTACGTTTGGGCTGTCGAGGCTAGATGGCAGTTATTTTACGGAAAATATCGAAGCTAAGCCAAACCCACAGCTAGACTAATAAAGTGAACCCCAGTTTCCGAGGTGAAAGCGTTGGATGCGACTGGGATTAACGCTAAGATGAAGAAGAAGTAAGTCAACACCCAATTCCCTGTTGCCCAGGGTACACCGCGCGGAGGTTTCTAATCAAGCATTCGAAATTACTACCTACCCTACCTACATACCTCGTGCAGTTACTCAATAAAGATACATTCTAAACTGAAAACAAAATTCAGTCATTTAGTATCCACTCATTTTAATAAATATTTGGCTTCAAAGATAATTTTATTGTTGATAAGGTTTCTGATGAGACCTTGAGTAATAATGCTGAATCTGCTGGCGATGAGTTTATAAGTTAAGATTTTATGAACTTCCCCTCATTCAATTTACCATGTTTCTTAGATAGATTTTATCCTTATGATTAACACTATCGATTGATGCCATAAAAATACAGGATGTTACTTTTTGGGATTTTAGTCGGTTCGATTACCGGGTATGGTAAGCGAGTTTGCAAAAATCGTTGAATGCAGTTTTGTTTCTTTTTAAAAATAAAGGTATGTTTCCTTTAAGAAAAATTCGCTATCTTCAGTATTTAAAGTACTTCCCCTCCAAGTAAGGTCAAAAAAATTCTGTATATTATACTCATATAGCGAAATCGGCATTTTGACATGATGACTATTGTAATGCTCTGCTATATATCATGCTCTCCGTCCTCGCCTCAATCCGAATCTTTCATCAAATCTTGATGTTCAATTTGAGATCTAAAAATATCTGAATATTTAAAAGGATGACATTTTAAATGAAAGTTGTTATATGTTGGTCAAGTATTCCCATTTTAATTGATTTTAATTCAATACAACAAAGTACTATCCTGAGAATTTTTATTTATCTTTGGTTGGAGGGATCGATTGATCATGATATCGTTCGCATTATACATCTTGGTCAGACCTTTATATTTAAAATTAACAATAAATAGTGTTTCACAAGGTAATAGGGGTTAAAGTATGAAATTGCCGTTTCATTGTAATAGGTACTTCGAATTGACATAGAACCTTCATGGTTTGAGATTTTTGAGTGAAACTTTTTCCACATGGTACCTATGTAGTTCTTCATTTAAACATGTGCAACATTCGATTATCGACTTTCAGTTGTTTTTTTTTATTCAGCTTAGACAAGAAAGATGGATACTTCGAAAATTCGAGTGATTTTTGAATACGAGTTCCGACGCGGAACTAACGCGGCAGAAACAGCTCGCAATATCATTGTTGCGTTTGGAGAGGGGACTGCTAATGAACGCACCGTGCGATTTTGGTTTAAACGCTTTCGTGATGGAAACTTTGATTTGAAGAACGAACCACGAGGAAGGCCGTCCACACAGGTGAATAACAATGAATTGAAAGACATGGTGGAAGCCGATCCGAGCCAAACTACCCAGGAATTAGCTGCATGGTTTAACGTTACCTTACCAACAATATTGACTCATTTGCGTCAAATCAATAAAATAAAAAAATGTGAAAAATGGGTACCTCATGATTTGACTGATCTGCAGAAAGAAATGCGTGTTGAAACTTGTGTTGCCTTGTTGAATCGATACAGAAATGACGGAATATTGGATCGAATTGTTACATGTGATGAAAAGTGGATTCTTTACGATAACCGTAAGCGAAAAATGCAATGGCTGACCCCAGGTGAAACGCCACAACAGTGTCCTAAAGCAAAGCTTACCAATAAAAAGGTAATGGTAACTGTTTGGTGGTCTCAGCATGGTGTTATTCACTATAGCTTTCTACGATCTGATCAAGCAATAACGGCAGATGTCTACTGTGCCGAACTCCGAACAATGATAGCAAAACTAGCAGTGAAACAGCCCCGACTCATGAATCGATCTTCACCATTATTGCTCCATGATAACGCGAGACCTCATACAGCACGAGAAACCGTTTTAACTCTACAGGAACTGCAATTAGAAACTATCCGTCACCCTCCGTATTCGCCAGACCTTGCTCCAACAGACTACCATTTTTTTCGTGATTTGGACAATTTTCTATGTGATAAAAAGTTTTCTTCTCAGGAGGCAGTACAAAATGCTTTCACACAGTTTGTCGAATCTAGATCACCAGAGTTCTATCGCAAAGGCATAAATGACCTTCCTACTAGATGGCAGCAATGTATAGATAATAATGGTAATTATTTTGATTAAATAAATACGTTAAATTAAAAAAAAAACGAATTTCAATTTGTCAGTACAAATCGGCAATTTCATACTTTAACCCCTAATATATATTTATGATAACGTTTGGTTGTACGGTTTCTTTTCTATTCTTCTCGTGAACGTGTGGTCGTCGATAATGATGTACTCATAATCTCTGTATGTGTAAAGATTCTCGAGTTTCGCTGTGGTGTCCATGGCGCGAATTTTGAACATGACTGGAGGTACTCGCGCGATGCCAGATTCGGCAGAGAGGTCTGCGTAGTATTCATCCTGGAATTGTGGAAAATGTATTTGAAATGTTAGAATAGATGTTCAATTATTAAGATCACCACCATCACCGCCACAACCATCATCATCATCAATACATTCATCTACGTCATCCATAGTCATTGACATCATCTAGGTTATCATTACCATCATAATGGAGAAGTATTTTCCTGATTGCGTCTGAGGTCGACGTGCGCATAAATATTTTTCACTGTTATTTGGATTCAGATTTTTTTGATGGTTTATTTATTTTTTATTGTTTTTACTAATTGTTATTATAAATACACCTACTGAGTAATAAAAAATTTAACTTGATAAATCTCATGGGCGGAGGTGCCGTCTGCTGAAATACAGGCTACAAGGCTAGATCAACGGCAGATACTACTATTAGTTAGCAAAAGATTAAATAATACCTTGCTATTTAATTTTATTAATATGTTATGAATGAGAATTATATTGAATACTAAGCTTTGTATATTTTATGTTGTTTGTACTGTAAATTTGCTTTTGAGTCAATAAACAATTGACAATAATAAACTCAGAGCTCAGGGTCCGCCTTGGGGCTTTTCTTCCTCCAATTTGCAAATTGGAGGAAGAAAGAAGCTCTATGGTGGCGAAATCATTGGCACGCGTCACCCTCTGTGATAATGATTTCGAAGTAAAGTTCGAAAAATGTAAATTTCAAATACTATTGGGATGATTTTAATTGATAGATGTATATTAAGAGTGATTAGGTATCAGTAACCTCAAGAAACTTCAAACTGCAGGAACATACTTAGATTTAAGAAAAACACATCACAGTTTAGCTTACTTCTTTCTCCGCCAGCACATGTACGAAAGAGGGGCGCAATTTTCTCGCAGCGACAGCCGCCATTCTTTTTTCCCATTCCTGCATCATCTCTTCCTCAGAAGGTAGCTTGAAGTCACCCTTTATCAGTGCTGTTGCATAGCGAGCCTATAAAATACAAAAATAAAGGCGTTACATAAAAACCGTTCTTTTTAAGATGAGAAATTGGGTTTCTTTTCTAATCTGAGTAATTCTTTACAACTGTTTTTCAGTTAAACCTGTAAACCCCGTTCGTTTTAATTATTATTTCGGCGTAGAATCGTAGACAAAATAACATTTGGTACGTAATAAGACTGAATTATTTAATTAATTAGGTATATCTAGTGATATTTAACGTTATCATATGAAACTATTTAATCGGTCGATCTGCATGGTTAGCACGTGTCACGAATTCTTAGTTGGTATTAAGTGATAATGTTAACTACGAGTATAATATTGAGTTGGTAAGGAGAATAAAGTTTGAGTAGCTAAACATGAAAAAAATCATTAATCCGCAAAGATTTAGTGATAGGCACTGCAGGCATTAAACAAACAAAATCCATAACCTCAACACGTTTTGTTAGTACGCTATTTATTACAATTTAGACACATATATTCTTTAGACACATAATCACATAATAGTCTGTTCTTCAGTGTAAGCTATCTGCTTGCCGGCTTTTATAACTAACACCCTAGCGGCGGTAGCTTAAAGGTTAAGGTTCGGCCTTATGATCAATAGGTTCAGCGTTTGAATCCTGGCCATTACACTACCGACGAGAATCTACCTTTGGTACAAGCAATTTAGCTTAGTTGGAGGGGTTAGAGAGAATATTTGTGATTTCGGTCGCTAAAAAAAAAGATTCTGTTAATTTTGGTGTTCATGTAAGATAACAGAATTCATTCTTTTCTATAAGTAGGTATCATTAATTCCCAGCTCTTAGGGAATTAATTCCTTTCCAAATCTCAGTGATAGACTGTTCAACAGGTAAAGTACAGATTGCATTAGTTATTCTCTATTTGATAATGTAATTCTTACCTGTGCATCTAAAGCGACTACTAAACATGCTCTGATGACTAACCCAATAATGATCATTGTGGGCTGCCTGATGTTTACCATGTACCGGTACAATGGATATACGATCTCTGGTTCTATCGTCAAACCACATGTTTCGTCTAAGAACGCATAGTCGTATTTGAAACCTGCAAAGCAATTACAATCTTCATTAAAATATATTTTTTTAAACCACTGAGGTGGTAGACCTGCTCACGGTCCACCAAATGGAAAGTGATTTCTGTGGCCTATGGAGGTGTGCAACACCAGAGTAGTCAGACTCGTGCTGATGGCCCTGTAAACACAGAGACACAGTTCCGTCAGTGTAGAAGACAAAGCAGGAATAGGCTTTGATCTTCCCACTGACAGCTCAAAAACTCTCCAGTGAGCTCTGGCTACCCTACTCACTGCCGGGAACACAACACGAGGTTATTATGGCCGCGGTATTCTGTAGGACGGAGGTACTTCCCCAGTCGGACTGCTCAATTGGACAGAAATACCGTCGTCTCCTACCTCCTATAAAAATTCCTCAAAATGGTTGTAGAAATGTGATAGTAATTTCTAACTCCTTCTATTTCCTTCCTTTTCATTTCTTTGCGGGTTTCGTTAATGCTTTCTTATTAATGATCTTGGTACACAACAGTAATGGGAATGTAGGTAAGGTTTGTCATTACACATAGGATGATCTTAGTAATCCCGACATTACTTTTTAAAAACTCACCTGTGCAATAAATAACGTCATCCACTTCTTCAAAAGTTCCATCAACAAATATTGCACCCGTTTCAGTAAATTCCTTTATATCTGGCTTTTCTATGTAGTTTGGCGGGAAAGGTGTTCGAAATTTAACCTTCGAGTGTTGACTATGGATCACAGTTTTGCTAATTTCGGCTAAGAGTAGCCCGATGTCCATTCCTGAAGGGCCCGCTCCTACTACCATGACTCGACGATCTTTGTAAGGGTCAGGCACTCTGTAGTCGTGACTATGAATGACTGTACCTGAGAAATCATGTTTAGGTACAGAATAAGATTGAAGGACTGATTGATTGTGAAGTTAAAAGTTGGTTTTAATTTAGATATACCTCAATTAATATTGAGAGACGGTTCTCATTATTCAGTTACTAAGAAATATATAAGGGCTTCAATCTGATTACAACGGGACTAGCAGTTTTGGAGTATTAGGCACTTACGAAAGTTGTAAAAAATTTAAGTAGTGTTTAATTTTACCTTTAAATAATTTTTCTCCAGGAATGTCTGGCTTCTTGGGTTTACTGAAATGTCCATTACCAACTATAATATAATCATAGTCTTCTTCAAACCCTTCTTTTGTGAGTACGTGTTCATATTTAACTCTCCACTTATCATCCTCTTTGTGCACTGATATAACGTTGTGTAGGAACTGTGGATATTGGAAACTAGTAGATATATTATTCACATACGATATTGACCTGACTTCACATACAGGCATTGGATTCGTCAGTGGGCAGGAGTTTACTTGAGCATTTACAGCAAGACGAGTAAAGATGAAATGTACTAAAAAACTCTGATGTTTGACCAGACCCACAGTACCTTATCTATGAGTTAATAAATGTTATTATGTATAATACCTTTATGTATTTTAGAATATCGAAGTGTTTTGCATAATCCTGTATATAATGGTAGTAATCTTTCCATGATGGGAATGAAGGCAAATGCTCTGGTAGTGGGAAGCCTCCGAGCACCATAGTCGGCTTTGGTAGATTTGTCCTAGAAGAGCGTGGTAAGCTAATTAGATGAAAGTATGAGGTGTAATAGATACAATTTTGGTTACGTTATGCAGTATTTATTTCTAGAGTCGAAAACTTCTTATGTAAGCGGATCATGAAAACTGGGGAAATGGAAATCTATGAAAGTAGCGTCGCCGTCTTAACTAGCAGAAGTCAGCTATAATGGCGGGTAGGTGCTAGATTTACCCCATCAAGATGTCCTCATACATTATTATACACTCACGTCTTTTACGATCGCGATATCACAGATACCATCAATATGATGCATCGATAAAATAATTGGTAAATAAATGGTTTAAACGAGTATAAATGTAATATAATAATAAATGTTGTCGATTATCTGTCAAAAAGTTACAGATTCTAGAATAAGTCAGGAATAATGAGGCAATAATCTTATCTATTCACCTCAAAAATATATTTCTTTAAATTTAACTTACTTTAAATTTTATATTGGGCTTCATTTAATGTCAACGCCATCCATTTATGACTTTGTACTATTTTAAAAAGTGTGACGACTAAAATTTCACGAAACGTAAAACATTAAGGATTAATCATTCTTTACTTGTTTAAATAAAATATTACTCATGCAACTACGTTATTAGTTTGAAATAAAATAGTATGGAATATCCATTTTTATGGCATCCTTTTCACTATCTTCATAAACGAAACTTAAAATCAGAAGTTGATAAAGAGATGGTCCACTACTGATTTACTCTATCTCTAGTGTAATCTATGAATATGAAATTGCTATCCTTTTATTCTATCTTTTTCTTCGTCGCTTTTTATGATAAAATATATTATTTTGTCAAGCGCATACACCACTGTTATCATTTACCTTTTACAAATTAACCAAATACTCCTAAATTTATTTACTTCCATACACTCTCACTGTGTATAATATAAGCCATGTTCTCAAAAGATTCTTCAACTATAATTTGGATGAATTTGATTGAATTTTATTTGATTGAATTTGATTTTTATGTATTTGATTGTATTCATACCTTAAATGTTTGTACATACTGGTGTGTAAAGGTAAACCATTCTCGTCAGTGCCCACGCGAGGGTCATATCGCCAAGTACCCCCAACATATCGGGTTGCTTCTAAAAGTGTGAAGTTGATTCCTGCTTCCTTCAAATATCTTGCTGAAGATATTCCTGCTATCCCTGCTCCGATAATGCACACATTTTTGGACTGAAATAATTATTCGTTATGTTGATAATAGCAAGTAGGTACATTATCACCGTCACGAAAAAAATACATACATTTGGGAACAAGATAAAATACAAATAACGAGAAAAATACAGAAGTAGATTTTCCGTAAATTTTTAAAGATTTCAGCTTTTTTCTTTATAACAAAATAATCATTTTTATAATGTTGTTGTCAAATCGAGCTTCGTAAACGCACACTGTAACGTCAATGTTTTAGTTAGTGAGTTAGTAAACAATAAGATTGCACATTTTGAGCATAATAATTTAGAGAACAAAGCACATAACATACTCAAATCCAACAATAACCTCTAAAACTATCAATAAATGAAAATAAAATTTCATAAAGAATCTAATAACTTACCATTTTGCTAAACCTGAACGTTTTATGAGCACTGTTATAATATTTTTGTTGATTTATCTTCCAAACTGTGAAGCATTTTATTGTTTAATGAAATTTATCTTTGAAATATTGATAACTGGAGAACGTAGAGGGTTCAATGAGATACGCCCATGATTAGTTATCTATATTATGAATATTATTATCTATAAAATGACTTGACTGTATCATTCGAAGTGTTTACAACGACTGCGCTGGATGTAACAACTTATACTAAACGACGTCGTAAAAGCCTTACTATTTGTGACATCTATAACAATTAGTATGAGTCTTACGTCGTTTTAAAATGACTCCATAATGGAACCAAGTTGGAACAAGTTGAACTGTCAATTAGAATACAATGCCTGCCTAATTATATTCTTCATTTGGATTCTATAAATATAATTGATAGTCGTGGGTCGTAACGTCTTTTGGGCGTAATCGGTTATACGTAGTTTCATAGATATGAGTAACTAGTTTCAAAACCGATTATTTTTGTAACTAGTTACTTCTGTATACAATAGAGTGTTGGTTAGTTTTGCACCGATTATTTTTGTAACTAGTTACTTGTGTATACAGTAGAGTGTTGGTTAGTTTTGCACCGATTATTTTTGTAACTAGTTACTTCTGTATACAGTAGAGTGTTGGTTAGTTTTGCACCGATTATTTTTGTAACTAGTTACTTCTGTATACAGTAGAGTGTTGGTTAGTTTTGCACCGATTATTTTTGTAACTAGTTACTTCTGTATACAGTAGAGTGTTGGTTAGTTTTGCGTTTAATGAACTTAAATTCTTTCCAATTGTATAATTATATATTCGCATGGGCATATGAAAAAAAAAAAACTGGCTGTGGCACTCGGGGATTGCCGTGGTAAAGCTATTGCATAGCATTTTTTATCAACTTTGCATAATTATTTAATAATAATATGTAGATAATAATATAATATGTATATGTATGTACATGTATATGTATATGTATATGTATATGTATATGTATATGTATATGTATATGTATATGTATATTTTAATGTATATGTATGTATATGTATGTTAGACAATGCACGGCCTTCAAGCCACACCTCCGTGCCCGTCGAAGTGGGGAGCGTGAGGTTTTTTCCTTACGGAATTTCTGGATTCGGTCCCCGCGCTCAAGGCCCTCGAAGCTATGCAATAGCTTAAAAAAGACGCAACGATTATTATATTGCCTTCTCTTTTTATCATGCGTGTAAGCCATACCTATCCTTTACTCTCGTTGTCCGAGTCGTCTAACGTTATTTGGTTATAACGTGTAACCATAATCATTCTAATATTATTCTGTTGAACGAAACACTAACGCGTGTGTGAGTGTGAACTGCGTACGTAAAATAATCGTTACATTTGTGCCTACGAAACTAGTTACACGATTATCAGCCTCGTAACTAGTTACTGAAACCGATTACGTTAAATAACGCTCACCTCTAATAATTGATGTTCTTTTTAGAGAGTGATTCATATATTTATGTGGGTGGGCGAAACTATATGCCTTGTCTGTTGTGACTGAAGGATCGATCTAGTCAGGGAAAGTGTCGCAAGTTTTATTTTTATTTTTATTTAACAAATTACATAATAGGACATAATGACAGTATAGTAGCATCAATAAACCACTAAGGTTTGTGCTAATACTACAAGTAATATAGTTGAAAACACGTAGATGGTACACAATAAAACAAAAAACAAAAAGTCACAATCTACGTTTTAGATTCACTTTTTCTTTATTTATGGCACGTTAATTTCCATTTCACATGATGGAATGCTGTAAGTGAAGTATGAAGAACAAAAGCCATCTTTGTGGATTTCAATTATTATAATTTTTTTTTTTAATTTTTAAATCTGCACTTATGTTACAGAATGAAATTAAGAGCTCACAACCGCGAGTCTAGGTACTGTTGATATCTATTCATATTTTTTAACAGGAAAAATGTAAATGTGTAGAGAAAATCCAAACTGTTTGTGAATCGTACGGTGTTCCGGTGTTGCGCGATCGGGCTTGTAGTTGCAAAAAAAAAAATAGTATCTATTATAATAAGTATGTTATCTATTGTATGGCAGAGCCAAACAATGGTACTTACAATTAAAGTTATTGGTTTTGCGGTGACATCAGGTATGTCAATGCGCAATTATCCTTCGATAAAGTTTACACGTGACGTTGAAAGTAAACGACGGACATCGTTTGAATAAATTGGCCATTTATTCCTAAGAACTGCTGAACAATGAGGCATATATATGCACCACTAGTTGATCTGCCATTTTTTGCCTTACGCGCGGCCCCACCCGCGTTTGATTTAGATCTTGTTCCTGCTGCCCCTTCAGTATTTTTAATTTATCCATACTAATATTATAAATGTGAAAGTGTGTGTGTGTCTGTTTGTCCGTCTTCACGCCTAAACCACTTTTGATGAAATTTGGTATTGGGGTAGATTAGACTTCGAGAAAGGACATAGGCTATGTTTGGTCGTGATAACCGACATCCACGGGGCCATCCATCCAATTTGATGCAGTCGTTCGTAAATTATGCGCGTACGTGCCTACAATGAGGGGGGGGGGGGGAGGGGGGTTAATTTTTATTAATATAGACTCCCTTGAATTTTGTGCCATATAATTTGGTCTCTTTCATCATCCAAGCTAAGAGCTATATTCTCGTTTGCACCCGAGGTGTTCACTTTGGAAATCGGGGTTCACTTATTAATTTATTCTCTTTCTTTTGGTTTTCGGAGCGACTGCTCCGAAAGCAAAGCCTGGTCCTAAAGGTCTTATGCGTCCCATACACTACAATACTAATTAATGTCATAATAATATATAAGCGCTATGCATTTATGTAACATAGATGGCTGTATCTATTCCTTGACAGCGAACACGTGAGATTGATTATATTTATCATGTATGTTCATGTCAAAGAGAAAAGATAAGTTACAAAGATAGTGTTCTTACTTTAATGTTAGGTTAGCACTTAAGCTCTGACTAATTTCTAATAGCACCACAAATAATAATTTCTAAATAGAGAATTTGTTGAGATAATAATATTAATGCACACGGTCTCCCACTCTGGGTCTTTCATCATCTGTTATACGAGTATAACGTTGTTTGTTGTTATATAACAAAACAAGCTGTTACCCACGACGGAGTTTGCGTTAAGTTCGGAATAGGACAAGGTATTTTTCGTTTTGTAGTCTCTAGTCTCAAGTCTCTCTACCCCAACTCGTATTAAGTAGCCATCAATATTGACCCTTGTGGCGTAGTAGCAGAATGTCATATGTGTCTCAACGGTTAAAAAGGATTCTGGATGGGTGACATACGATATAGTTTTTAGATAGATTTGATATACAGATGGATACAAAACAGAATCAAACAGACTATCGGAGTCGGTCTTGGGTTATGATCGAAATTGTTGAATACGAAAAGCGTTGTTCTCATTATAGAAATTCGAGGTTCGGAGTTCATTCAGCTATTCGAACATTATGCAAGTGAAAAAAATCCTTTTATTAAGTATAAAAAATACTGCAAAAACTTAGGTTAAGTATAATCATTCTTATCTAAAACAACGGTAGACATATACGTACAAGTTCAATGCTTTGCACGAAATACCGGAAATAAACAAAATAGTACTTTTACCACAGAATAGATATAAATAGTTCTGACGTAGTGTTACATAAACCTATTGTTTTCTTAGCTTCAGCAAGATTATGCTATACATTCTCAGGGTTTTCAACTTGTTGCAAGCATTGGAACTCGATGAATGTTTTAAACCGAGTTATTTATCAAATACATTATTTCTTGCAATTATTTGCATACAAATATCATTTTTATTTAATAAAATTCTATATATTAGGCTATTATTTATAAAAGGTAAACTTTTAAAAATACTAGTATTTGTCATGTTACGACGGTGCTTTGGTTTTGGGCTCTTTTTTCTAGACTTCTTAAAAACGTGTGGTCGTCGATGACCGTGTACTCATAATCTCTATACGTGTAAAGATTCTCAAGCTTTGCTTCGTTGTCTTTTTCGCGAATCTTGAACATGACTGGAGGCACTCGGTCTATGCCTGACTCGGCAGTGAGGGCTACATAATACTCGTCCTGGAAATGAAGTGGATTAAGTGTTATCGAAAAACTACATATGAGTTCTAGCCGTTGTAGATAGCGGTTGAAGAGTGTACAGAGCCCTTTGAGACCCAATAAAATGTAAGCTATCAGTGAGCAAAAGTGGTAAAGTGGTTATTTATCGTAGTATATTTAGACTATAATCCGGATGTGATCTTTTGAAATGCAATGTAAAAAAGAACAAAGTAAAATTAAAACATTAAGTAAAGGAAAAGATCCCGAAATAGTTAATTTGTAGCTGGTGTAATAAGGTAATAGTAGTTTATGATACTGTTGCATAATAAGGGTTCTTATAACACGAGTGTGTTTAAAAAAACGAGCCGTAGGCGAGTTTTTTTATACTATCACACGAGTGTTATAAGACCAAGTTATGTACAGTGTCATACACTACTTTATCTACTCTCATACTATAATACATAAACTAATTTATTTTACAAACCAAACCAAACTTTGTTTAATTTAAATGTATAGAACAAAAAAAAAATTTTCGCGCCAAGGCGCAAGCGTCGATTGCGCATGCGTGTTTCTTTTTTTTCCCGAATCGGCGGATTCTTTTTTTAAAGTAGAGGTTTAGTCCAGATGGAGGTTGTATAGGTGTATCGTTATGATTAAAAAGTTATTTTATGATATAGGTGTCCATACAAGACCTGTATCGTAATAAAACTTTTTTTTGGCCTGTGCGTAATGTGTGTCATAAGAGTTTTGATTTCAATTTTATAATCTTTGTATTATAGTATCAGAGTAGATAAAATGTATTTATTGCAGCGGTTTCCTTAAATGAAATATTAAGAATGGTCTTTCACAGTTTGTGTGTTGGTGTATGGGGCGCTGTGAACATCATCGGGGCCTTAACCTCAATCTCATCTGCTAGCTACCAAACCTACTGATCAACGGACGAGTAACTGACACAGCCCACAGGCCTTCCTCTGGGGCGGGCCACATACACACACAAATGGATAATCAACGCACTCCGGACTCTGACTCTGATCGCTGCGATGATGAAAATATGTGTGATAAATATAGATACAACAAGTATCACGAGCATTTTCTTAGCATGACATATTAAGGAATTTTTTACCTCTTTTTGCGCCAGTACATGCATGAAAGACGGGCGTAATTTTAATGCAGAGATCATCTCCATACGCTTTTCCCATTCCTGCATCATCTCGTGTTCAGAAGGCAGCGTGAAGTTTCCCTTTACTAGTGCTGTTGCGTACCTAGCCTGAGAAGAATATGTGAACTATGAAATTCTACACTTTATCACCTTAGTTATGTGTGCTAAACAGTTTACTATTATTTGTCAAAAAACTTATGACAAATGATCATTTTACAAACAACGTTTGAAAAACTAATCATTTGACAAACTTTCATTTCGCAAACATATTACTTTAAAAATAATCGTTTGCTAAATAAAGGTTTTGTAAATGCATCACATAGAAAATAAATCAATTGTTAAAATATTATTTTAAAAATGTCCATTTGACCAAATAAAGTCAGTTAACAAACAGTCAAACAATCAAGCATAAACCACACGTGAAGCATACAGTATGCAAGTAGCATGTAGCAAACATCATTTCTGTCACAGCTCCGGTGCTGCGGGGCTCCGGCGGCCCCACACGAGCTTGTCGTCGCAGATGGTTGTAATGCCCACCACCGCAGCCCCTCAGCCGCGGCGGTGGGCTTTATAACCACCTGCTCATAGCTCGTGGGCCGCCTCACCCCTCCGTGCCTACGCGGGCTTAAATAACACTCTAGGACAAACAAGACCACGTGAAGTCGGATTTGCAAAAAATCATTTCGGTCAACAACTTTTGACTATTCAAGCCAATAATTATTGAAGGGTATACCTGATTTTGCCAATTAACACGTTTTAAAAAGAATCAATTTGTAAAATGACGTTAAGGCATAATGAAATTTTTCCAAATAAATATTTTGTCTAATGAATAGTTTATTAAACAATAGTTTGTAAAATGATAGTTTATCAACTATAATTTTATATAATTGTATATAATTATCAAATGAAGATTTGTCTTTCGTTTTTTGTGAAATGATTCGATACCGTGGTAAACACTTAAATAAATAAATAATTTAATAATCCTTACCTGCGCATCTAAGGCAACTACTAGACATGCCCTGACGACTAATCCCAGGATGATCATCGAAGGTTGCTTGATATTCACCATGTTTCTATGTAGCGGGTACACAATTTGTGGTTTCACCGTTAAGCCGGACGACTCGTCTAAGAACGGATAGTTATATTCAAAACCTGAAAACCAGTATATAGTGTATCTTTAAGTGATTCCATCGCTGAGTATTATCCTATTCTAACCTATCGAGAAAGTTTGTGAAAATGTTTGTTACCAAATTTGGTACAGGGATAAATTATAGTCTGGAATAGCCCATAGGTTACTGTTTATCCTCATAATAGGTTCCCAAGGGTTACGGGAACTTGTAATGATTTGTGTCAATTAATATAATTGGAGTCATTCTGATCCTGAATAATTTCAGATACACTGCCTACCACTTCAGGGTCCCACGTAATGGGGAGCGAGCCTATTACCGTCAAGTTGGCACTTAGACATGGACTGTATGTTTACTGGCGGATGGAAAACAGCCCTATCCCTCCTACACCCACGGGAAGGTATTGGGCGTTTCCATTCTACTCCATACGAGAAATAATTTACCTGTACAATAAATAACATCATCCACTTCTTCATAACTCCCATCAATAAAAATGGCACCCGTCTTATTAAACTCCTTTATATCTGGTTTCTTCACATAGTTGGCAGGAAAAGGCGTTCTAAATTTTACTCTAGAGTGTCGGCTATGGATCAGAGACTTGCTGACTTCGGCCACGTTCAGCCCTATGTCCATGCCTGAAGGTCCTCCTCCTACTATTAGCACACGACGACCTTTGTAAGGGTCTGTTATTCTGTAGTCATGGCTGTGGATCATCGTACCTAGGAAAACAAAGTTCAGTTATATCATTATGGAGTTGTTCAAATGTGCTTTATTTTACTGGGAGACCAAGTGGCTAAGGTCATCGTAATTGTTAAAATAACGACTACTTTCAGAAATCATGTCGAAATTTATAAAATGTGTGAAAACGAGAAAGAGCTTGATTCGTTTAAAAAAAAAATAATGTTATCAAGATTGTTTTTAAAACTGTTGACAATACTTAATTTTAAAACATGGATTTTAATTAAACGTCGTTTTAAAGTCGAGTCAGTTTTTTCAAGTCTCTTACTCGTCGTCCAGCATCATAATAGGATGCCTAATGCTAAAATAAGCCTGTAAAGGTAGATTTCTATTGAAATATTATGTAAGTATTTCAATTGTATCGAATTATGTTATTATGTATTATTGAAGGATAATACGTAGTAAGTACAAGTTTTGTAGGTATACTGTTTTTTTTAGGTATCATAAGCGAATTAAAATTTCTTACTATCCCTCGATGTTTTGCACTTCTGACTATCGCGTTCTTAACCAGAGAGAAGTCAAATATAGAACACTGCTAAAAATACAACCGAGTGAGAGACTTCTTATAGCGATACGTTCATTATGCGTTATGCTAAATTGTAGAATGTGTGTTTCTGAAAAGTTATAACCAGGGAGTCCATAGAAGCGGTCTAGGTAAGCGTGCTCCATCATCGCCCACATCAACCAACATTGCGAGAAAAACGTCAAGTTTCGAAGTATTAGCAACTATATTGAAATTAAGAGCTTCAGAGCAATCCAGTTTGTAATAAATTGCCAGGGACTGCAAAAAATTCACGGTTACATTTTTTTATTTATCCTGTTTGTTCAGTTATTAAAAAGTGAGGGTGAAAACAGGAAGTTAACTAAGTATAAAACGCACACAGGCACATTTTTAGGTCATAATATTTCATTACCTTGGAACAGATTTTCGCCGGGAATATTTGGCATTCTAGGTTTGGTGTAGTGTCCGTTGCCAACGATAACGTAATCAAAATCTTCTTCAAACACTTCTTTTGTCACTACATGTTCAAATTTCACTTTCCACTTGTCGTCTTTTCTGGTTACTAAAATTACACTATGCAGGAACTAAAATAAAAATTAAATAATTATGTATTTAATAATATAAAATCAATATAATATTACGTTGTTGATTTGTATTTTATTAGTTGCGGTATTATTCATCGGCATGTGATAAAACTTTGTCAACTAATTTTTGGTGTTTGTGCAAAGGTTATCGCATACACTTATTGAACCCAGTAAGTGGTACTGCAATGTAGATTTTTATACCAAATTGTTTAAACTATTATCGTCATTCCGGATCACAGTATAAAAAACTCAAATTAATACATAGTAAATATTCCAATATTTTTAATAGTTTTAACAGTAGTATTATATCTATCGAAGATCAGTAAACTTTTAGTGGAATTCTTTCAGTTAAAGCCATATATTCTATATCGTATGGAAATTAACGTATATACCATACCTTGATATATTTTATTACGTCGAAGTGTTTTGCGTAATCCTGTATATAACGGTAGTAATCCTCATGAGGTGGGAATGATGGTAAAGATTCTGGCACTGGGAAGCCACCAAGCACCATGGTAGGTTTCGGAAGGTTAGTTCTGGAAAAAGTATAATTTTATTATATAGTCACTGTCGAAATGATTAAATAAGTGACAAAGTTAGGTTAGTTAAAAGTAAATTGCATCGTCCTCCAATACGATTGAAATCTTTTTCCCAAGATGGCGGCCATGGGACAAGGGTTGCAACCCTACAAACTTGGATTTAACTTGAAACTAGCCCTCCCCCCCCCCCCCCTTGATATAAAAAAGAAGATTGTACACTCTGACAAATCCACGCTAAGCCCAAAAAAAAATATTTTAATGGATTTCATGCATTTTAATTTTTGCATGTGTTAGGTATGTCGGACTCGAACGGACAGACCGCACGCTGTTTCATCACAACGGCTTATGTTGCCGCGGAATCTGGTTTGCCCTAAAAGCCATACCTACATACATGTTTCCCTCTTCCTAACAGACCGGGTTCTTTAAGAGGGGCGTGGCAAGGCTGTTACAGTAGCAACTACCAGTTTAGGGATCACATCTGCGGAAACCCAATAAGCGGACGTCAGAGATTATTCTGCAATGATCTTCATACCTTAAATGCTTATACATGCTGGTGTGTAACGGTAAACCGTTCTCATCGGTGCCTACGCGAGGGTCATATCGCCAAGTGCCCCCAATATATTTCGTTGCTTCAAAAACGGTGAAGTTAATTCCTTCATCTTTTAAATATCTTGCTGAGGATATTCCAGCTATCCCAGCTCCGATGATGCAGACACGTTTAGACTGAAATAATTAATTAATTTATTTATTTATTTCACAAGGTCATTAAATTATAAATATTATAGGTACATGTGGTTCAAAATACAATGTTTGGTACAATTATTACGAATATTGAACACTATGTAAATTAGTTAAAATTTTAGCAGTATTTAACTTAACAGCGGTTAAATCATTTTAATTCATATTGCTGTCATGTCCTCTTTTCTCCAATTATCTCCTTTCGATTGAGGAAAGTATTGCACAGCTTCTCAGAAATACTCGAGTAAAATGACCATGTTTAGATTGCACAATTTATGTATGTAGTTGCCAGTAAACATGACTGAAGTCGTCGAACGATAAAGAAAGAACTGGAATGCTTTATCCATACATGAGTTTCCTTCATCCTACACTTACGCATACCTTAAATGGGGTGTAAAAATGTATTAGGCGGTTAAACTCACGATTGTGGTTTTTAAAGTGGATTGGATACGCATCTTGGTTCGTTTTTAAATTTTTATTTAATTTGTTTAAATTGTTAGTGGGTCAATAGTGATAAAAATTTCAACCCCTTCCTGTGGATTGTTTCATCTGATATTTGGTGCCAACACATTTTTACGTAACGTACGGTTTGTTAAATGGATGGAAAAGACATAAAAATAGTGTGTATTTAATTAAATGAATAATTTGAATGTGAGTTTATGTGAATTGAAAAATTATCTTTGAGTCGAAAGTTAGACACTTATTTACTTATCTACTATTATTGTACTACTTACAAACACGTGTTTGTAAGAGAAACATTAAGCTTTTTACAGAGTGAGCAAACAAAAAATATAAAGGTGAAGGTCTTACCTTAATATTTGCACTATATCCATAATTTATTACAAAAAGCACTACAAAAATAAATAACTTATTCATTTCAATTTTTATTCGACTTAAGGTATACGATAATGGTCACGGCGGCACACGGTCTCTGATAATAACTAACACATTGAGACTCAAGTTCAATACATATCATTAACCTTTTATATAACACATAAAGGCAAATATTTCTATTGGACTAATACGTTTATCTATAGCATGTTCATAAACTTAATGCTTGTAAAATTTTCTGGACATTTTGTAACTGTGGCTTTTTCCTTAATTCGTCAAAAATGATTCATTTTCAAAGAATCATCTGGTGGTTTTACTAAAAACCATCAGATGATTCTTTTTCTATTTGTAGGTATTCTATTTTGTAACAGTTTTCCTTATAGCACCATGCAAATATTTGTGCAATGAATTTTGCATTTATGAATTTTGAGGTTTTTTCTTTCAGAGCTCTTTAAGCTCTTACTTTCGGATTAACGTTATAGGGCGTTTATGCCAGACGCATCCGAAACTTCCACCTCGGAGCTGGTGTATACTTTTGCCAGTCTAACTGTACTCCGATATTTTTCGTGCAGCGACTGCCATCTGACCTCCACAGCCCATTGGCGATGTCGAAGCACTGCAGTTTGGAGCTCTAGAGAGCACTAACTATGACCAGTTGGTCAGGGTTAGAGATCCAAAAGTAATTAGTGCCGGTGAATCACATTGTTCCTCTGTATTTATATATATACTTGAGGGACATATGGCAAACCCTAACCCTACAGGTCATGGCAAAACATTAACCAGAAGGAATTCGATTTTCCCAAAGAAAGGAGTCATCGCATTGCAACTGTCGATAGCATGCTACTAGAAATCTCTGGCATTATTGCCCAGCAGGGCTAACATGCGCGCCACGACATAGCTATCTCAAGGTATTTTGCCGTTATATGTCGATATCGACTGTTGGTAACATGCAGGGCCAACATGCGCGCCACGAGATAGCTATCTCGAGGCATTTTGCCGTTTTATGTCGATATCGACTATTGGTAACATGGCAAATTTCATGGCGATCTGTCAGATGTCGACATAACTCGACTTCGAGAAATCATCTCTACTAAGTGTCTGCAAATTGTTATTATTTACTCGAATTTTGACATTTAAAATGTTTTGTCTCCCGTCTTTCATTTGGTCGACGAGAAGTTATCCTCGTGTAAACTATTCTTGTGCTCGGTTCATTTTGGATCAAAATTTAGTACCTTTGTGCTGAAAATGGCGGTGCCATATTATAATAGCCCCGATATCGGATCACAAAAAGACTAAAACAGCGACTGCAAGCAATTTTCGACCTTAATGATATTTCCTTTGTTACGTGTCTTTTCGCGTTAATTGATGACGCTGATCACGAATATAAGAAAAAAAAATTCGATAGCATGTCATGTTTTATTGTTTGCACTATTTTTTCTCTTTTTTTTCATCTCTAGCATCCCTAACTAGTCTGTGCTTTCGAACAAATGGCCGTATCGGGCCTACTTTATCGGATAAATGCCAATGAAACAGCACAAGGTGTCGTCTATCGGATGTCGGCTATCCGATATCGGTGTCGGACGCCGATAGCCGACGTCTGATAGCCGACATCTTGTGCTGTTTTCGCTTGGGAGTAAAATAAAAGAAGAAAAAAGCACAATCAATTTACAACCTTATTGACATGACACGGTATCGGGTTTTTTTTCTTATATTCGTCATCAATTAAAGCGAAAAGACATGTAACTCAAAAAATGTCCTTAAGGTCGAAAATTGCTTGCAGTCGCTGTTTTAGTCTCTTTGTGTTCCGATATCGGGCCAAAACAGTCGTGTTGGCTCCGATAACCGATATCGCGCCGGACAATGTGAAAGAAAGGTACATATCTCATACATTTGACTTCTTCCGATATCGGATGTCGGATATCGGATATCGGATGAGTGTGAAAACCACGGAGGAAAGATTTCTTTCCTCCGTGGTGAAAACACAACACAACACTTACGGTGATTGACTAAGAGCGGTTTCATCGAACCGTGAAAAGGTGGTTTTATATGCCATGACAATAACCACTGTAAATCGGCGGCATTGTATGCCATAGACAATAATTTAAAAACTTTGACGCGACAAAATATGTCGACGTTACTTCGCTCGAGAAGACTCGAGATGATGACTAAGAAACTTAGCCTAGTACCCAACACACCTAAAACTATTATCGTCTAAGCAAGGATTGCTGTTGTATCCAAGGCTTTCACACCAAGAGGATGTCGGAGTTCACTGTTCATTTTATATTATTTGATTCAGTTTGGCTAGTTTGGAAACGACTCTCAAACCTGATGGGATAGCATACGTGAGGGCCTCAGCTGTTAATTGGCTGGTGTAGGTTAATTGGCTAGCAGTTGAGGTTGATTTGGATGTTAATAGGACTTTATGTATGCAACTAGCAGCTTAATTCTCATCTTGGTTTAGTCTATATGGCCAAAACTTGAAATTAATTTTTAATTTTTAGTAATAATATTTATTGCATAATATTACAATTAGTTGAGGCATTGTTACAATTTATTTTTTGTAGAATATACTGTTTCCGGGCTGTTTGGCCGTGGTATATGTAAAACTTGCGTTCCTGACGTTTCGTCGATCACTGCGGTCGACATCTTCAGTGGCGCAGGTCCGGGCGACGACGACTTCGGAGACCTTGCCTCGTGCGGCTGAGTTGCGACTGTGCCGCCGACGAGACCACGAGACCACGGCCAAACAGCCCGGAAACAGTATATTCTACATGCAACGCCGGCCTTGAAAGCCTGAAGACTTATATACAATTTATTTTTGTTTTTCGGCCAGTTTTTATTTTATAATTTCAATAATAGCTTTCTTGTAAAATTGTGCTCGTCACTGATGATATATTCATAATCTCTGAACGTGTGGAAATTCTCGAACCTCGCTTCGTTGCTTTTTGTGCGAATCTTGAACGCGACCGGAGGTACTCTTTCTATGCCTGATTCTACAGTGAGACGCGCGTAGTATTCATCCTGACATAAAAGAAAAGAAAACAATAAATTTATGACATCTCGATAGCGTGAAATTTATGTTTGTGATGTATAATCAGTTCAAAAGGTTTCATTGAAAAATCTGTAGGCTGGGCAATGGCCCCGCCAAGACTAGAAAACGGAAGTTCAGGGCACTACCAACAGTTTCTTTAAGCTTTTTAGTATTTTCTGGGATCTAAATTCCAAATTGTTCAACAAATAACTAAATAATTAAGACAATTAAATTCAAACTTCTTCTCAAATGTTCTTAAATATGTCAAATCTGTGACAGTACGTAAATCATTTTTTTTTTAAATCTTAAAGAAAAGGAATTGAAATTTCCAACAGTATACAATGACATTTTTAAATCCTCAATGTAACATGTATACAATAACCTCTAACAATTTTATTATTATTTTATAATGGGGAAAGGAAAAGTCAAATTAATTTCTTACCTCTTCTTCCCCTAATACGTGTATAAAAGATGAGCGCATTTTTTTCGCAGATATAGCCGCCATTCGTACCTCCCATTGTTTCATCATCTCATTTTCTGAAGGCAGTTTGAAGTTACCATTTATTAATGCCGTTACGTAGCGAGCCTGCAGTAGAAAATAGCTTATGAAGTGTTTCGGTTTATATTTTAGTTTGGTTGGAGTGGAATGGAATCTAGACACGCACACACACACAGGCAGTATAATATTTGTACGATGCCCCAGGACAGATAATAATCATAGTTAATAGTACTGACGTACCTTGTCATTCTTCTAGCTTAACTTATTGCTTGTTTAAACTTAGCTTGATCCCTAATTAAACTACCTTTGCCATAGTTAAAATAAAAATAAACGCCCTGTATTACCTACCTAAAATAATATGATATCATTGTGGAAGATGGGAATATCCATACACAAATATGTTTGGAAATTCCCATCTTCCATATTTAGTTTACATGGAAATTCCGTAGCAGTACTGCACTTGTACCGAATGTGTTATATTAAGTCAACATTATTATTAATATTTTATTTCCCTCTTCCTTAACGCGTCCTTAACCCGTACAGAACTTCTAGTTATATGACAGTTACATGACTATGGTGCTCAACCACTTGTAGTATCAGAATTATTATTTTGATATTAGTGGTTTTAACTGCATGTTTAGCCTGAAGTATTCACATAGATTGAAATAGGAAAAGATTGAATAGGTATAGGTGGGGTTTGAACCCGCGATCTTTGTCTTACAGGGGCAATGCTTTGACCACTAAGGTAACAGATCTCGCCCGACCCAATCCAATTGCTCTTTTCATATCTGTCTTTGAGGCGACATTAGCTTTTTTTTAAGTGCGGGAAATCCCCACGGATACCCCCCCCCCCCTCCCGTAGCCGGAGGGGGAGGTTATGTCTGATTCGAACCGACTAATCCGCACGCCGTCTGTGGGTCGTAGTGGGAGGTGAGGTTGTCATGCGATATACGCCTCGCACCCCGGCTGACCCAGGGCCATCCCTATCGGTCTGGCCCTCCTCGGGAGGGGGGACCAAGCGGTCCCCGACTCGCCCCCGGTGTGGGCCGCCGTGTTTATCTTAATTGTCTCTTTGTCTTAGAAGCTTCTGTAATTGACGAGCCCTTCTTATACTTTCGATCATTTTACAATCAAAAATTCGTTCATTCCGCATCAAAAAGTTGCACTTTGCAGCCCGGGATCAACTCTTCTACAACTCCGGTACGGTTTTTGAATTTTGGCTTTTATCGGAAATAATGTCATTTAATCCCTCAGCCCGAGAGGAAGACTACGGCAGAGCCCGTCAATTAGCAAATGTAGGTACTAGTTTATAAGGTGAAGTTACACTATGCACCTAAGTTTTTTTATATACCACCGAGGTGGCAGCCAAGCACACGGTCCCTCTGATGGAAAGTGGCTTACGCGGCTTGTGGACGTGTGAAACACAAGGGGAGTTATACTCGTACTGCCGACCCTGTAAACAAAGTGAGTTTCTGCGCCGTCAACGTAGAAGACAAAGCAGCAATTTTATTTTCTGACTTTGGTTTGGAAGCAAAAAAGCTTTCCAGTGAGCTCTGGCTACCCTACTAGCCACCGGAAACACAACACGAGGTTTGGCCGCGCGATTTTGAAGGGCGGAGGTACTTCCCCAGTCGGACTGCTCAATTGGACGGAAACACCGTTGTGTCCTACCTCCTACACCTAATATTATGAACAAACTTTAATTGAAGATTATAACTTGAAGTGGATCTTGAGGGTGAACACATTAAATCGCTTCATCACAATGACTTAGTGGTTTTAAATGTAGATTTCCATTTGTTCATTGTGATCATGGAAAATATTAGTCGTTTTTATTGTTGATGGAGACGTAATTCGATTCAATTTTTGACTTTCTTTCTAGTTGTAGATAGTCTGTAGGTATCTGGAGTCGATATTTATTATTATCTTTATTTGTTTTGCAATTAGTATTATTTAATGGAGATAAAGTAGAATGAAGGTCAAATCGATTAAAAATAGTATGCGTAACGTCTTGAAATTATAAAGTGTCAATAACACTTATATAAGTCGTCTGTCACTCATTAATGAGACGACACCCCATCTTTAGTATATTTGAGGCCGATTTATCCACCTCATCGTTGGCTCCAGCAAAATACTAAGCATACATACAATTTTTTTATACATATGGCTCCAGTGACGTGAAGTGCGAGGAGCTTCAGCGCACAAAATAACAGGTAAAAAATATTGATGATAACTAGATAAATAAACCACAGTGCTTCGGCACCTTATAAAACTCCAGTAAGCGTCTCCGCTAGAATTTTTAGCAGACTCCAGTATGCGTCTCAGTACTTATACAGAGTTATACATGTTGCACAACTTTTATTACATACAAACATACATCTATCGCGTATAAGTTAACAAATTACGGGTGACCTGTTTGCCCTGTCCAATAATGAGAAAAAAAACATGATAGTTGGTAAGTAACAAGTCTTAGTTTTCAATAAATCATGAATGTCTTATCTATAATATACAAATCTATAATAGTAAAACTGAACTGTCTATTTGTAACGTTGTAATAATAGTTTTTATTGAACGAATATGAATGTTTACACAATATCTATAAAAAAAGTATTTTTGTATGTCAGTCTGTTTATTCGGGTTATCTCTGAAGTGGCTGGGCCGAGTTTGACGGAATTTTTACCGTCGATATCTGATGTTATAAGGCGCTACTTAGGCTACTTTTAATTTCATAAAATTAATTGGAGCTTCGCGCAAATCCAGATCTAAATTTACGCAGACGAAGTCGCGGGAGAATTTAGTCCACACTAATATTATATAGAGGATTTTTTTAATTGTTTGTTATTGACAAACGCAGAAACTACTGCATGGACTTCAAAAATTCTTTTATGCTACAATATTGTTCAGTCTACTTTTTATCCGGACATTTCGACAGGATCGGGATTTTTTCGGAGTCAACGGATATTTCACCGCCAACTAGCCGTTCAATTAACTGCCTGAATGATGTTCAGTCAGTTGATTAAACGGCTACACAAACGGCTTAGATCGATGACGTTTAATGACTTGCCAAGCCATTTAATCAAATAGCTAAGAAAATGACTTGTTGTTGCATGGTTATAAAAAAATAACCACCTAACCTAACATAATCAAGACAAATTGCGCAGCTATCTCAACAAACCTATCGCCATTTTTCTGTGAATACACCTCTATTTACCTCCTCGGGGATCTACAGGCGTGAGTTATGTAATTATCTATCTTATTTGAGGGTGGTGACCCATCTTATGAATGCCCTAAGCGTTAGCCAGCCAGTTTATTTTTTTTTTTAATAAACGTTACGGCTGCATGTCTTTAAGGCCGTTAATTGAATGGCGCCGTTTAGTTACCAGCCTAGGCACTTAATTGAACGGCTGATTAAGCTTGTGGGCGGCGACAGATACATTATGATACTATTACATTGATTATGACTATCACCACTACCATCAGAATTCCTTAACCAATTAAGTCATGTGTATGCTGCCTCTACATGTTAGCGAACACAGTGGCGAATGAGTTCGCCAACATGGGCAGAGCGGGGGTTTTTGTGTGGCCAACGCGTTTACCACTGTATTCATCGACGTGTAGAGCAGACATAACACACTTTAAGGTCATAATTATGTAGCTTTGCCCGAATGTAATAATTACCTGTGCATCCAAGCCCACCACTATACATGCTTGGACGATCTGTCCCATTATGAACATCGAGGGCTCTTTAATATTCACCATGTACTGATATAGCGGATATATGAGCTTTGGTTCTATCGTCAAACCGGATGATTCATCTAAGAATGAGTAGTCGTTCTGATAACCTGAAAATCAAGAAAGTGCATTTTGTTTGTAGTTGTTACTTCAAATAAACAACAATTCTGACATTTGAAAAAAAAAGTAGTATGATAATAAGTAAAGTAAGTAAAATAATAATTATGGCAAAAATAATATAAAATAGGGTTCATGATAAAGAAGGAACCTGTAACAATCATTTGACAGTCAATAAATATCAAGATCCAATATCGCGGCCCGGTGCCATTATGGGTCGTTACATGTAAAATCGATATATGTGTCGCAGCGTTCAATTAACTGCTTAGACTGTTAACTAAACAGTGCTATTCAATTATATCCTATATGATTCAGCCGTAACGTCGATTACAACATTTAATAATCAGGCTGGCTAATGCTTACGTAATTCGTAAAATGGGGCACATGCATATTCTGTCCTCCGTGATCACACCAAAATAGAACAGAAAATTATATACAGACATATATATAACTCACGCCTGTAACTCCCCAAAGGGGGTAAGCAGAAGTATATTCACAGAAAATTTGTGATAGGTTTATTGGTTAGGTTAGAGGCTTTAGAAGGTTTCATGGGCAAGGCTTTTTTTATAACCATGTAGAGATAAGCTTTTTCATAGCTGCTAGGCATGTCACTAAACGCAAGCCATTTGCCTACCCGTTTAATCAAATGACTGAACATCATTCAGACCGTTATTTGAACGATGCCGTTCAGTAAAGAGCCTAGGCAGTTAACTGAATGGCTAATTAAACTATTTGGCTGTGACATATGCATATAAATTGAAAGGATCGCTAAGATAATGATAAGTATTGAGAAGACTACTATATACATGTATATCGACTGACAAATCCCGGCTTATAGTCCATCATAAGATCAGTATGCACAAGAATATTATTTTATGAATATATTATGAAACTGAATATTGTTTTATGCAGAAAGAACCCACACAGTTTCATTATGCTTACTGGTTAGTTCCTTTCTGCACTAATCCGGTTCAATTGATCTTTTGGCGAATTAGTAAGCTACGGTATATACCACTAATTATAACTTTAACAGTTTGCTCGATATGTGTAGGGTGTAAAAGTACCTGTGCAGTAAATAACATCATCCACTTCTTCGAAACTGTCATCCACAAATATGGCACCTGTCTCATTGAACTCCTTTACATCAGGTTTCTTCACATAGTTAGGAGGGTGAAGCGCTGTTTGAACCTCATGATGGCTGTGGATGAGATATTTGCTGACTTCGGCCACATTCAGTGCGATGTCCATGGCTGAAGGTCCCGCTCCTACTATCAACAGGCGACGATCTTTGTAAGGGTTTGTTTTTCTGTAGTCATGGCTGTGGATTATTGTACCTGTGACAATATCTTTACGTTATATATCATAATTCATAAATTATGTGCTATTGATCCTTATCCTTTCAAATAATATAAATGCGAAAGTAATTCTATCTGTTAATTTTTACACCTAAATGACTGAATTGATCTTGATAAAATTTTGTTCAGAGACGGACTCAAGCATGAAAAAGAACATAATAAGCTATGTTTAATTGTGACAGCTGACATCCACGAAAATTTGGCAAATGTTGAAGGACGCTTTATTACGACGACTCTCAAGAATTTATATGAATGAAAGTAGTTTCATAGACGGAATGGATGTGATAATTTGATTAAGAGAAACACATCTTGTTTTGAAACGTGTGACTTCGGGCTCACACGGAGTCCATGTTTCATGGTTCTATTAGAACGCCGTTAAATAAATTCTCGCATACGAAATTTGACGTCACACATCAATTTGTCTTGGTAGTTGCAGAACTAAGAGGTTTGGAATCCATTTTTGTGGTAAAACCCCCAAATGCTACCGTATCGGATGATTCTTCTTGTTATTTGACTACCAGTAAACGGCTCCTTTTAATAGATTGAAACTTTCTAGGGCCCTTGTAACCTATTGAGGTAGGTGATAAGGTCTTAACAAAGAAAAGTCCATCGAGAAGTATTGGCACCTCCCTCAAAATTGACTCAATTACGTAATAAAAAAACAATATCATGGGTAAAGGCTAAATATAGTTCCGAAAAATTGTGATAGCGACAAAAAATAGATCGATCAAATGACAGGACTATTGTTAAGAACTAGGTTATGCATGATAAATCTGTACTATCTACAGCTACTGCGAATAACTTCTTTTATATGTATGTATTAATATGCAGTAAAGAATTCAAGACACACACCAGTCCTATACGGTAAATACAATGAACGACAACTTTTATTAATAAAACTCAAGGTCCCATGTATTTTACTGCTGGGTGAATCACAAAAAAGGTTTTATTATTTTCAACATTAACGCAATTAGCTACGCGATCTGAAGTTAATTCATACGTCGTGAAGATATTAATATGCGAGAAACGCATTATTCAAATTATTTCCTATAATTAGGTAGAGTTCTTTGTAAAATAAAAAATAAAAATATGGTCAAATACGAGTAACTCGCACACGAAGAGTTCCGTAGCATTACGTTTTTTCTGTTTTTAGTATTTGCTGTTATAAAAGCAACAGAAATGCTTCATCTGTGGAAATTTCAACTGTTTAGCTATCACGGTTCATGAGACATATCTCACCCATCTCAATAACGAACCATATTGGTGGTAAACTTCGAGAGGGGGCTCCTTTATTAAATAAAACTTCTAGTTCACATGATTATTACTGATGTTTACTTTTCACACATTCATACACATAATTATATTTTCTTTAATACACAAACATTAAACTCAAAACATTATTAAACAAATATAATAAATTACATATCAATCATCTATTCGACATCACTTCCAAAATTCTACAATTCAACTGAATGAAAAACTCTTCAAATGTTTTTGTTCCTAATATATTCAAATTTCAAAACAATCTCTTCATAAATATAGACCACAGACAAAACATCAAAAAGTATTTAAACTTTCACCACACATATTTCCAACATCCCCTCTAAGTTTAAATTACAAACATCTTCTTAAAACCCATCTTAAGACCCATATACTACTACCATTAATAATATATATATTTAACCTCAACCTATCCTTCAACAAAACAAAAAAAAATTAAAATTAATTAGCCAACAATCATAATATTATAAAAACTTACCACTAAATTTCAAATTAATGACCTAAACAACCTTAACACTACTTATTCTATCTCAGAGTTCACAGAAATGTCACTGGTCACTCACAATACTCTTTCTTAATCTTAAAAACTTCATTCGGTCTAATCCTTTCGTTAAAATATCCGCAATATTAGCATTGGTTGGACAATAGAAAATTTCTATCTGATTCTGTTCTATTTTCTCTTTAATGAAATGAAATTTAACATCTATGTGTTTACTCCTTCGATTCAAAATTCCATTCTTAATTAAAACAATTGCTGATTGATTGTCAATATATAGTTCCGTCTTAGGAACTTTTCCTGTAAGCTCTTTATATAGACTCTGTACAAACAATAAGTCCTTAATACACTCTGCAGCAGAAATATATTCTGCCTCTGTACTGGAAAGAGCTGTGACAGACTGCTTACGTGAACACCAATGAATGGGTCCACCGGCAGAAAAGACTATAAAACCAGTCGTGCTCTTCCTAGTGTCAGGGTCACCTGCAAAATCTGCATCACAATAGGCTCTTAAAGTTGTATCATTACCTCGAACATACATAATACCAGAACTAATTGAACCCCTAATATATCTAAAAATATTTTTAATATTCGCAAAATCATTTAAATTCGGACACTCTTGATGTCTGCTACAATATCCTACATGAAACGATAAATCTAATCTTGTTTTATTCACTAAGTACAACAAAGATCCAATTAACTGCCTATACCGATGCACATCACTACTATCAACTTTCCCCTCTTGATGTGTATCTACTAAAATATCTGGAAAAACCATTTCTTTTAAATTATTATAATTAAACTTGTCCAGTAATTGATCAATGTATGATTTTTGAAAAATTTTGATACTATCAGTTTTCTTTTCTATGTCAATTCCTATAAATTTTTCTATCTTATCAAATTTTTAAATTTCAAATTCCTTCTCTAACTTTTTAATTATATTATTTAGTTGTATTTCACAATTCCCTATCAAAACTCCGTCGTCGACATAAATTGCAAGCATAATTTCTTTATCTCTGCTCACAAACAAACAAGGATCTAATTTCAACTGACTAAAACCTAAACTTTTTAAAACCGAAGTCAATTTCATGTTCCACATCAGCGGAGCCTGCTTTAAGCCATACAGACTTTTCTTTAATTTAAAAACTTTATCTTTGTCAACATTAAATCCTAAAGGCACTTCCATAAAAATTTCCTCATTTAAATCATCATAAAGAAAAGCCGTTTTTACATCAAATTGTTTTATTTTATATCCTCTTTGTGCAGCTAACGAAAACAATAATCTAACACTAGTTGTATTCACTACTGGACTGTATGTTTCCTTATAATCCACATTATACTTTTGTAGAAAACCTCTTGCAACTAGTCTTGCTTTATATATATTTCCTGGTTTAATTGTAAAAATCCATTTACTTGTTATTAGTTTTCTATTCTTCACTTCAGATCTCTTCACAATCTCCCAAGTTTTATTCTTTTCTAAATAATCTTTTTCACTTTCAATAGCTTTCATCCATAAATCCTTTTCATTACTCTTCAAAACTTCACTATATGTCAAAAACGATGTCTCCAAATCATAATCCTTCAATCTCTCTGGTAATCTTCTATTTCTCATTGGTAAAATTCTTCTTCCTACATCTTCAACAACCTCCACTGCATCTTCAAAAGATTCTGCTTCAGCACTTACTGCTTCATTCTCAACATTAATCCCCTCTGAAACTTCATCGTCTTCTCTTATTCCCTCCGAGACCTCATCAGCATTTCTTATCTCCTCCAAAACTTCATTATTCTCAGTATTAAATATATCTTCTCCTATACTATCTTCAAAAACATCCACTCTATCTTCATTTAATAAAATATTTTCTTCATTATTCAACTCATCTTCAGATCCGCTACTAGTTAACTCATTTCTTCTCAAAGTCTGTCTTCTGCTTCTACTAACTTCAATTCCTCTTGCTTCAGTTCCTCTTGTATCAGTTCCTCTTGTTCCAGTTCCTCTTGTTCCAGTTCCTCTTTTTCCAGTACCTCTTGTACCAGTTCCTCTTGTTCCAGTTCCTCTTGTTCCAGTTCCTCTTGTTCCAGTACCTCTTGTTCCAGTACCTCTTATTCCAGTACCAGTACCAGTTCCAGTACCAATACCAGTTCCAGTACCAATACCAGTTCCAGTATCAATACCAGTTCCAGTATCAATACCAGTTCCAGTATCAATACCAGTTCCAGTATCAATACCAGTTCCAGTACTAGTTCCAGTCCTCCTCTCTTCACTCCTTCCCCTCTCAAAGTTACAATTTATATCCATGTTTTCCTCTTCACTATCTGTTTCTTCATCTTCAAACAGCTTAGACAACCCTGTCCTACTTGTAGTAGATAATTTACACTCCCGCAAATAATTATGGACATCTTTTTCGTCATTATAAAACTTAACATCACGTGAGTAAATAATTTTATTATTTAATGCATCCCAGATTTTATAACCATTATTAGTGAAACCTACTAATAATCCTCTGCAACATCTATTATCTAATTTATTTAATTTTGTATTAATTTTACAGAATGCTAAAGACCCAAAAATATTGATATGACTAACGTTTGGTATTCTACTAAACCACATTTCTGCTGGGGTTTTATTATTAATTGTATTGGCACATCTATTGGTTAAATATGCTGCTGTTAACACAGCTTCGCCCCACAGAACTTTTGGTAGATTAAACTCAAATAATAATGATCGCGTTCTATCCATTATGGTTCGGTTTAAACGTTCCGCTTTCCCATTAAGTTGTGGAGTATAAGGGATTGTATAATCAATATTTATGCCTTTACTATTGCAAAACTTTTTAAATACGTTATTTGTATATTCTCCACCATTATCACACCTAAAAGTTTTAACTTTAGAATTAAAATGGTTTTCAGCATTATTAATGTAACTTACTATTTTATTGTAAGCTTCGGATTTACTTCTTAATAAAAATATTTTAACAAAGTGTGTGTAGTCATCTAAAAAGGTTAAAAAGTATCTAAAACCATCGAAAGTTTTTGTATTGATTGGGCCGCAAATATCTGAATGAATAATTTCCAAAGGTTTACTTGCACGTCTTCTTTCAGTTCGAAAAGGTAATCTACAAAACCTAGATTGTGTGCAGACTTTACAGGTATCAATTTCCCTGACACTGTCTAAGTTCATGCCTGTAACAATTTTGTTCGTTTTTGATAACGGTGTATGTGCCAAAGCGCGATGCCAAAATAAATTATCCGAAATATTATACGCAAGAGGAGCTTCGACTGACCTTATAGCCTCTTCATACCTTACAGTAGCTTTCATACGGATGTAGTATAAACCATCATCTCCAAGTACACCGGTCAACAGAGGCGTCGTACATTGCTGCTCAGAGATTTCACAGGTTCTTCTGAAAAATTTAATTTTGTAGTTATTTTCAGCAAGCTTCGATACTGACATTAGGTTTTTCTTTAATTTTGGAACATATAATACATTATTAATATTAATGTTTTCAGATTTACATGTAATATTCCCAATTATATCAATAATATGGGTATTACCATCTGCTGTCATAATTTTGTAGTCACACTTACGTGTGTTTGAAAAATAATAAAATTTATTCACAGTATGACTTGTGGCGCCGGAATCTAAAATGAATTCTATTGTTTCTTCTGGATCTTCTGTTTTACTATTATATGTAGTATGTGTATAAAAATTAGACCTTACCGATTTGTTCTTCTTCAGACAAAATTTGCTATAGTGGGTATCTGACTTACAGTGGAGACAGTTATGTTTACTTCCACAGTCTGCGCTTCTATGTCCTGTCTTCTCGCATTTAAAACATGTGTTGAAATGCGGTTTTTCTCGAGGAATCTCGCTGCTTCTGCAATATCTCGCAATGTGTCCTATCTTATTACACTTAAAGCATCTCTTCGTGATTATAAATGCATTTTCAGTGGCATTTGTCAGTTCGTCATCTTTCCTATTTCTAATTTTTGCTTCTATATTTATTCTTGAAATCAAGTTAGTGAGTGTTTTATCCGATGAAGCAGTTGCTTCCCAAGCTGTTCTAAGATTTGAAAATGTTTCCGGTAAGCTGCTTAAAATTTTTGAAATAATTTGGATATCATGCATTTGAAAATTTAATGTTCGTATTTTGGTAACTATATTTTCTATTTCACTGACATCTGTCATAATGTCAACATTCTTGAATTGAAAATTATAAAATTGTTCTAAAAGTTGATTAATCTGCGTTTCTGTATTCCCAAAACATATACGGTCCAATTTGTTGAGCATTTCTCTACTAGTTTCGCAGTTAATAATATGACTGATATATTTTTTATCCAAACTGTTCAGAATTATACATTGCGCTTTAGCATCCTTCCGATCATAATCTTTATCTACTACGTCTGTATTTGCTTCCAATACAGCCAACAGGTCTTTTGATTTTAATAAAATTTTGATTTTCTTACGCCAGAACGAATATTCATTTTCGTCCGAGAGTGTAAAGTTATCAAAACCTTCAGACTTACTTATTGACGCCATTCTTATTGTAAAATTTTGATATTTCACAAAAACCAAATCATGTTATAATTTTTATTTTATTTCCACTCACACTGTACACTCGTGCCGGCCCATAACCTATTGGTGGTAAACTTCGAGAGGGGGCTCCTTTATTAAATAAAACTTCTAGTTCACATGATTATTACTGATGTTTACTTTTCACACATTCATACACATAATTATATTTTCTTTAATACACAAACATTAAACTCAAAACATTATTAAACAAATATAATAAATTACATATCAATCATCTATTCGACATCACTTCCAAAATTCTACAATTCAACTGAATGAAAAACTCTTCAAATGTTTTTGTTCCTAATATATTCAAATTTCAAAACAATCTCTTCATAAATATAGACCACAGACAAAACATCAAAAAGTATTTAAACTTTCACCACACATATTTCCAACAAACCAGACAATAGCCGGTTGAGAGAAAGAAAGACAGTGAAGTCTTCGTAATAGTGCTTTATATTAGTTTTATTTAAATTTATCTTTAAATTGTTATTCTTTAGCCACTGTATAACGTCGACCAATGAATTATTTATATCAGCCTCATAACAGTTAGAATCGTTTGAAGCCACCGTAATTGAACTATCATCTGCGAAGAGGGTCATGGGTTGATTTATTGCGGTAGGCATGTCATTGATATAGATATTGAACAGTAGGGGGCCAAGCACGTTACCCTGTGGCAGACCATAGGTAACCGTACGCGCTCTAGATGCTGATGTTAACTCGCGTTTTGAATTTGGGTCAATTCTGGATATCGTCGTTATTTGCTTTCCGTTTATGCCCCTATAAGCACAGAATTAATAATAGCACAGATAATATAATATCATTCTTATATGGGTACGTAACCGTAGAAGTTGACACTGTGTCTGGTCTCATAAAAGTATCTCAGTCTAAAGTACTGGTGACGTGATGGTCTTATAATAGGATTTCATTAGATGTTGGGTGTGGGCCCAAAAAGATTTTCGGGGCCAATTATTGCGGCAAGTTAGTCCATGAACTGATATATATATACAGTCATTTTTTTTTCGTAATAGTCTTATGTAAAATGACGCATTTATACGAAAAATACATTTGTTTTGTCAAAATAGAAGTACACCTGGCTAAACAGGTATTTTGCTGTCCTGTAAAGTTAATGTGTTCAAATTACGCCTTTCTTTTCCTGGGAGTGCGAAATTACATTGTTTCTTTTATTTTTTTCAGCAGAGCTATATTGATGGACTAGGTACCTACCATCACTAGAAAACTATAATTTACCTTTGAATAGATTTTCTCCAGTAATATTCGGCATTACTGGCTTACTGAACATTCCGTTGCAAACTATGACGTAGTCGAATTCTTCATCAAACTCTTCTTTTGTAAGAACATTTTTATATTTTACTTTCCATCTCTTGTTCTTTCTGCTCACTAATATAACTTTGTGCAGAAACTGAGAACAAAGCAAATTATCGTAAGTATGGTAAAAAATGGTAGGACTCTAACCAAGGATGGACCCTCTCACACGGAGACACTAGGAGAAATTTCATCTTTGAAAACTTATAAAATTGTAGGTGTTGTATTATTAATAACTATAGTGTAGCGTACCTTTATGTGTTTTATTATGTCGAAGTGGTTTGCGTAATCCTGTAGATAACTATGGATTTGTTTGCCTGATGGGAATGATGGCCAACTTTCAGGCACCGAGAATCCTCTAAGACCCATGACCGGCTTCGGAAGATTTGTTCTGGAAAAATTTCGTATTTTTTCGTATTTATAATGTGTATTCTAATTTCCCTCTTTTTCACCAAGATAGGTCTGTATGACAGTAACAAAAAGTTCTGCCTTAGTCGAGCATTGTTATTGGTTTATTAATGGTATTTCGGGATCCCAATTTTTATATTTCGTATAGCCATTCTATATAGTAGGTATATGTATATCACCGCCAACTAGCTTAATCAGCCGTTCAATTGACAGCCTAGGCTGTCAACTAAATGCGCCATTCAATGAACAACCTGAATGATATTCAGCCGTAACGTTCATAACAACATTAAATAACCTGGCTGGCTAATGCTGAGGCAATTCCTAAGATGGGTACCACTCCGAAATAAGACAAAAATTACATATATACATACATTTACTCATACCTGTAAATTCCCGAGTGGGTAGGCAGAGATTTAGTCACAGAAAATTAGTGATGGGTGCATTGAGAAAGTTACGCAATCCGACTTGTATAGGTTAGGTTAGAAGGTCTAATGCCGGCCCAGCTACGCGGGTCGTTGACCGAGGTATGCAATTCAAGTATGCCTCGGTCTCGTCGTCCGCCTCCCAAACGCGCCGTCCACTGGTGGTCGGCGGAGTTGGCGGGGCTTCGTGCTGCCTGCGTGGCGGCCCGGTGGGAGTACTCCAGGAGCCGGCGGCGGCGAACACGCGACCAGGCGAATTAGGACCACCTCTACAACCTGTACGTAGAGGCAAAGAAGGTCCTCAGGTTCGCGATATTCGCCGCGCAAGACTCGGCGCGAGCCGAGCTGCTGGAGGGTCTCGACAGAGACCCTTTCGGGAGGCCTTATAAGGCGGCGCGGAACAAACTGAGCCCCTTTGGCCCCCCGGTATCGGAGACCCTCAAGCCGGCGTTGCTGGACGGGGTGGTCCGGTCCCTGTTTTCACCCCGCCAGCAATGGAACCTCCAGTAGGTCGGCCCGCTGAGGAGGAAGACGGGGAGGAGGACGAGGAGATAACCGTTTAGGAGTTAGACAAACATTTTTTTTAGAACACTGGGGTGGCAGACAACACTCGGTCCACCTGATAGAAAGTGGTTACCGTGGCCTATAGACGTGTGCAACACCAGGGGAGTCACACCCGTGCTGCCGGCCCTGAAAACACAGAGCGTTTCTGTGCCGTCAATGTAGAAGACAAACAGAAAAAAATATCTGTTATTACAAAACCTTACAGTGCATTTTATTTGAAGAATAGTGCTTACATTGGTTACTGTTACTTTTGTTACTTTTTGTTGTTACTTTTCAAGAAAGACATAAGTAGGTTGTAAATAATATATTATTTTGGTTGGTCTGCGAAAATAATGCAACGGCAAATTTGTTATTGAAACCAGTGAGTTTGTTTACAGAGGTCGTCTAATTCCGGATTCGCATAGTTTGACTGCCTCTCAAACGCAGCGCAAAGGCACTAAACTAATAACAAAGATCTGAAAAATTTCTAGATGTGTCTTTTACTCAACTCTTTAGTAAAACTTGTCTGCCCCTAAGGCATTCGTTGGCCGGCATACCCGCAAGGGTGGTGGCAATAGCCGCCACCGAAATGGTGGACCGGTTTCGGGTCCTCTTTGACGCGTGTTTCGCGTTGAGGTGGTTCCCGAAAGCATGGAAGGACTATGCCTCCTCCGAAAGGAAGGGCGGCCGGCGGATTCCCGCTTGGCATACCGACCCATCGTTCTGCTCGATGAGGTCGGTAAGATGTTCGAGGAGATAATAGCCGCCCGGCTGAATAACCATTTGCGGGTGGTCGGGCCGGACCTATCGGACGCTCAGTTCGGCTTCCGAACTGAGCGTTCCACCATAGACGCCCTGGCCCTGTTGAAGGGCCAGGTGAAGGAGGCCGTTGACGCTGGGGACGGAGTGTTGGCTGTGTCGTTTGACATAGCCAACGCGTTCAACTCCGTTCCCCACTCAACTATACTCGAGGCACTCCGTTTCCATGAAGTGCCTCGGTACCTGAGGGGCCCACTGGCCAGCTACATGGAGGATCGAACGGTCTTCCTCGTAGATAAAGCTGGCCAGCTACGACGATACAGCGTCGAATCCGGTGTTCCGCAGGGATCAATCTTAGGACCACTTCTGTGGAACATCGGGTTCGACTGGCTGCTGAGGGGAGCCCTCCTCCGTGGCACGAGTGTCATCTGTTATGCGGATGACACTCTGCTCACTGCCCGGGGAGGGAACTTTAGGGAGAGATCACGGGAGAATGCCACAGCACTCCGGGTGCCCCAAAGGGCCATCGCCCAGAGAGTGTCCCGAAGCTACCGGTCAGCAAGCTTCGCGGCGGCGTGCGCTCTGGCGGGCACCCTGCCTTGGGAGCTCGAGGCGTGGGTGCTCGCCAGAGTGTACGAATGGACGGCGGGGCGAAGGGCGCTCAGGCCTGTCCTGAAGGACTGGCTCGAGCGATCACGCGGTTTCCTCTCTTTCCGGCTGGTGCAGGTGCTGTCCGGACACGGCTGTTTCGGCTCGTACCTGCACCGGATCGGGAGAGAGGGGAGCCCGTCGTGCCACGACTGTGGCGCGACGGAGGACACGGCGCAGCACACCCTAGAGGCTTGCGCATCGTGGTCCGAGCGGCGTCGCGGTCTTGTTGCAGTGGTCGGGCCGGACCTTTCGCTCCCCAGCTTGGTAAAGGTCATGCTGGGGAGCGAGGAGGCGTGGGCAGCGGTCGCCTCCTTCTGTGAAGACGTAATGTCACAGAAGGAGGTGGCAGAGCGCGCGCGGGAGTACGATCCCGTCGCGCCGCAGCTCCACCGACGAAGGAGGGGCAGGAGAGGGCGGGCACGCGGCCGGCCTCCCACGCCCCGGTGATGAGCAGCGGGTGACAGGCGCGGGGGCGCCCTCACCCGCATTGCACTGCCCATCGCCCCGCCGTACGAGGATGACTGGGCACTCACGGCCATCCTCGAGCCCCTCCTCCTCCTCGCGCTCGGGAGGGGCGTGAAGGGCCCGCCGCGACTAGGCGGGCAATCGCCGGAGGGGGACTGGACGTAAAGGCTCTGCCAGTTTCCCAGACCCCTTCCAAGAAAGGCGATGCGGGAGTGCCGCTGGGTCGTTTAGTGGGTATACCGGGAATCTTTTCCCGGGGAGTCCCACATATCCTTCTCGTCCCCCGACGGGAGGGAATGCGTAACGCATTTTTCCCAGGGTTAAAAAAGGGGGGTCTAATGCGGAAGAGAAACGGAGTGGAGGTTCCGCATTAGCCTTCGTGGTTATTTTTTTGTAACCATGCAGAAATAAGTCATTTTTATAGCTGTTTGACTGCCTAGGCAAATAATTAAACGTCATCGATTCAAGCTATTTGCCTTGTAGTTTGAACAGCCGCTAATTGAACGGTGCCATTCAATTAGCGTTCAATTGATTAAATCAAAGGTATGTACGTAATACCTATATCATGATCGCGCTTATTCCCGTTCTCTTAATTATAAATCATGGAAGGCGGTTAATTGAACGGTTGATTAAGCTAGTTGGCGGCGACATATACATCGAACTCATTCTGTTAATTCTAGAACAATACAAACCTTAAATTTTCGTACATACTAGTGTGTATAGATAGACCATTCTCGTCAGTGCCTGTACGAGGATCATATCGCCAAGTACCCCCAACATATTGGGTTGCCTCCAAAACAGTGAAGTTGATTCCTGCTTCCTTCAAATATCTTGCTGAGGACAATCCTGCTATCCCTGCTCCAATAACGCAAACATGTTTCGCCTGAAATAATTGTAGGTATTGTTTTGATTTAGTAATTCTATGACCTCTGTAGAGGGCGGTAGACCGTTCGACAGACATATTAGAGGTCGCGGATGTTTTCATTACAAATAATACAAATATTTGCACATATGAATATGCAAATATTTCGCAACAAAATAGATACGTGTAACTACTTAAATTTTTTACCAGGATTTTTTAGAGCAGTATCTACTTACTTATTTCAATGATATCCAGGTAAATAGGTTCTTCTGTGGGTTGCTTTATGGATTGTAAGTGACGAAATTTATCATGTATAGGTCTTCCACTTACCTACTATAGTTTTTTTTTTTAATTCAGGTAGTAAATTGACAACTGCAAATATCTGCATAGTGATGAGCTAGAAACTATCGACAATGTTTGCGGCCTAGATACTCGTGGTTTGGCTTTATTATATTTTAAGAAAAAGTAATAAGTGAGAGTTTTTTAGTTTCGTACACTATTAGTACGCACTTATAAGCTAACTATAAAATAACCTACAAAAATCTCTACTAAATTTAATATATCGACAACTTTCGATACTGGTGGCACATGTCTATTTTTTAATTGCAAGAAACCGGCAACACAGGTAATGTCATTTTACTATCTGAAATTAAAAAAAACACTCTAGTACTAAAATATTAGCTTCGCGAAATGTTGTCAACTGACTATCAACTTCTTTAAAATGGCCTCTGCAGTAATTCGCCACAATTTTGCCAATGTCAAGTAAAATGTATTATAAAATTATTAGTGGCGAAAAGCCAATATCAATTGTACAGTATGTGTAAATTTGTTTCCATGTGTCCGCCCCCCACGATATTCAGGTGGACGATCAGGCCGTGTGGTTGAATTTTAGGGGGTCAATTGACTATCAGCTATTTCAACTTTTTGAAGCTGTCATACAGATGACATTACCAATAAGGGATTGTCTAAGAACGACATTACGACAAAATTCATTAACACATTTTATTTTGGCTTTGCATCCCGTATCCCTTCCTCCCAGTTTTAAAAAGATTGTCAAGTAGTAGGTACCTACCTAACACAGAACCCTAACTCCTGATTCCAAGGGCATAACGGGATACCAAGTAGCCAATATTACTCAGAGATAATGTAGCACACTAATGGTGTAAGAATATTTGAGTTTATTCGTAATAAAGTCACAGTAAAATAAAAGGTTAAATATCTAATAATTTATTTGATAAGAAAAGTGGTATTGATACAGGTCATAGATAGCTCACAAAAACGTCCACGATCTAAGTTACATATTACAATTAGCCAAATATACAAGAAATCCTCTTCAGAAAATATAGCCAACGACCACCCTGTGGACACAGTCTTCGTACTGGCACACTAGTTGCCCACCACTTCTTCAGCAATAATGGTCCATAATTGGAACAGACTGACGTTGTTTCTGCACTTCTTTAACCTTTAAACTCGATTACTTTTCAATATTAGACAATTCAGTGCTAATAAATGCGAAGGATGGCGGTTAAAAATACATATGACTGTACTTACCATATTTTTCTAACTAGATTTTAATCTTAAACTAAACACAAACTACCTATAGACAAAGTTAGTGGTACTCACGGAGGACAGAATATGATTAAGTTCCTTCTCCATGGTGGCAATTCAATGCGACCCAAATAAAAGATCTACTAATTTAGTATAAATTTACATAATATAGGTACATTGCTTATCAGCCTACAGCTCCTCATTCACAATCAAATTAATAAGTAAATACAGACGATACGAAGAACTCGTAGAATATAAACGAATATTTAAACTACTTACCTTATAACTGTCATAAATATTGTAACTTATCTCACTTATATGCAACAGTACAACCACAATACATAATTTGTTCATTTTTATTTAAAACCAGATGTGGCAATGGCGACTGCGATGCGCGGTCTCTGATAATGTAAATAACTCATAATATGTGAATATCATGAAGCCCATTATGAATCATAAACCTGTTTTATTGAGTACGTCTCTAGAACAAAGATGTCTATACTGACTATATATTTAAGTAATGGATAGGTTACACAGTGCTAGCTGGCAGGCGAGCTGACCTAGTCAGTTACCGAGGTGCAGCTACTCGCACCGTGTGACCTCATCATATGAGTTACTTTCATGTGCCAGTGGGTCAGTTGCTGGCGTTTTTACTCGCCACTCATGTACCCCCACCACGTCACAAGCATCATCGTCAACTCGAACCATTTAGCGAAATAACAGTAGCTCGTACGCTCGGGACCACAACGGGTGGATGCAGCGTTTTTTGTTTCAGCGTCAAAATGGCGGACAGGTGGACATCCGATCAAAATATTAAGCTTGTATTAGAACTATGCAAGGATCAAACGAACTTATGGAATTGTTTGGATCCTAATTATAAGAACAGAGATTTCCGTAAAGCGTCATTGGAACACATCCGCATGGAATGTGGTTTAGGAAACAAGAGTGAGTTACAAAAAAAAAGACGGGTTGCACTCTGGGAGTGCCGGCAGAAGTGAAAACTTTTTCTTTCTTTCTTTCTTCGTTATATACATAGCAAAAGATAAAAAGAAAATACCATACCATACCATACCTATAATCTAGCGCCAATGATAAAACCTATCACTAATTTTCTGCAAATTTTCTGTCAAAAGAAATTAATAAATTACAAAAAGAAAAAATAATCACAAAAAGTAATAAATTACAAAAAGAAAAAATAATCACAAAAAGCAATAAATTACAAAAAGAAAAAATAATCACAAAAAGTAATAAATTACAAAAAGAAAAAATAATCACAAAAAGTAATAAATTACGAAAAGAAAAATTAATCCCAAAAAGTGTCAGAAGGCCAGGTTTGAAGCCGGTACTATCTGAAACCATAAGGATTTACAGTCGAAGCGCTAACCGCTATGCTACGAAGCTATTTGGCGTATTTTGCAAAATAGACAGTCTGTAATATTGTATGACGTCAGTCGTCGGTTACGGTTCAAAGGTCAAGCGATCCTGATGCAAGTTTTACACTTTTTACCCATGCAACGCCGCTAAAGAAGTATTCACTTCAAAAATCAAAAATTTACGTTCTATTATACGTAGAACGTAAATTTTTGATTTATTTAGGAGTTATTGAAAATTTAGAAAAGCAAAAAAGTGGATTTGGCACTGATGAGATCTATAAACCATCCATCAAATGGTTCGATGCTATGGATTGTATTATAAAAATAATTAATCTGAAAGAAAAAAAAGCGTCAAGCAATCTGGTAAGTATTTTATTTATCATCAATTCATCACACAATCATATATGTTTTCTTATTTTGCCAGGTGCTCCCTCGCCATTGAAATAATTTTTATATTTATGTCGTATTTTTTCTGCTATTGCTTTCGGTCTATTATTGATTCTCGAGCGACGAATACTTAGTAATTCATTATATTGGACCTCCACTGCCCCCAAAAAATTTGAAAGTTTTTGATGTCTTCATAGTCTGAAGTTCCTGGTAGTGTATAGGTGCTTGATGCAGTGGCACGTAACCACAAAACTACCTTTATCGTAGTTTTCTCTTTAACTTGAATTGGCTTTCCCAAAACACGGAACCGAGATGCTAGAATGCCAAACCCATTCTCCACAATCCTTCTTAGAAGGCATCGTCTCCTACTAGAATACTATTTTCAGGCAACAATAAATTATTTTCTAGTAAAGAGCAGTTTTGGAATACCCCACCATGTGCATTACGACCGTATGAGCCTATATCTATATTTTTTAATTGTGATCCACGACTACCATGAGCACCATGATATTTTTCCTTTGTAGTTGTAATATTCACTGCCGCAATTTGGTGGTGCTATGAATTGTTTCATCAATAGCTCCTAAACAATTCGGGAAATTCCATCTCGAATTGAATCCTACTGCTTTATCTTGCCATTCTTCCACTTTCGGTATCTGAAAAATAAAAGAAATTTACATTATAATTAAAAATTTAATTAAATTAAATTTTCAGAAACCACATCAAGCGTTAACTTCAGGAACCGAAAAACCAAATCAAGCATCATCTTCAGGAAGCAAGTTGTTTGTAGGGTATTCAGAAATGAATAACGAGGGTCTTGATACTAGTGACAACAGTGGCAACCCCGTTCATATAACAGTGAGAAGCCAATAAAAAACTTTAAAATCAAAGATGAAAATATTATCAGAACAGTCTGAAATTCAAGCAATAAACTGAAACAACTAAATAACAGTTTAGTATCTGCTCCAATACCAAAAGAATTTGAAGATGAGTGTAATGTGATTAGAAGACATGTAGCACTGCATGTTAAACAGTAAGAACCGCCAATTGATGGCATTGATGCGACAGGCAATACTCTAGATACCGAAAGAGTGCCCTCTGTGCAAGAATTATGTGTTCACCTTCTAATTACAGTTCTGAATGTGTACATACGCCATCGCCACAGCCTGTAGGGTTCTCAATCGGAGTTCCAGGAAATCCTACACCAACAAGACTGAAAATTATCAACCAACAATTTCAACCCAGCAGCCAACAATGTCTGTAAATTATCAACCTGTTGAACATACAATATCTACTCACGGTACGCCACTGGAACAATCTTCACAATCTTCAATCCATAATGACATGATTAAGTGCAGCAATGACATTCTCTAATATACCTAAATAACTAGCTGTCAAAAATAACAAAAATGAAATATTAAGGCTCGTTTACAATGCAAATTATGCTCGTTTCACATTATTTTGATAGCACTCCAGTGCTGTATGCTGCTGAATCGAACCATCACTGGAATGTACCCAATCCAGTGAGTTTTCAAGTCCAGTGAATTTTTGAATACTCGTTTAAAACACTGGAATAATGTGAACACTACATTCCAGTTAACCTCTGGACTGGATTGATTAGCTGGATTGTTGGACTGTAATAGTGTGAACGGGGCATTATTTTTGACTGTTATTTATTTTATTGATTTCGTATTAAAGTGTTCCGCAATAAAACACTTTTTAAATTTTTACCACTTCTTTTATTATTTAGGTGATACCTTTATAATAAAAAAATCGTACCTATAGGTACCATAGAGCCAACGCCCGAGTGCCATCACTGCGACGCGAGCGTGGACTCGGGGCTGCACACGCTCATCGAGTGTCCGGCGTTTGAAACGCCGAGGCGGGAGCTTATGAGGGCCCTGGGGGTGAGAGTGCTCACGCTCTCCACCCTGCTCGCGGCAATGGTCCGCTGCGCGGATGCGTGGGTGGCCAGCGCCTCCTTCTGCGAGCAGGTCATGCTCGTGAAGGAGACAGCAGAGCGGGCGTGGCGCAGCGAGCGAGAAAGACTAGCGGACATCACTGGCCGAGTTCGAAGGCGGCTTGGGCGTCGGAGGGCGCAAACCGACCTCCGCCCCCATGGGCCTGAAGGTGACGGGTGGAGCCGCTCGTCACCCTAGCAGAAGCAGGTCACGGCGGCGGCGCGCATCGTAGGACGATGCGCCCCCCCCCCATACCGGGGGCGAGTCGGGGACCGTGTGGTCCCCCCTCCCGAGGAGGGCCAGACCGAGAGGAATGGCCCTGGGTCAGCCGGGCTGCGAGGGATATGTCATGAGACAACCTCACCTTCGGCCTAGCACATCGACCCACAGACGGCGTGCGGTTTAGTCGGTTCGAGTCCGACATAACCTCCCCCTTCGACTCCGAAGGGGGGGGGTAGGGATTTCCCGCCCGTAAAAAAAAACCTATATGTATGGATTTTTTCTCTCTCATAAAAACCAAGCTAATCAGGCAGACAATCGAACCTGATGAAAACAAAAAGCGAACAGAAAGAAAAATACCCCTCCATCTTTAAAAAAATATACACTCAAATATAATAATTAATGTCAAGTCATGTTCTAATAATAACATTTTACCAGCAATGTGATTGCGACTTTACTTCATTTTTGTTATTTCATTTTTTGTTATGATTTGCATAACAAAAAATGAATAACCGTTAAGCTTTGAAAGGCACTTCAAGTACGACAAGTCAAACAAAAATCTTAATGAGTTTTAACCAACTTGCATTTCCATAAATGTCACCAATAACATGCTTAATTGCCTAATTAAATAACATAAATGCTCACTTACCTGTATGGTTTCAAATAAAACAAAACTGATCATTTGAAGTTCGATTCCAGTGAAACAAAATCGAATAACAAAATGGAACAAAATAATGGACGTTATTTTGTACCCAAAATTTAAATATTTTATATTATCAAAATAAAATATATTTCACCGTAATCAATGGGTATTAACGACGTTTTTTGGAGCAATATTTAAAAGTATTTCTACTTGTGCAGGTGTCACTCTCGTAACCGCTTCATATTCTCGGGGATCTGCATCATATAGCTCTTTAAGGGTGTGCGTTGTTTTATAGACAATTGTTTAATATAATTTCATATTACAGAAAATGTTTCGCATAATTTCGTTTCATAGAATAATCAATATACAGAATACTTACTTTAAAGAATTTTAAATCATTGAATTTTGTTTCATATAAAGTTAAACATTAGAATAATCATTTCATAGAATATCAAATCAAATATTCTTAATCATTATATTGTTTATTTAATAGAAAACTTTATAAACTAAACAATTGATGCGTCTACAAGGTCGACAGACGCTACGCGGGGCTCCTACTTCTGGGTGGTTTATAAAAAAATAACCACGAAGGCCTAATGCGGGAGCTTCGCTACGCTTCGCTACGCTTCGCTCCCGCATTAGCCTTCTAACCTAACCTATCCGAGTCGGGGTAATCTGAGTCGGGGTGTTAGCTATAATGACGTTTTATTAATAATTTAATAACAAAATGATTTTATTATATTTTACAGAAGAATTCAAGCAAACAAATTTGCAACAATATATGCGAAAGACAAAAAATTCTATATTGATATGAAATGTATTATAGCACTTAGTTACTTGGAACATTCAGAAATACTTATTTATTTTGCAAAATTAATGGAGAACATGGAAGACGACGACAGTAAAATCATGGCAAATTGGATAATTCTACAGTTTGATAAGTTTGTTAAACAAAAAAATGTGATTAAAAATTCGTTCAATTGTATTTCTGTGAAATATGTTTCATTGTAATAAATTGTTTTTGAAACAATAATATTCGAAATAAAAATATAAAAACCAAATATTATATGAAACATTTTCTGTGAAACGAAATTCTATGAAATTTCTTTCTACGAAATAAGGGGCTCCCAGCTCTTTAAATAATGTATGCGGTGCCCCTTTTTTTTGCAGCCAATTCCTAACCCAAATAATTCTTTTTTTTTGTATAGTACTTTCAATTCTATGTAAGTATTTCAATACAAAGTATTTTCGTAATTGCTTTTATTGTTATATATATGTACTGTGATTATTCGTGTATTTTGTGAACACATTGCACGAGACATGATACGACGAAGTATGCGAGTACACTGGTGCAGTTGCTTTTTACTGCGGCGCCCGCAGCACAGATTAAATACTCATTTATACTGTGCCCGCAGTTTGCATGGTGTGACCGAGCGAGGCGAGTCAAGCTATTGTCATGCGAGTACACAGGCACCGTAGCTGCCTACTGTCACTTGAGCTGCTCGCCCTGTGTAACCTATCCTTAATTAAATATTTTAATGTCATACTTAAAGTCGGTAGCTTAGTGGTTAAGGAGGATAAGGAGATGGATAAGGTCTTATGATCGAAAGGTCCCGGGTTCGAATCCTAGCCATTACACTACCGACGGCGTGAACCCACTCCTTTTTTTTTAATTTTTTTTTTCGCTGGGAAAAATGCGTTACGCATTCCCTCCCGTCGGGGGACGAGAGGGATATGTGGGACTCCCCGGGAACAGGTTCCCGGTATACCCACTAAACGACCCAGCGGCACTCTCGCATCGCCTTTCTTGGAGGGGGTCTGGGAAACCGGCAGAGCCTTTACGTCCAGTCCCCCTCCGGCGATTGCCCGCCTAATCGCGGCGGGCCCTTCACGCCCCTCCCGAGCGCGGGGAAGGGCTCGAGGATGGCCGTGAGTGCCCAGTCATCCTCTTACGGCGGGGTGATGGGCAGTGCAATGCGGGTGAGGGCGCCCCCGCGCCTGTCACCCGCTGCTCATCACCGGGGGCTAGGAGGGCGGTCGCGTGCCCGCGTGCTCCGCCGCCTCCTTCTGTGACATTACGTCTTCACAGAAGGAGGCGACCGCTGCCCACGCCTCCTCGCTCCCCAGCATGGCCCTTACCAAGCTGGGGAGCGAAAGGTCCGGTCCGACCACCGCGACAAGACTGCGGCGCCACTCGGACCACGACGCGCACACCTCTAGGGTGTGCTGCGCCGTGTCCTCCACCGCGCCACAGTCGTGGCACGATGGGCTTTCCTCTCTCCCGATCCGGTGCAGGTACGATCCGAAACAGCCGTGCCCGGACAGCACCTGCACCAGTCGAAAAGAGAGGAAGCCGTGTTGCCACTCGAGCCAGTCCAGGACCGGCCCGAGCGCGTCCAACGTCCGGCGACCAAAATTTGCGGCGGCGAGGTCCACCGTCCAGTGATGGACGATGGCATCCCTCGCCTCCCGCCGAACGGCCTCCCTCTCCTCAGGGGCGGGGCGCTCCCCGAGCGCCCTACGTCCCGCCGTCCATTCGTACACTCTGGCGAGCACCCACGCCTCGAGCTCCCAAAGGGGGGTGCCCGCCAGAGCGCACGCCGCCGCGAAGCTTACCGACCGGTAGCTTCGCGACACTCTCTGGGCGATGGCCCTTTGAGGCGCCCGGAGTGCCGTGGCATTCTCCCTCCTTTGAAGGGAGTTCGCCCAGATGGGCGCCCCGTACAGGGTCATACTTTTCAAAATGCTGGCGTACAAACGCCGGCACCACCCACTTGGCCGTCCCAGGTTTGGCATAAGCCATGAGAGGGCCCCCGCCGCCTTCAGCAGGTGCGACGACAGCCCGCTGAAGTGCGGGCTGAAGCGCCACCTGCTGTCCAGCGTAAGGCCCAGATATTTCATCTGGGCCTTTACCTCTACCCTGACGCCCTCCACAAAGATGTGGGCGTCAGGTGGTGGGCGCTGCCGAGGCCCGTGGAAGAACACGGCCTCGGTTTTGTGCAGCGCCACTTTCAGCCCTAGGTGGTGGATCCTCCCCGCGACCAGGGATCCGCCCGCCGAGGCCAGACTGGCCACCTCCCTGAATTTCCCTCCCCGGGCAGTGAGCAGAGTGTCATCCGCATAACAGATGACACTCGTGCCACGGAGGAGGGCTCCCCTCAGCAGCCAGTCGAACCCGATGTTCCACAGAAGTGGTCCTAAGACTGATCCCTGCGGAACACCGGATTCGACGCTGTATTGCCGTAGCTGGCCAGCTTTATCTACGAGGAGGACCGTTCGATCCTCCAAGTAGCTGGCCAGTAGGCCCCTCAGGTACCGAGGCACTCCATGGAAACGGAGTGCCTCGAGTATAGTTGAGTGGGGAACGGAGTTGAACGCGTTGGCTATGTCAAACGACACAGCCAACACTCCGTCCCCAGCATCAACGGCCTCCTTCACCTAGCCCTTCAACAGGGCCAGGGCGTCTACGGTGGAACGCTCAGTTCGGAAGCCGAACTGAGCGTCCGACAGGTCCGGCCCGACTACCCGCAAGTGGTTATTCAGCCGGGCGGCTATGATCCCCTCGAACATCTTACCGACCTCATCGAGCAGAACGATGGGTCGGTATGCCGAGGGGGGATCTGCCGGCCGCCCTTCCTTTCGGAGGAGGCATAGCCGCCCCTCTTTCCATGGTTTCGGGAACCTCCTCGACGCAAAACACGCGTCAAATAGGACCCGAAACCGTTCCACCATTTCGGCGGCGGCTATTGCCACCACCCTTGCGGGCACGCCGTCCGGCCCTGGGGCCGTCTTATTCGCACGGAGGCGAAGTGTCTCCGTGCGGAATTCATCCTCTGTGAGAAGAGGAGCCTCCTCGTCCTCCTCCCCGTCTTCCTCCTCAGCGGGCCGACCCACTGGAGGGTCCATTGCTGGCGGGGCGAAATTGGCCCTGCTGGGAAACAGGGACCAAACCACCCCGTCCAGCAACGCCGGCTCGAGGGTCTCCGACACCGGGGGGCCAAAGGGGCGCAGTTTGTTCCGCGCCGCCTTATAAGGCCTCCCGAAAGGGTCTCTGTCGAGTCCCTCCAGTAACTCGGCTCGCGCCGAGTCCTGCAACCCACTCCTAGCACAAGCAATTAAGCTTAGTTGGAGAGGTGAGAGGGAATATTAGTAATTTCGATAATTTCGGTTGCCAATTTTTTTTTTGAAAGCATCGGTTACTTAGCAGTCCGGGCTAACGGTCAAAAGATTTCGGGTTCAATTCCTGGCTGCTGCGCTAACGATGTGAACTCATTATTCAACATTTAACTTCGCTGGATGGGTTAGGGTGAATACTAGTATCTTTTGGTAAATTAATATAACGGTTTTATATTTAAAAGAAAAACGATATTATGTACGAGGAGTAAAACGTATAGTGTATTGAAGAAGACGTAGATATGTACACGGTGTCCAAAAAGAGTATCGGGTATTTGTTGTCGCGCCATATTCGAAACGGGGCGACGAAAGGGAGCGGGGAGGGGTTCGTGACGTCCGCCATTTTGTGGAGTTTTAATCACGATGAAACAGTACTCGGGGACACATCGCGCATTTTGCGTACGAGCGTATTACCGTAACGGCGATTCAATAGTGACTGCTCAACGTCTGTATAAGGAAATGGATCAGGATGTTTGAGAATACAGGTGCGACGATTAAAATTCAAAACTCTGGTCGCCCTCGTTCAGTTCGCGATGAAGAAACAATTGAACAAGTTGAGGCGTCAATTCGTAAAAATCCGTCTTTATCCATCCGAAAGCGAAGCCAAGCTTTGAACATCAAAAAATCGTCCTTACATTCAATTTTAAAGAAAGATTTGCTTCTAAAAGCCTACAAAATTCAATTGGTTCAAGAATTGAAGGCTACGGACTATGCTAATCGACTGAATTTTGCGAACTGCGAGCGATTTAATAACTTTGAAAACATACTGTTCAGCGACGAAGCCAATTTTCACCTGAATGGTCATGTTAATAAGCAGAATTGTCGGTACTGGGCAGTGGAGAATCCGAGGCGAAAGCATGAACGACCCCTGCACAGCCCAAAGGTCGTTGTTTGGGCAGCTATGTCTGCTAAAGGCATTATTGGTCCTTATTTTCATGAAGACCAACGAGGCCGAGCAATCAATGTGAATAGTGACCGTTATTGCGATATGTTGCGAGTTTTTTTGGTTCCAGAGTTGCAGGAGTTTACTGGTTTCAACTCAAGAACGTGGTTCCAGCAAGATGGGGCCACTTGACATACCTCAAATGACTCAATGGGTGTGGTTAACGAATTATTCCCTAATAAAGTCATTTCGCGAAGGGGTAACATCTACTGGTCTCCCAGAAGCCCCGACCTTAGCCCGTTTGACTATTTTGTATGGGGATACCTTAAAAGTAAGGTTTATCAAAATAATCCGACGAACCTAACCCAATTGAAGCAAAACATCAGGTCAGAAATGGCAGCAATATCGAGAGCTATGTGTCAACGTGTTATCGCCAATGTTAGTTCGCGTTTAGAAGAGTGCCAGCAACGTAACAGTCATCATTTGGATAACATCATCTTTTCCAAATAAATTTCCAATTATATGCTAACAATATACAATAAAAAAAAATATTGCTTACAAATAATTTTTGTTTTATTGAACTTATAAATACCCGATACCCTTTCTGGACACCGTGTATACCACGGAGGACAGAATATGATTAAGTAGCGGAGATGCCATAGTCAAATTTCTCTTAAGAAAAACGCGTGACCAAATGCGGGTGGGAAGGGAGACGCGGGGGGCATGACGTCATACCTCGTCCCCGTCTCCATCTAGTGCGTCATAGCGAAACCGAACAGAAACAGACCTTGTCATTTTTGTTATATAGTTTGACTATTCGCCACTAAGCGCTACACAGAATTCTAGAATAATCTATTATTAGGTAAATAATTTTTAAAAGTAAGGCGCCATCTTTCGGATTATAGCAAAATCATTTAGGGGGCTAAATGATTTGGCCTTATACCGACAGATGGCTCAATGCTTTTTACTTTAATTTTCAATTTCAGCTAAATATGCCATTTAATAAATAAAATAACATTTTTGAAATTGCTAATGAACTCGGGCGAGATTATTGTGATGAAATTTTCATAAAATTAATTAAGTTATTATTACAACTAGTATACATGTATGACAAGGTTACTTATTTCTTCTCTACGCCAGATGGTTCTGTTAAGACATTTTTTTCAAAAAAAATAAAATTGAAATATAGTGGACTAACTGATGAAATGTTATACCCTTAAAATGTTTAAATTGTTTATCTATATATTTTGTGCATCCTTGTACTGCACACTTCATTCTTAAACCAGGCTAAAGCTATTTTTATCGTTGAACTTTTGACCAAAAATGACAACCGAACGCAAGGACGTTTCACTAGAACTAGATGGTGACGTCACAGACCAATTGAGTCGTTTTGACGTATGGAAGGCTCGCGACTCGATCGCCTTGCAACATCTCCGCTATCATTTCCTTCTCCATGGTGTATACTTATACCTCGTCCATTTTATTATTGTATTTTAGATGGGTGGAAGTAGTAATTGCATTAAAATTTTAATTAATAAAATCGATCGATTAAACAATTATAAATCGATAAATGAAAAAGTAGAATTTCCAGCATTTTCGTGTCTCAACAGCCGTACAAGATCGACAGAATACCCTCTATAACTTAAACGAGGCATTCATGATGTACATCACTAGGGAGTTCTGTTATCTGTCTTAGTACTCCAAGTCTAAACATTTTCAAAGCATTTCCGATTATCGTACAGGATCCATTTATCATCACAAGTAATGATACGATTGGAAAATCCAATCGTTATTGTCACGATCGAGTAACGTGACGCAGCAATCAACGCGTGTTTGTTGGTTTGCTTTATTTAGTTCATGCGGTACGCATAGGACCCCGAAGGAGGTAGGAATACCTACAAGAACCTACAGAATATCGCGGCCATAATAACCTTGTGTTGTGTTCTCGGTGGTTAGTAGGGTAGCCAGAGCTCACTGGAGAGTTTTTGTGCTTTTAGTGGGAAGACGTCAGAAGCTAGTGGCTATTCCTGCTTTGTCTTCAACGCTGACCACCCTGGTGATGCACACGTCTATAGGCCACGGTTGCCATTTTAAATCAGGAGTGCTTGTCTGCCACCTCAGTTATATAAAAAAAACATTTTTCAAGCTTTTTAAATTTTTTGGTTTTCCATATTTGTGCACAAAACGATCTAAAAGCAAAATTCAACAGCGTGAAAACAGAATTATCACTTTTAAAACACAAATAGGCAAGCTTAAAATTGAAATGAATTTTGCATTTCTAACCAAACTGAATTTTTGAGATCAAAATGGCCAGTTCGATAAAACGCCAATTTTACATGTAAAGACCTATTATAATATTCTTAATTTTATGTTTAGTTTTATCTAGCGCCTATCAACTTAAAATAGCAATAATCAGTGCGAATATAATACACATGAATATGACTATTTGCATCAGTTTAGGTGTTTCAATGTAAATAATAAAGTCATCTATATTAAATCCTCACTTATTTACAGAATAAAAAATGTTAGGCAAGAAAACAAAAACAATTAGAGTATTACAATGACATTTTATAAAACAACTGGCTGACGTGTACTCAAAAAGTCTTCAACATTTAGTTTCAAATTCCAGAAAATAAGCATTGTAGGTGAATTTAGTCCATCCCACAGGGCTCAAGTTTACGATAATTGAACAGATATCTATCGTATCAAAATTACTAATAATTTATTTTTTTCTTTTTCATTTCCTTTTTAGCCCTTCTCGTGAAGGTAAATTGATCATTGATGATATAATCGTAATCTCTGTACGTGTGGAAATTCTCGAACCTCGCTTCCTCGTTTTTTATGCGAATCTTGACCATGACCGGAGGAACTCTTTCTATACCCGATTCTGCAGAAAGTTTTGCGTAGTGTTCGTTCTGAAATAACAATTTGAAATATTGAGTAAGTACTAATTATTCAAGGAGAACCAAAGCCAGTAGTCCCGACATTGAGTTCCAACCATTTATTGCTCTTTACTGTGTGAACCACAGGAGTAACTTTCATCTGATCCCCAACCCTGAGATGAAACCTACGGCAGAGTCTACCGGGAAAATATTGGTATGGACAGAAGCTCATAAACCAAAATAAAAGAAAGGTAGAATATAAACAAAATGTTGTATTAAAGAAAATAATTATATTATGGCTGCTAAACAATGCATTGAATGCAGTAGGTTATCTGTGACAAAGTAGGATTGACATATTAAATTCTCTTACCTCTTCATCCCCTAATACGTGCATATAAGACGGGCGCAATTTTTTCGCAGAAACAACTGCCATTCGCTCTTTCCATTCTTGCATCATATCGTTTTCCGAAGGCAGCATGAATTCACCCTTTATTAATGCCGTTGCGTACTGAGCCTGTAGTATATGATACGAAGTATTAGTGGCTTAATAGCTATGTATTGGGGTTAATTTTCAGTTAGACCAGTAGAAAGTGTAGTTCAATTCCAATACAAGTTATGGTTGAAATACATCAGTTAACGATAATGTGTGTCACGAGCACTTGTAGAATTATCTTTTCTTCCATTTTCTCTCTTACTTTCCTACCTAAGTCTTATCCCTCACTAGAACACCAAAGCGACGTCGCGGTACCTAACTCACTTGGCAACAGATGAAATCTAATCTCAAATGAGATGATAAAATGTACTTATTTTAAAGTGATGATCTGATCTGATCTCAGCCCCTCTAGACAAGTGGTAATTCGTTGGCCGGCGTTTGATGGTTTATTTGCTTGAAGGCGTTTGTGATGAAGAATTAACAACATAGTTGAGACAGGACGCGCAGGACGCCGCTCCCAAGGCAACGGGCGGCTCCACGGCAACGGCAGCCAACTGCCAACGCGCCTGTCACCCTACGCAATTCTTTTATATAATAGTGTTTATATTTTAGTATAATTTTTTTGCCTTTTGTAAATATAGTGTAAGTAAGAGGTATGTTTTGTGGATATTTTTATTAGTGTAAGGATTATAAGTACATGTCACTATACAGTGGCGATGCGGAGGTAAGTCAACCTACTACATCGTTATTGAATCTAGTGCAATGCCCACACTGTTCCCAAGCCCGTTTTTTAACGGTGAGAGAGGCTTGAAAATACATGTTGGGAAAGTACACAAGCCCCGACATGTATTTTCAAACCCGTCTCAGCCTGCTGTCACTGCTATAGTCTCCGACCCCAATCATTTTGAAATTCCCTTTTGGCAAAAATTGTCTCAATTAAAAAATTCCGTTCAGATCTTAAAAAGGATTCCTCGTGGTGCAAGACCCATCGTTGCTCAAAGCTTATCCAAATGTATAGGTCTTGTAGTTCGAGAGAACTCCAAAACAACTTGGGAGCAGCTACTCACCTTCCCGTACAAAATTTTACATGTCAGGACAGAAAATCGATCAACGAATCGAACAAATTCTTTAACATCACAAATTAAAAATAATTGCAACGATTCTTTAGATAATTTAGATCCAAAATTTAAAATTTTTCGCAAAAATAATATTTACAATTTGGTGGAATCAAAATTAAGGGATGGTGACATAAGTGGTGCATCGAGATTACTTTTTAGTAACGATGTAGTGGCGCCCTGCTCTCCAGAAACCCTCGCTGGTCTGCGGAGTAAGCATCCGGCGCCTGCGGATGGCCTTTCTTTTCCTGAGACGCCTGAGCCTGACCCTGATTGCCTGCGCGTAACGGCCAAGGAAGTGTTGACAGCCGTAATCTCCTTTCAAAGTGGCTCTGCTGGTGGCCTCGATGCATTGACCCCACAGCATTTAAAAGATCTTCTGGGGTCGAGTGCTGGGGAGGCTGGCGAAGTCCTTCTGAAGGAGCTTACGGCCCTCATGAATATGATGCTCTCCGGCAGTGTGGACGAAGCCATCATAGACATTCTGTATGGGGCTAATTTGTGTGCCCTGCGCAAGGGAGATGGTGGCATTCGTCCCATTGCCGTGGGATGCACATATCGACGTATGGCAGCCAAACTTTGCTGCCAGCATTACAAAAACGACCTAGCCACAAAATTCCAGCCCCTCCAACTTGGTTTTGGTTCAAAGGGGGGCTGTGAGGCTGCCATACATGCTTTGTCAACCTACCTTGACTCCGGGAGAAGCGAGGTAATTCTCAAGGTTGACGTGAAGAATGCTTTCAACTCAGTGAACAGGGATACCTTGTTGACCCAAGCTAAATTAGAAACCCCCAAAATCTATAATTTCCTTTGGCAATGTTACAGGTACCCCTCTAAATTATTATATAAGGACAACCTTTTGGAATCTGCTGTTGGTTGTCAACAAGGAGACCCACTTGGACCGGTAATTTTCAGTTTAGCTATTCAACCTATTATTCGGCAGTTAAATTCTAAATTCAATGTATGGTATCTAGACGACGGGACCCTAGGAGGAGATGTGGAGACTGTTTTACAAGATTTGGCCTTTATCAAAAACGAATTTAGTTTAATTGGTTTAGATCTAAATGATAGCAAATGCGAGATATTTTTAAATGATGCTTCGGACAAAAAAATTACTGTTTCTAAATTTAATTCTTTGGCTCCTAATATCAAAATTACAGAAAAAGAGTCTCTACGTCTCCTCGGGTCCCCAATCTTAGAAGAAGCCTACACCCCATTTATAGAGGAAAAAATTCAAAATTTTAATATCATTTCGGACCGCCTACTCAAAATTAATATCCATTCGGCTTTCACTATTCTCCGGTATTGTCTTTTCGTTCCGAAATTCACCCATGCTCTCAGGTCTACACCCTTTTGGAAACATTTAACAATTTTGGAAAAAATGGACAAAATTATAGAAATTACACTCACTAAAATTTTAAATGTGGCCTTGAATGATCGTGCGTCACTACAAGCGTCTCTACCGATTCGCTTGGGTGGGCTCGGTATTCGCAAAATTTCGGATGTCAGCTTACCAGCGTTTCTGTCTTCGGTCCACAGTACAGAAGAATTAACTAGGAAAATCCTTGCACCTACACTAGTTAATTCTGAAGTATTGTGTAAGACTGAAGCAGTGAACGCTTGGAAAATTGCTTGTCCAAACACTGATCTCCCAAGGAACCTTTTCTCACAGCGTCAGTGGGACGGGCCGCTCTGTAACTTATTAAGACAAAATTTATTAAATACTTGCACTAATGCTGCTGAGCGTGCCCGCTTACTGGCAGTTGGAGTGTGGGAATCGGGTCTTTGGTTACAAGCTCTTCCGTCATCTAACGTAGGGACTATGTTAGATGACATTACTTTCCGCATCGCGTGTGCCTCCGCCTAGGTGCGCCGTGTGTCTCTCCGCATCAATGCCGTTGTGGAGAAGCAGTTGACCGACTCGGACACCATGGCCTGTCGTGCTGCAGGAGCGCTGGGCGAATTCCACGGCACGCCAGCCTCAACGACATAATCCGCCGTGCTCTTGTCACCGCTGGTGTGCCTGCTGTGCTTGAACCAAACGGTTTGGCGCGCGACGATGGCAAGAGACCGGATGGTATGTCATTAATGCCTTGGAAAATGGGTAGGACTCTGGTGTGGGACGCAACATGCGTTGACACCATTGCCCCTACCCATATACCTGGCACTAAAAATGTAAATGTAGTAAAGAGCAACAGATTAACAACCATAAATTTCAATTTTAACTGCTTAGGTACGTAGCCGGTGACGTTGCTATAGCATCCTAGTGAGGCAAAGAACTAAGATGTGAGATCTCAACCTTGCTGATCGTTCCATCTTTGGAGTTACTTCCCTCATAATTCGTTAATAGTAGAGTGATAAATATGTTATGGCCCTGACTTTTCGAGGCCCAGAACTTATAGTGTGTGTGTTCGAGTATAATATAATTATTACCTGGCTTTTCGAGGCCCAGAACTTATAGTGTGTGTGTTCGAGTATAATATAATTATTACCTGAACATCTATAGCCAGCACAATACAAGCTGACAAAACTTGTGCCATAATGATCATCGTGGGCTCCCTAATGTTCACCACATGCTGGTACAGTGGATATACAAACTGCGGTTTCAACGTCAAGCCGCATGATTTGTCCATGAATGGGTAGTGGCTGCTCTCATAACCTAGAAATCAATTCATACTTGTTTGTGTGCATTTGACTTCCAACATCCAGAATCCTAAACATACACAAAAGTATAAAGATTTGTACAGATTAGTTAAGTCTGGGACTTCCTCTGCAAGTCGGTGCTTCTGCTAAACAACGGCCAATGCTATGCTCGGGGTTGCGAAGTCTGATGATAATCTTTGGCTCCGACAATTCGGAAAAGCCGACATGCCGATCAAAGGCAATAAGAGGACAAAAATAATTGTTATACAGAAAAATTATAAACACGTGGTCCACACCACTAAGATATGCTACTGACTAGTAAAGTGGTTATTTTTTAAAATACCAGTTGTAAAAAATAACATCATCCTCTTCTTCAAAAGTCCTATCTATAAATATGATTATCCTTTGGCAAATTATTGAACTACGGTAACGAGTTTATTCTACTTACTTACTCTAAGTTTACTTTACTTTACGAGTTTACTCGAGTATGTGTAAGGTGTTAAAGTACCTGTACAATAAATAACATCATCCACTTCTTCAAAACTGTCATCCACAAATATGGCACCTGTCTCATTGAATTCCTTCAAGTCAGGCTTCATTATATAGTTTGAAGTGTAATTTTTAAATCGAACATCATGATGGCTGTGGACGACATATTTACTGACTTCGGCCACATTATGTCCTATATCCAGACCCGAAGGTCCCGATCCAACTATCAACACGCGACGATCTTTGTAAGGGTCCGGTTTTCTGTAGTCATGGCTGTGGATTATTCTACCTGTGATAATATTATTTCACGTTACAGATCAGGCTCAAAAATTCCTATTGATTTGACCTAAAATTGATTTCGAAAGAGAGAAGTTATTGAAATAACTAATTTATATCGATTAAAACAGGAAAAGTTTGAATCGGTCTAGGCGGGGTTAGAACCCGCGGTCTTTGCCGTACAGGGGCAATGCTTTGACCACTAAGTTACCAGCCCCTCTAGACAAGTGGTTTGAAGAATGTATGGGATTTGACAGATATGACAGTCGTTAATGCATGTCATAAACGTCAAACCCCATACAATCGTTATTCTATTCTACCAAACGTCGGATAATGAGTTGTCACTTGTATAGCGTATCTGACCAAACCTGAAGCTATTCTATTTCTTCTTTGATGCGACGGTGGAGTGACTTCCGATATTCTTACGAACTATCAGAACCAATGAATATTTTTTCAATCATTATTAAACATTGATTTTTTATTACTCCGCCCAAATAACTTGAATGAAATCTTAAAGCATTTTGCATACTAAATATTCAAATCGATTTAAATAAGAATAGTCTGAATTTGTTTAAGCTAGCTTAGTGGTCAAAGCATTGCCCCTGTAAAGCAAAGAATACGGGTTCAAACCCCGCCTAGACCGCCTAGATTTATCGCAAAACACGAACGAACGTACCAAACGAAATAAAATCAAGTAAGTAAAAGGACAAAAATTTCTATAAATTTGTGCTACCTTGAAATATTTTTTCACCAGCAAAATTCGGCATGATTGGTTTACTGTTGTGTCCATTGCAAACTATAACGTAATCGAAATCTTCCGCAAACTCTTCTTTCGTTAGCACGTGTTTATATTTTACTTTCCATTTGTTATTGTCTCTGCTCACTAAAGTAACAATGTATAGGAACTGAGAACAAACAGAAAATTATAGTAAGTTTGCAACAATGTTTATGAAGTTCTGGTGGGAGAAATTGTCAGAGATGAAGAGAAGGAGGATAGCTAGATAAGAGAGAGATAAACGAACGAAAAAGGCAAAGAGTGCGAAGAGAGTAACGGCAGCGCAGGAAGCGAAAAGTGCGAAAGGAGTGAAGAAAATGAAGAAAACTAACACATAGCTAATATGTTCAATTCTATAGTGAAGATGTTTCAAAGAGGCAGCCCTTTTTCATAGAGTCCCTCTTCACGGATTGTAGAATAGATAACGATATGAAAGACGTTCTTAAAGGAATCCAGTTTAAGTAACTATTTTTTTTATTTATTCCCAGAAGTTTTAGTATTAGAACGAGCTATAATTCTTACCATACCTTTATATCTCTCAGTAAATCAAAGTGCTTAGCGTAATCCTGTACGTAATTATAATAATCATTTCCTGTCGGGAATGATGGCCAAGTTTCTGGTTGCGGGAATCCTCTAAGTACCATGGTTTGCTTCGGCAGATTTGTTCTGGGAATGTGTAATCTAGTCAGTTATAGTGGGAGTTCTTGTTTCAAATAAAATAGTTTCAGCAAAAGTAGTGGACACAAATCTGTTTATGCAGCAGTATAATAGTTGATTTTCAGTTTGACTATGGCCTTAGTGGCCCAGTTGAAAGAATATAGAACCTACGGCTGCAGCTTAATCCCGAATTTTTATATTCCGAATATCATAATCCCGAAAACGTTTCGCCATTTTTTCATAATCCCGTTTTTTAAAATTCCGAAGTTTTTTTTGCCATATATTCGCAACTCCGAATTTCATTTGCCCATTTATTCATTTGTACGACGTTTTATAATCCAGATGAACGAGTTCCAAAACATGAAATCTAAATACATAAAATCCAGATGACCGTTATCCATATACACGAATCCCGAATAATTAAAACACAATTTTTTTAAATGTAGTTAATTGATATTCAGACAAACAATATCCAGATTTTTAAACCTAAAACTAAACCTCATATGGCGTCTACTAACTAAGCTCGACGCTTCGCGGGGCTCCTACATCTGGGTGGTTTAAAATAAAATAACCACGAAGACTAAGGCGGGAGCTCCGCTTCGCTTCACTCCCACCTTAGTCTTCTAACCTAACCTATGAGTCGGATTGCACTGACTCGGGACGTTAACGATAATTAATTTCATAGAATTAAGCGATTATAATAGAATCTTATATAGAAAAAATAGTATCGTTTTTTCTGAACCACAAGTGAAAAAGAGAAAAAAGTATACAGGGTGTAATCGTTAAGTGTGTCCAGGCGATTATTCCGTAACTATTACAGATATCAAAAAAACTTTAAACTGATATCGAAAGTACGTTACCTAATGAGTAAAACGGCATCAAAAACTTTTTAAAAATCAGACGAGAGGTATCTAATATTTTGATATTAAACACTCCCCATACATTTAGTATGAGATTAGTAGAAAGGTTTTAGGTACGTACACCAGAAGGGACTTCTCTATCTGGGTACTCTCTTCTGTAGGCTGTAATTGGTTGTAATTGGTCATGTACCGTTTTAATTAACTATAAATAAATAAAATAAATAAATAAATAATGGCCGCTCTTTTGTAGTAAATTTTTAGCATACCTCTCTTTTCTCTTTTGGAATATGCCATTTTGCAATCAATAAATGAAACAATCACGATTATTCTCGCAAATTAAAAAAAACAACAATAAATTAACGGGAACAACAACCCGAGATAAAAGTTTTGAATTTAGAACGAACACCAAAGAGTATCTGTTTTTTGTAGTGTGTTGCTTTTCAGTTAGCTTAAATTACTTAATGCGATATTGAAACAAGGTTTATTACTAATTTGAAGTGGAAAATTAATTTACACGTGTATCTACTTGAATATCATCATTGTTATATTATACGTAATCATAAAATATGATTAACGTAAAATGGGTACTAGATCACTTAAAATAAGGAAACTAAAACCTTTGTACTAATCTCATACTAAATGTATGGGAGAGTTTAATGTCAAAATGTTAGATGCCTCTCGTTAGATTTTTAAAAAGTTATTGATGTCATTTTACTCATTAGGTAACGTACTTTCGATATCAGTTTAAAGTTTTTTGATATCTGTAATAGTTACGGAATAATCGCCTGGACACACTTAACGATTACACCCTGTATACAGAAGGAGGAAAAACTGCAGAAACTTATAAAAATAAAAGAAAATTTAAGGGATTTTTTTTTATTAATAGTCAAATTCACACTAATGTCAAGTAAAACTAATATACATTTATAAATTCATCATTATTACCAACCAATTACAAATGCACAATTAAATTAAATTACAAAATTAATAACAACACAAATGCGAATGTAACACACAATGTCAACCGAAAAATATAGTGTCCCCTGTCGGGTTCGTCTTACGATGCGCTCGGGCCTGTACCCGGTGCAAAGGTGCCCATGACGCTGGCCGCATTGCCTCATTGAATGGCTACGGCCAGCCTTTGCACCAGGTACGACCCGGCGCGAAAATCTCCCGATTTCTCCCTCAACCTGCGCCCGATGTCCTCCACAAACCGTTTGGCCTCCAGACTCCAGCAGCCCAGCGTCTCCACCGCGAAGTTAACGAGCAAGTACTGAGCCTGCAGCGCTTCGTATTTGACCCGCTTTGCGGCGGCTGCATCCTCCGCCGCCGCAGCCGGGAAGCGGACAGTACGACCAAGGTGACTTGGAGCGACCGTGCTGACGCAAGTGGCATCCCACAGCAAGCACTTGCCATTCTTCTACGGCACCAGAGTCATGCCATCCGGTCTCCTGCCATCAGCCCAGCTAAGACACCTACGACAACTCAGTGCGTGATGGCCATTAGCTTCCAAAGTAGGACCGCAGGTGCATCTGTGGGGTTCGCTCACACTGCAGCCCAGGCGGAGCGCCACTGCCACACGCAAAGTGTTGTCGTCCATTAGGGTGCCGAGGTGAGGTAAAGGCAGCCACGGCTCGAAGTCTGGCCATATCGGCTCCCGAGGTACTCTCCACCAAATGTGCCCCTACACGCCCCGCCACAATGTCGTCCCAGGCGCGTTGCACACTACGAGAAGAGGGGCTCGAGGGGGGATTGACTCAGCGTCGGCTACAAAAGGGACCCTCACCCCGTCTCCATTGGTGCCAAGAATTAGAGAGACGAGACCCGACACCCCATGCGCCGAAGCCAAGAAAGCCGGGACGCCAACATCCGACGCGCACCGGACCCCAATGCCCCCGTGCCTAATAGGGAGTGTAGCCTGTCTCCACTGAACCCCGTCGAGGGCGACATTCAAGATGGACTCAACGGCCGACCTGAGAGCATCATCGAACCGCGAAATTTCGACGGGGCACAGCCGAGTAGGCGTTGTCCGCAATAGATATGTCAGCTTTGGGAGTGCAAAGCACATACGCAGCAGCACAATCCCCACGTGAGACGATAAATCTCCGAGACGCTCCTGAACCGCTACTAGGAGGTCTTTACGCGAAGCAAGTGCCTCCGGCAACCCGTCAGGAAAGATGGGTGATCCTAGAAGGGAGAAGGAGGAATGGGACAGTACCTTGATGTCAGGCAATAGGGAGTTGAAGCGTTCAAAGTGTGTGCGAGCTTCGACACTGCAGGGTAACAGTTCGCATTTTGAAGGGTTCACCTCCAAGCCCAGGTACCTGAGGCGAGGGAGGTGACCCTCCAGGTGCTGATAGACAGCTTGCGGCGAACCCCCCAGGGTCCCATCATCTAGATACAACACGTTGAGCTCAGACTTAAGTTCCATGATGACCTTGTGTATCGCCAAACTGAAGACTAGGGGCCCCAACGGATCCCCCTGCTGTGCTCCCACTTGCGAAGAAATAAGTCTTTCGCCGATCAAGAGATTTATTTTTATTTTTTATTTATCAGTATCAGTATAGATTAGAAGGAGAGTGGTACACTTGGTACTGGAAGGGGTACAGAGAAGGAATGTGCTCCCGGACCTCGGACAAAAGAACATCTCTCTCCAGACTGTTGAACGCGTTGCGAATATCCAGTTTGAGCACCACGAAGTCGGAATGATCGGGGTTCACGACAAACGCCCGCGTCGCGTGGATGGCGGCGTCGCACCCCCGACTCGTCCCAAACCCGAGCTGGTGCGGTTGCAAGAACTCCGCCATACCATCCCTTACGGCCCGACACGCCAACTTAGCAGATAACCTGCGGTACACACTACCTATGGCTATGAAATATATAGATATGAAATTAAATATTTAAAAGAAATTACAAAATTAAAGTAAATTTCTAAATTACTTACTGTACCTATAATAAATGAATCGTACAAATTTAGTGAGTTTTACTATACCTGTATATAGTTTAGCTGGAACACGATTGTATGGGAACCAAATAAAAAGATTATGAAAATTTGGAAAATAGTACGATGGGAAAAAAAAAATTCTGAGAATCTGGATTATGACAATATGAGAAACAAAAAAATACTATTTGAAAATTTAGTTTTAGTGCACCTGGAAATTGATTCATCTGGGAAATTAAAAACGGAATTATAGAAAGTTGTCATTCATTACATCTGGCTTTTAAAAGTTCTACCAACCGTTTTCGGGGTTTTAAGATTCGGGTAACAGAAATTCGATATTTCAATACGTAAGTAAGTGGTCTCTTCAATATATAATTCGATGTTTAATTGATTTTTTCTGTTAAAAAATTCTTAATGCAATATAATGATTAATGAAACCCTAAACCACCCACCCGAATTTAAAATATGCATATTCGAGTTTTTCATCTAGCACTTTCAATCTGGAAAAAGACCGTGAGTAATATGATTCTGGGCGTTTCTAGTATTTTAAAATTATATACCTTAAATTTTCGTACATGCTGGTGAACACAGGCAAACCATTCTCGTCAGTGCCTATGTGTGGGTCTAGTCGCCAAGTGCCCCCAACATATCGGGTTGCTTCCAAAACTGTGAAGTTAATGCCTGCTTCCTTCAAATATCTTGCAGATGTCAATCCTGATATCCCTGCTCCAATAATACAAACACGTTTCGTCTGAAATAATTGCAAATCTTAATACAATTGTAGGTTATGTCAGTTATTTACTAAATAGTTTAAAGATTGAGATTCATGTACTCAATTCCTCAAAAAATTTTGGAAGTGAATTATTGCACCTATAATAATATCCTCACGTTACAAATTATTCTTAAAAGCAAGAGTTAAATGGACCTTAACATTAATTGTTCGATTACAACAATCTATACATTTCTTAAATCATTGAAAGTAGTTACTGTATCAACAAATTTATCGCAAAAACGTGTTGTATTTTAAACGAAACAAAATCATCCAAAGTATGTAATAATTTTGGAATGACATTCAAATTTTATGTATGTATAAGTTAATGTGTGTGTATGTTAATGTGTGAATAGTAATAACTTTTGAATAACATAGTACGTGACCAATCCAGTTTTAAAATGTCACAGTGCAGTGTCCGGCTCTAGTGATACGCGATGTACTATAATATGTGAAGTATCCTTTTTGCACCCCGCTTCCCTAGCTATTCCTACCTATCCGTGTGGTGACGGAAAAAGAATAAAAGTATCACCACCCCATTTCATCCAAAGGGAGTCGTAAGAGGTGACTAAACGGGAAAATAAGCAGACGGTATCATTGTGAGAGAAGGAAAAATCTAAATAAAACTCTTTGCCAACCCCTATGGCCTACGTGGCAACAGTAGGCTAAAAACAAAATGGATAGACACCACAATAAAAGGCTAGTTCCCGGTGGTCCCCCTATTCCCAGCCATGGTATCGGTTCAGGTGACGGTTGGGCGGGGGGTGCTAAGATCTTCGGACGACGGGAGGTTACCACAAACAACTACAACTGGCATCGTATAACTGCAGTATACTTCGGCTGGACTTCGGCTGGACAGAACTCGAGGTGGAAGTAGGTCGCATAAACTGGCACATATTGGGGCTGTCGGAGATCTGAAGACAGGGGGAGGGACACGACTACACTTGGGTCAGGCGACCTGTTCTACTTCAGAGAAGGTTATCTGCTCTCTCAGGGAGATATCGGTTTTCTGGTAAAAACGGACCTCATTATAAACGTACCTGATCCTAAAAATCACGAACAGTCGTTCTTTGAAGGTGATACAGGTATATAATTATGCGCTCACCTCGCGTTAACCCGACAAAACCGCCGAGGACGTTTAGAAAAATATTATCAAGGTAATAAATCACACCGCCAAGGCCACTTACAATGTTGTTGTTATGGGGGATTTCAATGCCAAAGTGGGAGTACAAGAACGCGGCGAGGTGAGAATCGGACCTTATGGAGTAGGGCGCAGAACTACAGGGGGCAAATGCTAGTCAATTTCCTCAAGTCACAGGGGCTCTTCTAAATGAAATGAAAAAATGGAAGTGAATTTGGCAACGTCGGGATTCTGATAGGAAAGAGATAGACTATTTCCACATCCATAATTTTCGGCAAATTTTAGAAAACACTCAAGAATACAATCAGCCCCTGTGCCTGGCGTTTGTGGACTACGAGCAAGCCTTCGACTCCATCGATACCTGGGCAGTTCTGGATGCTCTGCAGCGGTGCTGTGTAGATTGGCGATACAGCGAGGTGCTGAGATGCTTGTATTACACTGCCATGGCCACGTCTGTCGAAGGACAGAGACAGGCAGTTGGAGCAGACGAGTCCTAGAGTGGAGACCGCGAGAAGCCAAACGGAAGGTAGGACACCCCCTAACCTGAAAAAGGTGGCTGGGACAGATTGGATGCGGAAGGCGGACGATCGGACGAAATGGCGTACATTGGGAGAGGCCTATGTCCAGTAGTGAACTGCGGTGGGCTAATTGATTGATTGATAGCTATGGCCAGAGACTTTATGCCCGAGATAAAAAGTGCCTACTCAGTCTGTGTGCAAAATTTCAGCTATTTTTGTGTTAACTCAGCAACAAAGTAGCCTATTGTCCTGAAACTGAATTCCTAACTTATGGACTGTACTTAAAAGAGAATATATTATTATAAGAACAATTAGCTCTTAAGCAGAATAGGCGCACAACAATCATAACCTGATGGATGAGTGATGCCAATTTAAAATAGGTAATTAACAAATAACCCATTTGATAAGAAAGTGATAATAAGTAGGCACAGGTGACAAAGGAGATACGGTGGCACCTTTTCATATGCAAAATTGTATGTAAAAGTGCAAATCTCCTTTGTCGGATATACATTGCATTGATAGGGTGTAGGAGTTTATGGGGATCCACTAGGACTCTTTGTGCCTCTGGCAAAGATTTTCCTCCTAGGGTTAGAAGATGACATGACAGTCGCTTCCATAAGAGCCCAATCGCTCAAATAGCCCTGGTACATACGCCAAATCAAGACGATCAGACCTCTACCACACTTCCTACAATGACTGATGACAGACGAACCATTATGTATAATTTTACAAAATATAAAACTCTTACCTCATAACTAGTAACAATTTCGTAACTTATTTGCAATAGCACAACAATTATATTTAATTTATTCATTTTTATTTGAATTACATAAAATTTTGCGATGGCGACTGCGTGGCACGATCGCCATGGGTGTGAATGGTCCATTTTGTATAAAAAGAGAATCGTATAATAATAGTAGTTTATGATACTGTTGCATAATAAGGGTTCTTATAACACGAGTGTGTTTTAAAAAAACGAGCCGTAGGCGAGTTTTTTTATATTATCACACGAGTGTTATAAGACCAAGTTATGTACAGTGTCATACACTACTTTATCTACTCTCATACTATAATACATAAACTAATTTATTTTACAAACCAAACCAAACTTTGTTTAATTTAAATGTATAGAACAAAAGAAAAATGTTTGCGCCAAGCCGCAAACATCGAATGCGCATGCGTGTTTCTTTTTTTTTCCCGAATCGGCGGATTCTTTTTTTAAAGTAGAGGTTTAGTCCAGATGGAAGTTGTATAGGTGTATCGTTATGATTAAAAAGTTATTTTATGATATAGGTGTCCATACAAGACCTGTATCATAATAAAACTTTTTTTTTGGCCTGTGCGTAATGTTTGTCATAAGAGTTTTGATTTCAATTTTATAATCTTTGTATTAAAGTATCAGAGTAGATAAACAAATTAACTTGTTTGAAATTGTGTTCGGATTATATATTTTTACTAACGTGTTGTTGAGCCGTCGCCATTGAGTATTAAACTCGAATTTCTACTCAATTTATCCTTGACTATTTATTCGCCTCTGTTCTCGACTTTTTACTCGCCTCTATATTCGACTCCCTACTCGACTTTCTACTTGCCTCTATACTTGAATCTATACTCCGCTCTCTACTCGACTCCGTACTCTCTTCTAGCCATCCACTCCATTCTCTTTTCGCCTCTCTACTTGAATCTCTATTCGATCTCTTCTCACTTCTACATTTATCTCTTCGCTCGCCTCTCTCCTCGACTTTCTACTGGACTCTACTTGATTCTCTACTTCTCTCTCCACTGGTCTCTCTAATTGCATATCTACTCGCACCTGTAGTCGACTCTACTCGACTTTCTTTTTGACCTCTACCCGTTATATCATAACGATCTCTACTCGCCCCTCAACTCACCTCTATATTCGGCTCGTTACTTGACTATATCAGCTGTAATCCACCGCTGTAGTAAATTTTAAGAGGATATTAAAAATAAAAGTCATATTCTCATCCTCTATCTACTCACTTTAAAGTCTATTGCGAAATTGAAAAATTACAAACTTATGTAAAAACTTGTATTCTCCCCTTCAACCACCTTTTTCACTATGGGTTTCGTACATAATACCGAAAGTTAAATAATCTAATAACAATGGGTCGACAACAATTGGTCGGCAGATTTAATTGTCGCTGGTACGTTAGGTCGAAATGTTAATACGTCGAGGTACTATTACGTGGAAAATGCAATGGGTCGCCAATGATTGGTCGAAAGATCAAATTGTCGCTGGAATATTAGGTCGAAATATGAATACGTCGACGTATTACTACGTAAAAATGCAAACGGTCTATTGTCCCCTCATCATAAAGTTGAAATTTTCAAAATCCTGTCTAATAGGCCGTTTATTAACCAAACATGCAAAAAATGCAAACGGTCTATTGTCCCCTCCTCATAAAGTTGAAATTTTCAAAATCTAATAGACCGTTTGCATTTTGTTGTCGATCCATTGTTATTCGATTATTTAATTTTCGGCATTATGTACGAAACCCTTTCACGATAGAAGGTAGCCTCTATCCGTTTCCAAGCTCTAATCTATCTCTATGCCAAATTTCATCAGGATATCTTTAAGAATGACAAACTTTCATCCCATAGCCATATACCCCCCCCCCCCCCTGTATCCATTTTTCGCGATAACAGGTAGCTTATGTCCGTTCCCAAGCTCTAATCCATCTTTGTAAAAAATGTCATCAGTATATCTTCAAAAATAATAAACTTTCATACAAACATCATCCCCTATTTTTCCCCTTAAACCCCTTTTTGCGATAAAAGGTACCATATGTACGTTATCTAGCTCTAATTCATCTATGTACCAAATTTCATAAGGACATCTTCATAAATGACAAACTTTCATTCCCTAACCCTATCAACCCCCCCCCCCCCCCCCTCCTCTACCCCAATTTCGCAATAAAAGGTAGCCTATGACTGTTCCCAAGCTCTTATCCATCTCTGTACCAAATTTCATCAGGATATCTTCAAAAATTACAGACTGTCATGCTCTATTTCCCCCCTTAAACCTCCTGTCTCGCTATAAAAGGTAGCCTTTGTCAGTTCTTAAGTTCTAATCTACCTCTGTATCGAATTTATCAAAATCGGTTCAGTGGTTAAGGCGTGAAAGCGTAAAATACAGACAGGCAGACAGACAGAAAGTTGGATGGATATTGATTTGAACGTTTCAAACTTGCAACGAACTTTAAATAACTTTGTTTAGACGGTTAACATTGAGGTGATTACTATTTCTATTAATGAAAGAATTACGTTAGTTAATTTATGTATAACTAGCGATCCGGCCCGGCTTCGCACGGGTGGTTAAAACGTTCCCGTGGCAATCCAATATAGCCTATGTTACTCAGGGTGAATGTAGCTTTCCATTGGTGAAAGAATTTTTGAAATCGGCACAGTAGTTTTTGAGTTTATTCATTATAAACATACAAAAATACAAATCTTTCCTCTTTATAATAGTAGTGTAACAAATTTTTCCTCTTTATAATAGTAGTGTAGATGAAAGAATTTTTGAAATCGGCACAGTAGTGTAACGGACTGTAACGCCATTTCAAAGTTCTTATAAAACAACAAAAAAATAAATAAATAATATAATTCAATGTCGTAAAACGCCATCTAGTGATTAAGTAAGAAATTTCTACAAGTAAATTGAATATCTCTTGGTTTTTTATAAAACGAAAATAATTCAATGTCGTAAAACGCCATCTAGCTGATTAAGTAAGGAATTTTTATACGTAAATAAAATAATGAATAAATATACACTATGGTATGTGGTTAAAGAAAAATTGATTCATAAAGAAATTATTCTGTTAAATTGCAAAGCGCAAGTAAATATGTTTTATGAACAAATAAATTTAAAACATAGTTTAATATAGACAGTATAGACGGGACTATGATTGAAAGAATTTAAAAATAGTCTATGGATATTTACACAAGAATAATATTATAATAGTTTTGATGTATTGTTCATAATAAAATTAATAAAGAAAAATAATAAAGAAAAGAATAAACAGATAAAGTTAAAACTTATTAATTAATTACAAATAACAATAATTATAATATTTAATCCGATAAAGTACTGTTGAAAAGAGATCATAAATACTATTTATTATCTGTGTGCTTCAGGGCTATGAAAAGCAGGAAATGGCTCTGATTGGCTACTATTATTTAAAGGTCAAATGATTATTGAATAATTTTCTATATCTATTATTGAGTATAATATGGATGTTTATTAAACATAAAATTAATCTTATATTATTATGAAAATATTGACAGTTAGAATCAATAAGTTTAAGTATGTAAATAGCTTATAAATATTTTAAAAAAGCCATTGGTTCTCGGAAGATTTAAGTTAGTTCATAATTATAACGCAGGCGCCATAAAAAACCTAGCGCTGTTGTCGCCTATTCTAGGATTACAGTTTTTTGGCGGGAGAATCAAAGCTTCTGATTGGTGGAGGGCACTATTGGAGCCCTAATTCGGCGAGAGTAGGATTTTGAGTAGGAAAATCTAGGTCACTTTCTTCGTAGCTGTCTTTGGGGGTTAGCGGGTCGTGAGAGAGGTATTTTGTGTGAGATAATTTGGCGGGATTTTGGGAATTTTGCATTTAAAGTTTTGGGGTTTCAATTGCTTATTGTGAATAATTGAATTTAATTAGTAAATTTTTAGTGTTTAAATTAGTGAAAAGAGGAATTAGGTTAGCTCGCATATAAAGAAGTTTTGTGATTCGCGAAATGAACATTTTATCGTATGAGCCAGACAAGACACCTTTATCTCTGGGATTATGAATTGAATCTCGTATTCAATTCAGAATATCAGCTGTACTGTGAGTCTGCGGTACAGGGCCATACACGAGATAAAATGTTTATATAGGGATTCTTTGTGGGACTTTGGTAGGGCTAGGGACGGTTGAGGCCATAGGTATTAGCTAGGTTCCCCCGCTTAGGAAGTCAATCGATGTGATTGCCATGAGTTGCTACCTTACGGTGATAACGAAGCTCTTGTCCTCTGTTCAGCTAGGCATGCTGAGGATAGTCTGAAGCGCTCAGCACACGGATTTTGCCTGAAAGGGATCCGTGAGCTTCCAGGATGGTTCGTGACTGGAGGGTAGGCGGTTGTCGCTCTTCAGAGCGGGTCAGTCCTGTCTATCTTTATATATGTATATATACACATTTATATGTCCTTGTCCTGTGAGAGAACACATCCTTGGCTTCGGCCGTGGTCTCTTGCTCGTAGGGTGTACTAGGTTTTAGTCCAAAGTCAGGCTTACTACCTGCGCCCTAATCAGTTAGATTAACTTTACACATCTCACGTTTAACGTAATCAAACATTTTGCTAATACACGGTTAGTTTAGTCAGATAGGGAATTAGGTACACACAATTTGTAGTCATATGAATAGTTTTAGGCAGGTAAAATCACGTACATAAAAGGGGTTTTCTAGGTTAATATTTGCATTAATCATAATTATCTGATTAGGAAGTTAGGTAGGTAATTGGTTCAATTACATTGCAGTACGTAAGAGGTTTGAGTACGGTCGCCATCTTGTGATTGTAGGTCGAAAGGTTCCCGCCAATTGAGCAATTTGAGTTTGTGTTAAATCCTATTTTGAGGTAGCGTTGAAATAAACGCTGCAACACAATGATAGCAACTAATAAGCTATGAAAGATACTGATTTTTATATCATATTTGATTTTATGTTGTTGGTTACGTCGTAATATGACGGAAATGCACTTTTACATTGTGATAGGCCGTAGCAACCTCAACTATACAATAAGTTCAACTACTAGACTAAATACGTGTTATATCAGTTTGATTATTAGGCTTCACAGTGATGAAGTTGTATAATAATTCAAGCCAAGATTATGGTGAAAATATAACTACAAGCGAATGCTGCAACACCACGACAAGTGATTTAATAGTGAAGTGAGTGATTGTGTGTGAAACAGAGACAGTGAACTGGGTGAATTCATTACAGAATTCAGATATTGTTAAAGGTAAATACACAGTGATTGATCTGTCCTAAACATCTTTGATATAATCTTTACTAATTGCATAATATATAGATCTTTGCTGGTTCATTATTGAACAACAACGCATCGGTACTTTGTACATTCACACTAGTGAAATCTTTCTGACAACAGAATCATGTGCAAAGCTATCGTAATCTGAAGGGTCGAAAGTATCCAAACAGATTAGCTACAAAAGGTAGTTATTTTATCACTGTTCTTTGTGTACAAGCAGGGTCTCGCACGTAAGTCGTTACTATTGCCAACACCCAAATAATGATGTTTGGACATTTTAATCATTGTCTGTATAAACAGTTGTTATGTGTACTGTACTGAATGCATATGGTCGCTCGATCGCTATTTTATAGTAACCTTACCATCCGCTAGGGTGAAACAAAAGCTAAAGTTTAACTGAATTATTGTAGCTTGACTATGTGATCAGTGAGATCGTATAATCTTTGATGTGTCTTTACAGACAATACTATTCTGAAGTGAATTGGCTATTAATATTTACTTAATATTATGTAAAGACTGTGTTAAAGAATTAATTCGGTACAAACTAGCCTTATCGCTAATAACTAAAGTAAATGTTTTATTGCAATTACTCTTTGCATTTATTCGTCTCTAAAGGGACATTTGAACGGTAATACTGTGTTATTATTACAGTACATCCATACTGAAAACAAAACAAAAGAAAAATGACAATAGAATATGCACGAGCCTTAGGCAAGGTTACGTTATCCTGAATACAGGATTGGGGATTTGTATACCGGATGCCTCGGTACAGTAGGCAGGAGACTTTAAAATTGTCTTCTAAATACCTACTTAGGCATAGGAAGGACTATGACTATAAAAAAAATAGTGGAAGAGTCCTACTGTGCGTGGCGTTGCGTGGGGCCACCACCTTTGGGGGGGAAACCCACCTTGGGGAAAACCCAAATAAGAATACACTATTTTACAGAAATAATAAAGGTTTATAGAGGCTTCAACGATGAGTTGAACTTAATTATAAATTTTCACTGATTTAGTAATTGTTTGTATTTTTTTTTGAGTAACAGAGACACCTACCACATTACGCTTGTACTACATGTAAAATTAGAATCAACAAAACTAACTGTCAATCATTCAATACTTCAAATTATAATTGTTTTCGAGGATACCAACAGAGGTCTGTTGGTATCCTCGAAAACAATTATAATTTGAAGTGGATTTCGAGGATACCAACAGAGGTCTGTTGGTATCCTCGAAAACAATTATAATTTGAAGTATTGAATGATTGACAGTTAGTTTTGTTGATTCTAATTTTACATGTAGTACAAGCGTAATGTGGTAGGTGTCTCTGTGCTAAGTTGTTGAACGAAGGGGGTAGTGTATTGTCAAACTTCGAACGTCATTATAAATGCTAGTTGTCAAAAGGTTGTCCGGTCTTATTCCACTAAGTAAAATAAGTGAATTTGTATGTTATATTATGAGTTTTAGTATGATAAATTAACGTGATGAACTGTGGATTGACTACGGAGTAAGGTCGGAATAGCGACAAATCTGTTAGAGGTATGTTGAAGTAAATATGAGTTACAATCATATGAGTATGTGAATTTCAGGTTGAAGAACTAAGGACTGGAATATACATGAATTCTATTGTAGTTAAAATATGATAAGGAATAGATCTTTCACAACCCATTTTTCTATAGAATTGCGGATTACTATGTATCACGATAAGCGTTCTAAAAGGCCACTAGACGATTGTACGGTTGGGAATTGTAGGTTTGAATACGATAGGTGTACGGGGATAGCTTTATACATTATGATTCGGGTGTGTCGTGACTTAGAATCAGTACAGTAGTTTTTGAATTCATTCATTACAAACATACAAAAAAAAAATCTTTTCTCTTTATAATAGTAGTGTAGATGTAGATAAAATATATTTACATAAGTATTTGAACCTGTTTGTATCGGTTCGTTGATGATCATTGAAAGTAGTTACTGTAAGTATCAACTAATTTATCGCAAAAACGTGTTGTATTTTAAACGAAACAAAATCATCCAAATAATTTTGAAATGATATTCAAATTTTATGTATGTGTAAGTTAATGTGTGTATGTTAATGTGTGAATAGTAATAACTTTCGAATACAAAGCACGTGACCAATCCAGTTTTAAAATGTCACAGTACAGTGTCCGGCTCTAGTGATACGCGATGTACTATAATATGTGAAGTATCCTTTTTGCATTCCGCTTCCCTAGCTATTCCTACCTATCCGTGTGGTGACGGAATAAGAATAAAAGTATCACGACCCCATCTCATCCAAAGGAAGTCGTAAGAGGTGACTAAACGGGAAATAAGCAGACGGTATCACTGTGAGAGAAGGAAAAATCGAAATAAAACTCTTTGCAGACCCCTCTGGCCTAGGTGGCAACAGTAGACTAGAAAACCAAAATGGATAGACATCACAATAAAAGGCCTCCAGTTCCCGGTGGTCCCCCTATTCCCAGCCATGGTATCGGTTCGGGTGACGGTTGGGCGGGGGGTGCTAAGATCTTCGGACGACGGGAGGGTTCTCTATTTTTATTCGTAAAATTTTATGTCATAATTTAACATTGCATAATGTTACTTGTCATAACATTATTTACGCATAATGCTCATTTGCCATAACTTTTTAAGCATAATTTTTTTACTCCTATTTACTATAAGCATAATATTTAATAAGCATAATATCCCAAAGCATAAGTTTACTTAAGCATAACGACGCATAACCATAACTATTCCGAAAAAATCACTACAAAATTTTTATTAACAATATTACACATACATTGCTCTCGTCAAACTTGTAGGCGTATCAAAGTTCATTTAACCTAATGGTCTTTTGACCTAATTGGTCGACGGAGCCCCGCCTGGGTGGTTTATAAAAAAATAACCACGAAGGCCTAATGCGGGAGCTTCGCTACGCTCCGCTCCCTAATCAGCCTTCTAACCTAACCTATCCGAGTCGGGGTACCCTAAAGTTCAGATTGCATCCAGATCCTTGCCAGCTTGCTAGCACCATGTTAGCAGGCGTTTATCATTATACCAAATAGCTATTAGACAAATAAACAATATGCTTTACAACTTTATGCATATCAATGTTATGAATAATAACATTAGGATTTACAATATTTATGCTTAATAACACAGTATGCTAAAAACCAATTATGGCACACTATTATTATGTCAAAGAAAATTATGCCTAATTTGTTATGGCAATTTAAATTAGGACAAAAACTATTATGACAAAAGATGGAATCCCCGACGGGGTTCTCTATTTTTATTCCTAAAATTTTATGTCATAATTTAACATTGCATAATGTTACTTGTCATAACATTATTTACGCATAATGCTCATTTGCCATAACTTTTTAAGCATAATTTTTTTACTCCTATTTACTATAAGCATAATATTTAATATGCATAATATCCCAAAGCATAAGTTTACTTAAGCATAACGACGCATAACCATAACTATTCCGAAAAAATCACTACAAAATTTTTATTAACAATATTACACATACATTGCTCTCGTCAAACTTGTAGGCGTATCAAAGTTCATTTAACCTAATGGTCTTTTGACCTAATTGGTCGACGGAGCCCCGCCTGGGTGGTTTATAAAAAAATAACCACGAAGGCCTAATGCGGGAGCTTCGCTACGCTCCGCTCCCGAATTAGCCTTCTAACCTAACCTATCCGAGTCGGGGTACCCTAAAGTTCAGATTGCATCCAGATCCTTGCCAGCTTGCTAGTACCATATTAGCAGGCGTTTATCATTATACCAAATAGCTATTAGACAAATAAACAATATGCTTTACAACTTTATGCATATCAATGTTATGAATAATAACATTAGGATATACAATATTTATGCTTAATAACACAGTATGCTAAAAACCAATTATGGCACACTATTATTATGTCAAAGAAAATTATGCCTAATTTGTTATGGCAATTTAAATTAGGACAAAAACTATTATGACAAAAGATGGAATCCCCGACGGGAGGTTACCACAAACAACTTCTACTGACATCGTATAACTGCAGTATACTTCGGCTGGACCATCACCTGACAGAACTCGAGGTGGAAGTAGGTCGCATAAACTGGCACATATTGGGGCTGTCGGAGATCTGAAGACAGGGGGAGGGACACGACTACACTTGGGTCAGGCGACCTGTTCTACTTCAGAGAAGGTTATCTGCTCTCCCAGGGAGATATCGGTTTTCTGGTAAAAACGGACCTCATTATAAGCGTACCTGATCCTAAAAATCACGAACAGTCGTTCTCTGAAGGTGATACAGGTATATGCGCGCACCTCGCGTTAACCCGACGAAACCGCCGAGGACGTTTAGAAAAATATTATCAAGGCAATAAATCACACCGCCAAGGCCACTTACAATCTTGTTATGGGGGATTTCAATGCCAAAATGGGAGTACAAGAACGCGGCGAAGTGCGAATCGGACGTTATGGAGTGGGGCGCAGAAACCACAGGGGGCAAATGCTAGTCAATTTCCTCGAGTCACAGGGGCTCTTCTAAATGAATAGCTTCTTCAAGAAAAAATGAAGTGAATTTGGCAACGTCGGGATTCTGATAGGAAAGAGATAGACTATTTCCACATCCATAATTTTCGGCAAATTTTAGAAAACACTCAAGAATACAATCAGCCCCTGTGCCTGGCGTTTGTGGACTACGAGCAAGCCTTCGACTCCATCGATACCTGGGCAGTTCTGGATGCTCTGCAGCGGTGCTGTGTAGATTGGCGATACAGCGAGGTGCTGAGATGCTTGTATTACACTGCCATGGCCACGTCTGTCGAAGGACAGAGACAGGCAGTTGGAGCAGACGAGTCCTAGAGTGGAGACCGCGAGAAGCCAAACGGAAGGTAGGACACCCCCTAACCTGAAAAAGGTGGCTGGGACAGATTGGATGCGGAAGGCGGACGATCGGACGAAATGGCGTACATTGGGAGAGGCCTATGTCCAGTAGTGAACTGCGGTGGGCTAATTGATTGATTGATAGCTATGGCCAGAGACTTTATGCCCGAGATAAAAAGTGCCTACTCAGTCTGTGTGCAAAATTTCAGCTATTTTTGTGTTAACTCAGCAACAAAGTAGCCTATTGTCCTGAAACTGAATTCCTAACTTATGGACTGTACTTAAAAGAGAATATATTATTATAAGAACAATTAGCTCTTAAGCAGAATAGGCGCACAACAATCATAACCTGATGGATGAGTGATGCCAATTTAAAATAGGTAATTAACAAATAACTCATTTGATAAGAAAAGTGATAATAAGTAGGCACAGGTGACAAAGGAGATACGGTGGCACCTTTTCATATGCAAAATTGTATGTAAAAGTGCAAATCTCCTTTGTCGGATATATGTACATTGCATTGATAGGGTGTAGGAGTTTATGGGGATCCACTAGGACTCTTTGTGCCTCTGGCAAAGATTTTCCTACTAGGGTTAGAAGATGACATAACAGTCGCTTCCATAAGAGCCCAATCGCTCAAATAGCCCTGGTACATACGCCAAATCAAGACGATCAGACCTCTACCACACTTCCTACAATGACTGATGACAGACGAACCATTATGTATAATTTTACAAAATATAAAACTCTTACCTCATAACTAGTAACAATTGCGTAACTTATTTGCAATAGCACAACAATTATATTTAATTTATTCATTTTTATTTGAATTACATAAGATTTTGCGATTTGCGACTGCGTGGCACGATCTCCATGGGTGTGACTGGTCCATTTTAGAATCGTATAATAAACGAATAAACTTGTTTGAAATTATGTTCGGATTATATATTTTTACTAACTATTGCCCGCGGCTCCGCCTGCGTGGATATTGGTTATCGCTTAGTGTTGAGCCGGTGCCATTGAGTATTAAACTCAAAGCTCTCTCGAAATTTATCCTCGACAATTTATTCGCCTCTGTTCTCGAATTTCTACTCGCCTCTATATTTGACTCCCTACTCGACTTTCTACTTGCCTCTATACTTGAATCTATACTCCCCTCTCTACTCGACTCCGTACTCTCTTCTAGCCATCCACTCCCTTCTCTTTTCGCCTCTCTTTCACTGTCTCTTATGATACAGGATCCCCTAGTTTAAGAGACAGGGTTAAATATTGTTATTGAGTAATTTATTTTTAACATTTAAGTCCTTTTTCAATTTATACCAAATGTGTTAAACCGCTAATTTGTAAATGTTAAGCGTCATTATCTGTACTTAGCATGTCTACTTTAGAACCAATAAATTTTATTTTATTTTATTTTATTTTTATCTACTTGAATCTCTATTCGATATCTTCTCACTTCTCCGCTGTAGTACATTTTAAGAGGATATTAAAAAAAAGTCATATTCTCATCCTCTATCTACCCACTTTAAAGTCTTTTGCGAAATTGAAAAATTACAAACTTATGTAAAAACTTGAATTCTCCCCTTCAACCACCTTTTCACGATGGGTTTCGTACATAAAACCGAAAATTAAATAATCTAATAACAATGCGTCGCCAATGATTGGTCGAAAGATCAAATTGTCGCTGTCGAGGTCGAAATATGAATACGTCGACGTATTGATACGGAAAAGTGCAAACGGTCTATTGTCCTGTGGGACTCGCGTACCACATGCATGTTGTGTCGGCGGCGCGCCGGCGGGCAACATCCTGGCGTCGGAGCACAGTAAACACTAAATCGTACGCCCACGACTCGTTCATTTTATAGTCGTGCGAGAAGGACGACGATACATTGGGCGCGCATACGAGTGACAAAGACAGAGCGTGAAACATTTGGAAACACACATCGCTCCACATCCACAATGCCGTCGCAACCTAAACGATAATTTTGGTACTTAAATAGCACAGTTATCCTGAAAATACTCTCATTTTCGTAATCAAGATTTGTTTACTTCCCCAAAACACCTTACCCGCTACAATTGGTGACCCCGATCGTGTTGTATACAACCATCATCATTGTTCCTGGACCTGTACCGTCGTTATCAAGCAACAATCAAGATGTCAGAAGGAGGCGAAGGCCCTAGTGTACCGGCGAGCGAAAATACTAGCACTCAAGAATTGAAGATCGTTCCGGAACTAGCTGCAGTGTCTATTCAATCAAAACTATTACCGTTTTGGCGAGAAATTCCACGAGCCTGGTTCATTCAATTTGAAGCCGTCATAGACCCTCTCAAGACTTCAGACGACCAGAGGTTTCGTTACGTGTTACAACAATTACAACATATCACGGACATTTTATACCACCCGCCAGCTGCTAACAAATACGAAGCTGTCAAAAATCGTCTGCTCACAGTATACGACAAGTCAGATGTAAAAAACTTTCAGAAGCTTATCAGTGGTCTCGAGTTGGGTGATCAGAAACCTTCACAGTTACTACGGAAGATGCGAGTTGAAATTTTCAAAATCCTGTCTAATAGGCCGTTTATTACCTAAACATGCAAAATATGCAAACGGTCTATTGTCCCCTCGGTAACAAGGAAGGTAGCCTATATCCGTTCCCAAGATCTAATCTATCTCTATGCCAAATTTCATCAGGGTATCTTTAAGAAGCGGCTTGAGCTAAATCGGGGAGACTCGCCGCAGCGTCGCGACCAGGCTCAAGGAACACATACGGTGCATGAAAAACAGGGACATCAATAGGTCGGCAGTAGCTGAGCACGCCTGTTTGACGGACACGGCTCAATACATACGGTTTGATAAGGCCTCCGTACTAGCGAAAGAAACATACTTTGTGCCGCAAAAAGTACGGGAGGCGATTGAAATAAGCCGTCGTCCGAATTTCAACAGAGAGAAGGGATGGACACTGCCACCAGCTTGGAAACCGGCCTTGAAATGCACGTACCACAAATGGGAATCGAACTTGGAATGCGACACGGTGAGCGCGTTATGCCGCACTGCTGAATCACCGAGCGACGACGATGACGACACAGACACGACAGCGAGGACAGCCGAACTGTCCCGTACTCCGCCGAATACCCCCCCGCTATCCGAGCGCACGCGACGGCAGCGCCAACGTTGGGAACGCAGTAAAGCACCGGACGTCGCCGCGCCCGGATACTCTGCTCACATGAATAAGGACTCCGGTCGGGTCCGAAACTAGTCGGGCGCATCCTGACGAGTGACTTGAGTATAGCCGTAGTAAAGTTATCGAATTGAAAAATGGCTCACGATAGTTTCTATACAAAAAAATCTTTAAGAATGACGAACTTTCATCCCATAGCCATATCCCCCCCCCCCCCCCCCCCCCTTGAACCCATTTTTCGCGATAACAGGTAACTTATGTCCGTTCCCAAGCTCTAATCCATCTTTGTAAAAAATGTCATCAGTATATCTTCAAAAATAATAAACTTTCATACAAACATCATCCCCTATTTCTCCCCTTAAACCCCTTTTTGCGATAAAAGGTACCATATGTACGTTATCTAGCTCTAATTCATCTATGTACCAAATTTCATCTAGACCTCTTCAAAAATGGGTGTATCCCATCTGCCCCGGTGACTTGGCCCGGTGCCGGGCCACATGGGAAAAAAAAGTTTTAACTGGCCCGTTGATATGTTTAGCGGGCCAGATGACACAAATCAAGTGCCATCGTCCCCGGTAAGGAGAAAATACAGGATACGCCACGTAATTTGTGAAATAGTAACAACTTGCATCTATGAAAGGGATTGAACTTACGCCACGGGAATAATATTTGTGTCTTCTTCACCAATAGCACAATGTATACTGTAGAGCACTGTATACCTACTGTACTTTTATAATAAGTATATTTCATGTTGAGATTTATGACACTAGTTGATATTGCGTCATACACAATAAAAACTGATTTTTGTATACTAAGCAGTTTGATTTATATGTTCAATCCCTTTCATAGATGCAAGTTGTTAGTATTTCACAAATTACGTGGCGTATCCACTATTTTCCCCTTACCGGGGACGATAGCACTTGATTTGTGTCATCTGGCCCGCTAAACATATCAACGGGCCAGTTAAAACTTTTTTTTCCCATGTGGCCCGGCACCGGGCCAAGTCACCGGGGCAGATGGGATACACCCTCAAAAATGACAAACTTTCATCCCCTAACCCTATCAACCCCACCTCCTCTACCCCTATTTCGCAATAAAAGGTAGCCTATGACCGTTCCCAAGCTCTTATCCATCTCTATACCAAATTTCATCAGGATATCTTCAAAAATTACAAACTGTCATGCCCTATTTCCCCCCTTAAACCTCCTGTCGCGCTATAAAAGGTAGCCTTTGTCCGTTCTTAAGTTCTAATCTACCTCTGTACCAAATTGATCAAAATCGGTTCAGTGGTTAAGGCGTGAAAGCGTAAAATACAGACAGACAGACAGACAAAGTTGAATGGATATTGATTTGAACGTTTCAAACTTGCAACGAACTTGTATACCAACATTAAATAACTTTGTCTAGGCTGTTAACATTGAGGCGATTACCATATCTATTAATAAAAGAATTACGTAAGTTATTTTATGTATAACTAGCGATCCGGCCCGGCTTCGCACGGGTGGTAAAAACGTTCCTGTGGCAATCCAATATAGCCTATGTTACTCAGGGTGAACGTAGCTTTCCATTGGTGTAAGAATTTTTGAAATCGGCACAGTAGTTTTTGAGTTTATTCATTACAAACATACAAAAATACAAATCTTTCCTCTTTATAATAGTAGTGTAACAAATCTTTCTTCATAATAGTAGTGTAGATGAAAGAATTTTTGAAATCGGCACAGTAGTTTTTGAGTTTATTCATTACAAACATACAAAAAAAATCTTTTCTCTTTATAATAGTAGTGTAGATGTAGATAAAAGTATTTACATAAGTATTTGAACCTGTTTGTGTCGGTTCGTTGTGTTGCATTTTACTCTTTTAAAAGAAATCATAAACTCATCATTTTGAATTTTATTTAGTTTGCCACTAGTGTGTCCTTTAGAGAGAGCTTGACACCCAAAGTAGCAAGCTTAAATCGTATAGTGTCCGCCACATCATCCTGCTTACAAGCGCAAATTAGATTCACACGGGCCTATTCGAAGCCGAAAACTGTATTATATTTTAAATTGACCATGAAAAAGAATTTGAGTGGTGCATGCTGTCATAGTAAACACAAAAATTGTAGATACAAAAGAAATGAAATGAAAAATAAGAATATCCAGATTATGCAACCAGTGGCGTAACTATAGGGTGGCAGGGCTAGAAAAATGCCACGGGCCCCCGACCGAAGGGGGCCCCGGCCCAAGAGGCCACGAGCTCAGAAATAACCTAACATTTTTAACAAAATTTTGTACCTAAGTACTTGAAAATTATAATTTTTTTAAGTACTTAAAACAAATAAAAGTCTGGCACAACTAACGACCATATAGAAATTCAAACTAATCAATAAAATGTCAACACATTCAAAACAAAAAAAAGTCGAATTTCGGAACGCATGCATTGATTGCTTCATTTTTTGTCGCGGTACATTGGTAACGCGGGCGAGCTAGTGACGGTCGGAGAATTCCCTCATTTTGTAGCTCGACAAATAGGCTAGGAGCCAGTGACACTGAAAGTCTTGTCATTACAGATTAAAAAAACAATTATGTAAATCGATAGTGAACAAATATATCAATAAAATCAACTTGGTTTTTTTTTTGTTGAACCTTCAAATGGATGTAAAATAAAGTTAATCGTGAAAGTTAAATTTCATCAAGTCTGGTTCAAGAAAATATTTAAGTGGGAACGAAAAACGAAAGAGAAAGAGGGAGACTCGAGAAAAAACAATTAAATGTTACCAAATTTTTTTGAGTATTGTTGAGTTATTAGGAAAATACGATCCGATTTTACAAGAATTGTTAAGTGAACCAAAGCGACAGATAATAAAAAAATGATAATAAAAAAGAAATATCTGAATCCAGCCAGGGAAATGCTCAGTTTTCGGTCCACATTCAGAGATGAAACAAAAAAGTCTTCATGCATAAGAGAACTTGCTGTTTTTTACTAATAAAGAATCATTTTATGTCGTGCAGCTTCCCAGTAATATGTACTGCATTAATGTTATTTGTTACCATTCCTGTGATTACATAGAACGGTTATTTTCGAAACTAAAATTAATAAAAACCTATTTAAAAGACTCTACGGCACAAGACAGGCGTCGTAACTAGGCTATTCTATCTATTGAAAATTCTATGGTTCGATCTTTAAACCTTGATGAGATTCTTTTGCGGTACAGAAAGCTCGGATAAAAGAATTTAATTAATAAAAAAATATTATTAAAAGTAAATTGTTATTGCATAATAAATGTTTGTATAAACCTAAGTTTTTGAAAATAAAACTTATTAGTTATTCAACTAAAATGCACACAATATTATTATTAGTTTTGGGTAACTACTTACATCAGTGGTTTATTAAAATTAAATTCTAACGTGACTATTTTCTACTAGGACGCTGGAGGGCCCCATTCAAAAAAATTGCCACGGGCCTCAGATGGTATAGTTACGCCACTGTATGCAACCATTTATGAGGAGTCTTAATCCAAAATTAAGTGGCCTCTGGGCAATTTCCTGCTAGAATGTCTGTCAAGTGTACACTTTTATAGAAATCAGTACTAGGTACTTCTACATAATTAATTTCCCGATCAAAAATACCGCTCCATCAAGTGATTAAAAGATAATCATTTGGATTAAATGGTGTCTGATTAATGACTAAATAGTGTTAGATTGACTAGCAGATAATAGAAACCGCATTCCTTAGATAAGAATCCAACGTGTTAAATACGAATTTCGAAACGAATGGAAGTGATTGAAGTCATAATTAAATATCTACATTTGTGTTTCGGCTGCTTAATTTTATAAAATGACTTAACTGAGTTTGGTACAAGTTAAATTAAGTTGGCTCTAACTATTAAGCTATTATTATTCTAAAAGTGATGATGAATACGAGAAGCGCAGTAACAATAAATAATTTAAAATGCACAAATATATTTGCATCGGTAATATAAATCAAACTCATAACGAACAAACACTATATTAAATACCACATCCTTCACATAAAATCATAATAAAGATATAAAAGCGTCTTTTATCTGATTCTTTGTGATGTACTGCAGCATTCGGACCCTTCCCTAGATTAGCCAGACGAATTTGGAGGGTCGTAAGAATCACGCCCGCCCATTTGTTGGGTTCTACTCGAACGTAAATAATAATACAGTTTTCATACGGCATAATGCTTAAACTTATGAATATTCTGTATTTTTATGGAAAACTTACAGCTAACCTGTCTACCTACCTACATTTACCTCGGCGTCTGAAGTCCGCCTTACCTCGTCGTGAGGTGAATGCCATCTGATAACCAATTGGAAATATCGAAGCATTGCTGTTAGACCAGCTGTTGCAATTTTAGGGTTTCAACTAGATGTTTGTATGACATGTATCAGACCAAAGCAAATATCTATATATCTATAATCCATAATTATAATTATAAAATATATCTATATCTATAATTATGCAAACAAGAGGCTTATTTATTTGATTCTTAACATCCAATAATTCATTTCTATTAGCTCGAAGGCGGCTCGGGCGTCGGAGGGCGCAGACCAACCTTCGCCCCCCATGAGCGCGGGCCTGAGGGTGACGGGTGGAGCCGCTCGTCACCCTAGCAGAAGCAGGCCACGGCGGCGGCTGTGCGGCAAAACCCGGGTTTTGCCGCACAGCCGCCGCCGTCTCGCCGAATCGTGGGACGATGCGCGCCTCCCCACACCGGGTTTTGAGTCGGGGACCGCGTGGTCCCCTCCTCCCGAGGAGGGTCAGACCGAGAGGGATGGCCCTGCGTCAGCCGGGATGCGAGGGATATGTCGCATGACAACCTCACCTTCGGCCTAGCACTACGACCCAGAGACGGCGTGCGGTTTAGTCGGTTCGAGTCCGACATAACCTCCCCCTCCGGCTCCTGAGGGGTGGGTATCCGTGGGGATTTCCCGCACGTAAAAAAAAATCTATTAAGTATTATCACACCACATTGAAAGCACAACAATCCTTTCACTTCTTATCAGAAAATTTAGACATGAATTTTCTTAATATTCACGTTTATAACTTGAGTGAGTGGTTGAGTACCTCCACTGTTGTACAAACCAATGTCTCAATTAATACTGACACGTAGGCATTTAATATTGCCGAGCCTACATTCAGCAGCTTATTAACGTGGAATTCGACCTAACGAGTAAGAGGGATGCCTCGTCTATTAAATTTTCTGGTAATTGATAAATACTTGACCGTTGGCGTGTGTAATCGAATGTTCATACACGTAATGAAGTATTCACTCAATATGAATCCTATGTTACAGTTAGTAGAGTAGATTTTGAGTTGATATTGTAATTTGTGACATTTTGTACCAAAAGGCATACGTTGGTCACTGCGGGGGTTGTGAAATTATTAGAGAATGTCGAATAAATTGGAGTTGTAATATAATGTGAACAATTATCTTCAAGAACAAAACGATTAAAATTTTATGAAGTATTTTTCCTGATTATGGGGCAATTCTAGTTTTCTTTTATTATCACTTATGAAATATTTTTTATAAAACATCACTGACAACGGCGACGGGTGACTATAACATGATTCCTGCAGGATTATCAATTGGCCGCATGCAGTATGACAAACTAAATAGAAGGAAATTCTTTTTTCTCCGGTATCCCTTTAGAATATTTTCAGTAGCAAGGTCATGAGTATCTAACCACTTAACGAATCTAAATTTGAATCTGTAATGAACGATAAATTCATCACAAACCTTTACAGTACTTCAGGCGTTTGAAGATCATCAGCTTACGTGGGTGGTTAGGTTTCCTCAATATTTTTTTTTCATTATAATACAATTTAAGAAGATTCATTGAAATATTGGAAATTCCTAACAGAGCTTATTATTCGAATTATTTGATAAACAGAGATCAAAAATGGTAAAGATCAACTGTTATCAGTTTATTTATAGAGAATAATCAACAACTCATTACGTAAAAGGTACTTACAATACAGGGTGTACCATCAAGATACGAGGAAGTCGCAAAATAGAAGGTATCTTATATATTAAGGAATCGCGTCACTAATTCTCGAAATATTAAACCCAGCTTCATTACTAAATTGGGATGGTTTCGAGTTAAAATCCTGGACATTACACTAGCAAGGTACGCGAACTCACTCCTAACATAGGTAATTTAGCCTAGCCGACAGCTGGAGATGTTAATGGAACACCAGTAACTTCAGTTACTTCCTAATTTTCTTTAAAAAATTGAATCAATTCCTTTGTTTATGACAATGGCTATAAGAAAAAGGTTCAAATAAACCATTAAAATGGTGACAGTGAGGCGTACAAGCGTCCGCAGACCACATCGTTAGTGTCGTGCACCGGTTCTCATAAAGATAAGTTGACCGACGACTAAAGTGAGGTACAAACGGGTTGTTCACGCGGAAAACGTATTCGGAAGTGTCTTTGAGGAGCTGTTTGCGGTGGTAGGTACGTCGCTTGAACTGCAATTGGTCAGTTGTTTACCTGTGTAAATTGGTTGCTCGCTGGGGACAGAGGACAAAGGAGATACAGTTGCTCTTTTACAACTTTATATTAAAAAATTCTACCGTAGGTATTTCCTTTGTCGACTGTACTATTAGGACCTTATTCTAGAACGTTACTCAGTTCGGAATCTAGATTTATCTGAGGATAGATTTTATAGACAGACAGATTTGACTATCTGTTCTCAGGTAAATCATGATTCTGAACTGAGAACCATTGTAGAATACGGGCTTTAGATGTTGTAGTCGTCACAATATTTTCTAAAAAAAGAGTTTTGTCGCGGGTCGAAGTCTTATCCTGAATGCTGAAGTTCAAATTTATGGTACACTAGCTTTTGCCCTCGGCTCCGCCCGCGTGGATGTCGGCTATCGTGTCCAAACATAGCCTATGTCCTTTCTCTAGGTCTAATCTACCCCTATACCAAATTTCATCAAAATCGGTTTAGTGGTTTAGGCTGAAAGACGGACAAACAGACACACACACACACATGACACACACACTTTCCCATATATTATATTAGTATGGATTTTGGTACGAGTGTGTAAATTTGGTAATTATCGCTGAAGCGCCATTAAGACCCGAGCCGTTAGTTGTCGGCCTTAAAAGAGTCTTATACGTCGTTTTACAACTCACTTTTAGAATAAAATAGTACTAAAAATCATTTAATCTAGTCTTATACTGAAATGTAAATATTACAAAATTAAAAAGAAAACTATTATGACGGTCTTTACTGTTTGGTTCTTTTGTATCATTCGGAAAAGGCTAACGTACAGAATATCCAAATAAATTCTAAAACTTCAGCTAGATTTTTCTACCTTATGAACGCGGTGCACGCATCCGCGATTATCATTACGCAAATTATGTTAATTAGTTCATGAGATTATATAAATTTATGTATGAAACTGCACATAATTTGGTCTTAAAATACTCGTGTGATACTATGATAAAACTCGCCCTTTTCATAAACTATGTAAAGAAAGAATTAAGTAGTAAATGTGCAGTCAGTAATTTTTTTTCATTGTTTTTGATGGCATAGTTTTGTTTATTAAACACGTACAAGTTGAAATTATCTATGAACTTGCAAGAAAGAAGCAAGCAATAAGGTAATATTTATTATCTTTTTATATAGAAACTTTTTCTTTCTCAACTTAATCAATAAAATTAAATTAAATCTATAACTCGCTTGTGAATTATAACAATGAAAAGTCACAGTCTGATTATAAGTGTCATTATGTGCCTAATTGCGGTGAAATTAGAGCCACTCTATAAGCACGTGTTGTTGAAAAGATTATTATAAACACACGCTAAGTGTTTGATGGCGGTCGCTTCACGGAAAATATATAAGTTCAGCCGCATCGTAGACAAGAAAGCCGACTCGAGCCGATATGGGATAAGGCTCAGAGAATGATGAATTATGTCCAGTTCGATATGTACAATATCTGAAAGGGGTAAATTTTTATTCTGAAAGTCGACGAATTTCAAAATTCAGAATTTCATAAATCCGAATGATTCGAATTCCGAAAGTCAGAAATCCGATGCACTATAAATCCTATTCAGTGAAAACCTGAATTTCAAAATAATAAATATTCAGAATTTGGAAAATCGGAATATTGAAATTCGGAATTATATACATATTTCGGAATTCTTGGGTGTTCCCATCTAAAAGGGTGTGCAGAGGTATATTAACGTCTACATTTTGCCAACTATGCCCTTCGCTCGCAATGGGAGGCGAGCCCATTGCCGTAATATAGTAAAAAATGCTCTAGTCAACAAAGTAGCTAGCTAACATTATGTTAGGTACTGTAATTTTATAATAATATTAGCTGACCCGGTGAACTTCGTACCGCCAATATTTTTCCGCCCTCGTGGCGTCAGATCCCGTTTCCGCTGCACCCTCTACTATATTAAACAAGGGCACGCCGTGATTGCGGCGGTAAGACCCATCATGGGGGAGTGGCTAGAGAGGCCACACGGTGGCCTCTCGTACCGTCAGACGCAGGTCATTACCAGACATGGTAACTTCGGGCGGTACCTGCATCTGATGGGCATAGAGCCAACGCCCGAGTGCCATCACTGCGACGCGAGCGTGGACTCGGGGCTGCACACGCTCACCGAGTGTCCGGCGTTTGAAGCGCCGAGGCGGGAGCTTGTGACGGCCCTGGGGGTGAGAGTGCTCACGCTCTCCACCCTGCTCGCGGCGATGGTCCGCTGCGCGGATGCGTGGGCGGCCAGCGCCTCCTTCTGCGAGCAGGTCATGCTCGTGAAGGAGACAGCAGAGCGGGCGCGGCGCAACGAGCGAGAAAGACTCGCGGACATCGCTGGCCGCGTTCGAAGGCGGCTCGGGCGTCGGAGGGCGCAAACCGACCTCCGCCCCCCATGAGCGCGGGCCTGAGGGTGACGGGTGGAGCCGCTCGTCACCCTAGCAGAAGCAGGCCACGGCGGCGGCGCGCATCGTGACGATGTGGATGATGCGCGCCCCCCCATACCGGGGGCTAGTCGGGGACCGCGTGGTCCCCCCTCCCGAGAGGGCCAGACCAAGAGGAATGGCCCTGGGTCAGCCGGGGTGCGAGGGATATGTCAAAAGACAACCTCACCTCCGGCCTAGCACATCGACCCACAGACGGCGTGCGGTTTAGTCGGTTCGAGTCCGACATAACCTACCCCTCCGGCTCCGGAGGGGTAGGTATCCGTGGGGATTTCCCGCACGTAAAAAAAAAACTATATTAAACATGGATTATACATATAAAACTTCCTCTTGAATCACTCTATCTATAAAAAAAACCGCATCAAAATTCGTTGCGTAGTTTTAAAGATTTAAGCATACAAAGGGAAATAGGGACAGAGAAAGCGACTTTGTTTTATACTATGTAGTGATACCATAGAACATTATATGTACCTACCAAAAACGTGAAAAAATATTGTTTACTTTCTGTAATAAATAATAAAGCGTCGGCCCGGCTCTATAATATGGAATCGGAGCGCAATTTGTCCCTGTAATGGAAAAATTCCATGGAAATAGGTTCGTATAGGCGATTCTGTCCCATCTTGCTTCTAGCGAGACCAACAGATTTATTATCTATACCTGCTTATAAGATATAACATAAGTTCTTATACTGCACGACTTAGTAGGTAGGTACATATTTAATGGTATCCATATGACATCATTTCTTTGTCTTCGCTGTCGCCTGCCAAGTACCTATTTAGAGCTTTTGTTTTTTTCCGAAGATTACATTCAAACACTGATGATGGATTCATCATTAACTAATAAAATTGTTGCTTAATTATTTGCCAGATTCAAAGTATGTGTATCAAAAACCACAGATGATGGATTCAACATTAACTACTCAAAATTTAGCTTAATTATTTGCCAGATTCAAAGTATGTGTATTAAAAACCAAAGGTATTAGCGTAGGTCGTAAGTATTGTTTAAATAAAATAAAAATTATAAATATACCTAGGTACTTATTAAATAGGTACTGACATTTTTTAACAAAGTGGACAAACGTCTCAATAAATATTAATCAAATAAACAATCGCTGTTTTGCAAAAATACAATTTATTATGTAAAAATACGAGTAAAATATCTAGGTAAAAGTATTAAAAATATAAGAAATGTGTTCGAAAAATTTCATGTTTATGACTCATCGGTTGGCGAAATCCTCTGAAACCTTTCTCGACAATACCCGTATTAGAGATGCCCATAGAAAGCCTCGGGAGAACTCGAGCTACACAGTGACCGACAGAATGAGTCCTTATGAGATTACAGCACAAAGGCCGGCTTACTGCGGAGAACTACGATATTTAAGGCTTAACTTACGCCTCGTCAATGTGTAGACGTCCACACAAAGCCGAGCCAGGTTTATTGAGGAATCTACGAAAATTGCATTGAATTGATTCGTGTAATGTAGCGGGCAAGGCTTCTACGTCGAAACCTTAGCTAATGTTGGGATAATAAATATGTTTACGAGTTTATTATTTTAAGGGCGCTGTACCTCGTTGTCTGTTTATTTTATTAGTAGTAATTTTATATGAACGAGTACATAATAGGTTTTTGAAGTGAAAACTTCTTTAGCGGCGTTGGATGGGTGTAAAATGTTAAGGAAGCGTCAGGATTGTTGACCTTTGAACCGTAACCGACGACTGACGTCATACAAGATTAGGTACAGACTATGTATTTTGCAAGTTACAATAGATATCGTCGTAGCTTAATCGGTAAGCACGTCGACTGTAAGTCCTTATAGTTTCAGATAGTATCGGGTTCAAACCACCTGGCCTTCAGGGATTTTTTGTGATTGTTTTTTTTTTATTATAATTTATTACTTTTGGTGATTATTTTTTCTTTTTGTAGATTATTACTTTTTATGATATTTTTTCTTTTTGTAATTTATTATTTTTTGTGATTATTTTTTCTTTTTATAATTTATTAATTTCTTCTGACAGAAAATTAGCAGAAAATAAGTGATAGGTTCTATGATTAGCGCTATATTATAGGTATGATATGGTATGTTCTTTTTTATCTTTTTCTATTTATATAACGAAGAAAGAAAAAAAGAAAATGTTTTCACTTCTGCCGGCACTCCCAGAGTGCAACCCGTCTTTTTTTTTTATAAAATTCACAACATGCGTATCTACCTGCTATATTATGAAAATATGTCTAAATAAACTCAACACATAGAATTATTTTCAATCTTTCTGTCACTTTTGTACCGACATGCGCCAACAGGCTTAGGGGACATCAAATAACTATTCCTCGGTAAATAGGGTAAAGTAAATTCTGTAAGTGTACTGTGCCCTTCGGTTTGATGCTAATCTCACATAATTCTTAATGGAATCACACAGGTAATCGACAATATTATTTTTTTATATTTTCACAATAGCAATGTTTCTCAAAGTAATTTAATGCCGTCCTAAGTATTGCTATTATATAGTTCACAGGCGTTACGCTTGGAAGGGACAAATGGATGGCGCGCTGTAGTTATTATAAATTTAAAGTTAAATACAAACTGAGTTTTATTCATGTCTTGAATTAATTCATTAGGCATATTAAGTGATAATATTATAAGTCGGTTAGGTTAGGTTATAGGATATACTTATGCTTAAGTAGTTTCTGTGAGATAAGAAACGATTGCATCCATCTTGTACTTTGGAGCTTGAGTTTAGCTCTCCATAACCTCCTTTTCATAATTTGGTTTGGTTTGCTTTTACTTTTGCTCTCAGACTGTCCATCAGTTAAGCCTATACCAAAGCCTTGTTTTATCCGTTACATGCATACCGGCTTGTAGGTGAGCTTGCCTTGAGCCCTGAAGATTATATGCAAAAAGTAAACAATACCTAAAAGTTTGACAGCCACATGCCAATATAATCGCCTAATACAGAGGCCTATTATCATTGGGCACATTACAGACGACTACCGCGTCTAATACGCGAGATCGAATGATTCGATCGCATTATTCGCTAATACGTACTGATGCCTTCAAAGGTTCCCTGTGAGGGGTTGAAAAACCGATGAATGGGTGGATAGAGCTTATGGAATCTAATAAAGTGGGACATTCTTTGCCGAGCTCACGATGTCGCGGCTACTTTCGCGAAAAGTACGCTGTACTCATCCGTTCTGTTGATCGTATTTCCTTTGAAGGTTGACAGTGAAAATAAATGAAGTGGAATTATCGGCAGGATTGGTTTGGGTATAGCTGAAAGTTCAAATATTATGATTTTAGAAATATATTGATCATAAAATGGGTCGTTTAACTTCAATTGGTTGAGTAGAATCAGAGATATGACCCAAATCAAATTAAAAGACTTTATAAATTAATATGATGCGAATGCATCAAAATTTAGGTATAATGAAACATTCTTTATGCTCAAAAGAGTACATAGCTATAAGATGAAGTCAAAGTCCACAACATTGCCCACCGTCTGGCACATTATCAAACAAGCGACAAAGGGAGTCCCACCATTTAGTGGTCCCGCAATCCGCTTATCGCCATGCAGCATTAGAGCATGCATTAAATATGCATGCGCCACTTTGGCTCGTGCACTACCAGCACCCTGTACCGACCGCCTAAATGTATCAAGGCGAAACCACATTTCATTATGTGGGGTTTTTTATGTCGCTACGCTATTTACTAAATATTTTTCATTTGTATTTTGCTGTGCGCTTCTATATGTTATACGTGCATTATGCGTTTTAAATAAATCTAGACAAATAAACCCTTCTTCGTATGTTTGCTGACACTGAAATGTGATTCTGAAGTTTTTTTTGAAGTGAAAACTTCTTCAGCGGCGGTGGATGGGTAAAAATTGTTAAACTCGCGCGTCAGGATCGCTTGACCTTTGGTCCGTAACCGACGACTGATGTCATACAATATTAGCTATAGACTGCCCATTTTGCAATATACGATAAATAGCTTCGCAGCATAGCGGTAAACGCTTCGACTGTAAGTCCTTATGGTTTCAGATAGTACCAGGTTCAAACCTGGCCTTCTGACATTTTTTGTGATAATTTTTTCTTTTTGTAATTTATTACTTTTTGTGATTATTTTATCTTTTTGTAATTTATTAATTTCTTCTGATAGAAAATTAGCAGAAAATTAGTGATAGGGTCTATGATTGGCGCTGTATTATAGGTATGGTATGTTTTTTTAACTTTTTCTACATATACATAACGAAGAAAGAAAGAAAGAAAAAGTTTTCACTTCTGTCGGCACTCCCAGAGAGCAACACGTCTTTTTTTATACCACTTAGGTGGCAGACACGCACACGGCCCACCTGATGGAAAGTGGCTACCATGGCCTATGCACCAGGGGCGTTCCACTCGCGCTGCCAACCCTGAATTTTTTTAGATCTGTAAAATTCTCAGTTGCAGCTTGGATTCTGGCAAAATGGTAAACGGCAATTGACTCATTCACTAGTATTACCTAACTAGTTCTTATAATGTCTCACAGTTTCCGGAGATGATTATCTTTGTTTGACTATCCTCCCTCATCATCATCCTCCTATATCTAACCTCTTCTGTTAAAGACGAGGTTACTTTAGCCCCAAAGGTGTTAGTATTTCTCAAATTCTGTTCAAAGGCACAAAATATTCGTCTAGTGCAAACTTCCTTTAGTTTGTGTCATTGAAATACCCTGTCATTTGTTACTTGCTTTTATAACTAACACAATGAATTTGTTAAAATCATTTTCCGAAATAATTTCGTTGCATAATAGATGGGGGGTATTAATTTTGACGTATATGGTACATTGGTAGGTATGTTGATAGAGAAGGCTTAAGCGGGAGAGTAAGCGGCTTGTGGTAATGGGCGGGGCGGATTGGCACGATCCTCCACTCAGATGGTGTGGGCGGTTTGTGCATACTTTATTAGCAGATATCCTTTGTCCCTCACAGAATACTTTGTGGGATATTCAGGTCGGAATATTTAAATTGTTGGTAGTTGGGGGTTGATAAATGTTACCTTATGTAGTATGTGCTATGTGTAAGTAATATATATGAAGGTTAGCTTATTACATATTACAGAATTACTTTGAAGTAGTACAATGCCTGAAAACGGTAGCTATACCTACGGAAAGTTTTGACAGCCTCCGTGGCGTAGCGGTTGTGATCGCGGACGCTACGCAGAGGGCGCTGGTTCGATCCGCGCTCAGTGCAAATATTTCTATGCATGGATATGGGTAATTTGCATTGGTCTGGTCGTGCCTTAAAGAGCACGTTAAGCCGTCGATTCCGGTCGCCATACAAAAATCTATGGCAGTCGTTATAGGTAGTCGGAGCCCTAAAATGTCCAACAACTGGTCTAACTGTAATGCTTCGATTTCACCTTTGAGTTGTAAAGAACAAATAGCAGTCGCTTGACATAAAATATAGAAGTTCAGCCAAATCCGCATGTAAGGTAAAGTGGACAACAGACTTCAAAGAAAGTTAAAAAAACTTGATAGCTTCGGGATTCGACTGAAATTAACGCTAGAATGTAGAAGAATAGGAGAAGGTATATAATACCTACAGAAGTGAGGTTGTAAGATATGGAAAGGCTTTTACAGATGCAGTTGCGAAGAGATGTTGTCTCTCTGATTGTACCTACTTCACTGCCTCTTCCATGGCGAGAGTTTTAATGAGTTTATTCAACTTATCCCTCAATCTCCCTTTCTATCTAGAACAACACGTGCTGTATCATGTTTGTATGGGTAGAAAATTGTATACAGTGTAATGTACTGTATAGAATTTTCTATCCATAAATGTGGTTCCTTCGTCTTAATACATAGTTAGGGGCAGGGCAATATCCCCGCCAAGTCGTGCAAAAAAAAGCGGCACGGCGGTGCCATCCTTAATTTCTCGAAGCAGTTCAGGCCATTTTCGATTCCGGATAAAAATACAAACCTGTATTTTCAGTAACCAAGCAGACATTGTATAGACACGGAATATTGCAAATTTCATTAAATTTGAACCAGTAGTTCAAGAATTAAAGTTTCTTAATTTTGTCACTCGCTGACGTAGAGTAAATTGCCCGAAATCGCATAATTTGGAAGGTATCGGAAAGGTTAAAGTTAGACTATCTACAAAAAGAAATGAGATCCTATAAAAAACAACAGTACTTGTCAAAAAACCAAGTCTTGTTGTTCCACCATTAAACACCGAACTGAATAAATTAATAACCGAATTGGTATTACATGGATCTCACAACTTATTATGGTTCTTCGAGACTTGGTTTTTTGACAAGTATTGTTATTTCTTTTGGGATTATGTTTTATATATATTTCTTCGTAATATTTATTATATATTTACACACAGTGGTTATTGTACAATGGGAGCCACATAGTAGTCGAATCACATATGAATATATAACCATAATCTATTCATGCGAGTCAAACGCTCTACCACAACATTATCGGTAGTCAAAGTAAGGAGAGGTCTGAAAGTTAATCACCTAATAAAACTTTGGGTAAACATTCTAGTTAGGCCGTAACCCTCACTTCATTTGCATAATAAGCGCGCGTCAAAAACAGCTTTGAAATAAAAAAGCGTCCATAATGGCTTTATAAATAGATTTCGGAGAATATTTTCTATTAAATAAACTTCCATTTGACGTGGTGCGCAACGAACGCCGAGCTCGTATGAATAAATCATATCAAATAACTATCAGGGGAGATCCGCGAAGCATTCTTTCCCCGTTTACATCAAAACATTTCGATTAGGGTTGAGATGGCCTATTTGTTTGATGCGAACAGATTTTTTATTCATGATTTTTTAATGCATGTCCTTGTCGTACATTTTCTCAGTTTGTCTCACTGATTTATTTGCTGTGGCAGAAATTCTATCTAACGTTAACAAATGCGACTTCCTTTAGACACTGATATGTGAAACCTATTACACCTCGACGAATTCGAGGGGGTAACGAGCTTTTTGTCGGCATTTTATCAGACCTTTTCACTTTGTATCAGGCTGTTCATTTCGTTGGAGACGTTCGTCGCACATTGAATTTTTCAAGAAAACGGATGGAATCCCAGAGGATAGTCGAGAGCGCTTGAACACCTACGGACGGAGGGTTAAGCCTCTCAGCTTGCGCTGTGCTTCAATCTCACAGATTGAATCGAGCTAACGTGAACGGCACGAGTCATTGGTAAATGTATAGTTAGGTACTTCATTTAGATTTAGAAATATATGTCCATCCCTAACATTTACTAGTCTACTTTACTCTACTAGGGGAAGTGGTCATGTGATAATGTTGTCGATAATGAAAAACGCCTAGAAGCATTTACTTTTGACTTGAAAATTCTCAGGTCACATTGGGATAGGCAGATACAACGTCTTGCCACTCGCAAAGTTTTTTCGCTTCTTGTATTTTCATAATTGTTTTCATATATACTCGCCACAACGGATACTCTTGATCTGATCTTTTCTTAAAATGGTTTATAGTTTTACAGAAACACAGACTAAGGTAAGTATTTCTACTCCATAACACATGAAAAATTTTAATATTTTCTTTAGTCTATATTATAATATACTGCTGAACATAGGCCTCTCCTAATGTCCCACCTTGTACGTCCTGCCTATCCTTTTTTAAGCCGCCCGACACGCGAGTTTTTAAACACTGTTACATTTAAGCGACGAGTGTTTAAAAAAATCAATAGAAAACAGGATCTTAACGAGGCCACCATTAAATTGGCGAGTGTCAATGACGCACAGCACTGCATCGAGCTGAGCCATTGTCGTGCATGTCAGCAGGCCCTGTAATTATCACCGTGCGACTGACGTCTCAGATCTGGGATCAATTTTATATTTTGCTTTGTGTTTTTGAATGTTAGAAGAGTTTATTTTATTTTATTTTAGGTGATGGTTATTTTTAAAGTAGTTGAATGAATAACAGGATTTATAATTGGAATTTTTTAAAGTCGTATTGAATTAAGTCACTTGTACCGTTGCAAAAAATGGATTAAACCTGACCGATTTCGCCTCACGACATTTTCAAAGGTTCCTATGACTGTCCATGCTGATCTCAACTCGACTACAAGGTTTCTATGACTCAATTTGTCGTAGGTACAAGTGACTTAATTCAACATGTAGAACAAGTTCCACCCCTGGAAAAGTTTATTTGCTATGTGCTGTATTTGTCATAGAGTGTTAAGATTAAGAGAGCGTACTCAAGAATGTGTTCGTTATTCAGTGCGGTTATAAATATTAGTATCCAGTATAAAGATTAGTATCCAGTAAAAAAATATACTTAAATATTTTTATTCTCTTTTTTTACTAAGTTTATGTATGTCAAGCTTACAAAATAAAAACAATAATAAACAACTAGTTCACAAAATAACCCGCTCCTAATCGCTCTCGGTGCAAAAGTGCCAATCATGCTTACCGCGTTTCCTGACTTTTTATCTGGCAACAACTACAGCGCTATCTTTAACCGAAGTAAGGACAGTTTCATCAGCTTTAAGCTTTATTTTATACTGGTGTTAGAACGCAGATGACCTCTTAAATAATACTGTACTTAGTACTATTGAACACCTATCACTTACTACACGCATTAAATACTAAAATGATTTATTTCCAGTTTTTGCTATTATTTTCTGTACAAACATTTTAAATGGTCGTGTCGCAGTTTTTAAATTGATATAGCCTAGCAAATATCGGGGACCACGCGATTTAACCCTTAGCGTAACCATTATACAAAGTTAATGAGGCACTCAATTTGTGCATGTTGTTTACAAAGCGCAAGTTTAATTGTTGCAGAATTATGTCTCACTATCTTAGATCTTTCTCGTACAAATCATACAATGGCTACGGTTATTGTTTATTATGTAAATTAAGGCAATTAGTCGTTTCTGATATTACGCATCTGTCAAGTCTATTAAAACATCTGTCAAGTAAAATCGAGCTCGCGTGTGAGGGTCGGTACAAAACTGGATTAGAAAAGGTTGTTGTATGATAAATGATAATGACAGGTTTCTAACTGTGAGACTCAGGAATCAAGAAAGTTTGCGAGTTTTCAAAAAATCTCTACACAACAATCCACAAATCAAGTATCAAAATAATATCATTGCTTTAATCCCTAGAGTGCTCGGTGACACAACACGCCCGCTATCGAGGAGGCACCGTTTCGATCCCCGCTCAGTGCAAATATTTGTATGCATGAATATGGTATTTGCGTTGGCCTGGTCGTGCCTCGGTCGGTCCATACAAATATCTATGGCAGTCGTTACGAGTAGTTGGAGTCCTAAAAAATCTAACAACTGGTCTAGCTACAATGCTTCGATATCACCTTTGGGTTGTGGAGGTCAGATGGCAATCGCTTCACAAAAAATATACAAGTTCAGCCAAATCTGTAGTTAGACTGGTAAATCGAACCCCAGACTCCAAGTCAGATGCGATTGGGATTAACGCTAAGAAGAAGAAGCACTTGGTAAAAAATATTGCAGGCCTGAGTATCACGTATTAACTTTTCACTTCTCATGCTCTTAAAATGTTACTTTAGTCTCTGCATATCGGGACTAAAGTTCCTTATTAATCTCTAGAGACTAAAGTATTTTTTTTTTAAATTTACTTTGAAAACTCCTAAACAACCAATCACGTCAATCTCCTAAACACCTTTTTAGTGATTGTGTATAGAAATAACCTCAAAATGATATTTGAAAAAGTCTAATAAACCCATTTAATTTCGTGAAACACGATTAATGATTAGTAGTTTATGATACTGTTGCATAATAAGGGTTCTTATAACACGAGTGTATTTTAAAAAAACGAGCCGTAGGCGAGTTTTTTTATATTATCACACGAGTGTTATAAGACCAAGTTATGTACAGTGTCATACACTACTTTATCTACTCTCATACTATAATACATAAACTAATTTATTTTACAAACAAAACCAAACTTTGTTTAATATAAATGTAAAAAAAAAAGTTGACGCCAAGCCAAGGCCGCAAACATCGATTGCGCATGCGCGTTTCTTTTTTTTTTCATCCGAATTGGCCGTTTTTTTTTTAAAGTAGAGGTTCAGTCCAGCTGAAGATTGTATAGGTGTATCGTTATGATTAAAAAGTTATTTTATGATAAAGGTGTCCATACAAGACCTGTATCGTAATAAAACTTTTTTTTTGGCCTGTGCGTAATGTTTGTCATAAGAGTTTTGATTTCAATTTTATAATCTTTGTATTATAGTATCAGAGTAGATAAAATAATTTAATTAATTATTATGGAAGTATTATGGATTATTTCATTTTATTATGCATTTCCAATTAGATTTAAATTATTTTTCAAGTTTGAATCTGTTGGCTAAATATGCAAGCACTTAAAGCGTACGTCACTTAACAAAAAAAAAACCGCGGGACAAATTTTTTTGCAATTTGAATTTTGAATAGAACTTTTCTTAGGTAAGATTAACGATTAATACGTAATTTTAAGAAACTTTGTTATTATAAATATTATAATTTTGTAAAAAACGTCGCTTTTTCCTCGCCTTCAATGTGAAAAGTAGAGTGTTTAACGTGGGACTAAACAACCATAATGACACTCGAACTATTAGCCACCCTCGCTTCGCTCGGATGGCTTAAACATCTCGTGTCATTATGGCTTGTTTTAGTCCCTTGTTGAACAATCTACAATTAATTTGATACCGTACGCGGGTCTGTAAAGAAGGTCCAGATATAAGTACATATAGATAGATAACAAATAATAAAGTTATCCTATAAGGGTCCATTTTGAGGTACGGAACCCTGCAAACGAATGGGAAACGTAGGTACTCCATCGTATTATAATACCTAGTTAAGTTATTGCATTCACGCAATGTTTACCTCCTTCGCTGTTAATTGTTCACGGCGTTGACAATTATGCCACAACAATGTAACTGCAACGCACGTCAATATGACATCACCCAGTCTGATGATACCTCAACAGTAAGTACGTAATTTTAAGTTCGCGTCATGCCTCCTGCTTGTTCTGTATAGTTCTTATTTTAGGGTGACATAAGTAATGCGTATTTTCACTTAGATCTAACTAAGCTTTAGTAGATCTTAGCTTAGGTATTATAAGCTGAGCTTTTTGTTCTCTTAGACTTACTGTTCAGGCTTAACTCTTTTAAAGCGCACCTCGCTTCTTTCCCGCTCACTCAAGTCATTCTTTTGTGGATATAACAAGTCTAAATAATAAATGGCCACTATTACAATGGCAGCAATGTTGAAATGGTGTTAATTAGCTAGACAAAAACGTTGGATACTTTTTTACACGCAGCAGACCCAGGATTGATGAAAAATGGAAACACAGTTATGGGTAAATGATTCTTAGACTCTATAGTGCGTTAAAGTAAAGAGGTGCTGACTTTAGTTGGAACTGTTGACATCACACAGGGTGATCCATGGTGATGGAAAACTTATCAGAAAAATAACTCAAAGAAATATGACGGAGAACTAATTTAAAGAGCTATTAGCGGGTGCTAAATCACAAAATCAGTCTGATACACTATTCGATAAGTAAACAATCCCATGTGTAAGGAAGTAAGACATAAAAGTACATAGGTACACTAATATCTACACTTTGTTAAGCATAATTTGATCTTAAAATATTCATGAATGTCTCCCCTGCGTCTGGAAAATCCCCTTGCTTATAGCTGTTAGTGCGTCGATGTAAGAGATTTTCTACTCAGTTAGAGATAATAATCTATATTATGAGGTTGTTTTGCTCCCCACCAGGATCTTAAGAACCTAAGCTAATATCGCCTGCAGACTGACACAACTGCTGGTTGACGGACCAGGCTCCGGTGCAGGCTTTACGCTTGATGTCAGGAGATCAGACGGCATTCCCATAAAAGCCGTGTTAGCCAAAACAAAGCGGACCTGGGCTTCGAAATGAAAGCCTTAGATGCAACCGGGAATAGAGCATGATAATGATAATCTATACAACAGAAAGTTTTCGCCTGTGCTACACGACGAATAACTATTTTTCATATTCTTTTTGTATTTCATACCTACCCATTATGAAACTTAATTGGAACGTAATATGTAGCACTCACCTGCACAGAAAAAATAATTAATAATAGGTACCTTTTTATACAAAGTAGAAGATAGGTAATAGAATTCACTCATCTGTTTATTGGATGAAAGGTATATCATATCAAATTTAATATATTAAATAATATATTGCTGGTGGGTTGGCTAAAATATACCTATCGGGCCAAACTATTATTAATTAATAATAGAAGAATTACTTTTTTTAAACAGTGTCATGTCATCACGAGTTTAAAAAATAAGAATACCAACGGAAAGCAGATCGCGTATAGAATATACAAACCTTGAGTTGTTTATTTATTTTCTGACATAGCTACTAGGTTGGCAGATATAAATAGGTATGTCGATATTAGTTATTTTCACCCATTGCTTTTAATAAATATATAAATTTGATATCAGAGTAAGCGTTGTTTCATTGCGAATACGATAATATCTATATTGAATAACCCAACAGCAATATAATATTTAGGTAATATATTAAATTTGAAATAAAAAGCTTTTCATCCATTAAACAGATAGGTGAAGTTCGTTCTATTACCTATTTTAGGCTAATAGTACGTGTCAATATAACTTCACCTCACCTGGTGAAAAGCTGAAGGCTAAGTCTTAGGATAAAGGTTCAATATTGCAGACACCAGCAGTGTTACTATAATGGCATGTGTTGGGAGAGAAATGGTAAGTCTGACTACTGAATAATAACTGTCCTTTATTACATTGAACACACTGATTTATAGCATACATCATGTAACTAATATATGTGTAACTATACACTACATTACAGTGGGGGCAGGTCAGCTTAACGACCACATCAAATACTTTTCAGGCCTCAAATAAAAGAACTAGGACGGTTCCGGAAGAAGGAAACACGTGACATGGTAAAGAATACCTAGTCTTTATGAAATATTCTGCACTTTATTTTTCCATTAGATATATGCAATTGACATGACATGGCCAATCTGCGCAGCATTCATCTGACCATTGCAAATCAAATTGAAATTTTTTGGTTCAAAGCTGCACGCTCTCATGTAAATATCGACTCTGCTGGACTGTATTAAGGTATAACTGTATTTTGAAATGTGAAAAGTCGAGTTCATTTCTCTAAAAGGGTAGTGTGATTTGTCGAAGTGTCGATTTACCGTACGCCCCAAGCGCCTCGGGCCTCTAATCAAGTTGGCGCCCTTGCGATGACGTTAAAATCGCAGGGCTAATAAAATATTTTGACCCCTTTATGAGATAAATACGCCCACTATAAGGTACAGTCGCTGACACATTTCTTAATGACATTTTTATGTGAGAATAATCAAAACGTTAAAATAAAACTACATACTTTAACTCTATCGTTTTTTTTTATTTATTTTTTATTTACCATGATCTTGATGTTTCAGTTGCTTTTCAAAAACCATGATCACTTTCCCGTTATCATGGACATTGAACATTTCAAAGTGCAGCATTTGGAAAAACTGGGGACATTAATAATCAAAACGTATAATATTATATCTTAGTCATGATCATGACCAGGAGATGGTAATCAAAGGTAAATACTTCGTCAGTTATGAAATTCAATTAATAAATTACCCGGTGCAGGAGGTTTAATATAGTGATTAATAAGGGCTGCGGACTCAGAAAGCCAGGAAGTTTTTCTTGAATATACTATAATTATCACGGTATAAAAATATTCAACAAAAACATCATGACAGAAACACAATATAAACGACGACATGCTTATAACAATGAATTAATTTAAACAACAATAACAAGTCTATTTCAAAACAATTATATAAAAGCGTCAATAGCTTAGTAGTTAGTCTGCCTTACGAGAGGTCCCGGGTTTGAGTCCTGGCCATAACACTTCGTGAACCTACTTCTAACACAAGTAATTTAAGTCGAAGTGGTAAGAAGGCATACTAGTAAATTCGGTTACTAATATTCATTATAAAAATCTATATGCTAAGTTAAAAGATATATATGCGTGGAGGAGGTCGATAGGGCTTTAAAAAATGAAAACCAGATTTTTTTGCTTTTTTCCATTCCCTCAGTAAAGATTGGTCGCGGGTTCAAATGGGTGAATCTTAACGGTCGCCGTATTCATTTGATTTCCTCAAATCCAGTTTTCAGCATTCACTTTTTCTAGTCTTCACTTTTTTAATGTTTTAATCCATTTGGTGACGGGTGTACCACGAGTAAGGCAGCCCCTACGAAACTATTCGGATGTGACAATAATTGAAATTTGTGCCCGGAGGCATTCATGGCAAATAACTTTATTCAGCATTTAGCTTCCAATTTTACTTGAATGTTTTGCACACGGTTCGGGCCCCTCCTGGCTAAGTGAAAACAAATGTCAAATTTGACTTCATATTTATGAAGTCTCGTTGAAATTCAATTGAAGAGATAAAGATGTGGTGAAATATGTATAATAAACTAACACCTTAAGAACCAATGCGAATCTAAGTTGCTAGTTAGTATACTTGTTGAATGAAGGATGAGGTCCTGCACGGAGTTGGGAGGTCAGACGACAGACACTTCGGGAAAAGCCGACATACCTACCAATTAAAATAATAAGAGGGCCCCGGAACGTAAAGTGCATACTTTGGTCATAATCGGAAAATCGCTCGCTGAAGGTGATGAAAACGTAGATAAGTAACTGCAACTTCTCAATTACTTAATAGACGCCTGAGATGGTGTACTAGATCGTATAGTGGTTTTAATTAGGTGTTAATGGCAGTGGTGACAATTTTATAACGAGAAAAAAGAATGGTAGGTACTTAATTATTTTGTTCTGCTATTTACTTGTATATTAATTAGCTATTGTCACACCTCGGAAGCTCTCGGAAAAATGTGTGAAACAATCGCGTTGTAATTACTACAAACATAACTCGTGTACATGCACGGTAGTGTTGATGTGTGAGAAAATTAGAAATGTCATGGATGGCACTATTTGAAATTTGAGCTAATTTTCGAGGGAGATAGCGTGATTTTTCTCACTCTATACCTTAGTGTCATGATTTACGTCACATCCGACGGAGGCGACAATTCTGTTGTTACAAAAATTCATATTAGTAATGATTTTTACATTAAAACGTATTTCTATCTTTTTCTTCGCTTCGGAAGAAAAGAACATGGCGATACATTTTGGTCCTGTCAATCGACAGAATTGGCACAAATAACAAAACAATACTACAACACGACTTTGATATGTTTATAGACTAATTAAAACCGATTGTGTTTATAAAAACTAGCTGTTGCTCACGGTTTCGCCCGCTTGAAATTTTTCATTAATTATAAATAGTCTCCGTTCCGTTCGGTCTATAGGGCACATTTCTTAACCGATTGTCACCAAACATGGCATACATTTTCTTTGATTTAAAACATCATTTTTGCCTAGAGCTTTTTAATCGGAGGAGAAAAGGGGTGCCTTTTCTGTCGCGTTATTTATGAACGGATGTTGATGATTGTTGGCTGAAATAACATGATTCCTTATAGGTAGTTGTGGAAAAAAAAACATGAGAAAAGGCGGAGACGTTTGTTGTGGCTTTTTTGAGAACGGATTGACAATATTTATTGGTGAAATATCCAGGGAGCTATTAAATAAAGATTAGTATCGTATAAAAGAAATATAAGTGAGGATACCAGATTTGATCTCCAGATGCCAAAAAATGATCTGGAACTCTTTACAAAACTACTAGTATTTATCCCTTAGTAATTAATGCTCCATTGCCAAGGGTGAGGTAGAACATTGTTTTATAAATGGTGTTTTTATTACTTACCAAGGTTTCTGAACCTCAACTGAATGACACGGATTTTATGCCCGGTTTTTGTAATAACTATCCTAATACTTATTTAGAATTGTCAACGGCGAGTAGGATATTAGAAAAATGGCAGTTGAGCACACTTTAATTTAAAAGTGTTAATTTATTTAAGTATCAATTATAATTTATACTAAACGAAAGTTCACGGAAAGATATCTATTTATATATTTTTGAAACAAATGGTTTTAACCACTCTATACTTTATGAAATTTAAGAATCAATATTTTGACAGCTCACGCCTATGAAGTGTGGCATTTTTTTCAATTTGAATGTATCACAATTAATGTCGTCCATCATGGATTCCGTCATTGCCAGGTACCGCCCATTTTTTAACTCTAGAATGTTTACTAATGTAAATCTGCATCATATGCTTTTGAGTTATAATCTTTATAATGTTAAAAAAATAATACACCTATAATCAATATCGGTCCACCATAATGTCACTTAACATGCTAGTTCTAGAGTTATTTTTATTTTCTAAAAAACCCGGACTATATGAAAATTATTATAATTGATAAGATTTTTCACGAATTTATTACTGGGCGAACCTAACATCTAGTTCATTAGTTTTTTTTTATACTGTTCATTGATGACCCTTGGTGGAACTTGTTGTTACACATATTGAGAACACTTGTACTTTTTCTACAGTATTTATTATTGAACCTGACCAGTTTCGCAATGTTTATGAACATTTCTAGTCGTAAACACCTCTAGTGTTTAAGATTAGAAACATTTCAAAAACATCAATGTAAACTTTTGAAGTTACCATAAGGCGAAACCGGTCAGGTTCAATAATAAATACTGTGGAAAAAGTACAAATGTTCTTACTTTGTGTAGTTCATTAGTTATTTATACAAAATAGCAAGATGCTTTTGAGGGTTAAATTTCACTATAGTTATGTGTGAAAGAGAGGACGCCTTAAAAACCGAAGCTAGCCGAACTTTTCACTCTTCTTCCCGAAGTGCCGTTACTACACATTTTACTAGCGACAACCTTTGTTTTAGGCGCCCATGAAAGCGCCCATGATTTTGACGTGCGGGGAGAGGAAATGAAATCGGTGGGAGGGGGTGAGCTTCCATTCTGTACGCTAGTACTATTATCTATTCTGTGCTATTGTACTTTTTATTGCTTTTAGGGTTCCGTACCTGAAAAGGAAAAAACGGAAACAGTATCTCTTCGTTATACGTTAGTTTTCTTATTTATTTGTTCCAATGTTGTAGAAATTCCAAGCTCACTTCATATTTCACCCTCTATCTTTTAGTTTTTTCTTTTTAGTCAGACTTCCTGGCGTGGCGGTAGTGAACGCGGCCGCTACGCAGGAGGCGCGGGTGCTCAGTGCAAATATTTGTTTGCATGAATATGTATATTTGCATTGGTCTGGGTGTTTCTATGTATAATATGTATGTATTTACAAAAAAAAAGTATATTGCACTGAGCACCCGCGCCTCCTGCAAGTATGTTTATCTGCATTCTAGATTCCATAACACAGGCTAGTTAAGCTATGCTTACCATTGATCTACATAGTGTGAGAAGTTGTGTTGAGTTGTGAAAACGCAACTGGTCGCAGGCTCACCTCCCATCATACCTAGACGTTGACTTTTTAGGTTTAATATTCTATCGAAAGTTCGCACAGAGTTTTGTTACCTATCTTTTTATGATTTTAGGTTTACATGATCATTCACATTACTATATTTTGAATTGCCATGTTATGTCAATTGTCAGATTGGTTTAGACCCGGTAGGAGGCCAGGGCCAGACCGAGAGGAATTACTATAAGAGAACGAATATGAGGAAGAAAAAAGAGGAAAAAACATGCCGGGGTGCGAGGGATATGTCGCATGGCAACCACACCTTTGGCCTAGCACATCGACCCACAGGCGGCGTGCGGTTTAGTCGGTTCGAGTCCGACATAACCTCCCCCTTCGGCTCCAAAGGGGGCGGGGTATCCGTGGGGATTTCCCGCACGTAAAAAAAACCCGGTAGGTGGCCCTGTTGATGGTATGTGCACATCATTTCCGAGCAGGGTGACGTCCGTTGGCTCTGCTAGTTTCCTATTTTTAAACAAACACTTACCTCTATCCCTGACGATATCTCATAAGATACCCATTATTATAGTCACAGGTCAAGTTAATAGCATTAGCTTGTCAGTACAATTAACAGAGCCTGTTCGTGACTATGATGCAATTATTTGTATAAACAGAATTAAATATCTAAACAATTTATCTTTTTTTTCTAGTTATCATTCTCTTAATATTGTTTCAATGAACTAGAAATTAGTAATACAAATCTTCATTCGAGCTCGGTGCTCAGATAAAGGTTGCATCCAAAGCCTGCACTTGGCGACGGGGATTTCCTCACCTGCTCGTCATCTTCGTACCCTGGGTTTCTGACTTGGAGGGTTAGTTGGTAGTCGATTTTGACATGCATTAATTTTATCATCGATCAAATAAGCCAAATCTTAAAATATTAACGCTAAGATAACGATGATTCATCTAGTCATAAGCATATAAAGCTTGTAACGTAAGAAAATATTTTATGCTAGGGTTTTAAGTGAAGTTAAATAAAGAGAATTAAATGAGCTATGAGAGCTATAAAATTAATAAATATAAAGGTGTCTAACGGCTAGCGGTTGAGACAGAGATAAATGAAAAGATTGATTTATAATTGATAACAACTGTAATCGATATAAAGAAAGCGTTATATGAATTTATGTTTAGATAGGTATTATAGAAATGAATCTCAGGGCGGATTCGCAATAAATATTCTGCCGAGGCGTTGTTTGATCCGTTGTGCAGAGATGGTAGTATGCACTTAGCTCGTTCACTCCCGGCTGCTGATGTTGCCGGCGTGCCAGGGTCCTCGCTGGTGTGCCTCACAGCCGAATGATGGCGTGAAGCCCGGTGCGAAGACCCTGGAAAAAGAAAGAGTGCGGGTCAGTATGTCACATGGGAACTACGTCCAGTGACCCGCTAAAAATAATAGCAGGTGAAGATAATCTCCCCAGCGGCAGAACAGCGTAGCTAGAAGCTATAAAAAAGATTAATAATTACGCAGCGCAAGTTGGTGACGTGACCTCCGACCGTAGAGGTCATCGGTCTCGTGGCAGTAAATATTAGGCTGAAATAGCACATTCAAAAATATAAAAATAATTAAATAAAACATAGATAAGCCATGCATATTAGCAGGCATAAAGCTGCACCGCTGGAAAGTCTTCACCTGTAGAAGAAGTAGGAAATGTTGATTTCAAAACTTACCTTGACCACCACTAAGTGACCTTCCACGGCGAAGGGTAGCCGAAGAAAGGGACCACTTCAGCGCCATGAATCGACACTTAGGTAATGTTGTCCATGTAGGTAAATTAATAAAATTGTCCAATCTCGCTCGCACAGCCATAGACAATTTAGTTATTTAGTGTCGAAAATACTAAATTATCGACTATATTATAGAATTTATTTAAAATAGATTTATAAAAAATCCACAACGTTACAAGCTGTTGCCTATATACATGTGGTATCTGAATGGCTGCCAATTTATTAATTTATCTATCACAGACCACTACTGGAAATAGGCCTATCCCAATGTGCGCATTGGCTCCCGATTCTCCAAAAGTAGGTGGGATAAACTGGACAGTTTATCCCATCTACCTTTTTCGGGTCGTCATCGTCAGTTCATCTGGTTAAATTTAAAAATTTTATCGGTAGTATTTAACCATGATCTAGTTATTAAAAAATTCTGGATTTGAACTAAATTTGAATCCGTTTCGTTACGTTAGGTACTACTTACTATCTTCTAGCGTATTTTTTATTAATGTCCACAGAAGAATAATTGATCCGTGACACAAAGGTGATGAAACTAACAATTGCATTCTAAACGCCATTATAAGTTGGTAACTAGCCACGTCTCTGATGTAGCGTGAGAGCTGCGAAGTGGAAAATTTATTAGTCCCTTGTTATATTAGTTACGCATGAGTTGCCGTCAGTACCTACTACTAGACGTGAAGGTACCTTGAATACAATGACATACTTAAGGTCTGTTAACTCGACAGTAAAGAAAATTCCTAACCTCTCTAAAATATCGCCAGATAAAAGAGAACGAATATGAGTATGAAAGTAATTGCATCGGAATAGCCTTGAGACGGATACAAGGTACCCTATATGCTATTCTTAATGACAATCGCTTCACAAATAATATCGGAAATCAATCCCTTCCCATTTAGATTGAAAAACCGACTCCCAACTGATTTAGGAAAAGGCTCAGATGATGTGTTATTACAGACTATAATTATGCTTATACCAAATTTCAGTCAAATCCGTTCTGCCGTTTGACCCTGATTGAGTATCAAACTAACAAACATATTCTTTCCCTACCTACTGTGCTTTCTACTTATATGAGAAAGGAAAACATCAAAGGTGTGGTTCAAAAATGATATTCGTTCCTCCGTATTCTTGCATCGTAAAGTGGCATTTGTAATTTAAATTAATGTAAACGCTTGATTTCTACATCATTTAAAGCACTTGACATAATATATGACATTTATAGATTCCGTATGATTCAACAATGATAATATGAACTGTTCATCTCCACTAAGGTACAGCCCTATTGTAGGGAAGAGTTTGTAATTACGGTCGACGTCAAACTCTAAAAAAAAGCGGCAAGCTGGGTAAGTGTAAATAAAATATCGATATCGATATTCATAATTACTCTTATGTCAGCGAGTTTATTTTTATTGTATTTGTTAATTAAATATGATTATATACGCGCGACTTCGTAAGGTGAGTAGGTAAGTAGGTACGTTGGGTTGATTGAACGTACACATTAGCCACTTTAAAATAAAAATTATCGCATTCCAGAGAGGTGGTGCGAATTAATTTATCCACATGGATACTCATTTATTGGAACGGGCGGTGAGGTTACTGCAACATAAAGAATGATTATCTAACTATGATAGATGATACTACCTGGTGGAACATTCATCAGCAATATTTTGTGTGAGCGCTTCAATATAATATAATATTTTTTATTACTATACTACTATTAATAGGCAACAAAATATTCGCTCATGTATTTACTCTGCGTCTCGCGATTGCGGGGGGCGGGGCGGGGGGCACCGACCCACGACACAATTTTTATACTGAACTGATTGTCTTGAACTATATAAGTATCATTGGGCACCGATATAATTAGAAATTGTTGGACACAATTTTATCTTATTTACTTTCAATAAAAACCAAGATATCGATATCCTGATCACAGAAGTACATCCCAACCCTATTGTTCCAGCAGTGGAACGGTGCCCTTAATAAAAATATTAGCCGGGCCGGCGTCAAAGACGTTCCGCTAATTTAATTATCTACACCTTTTAATAAACTGTTCCTCTACGCTTCTGCAAGCAAATAACAATTAGTTACTAAGAGATCTTTCATGCCCCGTTTGTTGTAAATTGTTTATATTTAAGCGATTCTTGAAAAGCATACTTCAAAACGTTCTTGATAACTTTTGTAATGAAAATATTTTGGGTTTATTTTTTAATTTATATATTACATAGCGTTTGATTACTTTATTTATAATTTTCAGTTCAATTAGACAAACTAAAGTTAAACGAGTTTCGGTATTCATATTACGAGTAGTAAACTAATATTGATATTTCGTTTTTCGATCCTGTGCATAGGGTCCCAGTTTCAATACCTGGGTTAAGATAAGTTAGGCCTGGCTTGAAGGTCTTAGTCTTTTTGGGGTATATTCAGTGTAGTTAGGGGTAGGTAATTGCGTTTTATTAAGAACGTTACTTACAGTCAATATAAATCCCAAAAAGTGCCCGTTTGAAAGTATTAGGGTCGCCTCTACGTTGGATCGCAAATATTGTGAGTGTTAATGCACCTCTGCTTACCTCTTCAAGGATTTACAGACGTAATTACCTCTATATAAAGGTATTATTGTTCCCTATAGCATATATTTTGTGGAGCAACTAAAGTATTGAGTTTAATCTTTACTTATGTGATGTGGTATCTATACAAAAAATAATTGCATAATATCAGGTATATTGCCGCAGGCTGTACGGCCGTGTGCTGTACTAATAATGTAATCTGACGCTATAATGCTTGCCCCGAGCACCCGGCACCCACAACTAAAATAAACTTTTATGCATCAAAATAGACTAGCAGAGTATGAACAGATTTTATTTTAATTCGGTCAGCGCTTCGTATTGATAAGTAGAGTGACATGATGACTGACATCACTTTTATACATGTTCTGTAGTAATAACTAGTCAGTGTAGTACCTGTATTATCTTGACCCCAAAATGTGCTTAAAATGTGCTCGTTATGAGCAGTATTTCCTGTGTGGTTTGAGGATAGCACGGAGTGCTAAGTAGGGCAGTGGAGGGGCATAAATCTACCAATCATAAAATAACATAATATGTCAAAATAATCCGCGCGAACCATCGTCTCTTTATAAGCCGTCTCTTTTACGATCAAAATATGCTGGAATCTTAACGTTTCTTTACTTATACTTTTCAAACTTGTGAGCTTGTTAAAGTCCAGTCTTAATAGCTGAACTACTACCGTTTGATTGCTTCGTTCATTTCATCATTTTCATTTCTTATCGTGGCTCAGTTGACCTTACAGGTATCCCGTACCTCAGCGCACCTCGTTAAACTAACATGCGATATTGAAAAATAAATGTCTATGTTTTCCACTGAGCAAACAAAAAGGTTTATCCAACATCACCATTCGACAGGCTTTCAGGAAGCCATCATGCATGGAACCCACCTTGGCTACAAACATACATCGTAACCAAAATGTTAACGGAACTTTACTCAATTTGCTGATGTCATATTCTACCAGCCATCTCTTACTACCACAAATAAAGGAACATCTTTATTACTGACTCCATAAGGTCGAATTTGAAGGTTCATTCTCATGTGTAGTTTCACACATTTTCTGTATTACGGAGGGCGCAATGCAGCTTGCTATTTCCGGAGTGTGTGAATAATGTCACCTTGTACAGTTACTATGGTGATCAACGGACTTCATGGTACATTTTTAACGATTTCACGCAATTACTTTGTACATCTGCTCGTGGGTGTCAATAGAATTTATAGGAAATCAAATGGGGAAATTTGATAAGCGTTGGAAAAAGCCACAAATTGGGTTATTCATTAAAAACATAATTAAAAATAACAACTGAAAATTACCACTAAGTCTACTTAGAGAGGCTTATTTGCAAGAGAAATATATGTACCGTAGGCTGTCTTTACATATTGCCTAATTAAAAAGGAAATTTGATGAGCGTTGGAAAAAGCCACAAATTGGTTATTCATTAAAAACATAATTAAAAATAACAACTGAAAATTACCACTAAGTCTACTTAGAGAGGCTTATTTGCAAGAGAAATATATACCGTAGGCTGTCTTTACATATTGCCTAATTAAAAAGTACAATTAGGTCATAATTTCAAATTATAAAAATCTACGACGTTCAATAATAAATTATACAATTTATCTAAATCAAGAGTACACACTTAAGTAAGTAAATTAATTTAATTGCAAAGGTATTCAAATGCCTAAGCCATTTGAAAATAACTAACAATACAATTATTTCCTTGAATCATAGCAACAATCATTGTAATTCCGTTTCTGACTATAGTTTAAGTCGACGAGTGGGCTGCGTTCGAGGGGTAAATGTCACGAGCATAAACCAATATAGTGTAATCATATCATGTTGCATTCATGTCGGCAACGATACGTCCCTGTGCAGGGTTGTATTTGAGATAGGTATCTACTAAAATATGTTAAAGTATCACTTCTTCTTTGTAACACTGTTTTATATTTCTAGTAAGAGAGTAAGATTGAAATTGAAATAGCATAGAAAAGTCAAGAGTTTGTTAGTGGGTGAATTCATCCCACAAAAAACTAAAGTTACCAATATAGATAGACGAAAAAACAAAGTGAAATGGCAATGGGCTGACTATATCTGCCGAAGGATCGATGGCTACAACTCGAATCGGCGAGCACTCCACTATAAACTGAGTGCGACAGAACAGTCTATATAATGATTCAATCACTGCATACCTTTGACACCCGCAGAGATTCAGGGATGGCCCTTTTATTTTAACCACGATAGCTTGCTAAGTTTGATAAATATAAAATAAAAATATATTTCCTTAACTACTGGCGTCATAATCCATACCTGGTTAACATAGAACTGGAACGCTTGTCGCGGTGAGAAGCATGTAAGTGTGTCTATAAAGCAAAGTACACATCGGTGGACGGCAGCGGTGCGCCGCGCCGGACGAGACGCGGCCATTACTTCCGTCCTCTCGTGAGGTGTGTACACAGCCTTACTTTTATCTAACGAGTTTTTACTGTAACCATGATCATGAGGTGTGTGAGCAAAAAAAATATGGATACTCTCCTAAACACACACAATAGAGTAAAATAAATGACAATGTTAGACAGTGAACTTGTCTTTCAACGAAACAACTCTTCAAACCAATAGCGATCAAATAAAATGGCACTGTGCATTCACTTGCACCTCCTTCTATAAACTTCATGGTTATAATACTAGGTATATGCTACTCGTGGGGGAATTAGAGATTTCCATACCAATCACGATATCTAAAAAAAATAATGTCGGCAGAACAAATGAGTATATGATGTCATTACTACGAGTGTATCTTAAATTAATGTTGTATTTGGGAAGCCAAAATTTTCGCATTCCTTCTGTATTTTATTAAATTTTATAGATTCCACTTAATGCTATACATTCCATTCTGTGTTATTTAATGTCGTCCTGTTTTGTTCCTTCAAAAACATGGTAAACCTAATGCAACGTCATGGGGGATTTGCAACTATTAGCTACCGTGGACAGTACAGGGTCCACTCAATATATTTACAAAGATATTTTTATACGTTTTCATAAAATGTATATCCGTTTGTCCATTTGTTGTTTTTGACGCGACGTTTCATGTCCGATAGCTTTCTGCACTTATATTTTATTTTATTTGAACTTGAAGAGACTTTGATCAAGTCTAGAAATTGATGTTGTCAATGTGCGTTTGTTGGAGATGTTTGTAAAAAGAGAATCGTTGTCTGGTGCTCTGAAAAAAGTTTATTTCATATCTATCTAATAAAATCTTATCTTAACATATTAGATAATAATAATACTCAAACACCCTCCTAAAACCGTCTGTTTCATGTATGTAAAGAATCTGCTAATTGTTTGCAGAATCGTCTAGGTATATAAGCCGAAGGAGAAGGAAACGTAAGTAAGTGAACATTTAAGTTCGAATAGTCATGACTAGCTTTGAACTAATTCCATAATTTCATAAATATGATTGCAAATTCTTTTCCAACATCTTAGTTACAGATGCATTTTATGTTTTGACGTAACATAACGTTTTTTTGCATCGATCCCAGTTAAGTTATGGCAACATTTATATAGATGATTGTATTTATACAAGCAATAAAAAATATCACAAAAGAGAGTTCTGAATAAACTCCCCTATGATAACAATCGGATCGTTTTGATACTTCCATTAGAAACAGATGTTCGGTAACCATTAATCGGCAAATTAATCTATACAGCTTTTATATGGTGGGATTAATAAAAAAAGGACTTTTAATCAAAATTTATATATTTTTTTATAAAATGTCTTTATAACAGCTGAGTTTATAACAACTTTCTATTCATTAAGCTTAATCAAAGAATCAATCAAAGAATCAATTTCGTTTATTCAGTTTAGGCACATAAAGAGCACATATGAACGTCAAAATTTTACAGTCATGTCAAGAAATTATTAATATAATATTAAATTAAGTAAATAAATCATTTGAAAATGATTCTTTCGCTGGTTCGGTAAGTTGGTTCTACTGACAAGAGACTAGCAAGAAACTCAGTGAAGCTAAAAATTAAGACAGGCCATTCTCAACTGACGTACTCAACAAGAAATGAAGAATCAGCAGACTGAAGGTACAGTAATCAGCAATTTAGGATGTGGGGAGAGGAAAACGAGAGGAATCTTTCCTAACTATATTAATAACTATACAGAGAACAATAATAAGCGTCATAACATCAATTACTTAGGCGATGTTTTATATCTATTTGTCACGTACATGCACTGGTAATTAATTAATTACGAAATGATAATTTGGTGCAATTAATGTGTTATTTTCTCAAAGATTCATTATCTTCGTAGTGATTTTCCAGATACGTCCCAAGATTCCACTTTAAGTCTTTCGTTACAGAGTCGTAAAAAAGTAGCAACGTTTTATTACTAACCATGATACTAACAATCAATTATAGTCCTTTTTTTTTAATTTAGGTATAAGTATAGTAAATTGACTACTGCAAATGTCAAATTGTGAAATAATGATACCAGCTTTTAGTCCTTAGTGACGTGCTCGAAATTATCGACAGTGTCTGTGGCCTAGATACAAGTGGTTTAGCTTTATTATATTTTAAGAAAGAAGGTAAAATTAATAAGTTCTTAGTTTCGTACACTATCTATTTGAGCTCACTATAAAATGACCTAGAAAAATCTTTGATACTGGTGGCACATGACTATTTTTTATTACAATAAACCGGCAACACAGGTAATGTCATTTTACTATCTCAAATTAAAAAAAAACAGACTATAGCCTATCGCAGTCCACTACTGGGCCCTGATTCTGCTAATTTTTTTTTCATAGTAAAACCATAGCTTTTCCACGTACACTGTAAACAATGCCATTTAACTTTAGACTTTACGGTTGTATAGTTAAAGTCTAAAATTAAATGACAATCTTGTAAAGTGCCTGAAAAATGTTATAAACTCTTTCTCTTTTCATTTTGGACTTTAAAAAAACGTTTACAAAGTCGAAAATCCTATGACATTTAAAGCAATGTCAGCGGTATCACAGTGGTTTTGTTATGTCATAATATTAGCAGAATCGGGGGCCTGGACAAAGGCCTCTATCGATGTTGGGAGGCTTTGGCCTACTATTTCCCCGCTAGCCAGGGCCCTGATTCTGCTATTATTGTTTTAATAGCAAAACCACTGCCGTACAGACACTGTAACAAAATGCCATTTAACTTAAGACTTTAGATCTTACTACTATACTGTTAAAGTCTAAATTAAATGACAATCTTGTAGAGTGAATGAATTTTTTTTTTCTCTTTTCATTTTGGACATTAAAATTCTTTAATATTTTAAAATTAAATGACATATATACATAATTCTGTTAAAGTCTAAATTAAATGACAATCTTGTAGAGTGAATGAAAATTTTTATAAGCTCATTCTCTTTTCATTTTGGACCTTAAAATTCTGTAATAGTTTAAAATTAAATGACAAATATACATCATTCTGTTAAAGTCTAAATTAAATGACAATCTTGTAGAGTGAATGTAATTTTTTTAAGCTCATTCTCTTTTCATTTTGGACCATAAAATTCTGTAATAGTTTAAAATTAAATGATATATTTTAAACTAAAATTAACTAAAGAAGTGGTAAACTTCTAGAAATCTACACAAATCAAAGTTTTAGAACAATCAACATTATAATAGCTGCATTGAATTAACAAAATTAAACTACCTATCAATATATAAATAAATAATGTTGAATAAGAAAAGCATTTCTTTAAGATCTGTTGTACTAAAATAATCATAATTTTTTTATGCTAGTGTTGCCGTTGTGCTTATTTTTGTTTAGTTTCTCTATTTTCTGTTCACACCAGAAGTTTTTTGAATCAGCACAACACTTGCATAAAAATATTGATTTTAATGATATCACGTAGCACTAGAGTTCAGACCTTGAATACCATGTTATACTAGAGAGTTTGTGTAGACAAAACAAATGAACCCAAACTAGATAGGTCTATGTTGTTTAGTTTAGGAGTTACCACCGCCATACATCCTCGCCACATCTCTTCTGTATAAACCTAAAGTAATTTCCAGATGGGATGATGTGGTGATACACGTATTCTTCTCTGTCACCACAAGGATTTGTATTACTAATAGTCAACAGAATTCAAATGGTAGGTGGGAAGCATAGCTAAAATATTGTTAATTACTTCCCGCTAGGGACAAAATCACGCCAATGCATGTTCATATTTGGACACAGTGTGGGGTAATAATAAGTGGAATGTCGCACATGTGTATTTCGTTCGAAATATCCTGAATTTCCACCCTTCAAATTCCGGATACTATTAACTATGCAACAATTATTGTCACACAATTTTGGTCGTTCATATAATTGTATGACGTCATAGCAGGATTGTAATGTTTTATTACAAGATATCTTTGTCATTGAATACTTCAGTTGCTAAAAGTAAAAGTTGCAAAACTTGACTAGGCAATGTTATTAAAAAATCACCATTAAAGGCATCTAAATTTGCTACTTAGGTATTTGTTGTACTGTCGCGGAGGTGTAGTGCGTCAGGAATGTTCGCTGAGGCCCGCACAAACGACTTCTATGCAATTATGAGAAAGCGTTCGGCCTCTGCCTTGGCACGACTCCGCTGCAGCACCAACAGTCTCCTGAATTTGTTCAAGGAAAGGTGGGACTCTCCCTTGTTGCGGCACTGGATGACACTTCACACCTGTCACAGGTAGCGGAGTGTTGTTTATTGTTTATTATTTATAATTACTAACATTAGTTCTTAAGTTAAATTGTTACTAACACTATGGATCAATGGTTTGAAAATAAATGATTTTTTTTAAATTTCATAATAATAATACACAAATACAAGTTTTTTAGCGAAAATAATATTGTATTTATTCAGTTTAACATTTAGCAAATAATAAAAACTATGCTATATCTACATTTACATTACTATTATAAAGAGGAAAGATTTGTATCTTTCTATGTTTTTAATGAATAAACACAAAAACAACTGTGCTGATTTCAAAAAAATTTTCACCATTAGTAAGCTACATTCACCCTGAGTAACATAGGCTATATTGGATTTCCACGGGAACGTTTTTACCACTCGTGCGAAGCCGGGGCGGATCGCTAGTAATACAATGTAATACAAACAAAAATAAAATAATAAAGGGAGAGATTACAACTTCAAGGCATCGAAAAATTCCTTCCCATCGACCTCTCCTGGTACCGTGCGCAAAAGGCTGGCGGCATTACCACTCTGAAAATACTAATTCTTTGAGCGAGGTAAAGGCCAGCCCTATGATCACGGGAAACATTGATTAGGCGCTTTGCTATTTCTTTGAATCGCGCTCGCGCTTTGACCCCACGGACCGAATGTTTTGACTCCAAACGGCTCAAAAATATACTCGTAATTACCAATTAAATTGGTATATTTGCGCCGTTTGAGTCTCCGCCGATGCAGCAACAGCGCATGCGCAGTATACAAGTAATACAAGTTTACTTTTAATAATTTTTTAAAATAAAATGTACTAGTAACCGAAATTATCAGTATTCTCTCTGACCACCCTGGCTAAGCTAAAAGGTTAGGAGTGGTTTCAGGTCAATAGTTTAATAGTCAGAATTCCGACCCGAGACCACTCCACACTTCCGACTCAGACCCGAGATCGTAAGGCCGGCTCCTTAACCATTATAACTGACGCTTCGTGGAATGTTATGTTATTATATAAACTTTCTTCATTGTATACTGTGGGCAGAGACAGCCCTCTGCGGGCAGAAAAACTATGTTAACAAAGACAAACGGAAAATGTGCGTGATACAGAATCAGTGTTTTAGTATTAATTAATAACTTTCAGTTCGATAGATATTAATGACTTTACGTGGTATAAAATCTTTGTAGACAATAAAGCAGATCTGTGCATATCTACAGCAAATTTTAATTTGTAAATGAAAACAGCTTTCTTCAAACTAAACAGCACAATTTATTAATAAAATTATGATCAAAAAGTGACTTTATCGCATTTTAAAAAGTAGGGTGAGTGGACATGATTAGTATTATTACAGCATAAGGCGGCCTGCGCGAGCGATAGCGCGACACGGCACGCGCGTGCGCAGATTTATCAGCTTTGTAATTAAAAGGCGGCGCATTACCGTATGAATGTGGCGGGTGCGTGGCGCGCGCCGCAGCTGTCGCGGCGAATGTAGCACGATATACGTTTTTGATCCTTTATTATTTGGTCAGTTCATTCCTTGTATCGAAAGTTTGTATGTATTTACAACTTAAAGTTGTAATTTAGATAAACGAAATCGTCACAAATTACGTGTTAAGTAATTTTCGGTATAAACAGCAACATCCATAAACAATACGTAGTGTTCTCGAATTAAATGAATTGATAAGATAGTTGGCAAAGTGTTTGGCAATTGCAAATACACAACAATGTTATAGTATTCTTTGAAGAATGGACTTTTTTACGAATGCAATTTGCCTGAAATCTCGAAATCACTATTTAATTGGGATTCAGATATACCATTGAGGATTTAAAATACACATGCAAGTATTTACTCATATAGTCATCCCTCTGGGGTAAGCCGAGTCATTTTTATCTTTTACACACCTCATTAGCTTCCTTTACTGTTTTTCTTGGTTACCTATCTTAATCCCGAATTTTAACATTCCGAATATCATAATCCAGAAAACGTTTGGCCAATTTTTCATAATCCCGGTTTTTCAAATTCCGAAGATTTATTTTCCATATAATCGCAACTCCGAATTTCATTTGCCCATTTATTCATTTGTACGACGTTTTATAATCCAGACGAACGAGTTCCAGACACACGAAATCTAAATGCACAAAATCCAGATGACCGTAATCCATATGCACGAAAGCCCAATTTTTAAAACACAAATTTTTGAAATGCTATTAATTGATATCCAGTTAATTGATATCCAGACAAACAATATCCAGATTTCTAAACCTAAAACTAAACCTCATATGGCGTCTACTAACTACAATTGGAGACCTACTGAACAAAACACACGTTGCCTTAAAAAATATATGTATGCATGTAAGCAAACAAGCATGCATGCAGGCAAGCTGGCAATCAAACCGGCAAGCATGCAGGCATGCAGGCATGCATGCATGCAGGCAAGCAGGCAAGCATGCAGGCAAGCAGGCAAGCATTAGTGTTCCTCTTCTCCGGCGCTGCGGGAAGTGCAGTCCTTCCGCCCTTGCGTAACAAAGTTCAGGCACCCATGCTCGCTTCCGCAGCCCTCCGCGGGTGTGCGTTGTTTTATAGACAATTGTTTAATATAATTTCGTATAACAGAAAATGTTTCGCATAATTTCGTTTCATAGAATAATCAATAAAATCATTATATTTAATTAATATAATTTTAAATCATTGAATTTTGTTTCATATAAAGTTAAACATTAGAATAATCATTTCATAGAATATCAAATCAACTATTCTTAATCATTATATTGTTTATTTAATAGAAACTTATTACAAAGAATAACATATTATCATATATATGGTTTTTATGAACTAAACAATCGATGCGTCTACAAGGTCGACGGAGCCCCGCTACGCGGGGCTCCTACTTCTGGGTGGTTTATAAAAAAATAACCACGAAGGCCTAATTAGCCTTCTAACCTAACCTAAGTCGGGGTGTTAAAATTGTAAATGTTACAGTTAAAAATGTGATTTGGAACATTATAAAGGTGGTTTAATATTCTTTAAAAATAATTCTACAGCTTGATAAGTTTGTTAAACAAAAAAATTTGATTAAAAATTGTGTTTCTGTGAAATATGTTTCATTGTAGGAAATTGTTTTTGAAACAATAATATTCGAAATAAAAGGTAACCTATTGAAATATCGAATTTCTGTTACCCGAATCTTAAAACCCCGAAAACGGTTGGTAGAACTTTTAAAAGACAGATGTAATGAATGACAACTTTCTATAATTCCGTTTTTCATTTCCCAGATGAATCAATTTCCAGGTGCACTAAAACCAAATTTTCAAATAGTATTTTTTTGTTTCCCATATTGTCATAATCCAAATATAGTTATACCAGATTCTCAGAATATTTTTTTTTGTTTCCCATCGTACCATTTTCCAAATAAACTATTACCAAATTTTCATAATCTTTTTATTTGGTTCCCATACAAATCGTGTTCCAGCTAAACTATATACAGGTATAGTAAAAATCAGTAAATTTATACGATTCATTTAGGGTGTGTAACGGTTGATATAATAATAAAAAATCTAACGTTCACTTAAGACATAAATAATTTCACTTAATATAATGAAAGCCTGAAGACTTATAATATAATTTTGTTTAAATTATTGTTTTCCATGTCATGCATGAACAGTTTTGTATGCAGGTATAATCAATGAATCAGGAAAGCGAGCTCGTGAACACTGCGTACCACACCCGACCCGACTCGCCGTGGTACTTGTCTGCCCTACACTAGAGTGTTATTTAAGAACCGGAGGCGCGGAGGGACGGGAGCCCCTTATTTCGTAGATAGAAATTTCATATAATTTCGTTTCACAGAAAATGCTTCATATAATATTTGGTTCTTATATTTTTATTTCGAATATTATTGTTTCAAAAACAATTTCCTACAATGAAACATATTTCACAGAAATACAATTGAACGAATTTTTAATCACATTTTTTGTTTAACAAACTTATCAAACTGTAGAATTATTTTTTAAAGAATATTAAACCACCTTTATAATGTTCCAAATCACATTTATTTTTAACTGTAACATTTACAATTTTAACATCCCGACTCAGATTACCCCGACTCGGATAGGTTAGGTTAGAAGGCTAATGCGGGAGCGGAGCGTAGCGAAGCTCCCGCATTAGGCCTTCGTGGTTATTTTTTTATAAAACACCCAGAAGTAGGAGCCCCGCGTAGCGGGGCTCCGTCGAACTTTATAGACGCCTCAATTGTTTAGTTCATAAAAACCATATATATGATAATATGTTATTCTTTGTAATAAGTTTCTATTAAATAAACAATATAATGATTAAGAATAGTTCATTTGATATTCTATGAAATGATTATTCTAATGTTTAACTTTATATGAAACAAAATTCAATGATTTAAAATTCTTTAAAGTAAGTATTCTGTATATTGATTATTCTATGAAACGAAATTATGCGAAACATTTTCTGTTATACGAAATTATATTAAACAATTGTCTATAAAACAACGCACACCCGCGGAGGGAGGGCAGTCCTCGCCCGCAGTAACGAAGCTCGGGCGCCCGGGCGAGCTGGAACGGCTGAGGCTGGTCGCCAAAGCTGCGGAAGCGAGCATGGGTGCCCGAACTTTGTTACGCAAGGGCGGAAGGACTGCACTTCCCGCAGCGCCGGAGAAGAGCAACACTAATGCTTGCCTGCTTGCCTGCATGCTTGCCTGCTTGCCTGCATGCCTGCATGCTTGCCGGTTTGATTGCCAGCTTGCCTGCATGCATGCTTGTTTGCTTACATGCATACATATATTTTTTAAGGCAACGTGTGTTTTGTTCAGTAGGTCTCCAATTGTAGTTAGTAGACGCCATATGAGGTTTAGTTTTAGGTTTATAAATCTGGATATTGTTTGTCTGGATATCAATTAACTGGATATCAATTAAGTGCATTTCAAAAATTTGTGTTTTAAAAATTGGGCTTTCGTGCATATGGATTACGGTCATCTGGATTTTGTGCATTTAGATTTCGTGTGTCTGGAACTCGTTCGTCTGGATTATAAAACGTCTTACAAATGAATAAATCGGCAAATAAAATTCGGAGTTGCGATTATATGGCAAATAAAACTTCGGAATTTGAAAAACCGGGATTATGAAAAATTGGCCAAACGTTTTCTGGATTATGATATTCGGAATATTAAAATTCGGGATTAAGATAGGTAACCGAAATAAAATTATAAGAACCAAATATTATATGAAGCATTTTCTGTGAAACGAAATTCTATGAAATTTCTTTCTACGAAATAAGGGGCTCCCGTCCCTCCGCGCCTCCGGTTCTTAAATAACACTCTAGTGTAAGGCAGACAAGTACCACGGCGAGTCGGGTCGGGTGTGGTACGCAGTGTTCACGAGCTCGCTTTCCTGATTCATTGATTATACCTGCATACAAACATGTTCATGCATGACATGGAAAACAATATTTTAAACAAAATTATATTATATTTATAAGTCTTCAGGCTTTCATTATATTAATTGAAATTATTTATGTCTTAAGTGAACGTTAGATTTTTTATTATTATATCAACCGTTACACACCCTAAATGAATCGTATAAATTTACTGATTTTTACTATACCTGTATATAGTTTAGCTGGAACACGATTTGTATGGGAACCAAATAAAAAGATTATGAAAATTTGGTAATAGTTCATTTGGAAAATGGTACGATGGGAAACAAAAAAAAATATTCTGAGAATCTGATATAACTATATTTGGATTATGACAATATGGAAAACAAAAAAATACTATTTGAAAATTTGGTTTTAGTGCACCTGGAAATTTATTCATCTGGGAAACGAAAAACGGAATTATAGAAAGTTGTCATTCATTACATCTGTCTTTTAAAAGTTCTACCAACCGTTTTCGGGGTTTTAAGATTCGGGTAACAGAAATTCGATATTTCAATAGGTTACCGTTTTTCTTATTCAGCTAAGCGCCAATCCCAGTCGCATCCAAAGCCTTCCTTTAATGATATATTTTGATATTTATAGAAACCACTGCTGTCTGATAGCCCAAATCTCTTGTCCCAAACCAATTTGTGATTAAACTTTTAAAACATTTAGGTTAAAGTATCAAAATTACTAGTCGTAGACAAAATCGCGTGACGTATCGTGATTGTCTAAACGCCGACAGATGTGTGCCGGAATGTAATTGTTTGTTCGTAACTTTACAAGCGGTGTACATTTTATATCATTCGGCCACCACCCTAATACACCAGGATTCATTCACCTCGTCAGATGTTCAATGGGGTGAGCAGAGGGTCGGAAGTTCTACTTTTTTGCGTAGAGAGTCTGATTTTGAATCGTTAAATTTGATTTAGTGTGCAACGGTTGTCAATATCTTCGGTTCGTTAATAAAGATATCATTCTACGGCAGGCGTCGTTACGAGAGCAAAAGGAAAATTGTAATTTGATTGTTTTTTCCTGTGGTTAGTGACCAACCCTTGACAGAGTTACAACCTTTATACATATGAAAAAACACACTTTACAAGTTTCACACAATTATATTTAATTATTATAATATTTAGTTTTATCACTGTTTAATATTTAATTTATAATATTACGACATGTTTCGAATAAATCATCGTCAGGTAATTTAGTATTTAGTAGTTATTCGAAACATATCGTAATATTATAAATCAAATGTTTAACAGTGATAAAACTAAATATAATTTTATTGTGGATCTTGTAAAGTGTGTTTTTTCATAGATATAAAGGTAGTAAAATGAAGTTCCATCAAGAAGTTTCAACGAATTCAATCAACTACATTTGACAGAGTTGTTCAGGTCCGATTCATTTAGGCCTCCGTATTGTTGTAATTTGATGTTTTTTTAGTAAAATGCACACTATGCTCTTGCCCATATTTCAGAGATGTTCACTCAAGTCACTACCCATCAAGAATTTGGTACACTAAATTTTAGGCATTACTTTATCATCATCATTAGTCTAGCTCTTGTCTCAATGATTTGTTACGAAGTTGGTAGATGACACATAAGTTATCATATCATTTATTGTACTGTACAAGTGAAGTAGGTGAATAAATTTCAACTAGACGGTTGTATATAACTAATGGTATTACAGTTCTTTTTATTTAAAATTAATTAATTACATACAATCATGTCATCGTTATATTTCTCTCGGTCGTAAAGAACCCATTCAATTGTTAAATCAATGATTTCATAAATATGATAAGATATTATTCTCAACCTGCGTAGGTATCTAATCCGAATCATTAATTGTAGTGTTTAACTGAAAGTATTTTTACCCGACTGTCAAGTACTTTGACTGAAAGTATTTTTACGCGTATCTTGTATGTAAGATCCTTTAATAGCTCATATCTTGTGAACTACCGCACGGATTTCAATGATTCATATCTCAAATGGAAGGTATTTATTGCCCAAGTGTTTTTAGGTACATAAAATATGAACAAAAGCTATATGTTGGTTTTTAGGCACCAAAGTCACGTACACTTTGGTGCCTAGAAACCAACATATAGCTTGCCAAAAAAAATTGTCGCTCTAATTTATCAAGTGGGGTATCAATGTGAAGGAAATTTGAAGACGATTACGAATACACATATATATGTATATGTCATCACTAAAAAGCATAAAATAAAATAAATTATTAAAAATAAAAAACCCAAGTGATTCTGAAAAGATCGAAACAAGCGTTTTAGCAGGCGGTACCCATTTGCAAATCTCAAACCAGATGAAAAATATTTTTTACTATTAATATTCTTAACCCAACTGCTGTAGCCATTGTAAACATCCATTATTTAAAGTTCAGCTTTCGCAACTGATTATTGTTTATTTTGTACTTTTTCTAACTGAAATGTGGGCTCTGGGCTCTAATACAAGCTTTGGATGCAAACGGGACTCACTCTGTCATAAATGTGATGATGATGATTAATAGGTACTACAAAGCTTTTACTACAAGGCATATTGAAATTCGGTATATCGTAATTAGGGAATTTGAAATTCAAGATTATGTAATTCAGGATTTTGCAATTCGTTATAATGATACATAACTACTACAAAGCATTTCGTATTAAACCACACTAGTGATTTTTTTAATATCATATGAACACGTAGAGTTATTGAGAACACAATTTTTAAATTTACAATTACAAACTGTAATAGCCGATAGACTGTTTACTTGCCTTCGCCTTTCTGTTATATATTTTCATTACAATGTTGTAACAAGTTTATCATCGAGCAGCGTACTCTAGTCCAAGAGGGAAGTCCTTCAAACTTCCGAAGCTCGTTTGTTGTTGGTGAACTCGAACCTCTACTAAGTTATACTGCTTTTATTACAGTACAAGCTATATACACACATATTTGCAGCAGATTGATTTAGAGTTTGTTTTACCTATTGTTGGGTAAAAGTTCTATGTTAAGAGTAAAATAAGTCAGTGCTGTTGGATTAATAACTTCAAAATTAATTTTATGTAACATGTTAATCGCCAGTTTGTTTTTCAAACAATTAATAAACTGTTATAAATGTATAACATTCTCTTCTTTTTTAGCTTTGAATAAAGATGAATTACACATGTATCTAAGCTTATAAATTAGAAATGATTATTTCAGAATAAATTACGTTAAATTCATGATACCAAAGTTGCTTTATTTTGTATGTTATCGTATGCTGTCTGTATTGATAATTTTTTAAGTTCAATTTACTAGGGCAAATTCATTTAAATTAATTGAGTTTTCACATTTCGTACTATATTTGTAAGTAAAATTTACTGAAAGAGTTCAACGCGTTCGTATTCATAGCTGAAATCCACGTAGCAGTTATTATTGTGAAATATGAGTTCCATCTTAATTTTTCAAAATTATAACACCTACTCCTTTTTTTTCACCACTGCTCTACAATTAAAACACTTATTTTCCTAATATTTACTAACAGTATAGAATGAGCAGTCATGTGTGGAGTACGGCTCGATACAGAGTCAGCTGTGTGTCTAGTTATGATAATGGACTAATTTCAAAGCATCCGGCTACCCTGCGCCTTTGAGGTGCATACTCCTTCGAAACATTATGTATCGGGTAATATATCTAAATGTTTGTATGTACTTATTTGCTGATATGACAATTAGCAAACTCATTATGATGATAAGCAATGAAAAATGTATATTAGTGGTTTCGGTAATTACGCCCAGAGTTTGCATAATGTTTATAGGTATTTTATGAGCTTAAATGTGGATGACACACTGTGGCTAAATAATAACCAAAGACCTCTAAATATTAAGAAAAAATAAATTAGAAGAAAATTAAGAAAGACGTTTAAAGATCTTTAAATTATAAAATGCAGATTTGTATCAAGTGTCCTTGTAAGATTACACCATCAATCCCTTCACACTGTATCCACAATAGCAAGCAAGTGTCAGCACATTGAGTCACCCCTCAAGAAACAGGTCAAGGCGGTGCAACCTGTTGAACCCTCACGCTATTAACACAAATTAGGGGAGCACACACCTCCTCGCAAGGTGATTTATGAGCTCTTGAATGTCTTGATAATGTTTACTGTGTTTAAAGTTTAGGAACTCGTTTTTAGTGGTTAAATTGATAGTTTTGCTTTTGTGGTGCTTGAATGGTTTTATATCAGTAAAGGAAGTATGTGAATTGTGTAAAGATAGAAGCAAATGACGGGCTTTTGCCTCCTAGTTTATGAGTGTAGTGAATTGTGGGGTTTAACATAAGATAATGGATTTGAATTTTTTCATTGAATTCAAATCCATTGTTGGTTTATCAAACCACTGTTGATTTTCTTCTATTATTATTTATTTATTCACGAAACAAACATGCACTTATACAGGGTGTAATCGTTAAGTGTGTCCAGGCGATTACTCCGTAACTATTACAGATATCAAAAAACTTTAAACTGATATCGAAAGTACGTTACCTAATGAGTAAAATGACATCAATAACTTTTTCAATATCGCATTAAGTAATTTGAGCTAACTGAAAAGCAACACACTACAAAAAAGATACTCTTTGCTGTTCTTTCTAAATTCAAATCTTTTATCTCGGTTTGTTGTTCCCGCCAATTTATCGTTGTATTTTTTTTAATTTGCGTTTATAATCGTGATTGTTTCATTTATTGATTGCAAAATGGCATATTCCAAAAGAGAAAAGAGAGATATGCTAAAAAATTACTACAAATATGATTGTAACAAAAAAGCGGCCATTATCACCTACAGAAATGAGTACCGATAGAAAAACCCCTTCTGGTATACGTACCTAAAACCTTTCTACTAATCTCATACTAAATGTATGGGAGTGTTTAATGTCAAAATTTTAGATACCTCTCGTTAGATTTTTAAAAAGTTATTGATGTCATTTTACTCATTAGGTAACGTACTTTCGATATCAGTTTAAAGTTTTTTGATATCTGTAATAGTTAGGGAATAATCGCCTGGACACACTTAACGATTACACCCTGTATAACTAAATAACATGTTTTCTAAAAGATTTAGAGTTCCATAAGATACTCAAAGAACAATACAGCAACACTGCTGCACAAATAATATACCAAGAAGAAAAGAAACGATCATTCTATTCGATCTCCCTTAAGAACATGGCTCTTAGTTTTTTTTATACGCATACATACCTACTGCTGTGAAACATGTCCAAGCTACTTCATTTAAAATTATAACTGCATCTGAAATAGTTGTTACTGGTATACAGAGTTTTAACAAAGAGTTTAAGAGTTAACAAAGATAGTTAAAACTTCACTTTTCTCTCATTTTAATTAATAGTTTGGTCTTTTAGAACTGGTTATAATTGTCTTGCCAGTGATAGCCTAATAAATGTTTATGCAAACTCATCATTGAGACTAAATTTCATGTAACATGGTACCTACCGCGTTTGGTTCAGCAGATCTTCATCAGTAAAATTTAGCATATATCCATCTGCCCCTCTAGAGAAATGGCAATTCACTGTCCGGCGTCTGATGGAATAGAATGACGAAAGTATGGGATTTGTCGTATCTGACAGTCGTTAACGCATCCATAAACGTCAAATCCCATACATCATTATAGTCACTTTATGCCATCAAACGCCGGCCAACGAATTGCCACTTGTCTAGAGAGGTTGATCTTCGATTGTGTGACAAATGATAATTTCTACGGTTAAAATCTATGTTGAACGATCAATGCAGGCGACAGATGTGATGTCAATAGGTTATTCAATTTAAAGATACACAAAATCATTAAATCGCGGATAATTCTATACATTTTTAAATGAACAGCAAGGCAATTTAACATTGAAGTGTACTAAAATTCGTAGTATCGCATATTTGAATAGCAAAAAACTATAATGGGTGGACGAGAGCCCGCATTTCGTTCGGTCCGTTGGCTACAGATAAGTATAGTGGCTGTACAATACGCGATAGCACTCCTTCTATGGTTCATTCAATGTGGGTTATGCAAGTAAGTATGCTCTACTTAAATATAATTTATATTATTCCTGTGCCAAGATTTAAGACCACGGCCAAACAGCCCGGAAGCAGATTATTCTACATGAAATACCGACCGTGGAAGCCTAAAGATTTATATTTAAGAAATATCACTAGAGATAGCCACTAAATGACAAAGTAGGACAAGCCCTTGGTCTTTCCACCGACAGCCACTAAATGAAGATGAACGGAACGAAATACACATGGAATTAATATTTACAACCACATGCTTATGCTTTTGAAATAGTAACCACTAAAATAACTCACTTATCAATTTCCCTTATAAATGCAGACAGCATATATTGATTCAAGCATTTAGTCTATTGCAGTTCACTGCTGGGCATAGACCTCTCCCAATATGCGCCATTTCTGTATTATTGATTAGCAATTTTGATTCCTTGTTATTTTTGAATACCTACATTAAATAATACATTGTTTTTCAAGAGCATTATCGAGCTCGTAATCAATCTGTCCAGCAAGTCTTTTTCTTATGCAAATATTTCTACTAGCACACAATAAGTTCACTAGCTTGTCAAGTATCCTTATTTATAGTTGAGATAATTTCCTTTGTACTGCTTATGACTCACAATGATAATTTAAAACTACTTCAGATGTGAGATTACAAACAAAGAATATTTTTATAGAGGTATTGTAAACATTTTATGAAAAATCAAGTATATTCACTTAGAATATAATTTTGATAATACTTTACTTTATATCCGGTGAAAATATACAATGTATAATGCGGTATAATGCGGTAATATTCGCGCCTGGGGTCAAGGGACCCGAAGGGTAGGCAGAAATGAACTAACATCTATATTTTAGTATTTATTAATTACGTGGGACCGTAAATTAATTTAGTGAAGCTAAAAATAACAAAAGCTTCCATCAGGCACATACTGTTAAAATAAAAATTAAATATAACAAAGCAGAGCACACTATCCAAGTACGTCACCGGTAGCGTACACCTGCCCGTATCACGGCGCACGCGTCAAGAGACCCCAGTAGTAGCGCAGCTGCTCAAACATGCGCAGGCGACCTTTCAACCAGGGCTTATGTCATAACGAACGGGTTTTGCAAAACTTGCTTATAATTTTGTTTATGATATGCAAATCAGAGCTATCTCGCTACTATTATTATAAGTTACGATAATATATGGATGTTTTTATTAGTCTTGGAGTCAGGGGTGCTGGTTGGGTAACCTCCACGTCGGCTTCTCCGTTTCTTCCCCCTTTGGACCGCGGTCCTGGGGAGCGGAAGCGGGGGGGCTGGTGCACCCTGGACAACGGCTAACAGACTCCTACCTTGGGAGTTCTGTTGGCCGTTGACAAATAACCCGACGGCTGACCTCACGAGGAGGTCGTGGGATGGCGGGCCTTCAAGGCCCGCGGGAAGGGGTCCGTAGGATACCCTTCCATTCCAACAGCCCTTTTAAGGGCTAGCTGACCCCATTGCACGAGGGGGTCGTGGTATGGCGGGCCTGCAAGGCCCGCGGGGAGGGATCCGTAGGGTTCCTCCCACCTCAACAGCCCTTTTCAGGGCTAGCCGTCGCTCCCGGTACCCCTCTGCTTTAGCAGAGGAGACATGGGAGAGGCGACGGGATCCGTAGGATCCGGGGACGGGTCGGCCCACTGCTCGCGCAGGGGCTGACGGGCATTCGTGCCACCGTCGGCGTTGGGAGAGTTGGCTACTCCCCCGCATCGCGTAACCTCCGAGATATCGACAACGACCTGAGTGCTAGCCACACTCGGGAACGCCGATATCCCGGAGGCCGCGGGGCTTGCCTTAATTGGCCGGCCCACGACAAGGAAAAGTCTGAAAACCCGACAGCGAAGTCGTTTAAAACCTGTGGATACCGGGGGACCTCCACAGTATATACCCCGCTTCCTGGAATGGCCGTCACCCAGGAAGTGTAATCCGAACGGTTCAACTCGTGGGTTTAATTATGGAGAATCTTATTAAAACAAAAACACCATCACCAAGCGAAACAGTCTGCGCGGAGGTCGCGCAGCACCATGACGCGGAAGTCGCGTCCCAGGCGGTGTCGGAGAACTTCGACACCGCCACTGACAGCCGGGACAGTCGAGACCGAAGCCCGGTGGGTCTACGGACCCGTAGGTCTAAATGGCGGCCGAGGACCGTCAGGAAAAAAAAAGTCCTCACCCAAAGGAGGACGTTGTCGGATCGTGAGCCCACGCTCTCCGACTCGTCCTCCACCAGCAGCACTCACAGCAGCAACGAGATGCTGCGCCCACCCCCGCCCAAACTGGTGGCGGTTAGCCGCCAAAAGGCGCGGGGTGGGGAGAAAGGTGCCCCTCAGGCCCGTCCATCACGGGCCTCTGCCCCGGAGGATGTGGTGGCGCCGCCGAGTTCCTCCACCTCGGCGGCGCCCTTGGCCTGCACCGGCGACAGCACCTCCATAGAGGTAATGGAGGCCCTTAAAGGCCTGGCCAAGGCCCAGACCGGGGCTATGAAGCCGGAGGAGGACCGGCTCATGCGGGTGACGTTACGCCTCGTCGAGCGCCATAACCTGCTCAGGGCGGAGCTGGCCAGCGCGCAGCGCGAGCGCGCTGAGCTCAGCAGGCAGCAGGCAGCGATGCTCGAGGAGACTGGGCGGCAGGCGGCTGAGTACCGCAAGGAGATGGCCAACATGGCGGCTGAAATCGCAGCGCTCCAGAAGGCCATCGCTGCGAAAACTCAGCTGCCTGACGAGCGCGTGACGCCGCCGCCATCTCTGGCGCCGCGGTCGCCGCCGTCGCCGCCGTCGCCGCCGGTGCGGTCGAGGTCGCCGGTGCGGCCGAGACTGCCGCCTCGGGCGCGGCCGGTGTCGCTGGCGCCACCGCCGCCGCCTGTACCGGCGCGTTTACCGGCCCCGCCGCCGTTGCCGCCGCGTCTGCCGGCCCCGCCGCGCCTACCGGCCCCACCGCCGCCGGCGCAGCCGAGGCCCACCAATCCGGTGGAGGCCTGCATGGCGACTATGGCCGCCATGGAAAAGCGGCAGGCGGCGCACGAGGAGTGGACGCGGAGTTGTCTGGAGGCCATCATGGACTCCATCCGTCGTCCGCCCCTGGCGCCGCCGAGCGGGGGTTACGCCGGAGCAGTAAAGCGGGGCCCCAGCCGTACGGTGACGGCGGGGCCCTCGCAGGAGTCGGCCCGCAGTGTGCCCACTGCGCCTGCTGCTCCGGCCGCTACCGCCGCCTCAGCCGGGAGCGCCCAAGCCAAGGGCAAGGGGAAGGGGAAGGGCAAGGGGAAGACGTCCCAAGTCCCAGCCCCGGCCCCGGCCCCGGCTTCGGTCCCGACTGCCTCCACGAGCTCCGCACCGGCGGGGGGCTGGGAGGTGGTCGGCGAGGCCAGAAAAAGCCGGAACGCCCGTAAAAAGGCAGCCAAAAGGGCCAAGAAGGCCCAGGCTGCTGCGAAGGGTGCGCCAGGAAAGCTGCGCGTCCCCCGTACCACCGCTGTCGTCTTAACGATGACACCGGAGGCGACGGCGAGGGGCGTGCAGTACGTGGACCTGGTGAAACAGGCGAGGGGCCTCATTGATATGAGGGCCCTCGATGTGGCGGGGACTCTCCGAGTGACACACACTCGGACGGGTGCCCGTCTCATACACGTCCCTGGCGCCTCCAGTGGTCCCAAGGCCGATGCCATTGCGGCTAGGCTGAGGGACACGTTGGATGCGGCCGACGTCCGGGTGTCCAGGCCCACCAAGTGCGCAGAACTGCGCATTTCGGACCTGGACGACTCCATCACGGCCGAAGAGATTCGGGTCACCGTGGCGGAGGCCGGGGGTTGCCCCCTGGAGGCGGTAAAGGTCGGAGCGATCCGCTACGGCCGTCGCGGACAGGGGGCAACAGTTGTCGGCTGCCCCATCGCAGCAGCCCAAAAGGCTGCCGACATGCGGACCCTCGCGGTGGGCGGAGTTGTAGGGGTGCGGGTACGCCTCCTACAGGACCGACCGGCCAGGTGCTTTAGGTGCCTGTCGGTCGGCCACGTGGGAGTGCAGTGCACGGCGGAGGTGACGGTCGGAGACCGTTGCTTCCGCTGCAGCCAACCCGGTCACAGAGCCGGCAATTGCGAAGCTCCGCCGCACTGTTTCAGGTGTGCGGCGGAGGGCAAGCCGGCCGACCATAGGGTTGGCAGTAAGGCCTGCACCCGCGGGGAGCCGCTGCCGCGAGGCGGGCGTTCCGCAACCGGTTCGAGGCGGGATGCGGAGATGGTTCCATAATGGATCCCCAGCTCCGCATCCTGCAGGCGAACGTGGGCCACGGTGTCGATGCTCAGGCCCTTCTGCTCCAGAGCATGGCACAGTGGTCCATACACGTCGCCGCTGTCGCCGATCCATACACTCACCGGCCCCTCGGGCCCGCCTGGGTGGTCGACCTGGATGGATCGGCGGCACTGGTGCATAACGCCGCTGCGGGTGCCCCTCCCCTTGTAGTGATCGCAAGGGAGCATGGCATCGTAGCGGCGCGTGTAGGGGAGATTGCGGTCGTGGCCGTTTATCTCACGCCGGGGTCACACCGACTCATTGGGCAGTATCGGCGGTCGCTGGAGCGGCTGACCGACGTCGTCAATGCCTGTACGCCTCGTCAGGTTCTTGTGCTCGGGGACTTCAACGCCTGGTCTCAGGCTTGGGGTTCCCGGCGCACAAACGCGCGGGGCAGGGCTCTGGAGAGCTGGGCCGATTCTCTCGGCTTAGTTCTCCAGAATCGCGGGGCCGAAGCCACGTATGTGGGCACCTTTGTGGCGGGGGAGCGCAGGTCGATCATAGACCTTTCGTTCGCGAGCGCTTCCCTGTCACTCCGCGTGCGGGACTGGCGTGTCGCCGTGGAGGTGGAGACACTATCGGATCACCGATACGTTCGGTTCGATGTCTCCCCTCCTGCGGGTGATGCGCCGGTCATATCGGCCCAACGCGAGCCGCGCTGGGTGTTGGGGCGACTGAATCGGGAGGACCTCCTGGAGGCCGCCATCGTACAGGCCTGGGCCATTGCGCCGGACAGGCCTGTCGACATAGACGATGAAGCGGCCTGGTTCCGGGAGGCCATGACACGGGTCTGCGATGCGGGTATGCCTAGGGCTCCAGCCTATAATCCGAGGCGTCGGGTCTACTGGTGGAATGCGGAGATCGCGAGGCTGCGTCAAGCCTGCGTGATCACGCACCGCCGGTGGGCTCGACTCCGTAGGAGGCGTAGCCGTACCGCAGATTCGGAGCCCCGACTGGCGGAGCTTCACGAGGGATACAGGGAGGCCCGGAATGCCCTCCGAGCGGAGATCAAGCGGTCTAAGGCCGCTTGTTACCGGGAGCTCCTGGAGACGCTGGAGCGGGACCCATGGGGGCGGCCTTACCTTATGGTAAGAGAAAAGCTGCGCCCCCGGGCCCCTCCGCTGACCCAGGTGCTCGAACCGGCTCTGCTCGGAGGAGTGGTCGACTCCCTGTTCCCGGCGCGAGCGGAACATGTTCCGCCGCAGATGGCTCCGCCGCCACGGTCGCCTACGGCGCCCAGTGCGGTGATTGACGACGACGTGCCCGAGGTCACTTGGGTAGAACTAGAGCTGGCGGTGCGAAGGCTGAGGGCCAAGAAGAACACCGCCCCGGGACCCGACGGCATTCCAGGCCGCGCGTGGGTCCTAGCTCTAGGGGAAGACGGTCTCGAACCCCGACTGAGAGGGTTCCTCAGCGCATGCTTGGAGCGGGGCCAGTTTCCGAAGATGTGGAAGACGGGGAAGCTGGTCCTCATCCGCAAGAAGGGACGCCCGGCGGACGAGCCGTCCGGGTACCGGCCCATAGTGCTGCTCGACGAGGTGGGCAAGCTCTTCGAAAGAGTAATTGCCAAGCGCCTCGTCGAGCATCTCTCTAGAGTGGGGCCGGACCTGGCGAATACCCAGTTTGGGTTCCGCCGGTGGCGTTCCACTGTGGATGCCATCATGCGTGTGAGGACTCTGGCGGAGGATGCGGTTGCCCGGGGCGAGGTGATGTTGGCGGTGTCCTTGGACATCTCCAACGCCTTCAACACCTTGCCCTGGAGTTGCATCAGGGAGGCACTCGTGTACCACGGTGTGCCTCTCTACCTCCGCCGCATAGTCGGGGCTTACCTGACGGAGAGAGCCGTCGTCTACCCGAGTTCGACCGGAGTCGGTAGGCGTGAGATGTCGTGCGGTGTTCCACAGGGATCGGTCCTGGGGCCGTTACTGTGGAACATCGGTTACGACTGGGTGCTTCGCGGTGACTTCGCGTACGGTGCCACCGTCACGTGTTATGCGGACGACACGCTGGTGACGGTGAGCGGGGCTACGCACCGCGAGGCAACCCTGAGGGCCACGACCGCGGTTGGCCAAGTCGTCGAGCGGATCCGGCGGCTGGGTCTCGAGGTGGCTCTGCACAAGTCCGAGGCCATGTTCTTTCATGGTCCTCGGCGCAGGCCAGGCCCGGGAGCCAGCCTTACAGTGGGAGGCACTCCCATCGACATCAAGCCCCAGCTGAAATACCTGGGGCTCGTGCTTGACGGTCGATGGGACTTCGGACAACATCTCCGAAGCCTGCGCCCCAAGTTGGTCACCACGGCGAATGCCCTGAGTCGGCTGCTGCCCAACTTGAAGGGCCCAGGGGCCTCCTGCAGGAGACTCTACGCGGGTGTCGTGCGGTCCATGGCCCTATATGGGTGCCCCGTGTGGGCGGACACCCTGGGGGCCAGATTCCTGCCTCTGCTCCGTACGGCGCAGAGGACGATGGCCTCCAGGGCCATCAGGGGATACCGCACGATATCCTTCGAAGCGGCGAGTCTCCTGGCCGGATCGCCACCGTGGATCCTGGAAGCGAGGGCCCTTTCGGCACTATACCAGTTCCGAAAGGAGGCGCGGGAGCGGGGATTCGATCCCGAGCCCGAGGACATTCGGGCCGAGAAATCCCGGCTCCACCAGGTCATGGTGGCCGAGTGGGAGCGACGACTTGGGCAACCACGCGCAGGGCACGCCGTCATTGCGGCGGTAAGGCCCATCATGGGGGAGTGGCTAGAGAGGCCACACGGGAGCCTCTCGTACCGTCAGACGCAGATGATAGCCGGGCACGGTTACTTCGGGCGGTATCTGCATCTGATGGGTATTGAGCCAACGCCCGAGTGCCATCACTGCGACGCGAGCGTGGACTCGGGGCTGCACACGCTCACCGAGTGTCCGGCGTTTGAGACGCCGAGGCGGGAGCTTGTGCAGGCCCTGGGGGTGAGAGTGCTCACGCTCTCCACCCTGCTCGCGGCGATGGTCCGCTGCGCGGATGCGTGGGCGGCCAGCGCCTCTTTCTGCGAGCAGGTCATGCTCGCGAAGGAGACAGCAGAGCGGGCGCGGCGCGGTGAGCGAGAAAGACTCGCTGACATCGCTGCTCGCGCCCGAAGGCGGCTCGGGCGTCGGAGGGCGCTTACAGACCTCCGCCCCCCATGAGCGCGGGCCTGAGGGTGACGGGTGGAGCCACCCGTCACCCTAGCAGAAGCAGGCCACGGCGGCGGCGCGCATCGTAGGACGATGCGCGCCTCCCCACACCGGGGTTGAGTCGGGGACGGCGTGGTCCCCACCTCCCGAGGAGGGCCAGACCGAAAGGGATGGCCCTGGGTCAGCCGGGGTGCGAGGGATATGTCGCAAGACAACCTCACCTTCGGCCTAGCACCACGACCCACAGACGGCGTGCGGTTTAGTCGGTTCGAGTCCGACATAACCCACCCCTCCGGCTCCGGAGGGGCGGGTATCCGTGGGGATTTCCCGCACGTAAAAAAAAAAAAAAAAAAAAAAAAGTCTTGGAGTCAATCTAGACACATAGATTATAGTCTGGCATATATTTTTATTTTTATTTCAACAATAGGTTTAAATGCTGCTTTTAATGCTACTTGGCTACCGTCCACCTTAGTGATGGATAATGGAAAAATTTCGGAATGAAAAGAAAAGAAAAAATGAAATATTTCCAAAATTTTTCCAATTTTTCAAATATTTTTCAGATATTGGAAAAAATGGGGAGTCGACCAAGATCAGAAACTAAAACTAATTTTTATTTGTTACTTTTATCAAAATACTAAAATTTCTCATATTTAGGATCCCGTACCCTATTACTAAGACTGTTATTTATTATTTTTCTTAAAGACTTTTATGATTTCTTGCATAAGATTACACCGTTCATCACCGGTATACCGGTGAAGTTCATGCGAGATAAATTTACAAATCATTAAGTTTGAAATTCTAATGTTCTCATTATCTTCCGCTTTGTACTCTGGTTCTGTCATCACTGCCGCATCACAAAACAGTTTTTCTGAATTTGGGATTTGTTTTTGGGATTCTTTAACTGTATAATCTGGACTAGACCAACGTTGAGCGTACTGACTGTACTCATCTGGTTCTGATATGTACGTATCACTTCTAGGTAAGCTGCAATTTGGAGTATTGTCTTTTCCGGCGACTTCTGAAAGCTTTTTTTTTTCTTGGAATGTAATCAGCATTTTCAGTGAATAAATTTTCTGATTCATTACGCATATTGTCAAAATTACAGTTCATTTCAGTATCTGATTCACTATCTGAAGCTAGTATAATCTTTTCTGAAAAACAAATAAACATACCTACATAAACTCACACGAAGGCAAAGCCACTGAGTCTAAAATATATTATAATGCTACGTGTACGAGTAGTTATACGAACGTGCAATATTAAGTAGATAGATACATACTAGTTTGTTGGTATTTCTGTTTAATAGTAAAATATTTGTTTTTTACCTTTGGACATCGCTGTCTACTAACAATGGCAGTTTTGTGGGTCAGATCAGTCAAAAACACTCATAAAAGTAGGGAGGTTATGTCGGACTCGAACCGACTAAACCGCACGCCGTCTCTGGGTCGAAGTGCTAGGCCGAAGGTGAGGTTGTCATGCGACATATCCCTCGCACCCCGGCTGACCCAGGGCCATCCCTCTCGGTCTGGCGCTCCTCGGGAAGGGGGGGACCACGCGGTCCCCGACTCAAACCCGGTGTGGGGAGGCGCGCATCGTCCTACGATGCGCGCCGCCGCCGTGGCCTGCTTCTGCTAGGGTGACGGGCGGCTCCACCCGTCACCCTCAGGCCCGCGCTCATGGGGGGCGGAGGTCAGTTTGCGCCCTCCGACGCCCGAGCCGCCTTCGAGCGCGTGCAGCGATGTCAGCGAGCCTTTCTCGCTCATCGCGCTGCGCTCGCTCTGCTGTCTCCTTCGCGAGCATGACCTGCTCGCAGAAGGAGGCGCTGGCCGCCCACGCATCTGCGCAGCGGACCATCGCCGCGAGCAGGGTGGAGAGCGTGAGCACTCTCACCCCCAGGGCCACCACAAGCTCCCGCCTCGGCGTCTCAAACGCCGGGCACTCGGTGAGCGTGTGCAGCCCCGAGTCCACGCTCGCGTCGCAGTGATGGCACTCGGGCGTTGGCTCTATACCCATCAGATGCAGGTACCGCCCGAAGCTACCGTGCCCGGGGATAATCTGCGTCTGACGGTACGAGAGGCTACCGTGTGACCTCTCTAGCCACTCCCCCATGATGGGCCTTACCGCCGCAATCACGGCGTGCCCTGCGCGTGGTTGCCCAAGTCGTCGCTCCCACTCGGCCACCATGACCTGGTGGAGCCGGGATTTCTCGGCCCGAATATCCTCGGGCTCGGGATCGAATCCCCGCTCCCGCGCCTCCTTTCGGAACTGATATATTGCTGAAAGGGCCCTCGCTTCCAGGATCCACGGTGGCGATCCGGCCAGGAGACTCGCCGCTTCGAAGGATATCGTGCGGTATCCCCTGATGGCCCTGGAGGCCATCGTGCTCTGCGCCGTACGGAGCAGAGGCAGGAATCTGGCCTCCAGGGTGTCCGCCCACACGGGGCACCCGTATAGGGCCATGGACCGCACGACACCCGCGTAGAGTCTCCTGCAGGAGGCCTCTGGGCCCTTCAAGTTGGGCAACAACCGGCCCAAGGCATTCGCCGTGAGCACCAACTTGGGGCGCAGACTTCGGAAATGCTGTCCGAAGTCCCATCGACCGTCAAGCACGAGCCCCAGGTATTTCAACCGGGGCTTGATGTCGATGGGAGTGCCTCTCACTGTAAGTCTGGCTCCCGGGCCTGGCCTGCGCCGAGGGCCATGAAAGAACATGGCCTCGGACTTGTGCAGAGCCACCTCGAGACCCAGCCGCCGGATCCTGTCGACGACCTGAGCAACCGCGGTCGTGGCCCTCAGGGTCGCTTCGCGGTGCGTAGCCCCGCTCACCGTCACCAGCGTGTCGTCCGCATAACACGTGACGGTGGCACCGTACGCGAAGCCCCCAGTCGTAACCGATGTTCCACAGGAGCGGCCCCTTTTTTTTTTTTTTTTACGTGCGGGAAATCCCCACGGATACCCACCCCTCCGGAGCCGGAGGGGTAGGTTATGTCGGACTCGAACCGACTAAACCGCACGCCGTCTCTGGGTCGTAGTGCTAGGCCGAAGGTGAGGTTGTCATGCGACATATCTCTCGCACCCCGGCTGACCCAGGGCCATCCCTCTCGGTCTGGCCCTCCTCGGGAAGGGGGGGACCAAGAGGTCCCCGACTCAACCCCGGTGTGGGGAGGCGCGCATCGTCCTACGATGCGCGCCGCCGCCGTGGCCTGCTTCTGCTAGGATGACGGGCGGCTCCACCCGTCACCCTCAGGCCCGCGCTCATGGGGGGCGGAGGTCAGTTTGCGCCCTCCGACGCCCGAGCCGCCTTCGGGCGCGTGCAGCGATGTCAGCGAACCTCTCTCGCTCATCGCGCCGCGCCCGCTCTGCTGTCTCCTTCGCGAGCATGACCTGCTCGCAGAAGGAGGCGCTGGCCGCCCACGCATCCGCGCAGCGGACCATCGCCGCGAGCAGGGTGGAGAGCGTGAGCACTCTCACCCCCAGGGCCGCCACAAGCTCCCGCCTCGGCGTCTCAAACGCCGGGCACTCGGTAAGCGTGTGCAGCCCCGAGTCCACGCTCGCGTCGCAGTGATGGCACTCGGGCGTTGGCTCTATAACCATCAGATGCAGATACCGCCCGAAGCTACCGTGCCCGGTGATAATCTGCGTCTGACGGTACGAGAGGCTACCGTGTTGCCTCTCTAGCCACTCCCCCATGATGGGCCTTACCGCCGCAATGACGGCGTGCCCTGCGCGTGGTTGCCCAAGTCGTCGCCCCCACTCGGCCACCATGACCTGGTGGAGCCGGGATTTCTCGGCCCGAATATCCTCGGGCTCGGGATCGAATCCCCGCTCCCGCGCCTCCTTTCGGAACTTATATAGTGCCGAAAGGGCCCTCGCTTCCAGGATCCACGGTGGCGATCCGGCCAGGAGACTCGCCGCTTCGAAGGATATCGTGCGGTATCCCCTGATGGCCCTGGAGGCCATCGTGCTCTGCGCCGTACGGAGCAGAGGCAGGAATCTGGCCTCCAGGGTGTCCGCCCACACGGGGCACCCGTATAGGGCCATGGACCGCACGACACCCGCGTAGAGTCTCATGCAGGAGGACTCTGGGCCCTTCAAGTTGGGCAACAACCGGCCCAAGGCATTCGCCGTGAGCACCAACTTGGGGCGCAGACTTCGGAAATGCTGTCCGAAGTCCCATCGACCATCAAGCACGAGCCCCAGGTATTTCAACCGTGGCTTGATGTCGATGGGAGTACCTCCCACTGTTAGGCTGGCTCCCGGGCCTGGCCTGCGCCGACGGCCATGAAAGAACATGGCCTCGGACTTGTGCAGAGCCACCTCGAGACCCAGCCGCCGGATCCTGTCGACGACCTGAGCAACCGCGGTCGTGGCCCTCAGGGTCGCTTCGCGGTGCGTAGCCCCGCTCACCGTCACTAGCGTGTCATCCGCATAACACGTGACGGTGGCCCCGTACGCGAAGTCACCGCGAAGCACCCAGTCGTAACCGATGTTCCACAAGAGCGGCCCCAGGACCGACCCCTGCGGAACACCGCACGACATCTCACGCCTACCGACTCCCGTCGAACTTGGGTAGATGACGGCTCTCTCCGTCAGGTACGCCCCGACTATGCGGCGGAGGTAGAGAGGCACGTCGTGGTACACGAGTGCCTCCCTGATGCAACTCCAGGGCAAGGTGTTGAAGGCGTTGGAGATGTCCAAGGACACCGCCAACATCACCTCGCCCCGGGCAACCGCATCCCCCGCCAGAGTCCTCACGCACATGATGGCATCCACAGTGGAACGCCACCGGCGGAACCCAAACTGGGTGTTCGCCAGGTCCGGCCCCACTCTAGAGAGATGCTCGACGAGGCGCTTGGCAATAACTCTTTCAAAGAGTTTGCCCACCTCGTCGAGCAGCACTATGGGCCGGTACCCGGACGGCTCGTCCGCCGGGACAGGAGCGGCCCCAGGACCGAACCCTGTGGAACACCGCACGACAATGTGTAAAATAAACCATTGACCATGAATCTGTATTAAAATATAACTTTGATCATTTGTTTTTTTTTTTAAACAACATGTAAAGCCATTAAATCCTTTGAATTTCAACTTATTATGAACTATATTTTATAAACTATTTCATTTAAACTAATAATTTTGATAAAAAGATATATTTCCATTATTTTTCCAATTTTTCATTTTTTCAGAAAAATAAATTGAAAAATTTCCGGTATTTGAAATTTTTCGGACAATTACCCATCACTAGTCCACCTGCACCTGGATGTGGGTACAGTGTGATGTTTTCATGATGGTGAAAACCTTACTAGAGCTTTCTAATTTAGTGCTTTTTTAACAGAAGCAGGAGTATCTTCGTATTTTAAAGTACTTAGAGAATGAGATAGAAGGTAGAATATGACGATATTTCCGTCAAATTGAGCAGTACCTCCGCCTTACAGAATACCGCAGCCATAATAACCACGTGTTGTGTTCCCGGCAGTGAGTACCTAGGGTATTCAGGGCTCACTGGAGAGTTTTTGTGCTGTAAGTGGAAAGACCTAAGGCTTATCCTGCTTTATTTTCTACACTGACGGTACAGTAACTCTCTGTTCTAACAGGGTCGGCAGTGCAAGTGCGACGCCCCTGGTGTTGCACACGTCTATAGGCCACGGTAACCACTTTCCATCAGGTGGGCCATGTGCTTGTCAGCCACCTAATTGGTATAAAATAATGAGTTTGTCGTAATTTATTTTAAAAATTATAATATTAATAGGACTTTTTATCAGTATTTTACAAATAGGATCTGTTGGTGCACAATAAAGAATTATCTATATCTATTTTCTATCTTAGTCAACATAGGACATATTGACTTCTAAATAAATTTTCAATTTTATAAATTTTGAATATCATTCACATTTTAGTAATGAACAAGTAATTGAATTGATACCATCTGTCTCTGCTTGCAAAACGTTTCCATTCCAACAAAAACTATTTTGAAACAAGTAATGGCTTTAGAAAAAATCTCGTGGAACAACGGAGCAGACATAAAGGTGTGCTGCACTCCCCTTTTACGAGAAACCGTTCACCGAAAAATACAATGACATAATCCGGTGCTCGGTACAAAGGTCGCTGTACCGTCAGAATAAAAATTTTATTCAAAATTTGAGTAAAATAATATTTTCTTATTAAAATTTTTACATATTATAGGCCATAATATACATACATACATATACACATGCCTGTAAATCCCCGAATATATAATAGGGGGCGAGTCTATCGGACACTTTGCCTTAGATTATATGTTTACTGTCGAATGGAGAACAGCCCTACCCGATAGTTGCCTTTTACGACACACCCAGAAAGAGCTGGGTCCTATTCTACTCCGCCGGGAACCAACAGGGCAATAATATAAAAAAGGAAATATTTAAGCAGTTGTCCTCAAAGTAGATTATGTGTAAACATTGGATGCCTTTTTTTACGTGCGGGAAATCCCCACGGATACCCACCCCTCCGGAGCCGGAGGGGGATGTTATGTCGGACTAGAACCGACTAAACCGCACGCCATCTCTGGGTCGTAGTGCTAGGCCGAAGGTGAGGTTGTCATGCGACATATCCCTCGCACCCCGGCTGACCCAGGGCCATCCCTCTCGGTCTGGCCCTCCTCGGGAGGAGGGAATAACATTTGATGCCAGTGACATGTATAACTTTGACATTATTACTTGTGAGAAAATGAAACCATGAAACCACCTGCGCTAAACCTTTATGCTTTATTTACTTTCTGTAAATCCATACTGTACCTATATTGGAGTGTTTTAACATTGTTACATTCATATAGGAAAATAATATCATTTATCCAGGCAGCAAAAATCAGAATCAGCGAGAATCAACAGAGAACATCTCTGATATTTCTTAAAATGCAAAGCAATCATTGATGGTCCTCAAATAAAATAAAAATTATCACAAAAATGAAATAGCGAACTAAATCGCATAGAAAAGAAGAGAGATTCGATTTTTATGTAAACTGATTGAGGCAAAAGTAAAAACACTATTTTTTTGTATCGTACAAAAATATGTATAAATTGTTATTTTCATATTAGTGAAATATAAATCTTTTTAACCCATTTTGGTATGATTTTTGTGCAGACCATAGCAAGGTGCATATCAGGCGGCGCGCACGCACGTGGCCGGCACGCGTCGCACGCGCCGAGCTCCCAACTCCACGTTTCTGCACTGTCATGGCGGACGCTCACGCAGCTTTTTTATTCTTTTTTCTTTAAATCGACTATGAGTCCGTAAATTACTTCACTATTATGTCGAATTATTGGCGAGGGGACGGAAGAAAGCGCCCATTCATGTTTACATGAAATATTTTTATGACTATGGCAGACAGGATTTTCGTTAATGGGACTTATTTTTATTGAAATCCCACAACACGTCATGTGAGAAAATGCATTGGTTTTGTTCCAGAATTGTTTTTAGATATTTATAGAAGTTCTGAAAGGGAATCATTTTGAAGGTTCATAGAACTTCCAAAAGCTAAGATTACTCAAGAGCCTGTTACCAGACATTGATAGAATTAAGCGGAATTATTTCGACAATGCATAAATGATAGAAACAGTAGTGAATCATCTAAAAAATAGGAATATCTGTATTTTTTCCAAAATAGAGTTAACGAACTTTTACCGGGTATTAATTTTGGAAGTCCAGATTATTTTGTGAACCTGGCACTAGGATACAAACGAATATTTTACCTAGCATACAAGTGTTATTACAACGATTAATCAAAACATCACATCTATATGGCCGGGATTGAAAAAATAACACGAATTAAAAAAGTACTCCAACTAATTACAGTCAAAAATATCAGCCTACTTTCAAAAATGTTTTTTAGTATGTAATGCACGCGGCAAACAATTTTTGTACCCCAAATATTTTTATAGCTTTTATTTTCCTCTTCATAACGGTAAGTTCCCTTACCCCATAGGTGAGTTTAGATGTGTGTGTTTGTATGTCAGTAACAATCAGTTGATTAAATCCTGTGCACACCTGCAGGATGGCACGGCACGGGCCAGCTTGGGGGCGCGTTGTCCGGACAACCAGGCTGATAAACAACTTTTTGAATCTAACGAACACGGGGGTTAACATTTAATTATGTTTAAAGGGCTTCTAAGGGTTGAGAAGCATTTTAATTATGTTCTTAATTAGTAACAACAAACAGTGTCTGCAGTACGAACATGGTGTCCCTGGTAGGTATTACACACGTCCATAGGCCACGAGAACTACTTTCCACCATCGTGTACTTGTCTGCCACCTAACTGGTATGAGAAAAGATGTTTTGAGTTCTAAACATCATAATGATTGTAATAAAATAAGGTTCCGAAATCAACTCCTTTAGTAAAGCAAAATCTTTGGGACACAGATTTCAGAAAGTGACTGATTTTATTTACATCTCCGAGTACGTACCTCTGATAAAACATTAGGAACCTTTATGACTGAGAGAACTCCAAAGCTTCTGTATTCTCGAAGACGTGCAATTTCTATCAACTTGTAATAAATGGGTACTTGTGAAGATATTTGTTAAGAACACTGTATCTTCATCGATTCTGTTACTTACAGATGACCGCTAAAGCAGATTATATACAAGGTCGAAATTGTTATTATAGTGTTAGTTAGTGCACTAACAATGGATTGAATGAGATTGGGAGATTTGATAAGATTTGCTTTGAATAGTAACTTACTCAAGAAATAATGAAATGGTTCTTGTTTTAACGTTTTGTGGTAGAGTTATTGAAGGTGTTTAGCATTCTGAAAGCGTTCCTACTATTGATATTAACGTAGCTCCCATATTTACCGTCATAAGTGTTTGCACTATGCGGTATAATCATTATAATGGTGGTGTTAATTGTGATTATATAACCAAAGTTAGAAATTTTCGCGGATATAGCAGGTAGAGAGATATTTAATTAAAAGACTGGGCTTTTATAGGCTACAAAAATTGTTAATGTTAGCTTTCTGGTATCAATCACCGATTCAGAGGAACTTAGGTACGAATATTAGGTACAATGTAAGAAAGAAAGAAAGAAAGAAAGAAAATACGTTTATTAAACACACACACACACACACATACATAAATATAAAAATACGATAAAACACCCACACAAATAATACAAAAAAAAAAAAAAACATTCATAACAATATACATAAACAAACGCTCGCATACAGTCACAGTTCGCTACGCACCGCCATGACTCATCATTACGTTTTTTTTTTGTTACGCGAGCGCGCGGCACGCGATCGATCAGATCAGTGTCGCCCGATTCAACCCACGGGACGCACGCTCTACGAATCACTGATCGAGCCACCGCGGGCGCAGGTTGAGCGCGTACGATAGGTATAGGCAGGTGCCATGCGTCTGCATAGCACAAACCCACACCCAGATGAGCCAACGACCCGTGAGTTGGGCAAGATTCAACAACATATTCGAAGTGACGACCGGTGGAGGCACTCCCAAGTTCACGGAATCGCTGGCCCAGCCATAACAATACAACTTGCACCTACATCCCCCAAACCTGCCGCCAGCCATACAGCGAAACCTCGGCGCCGGTCACATCAGCAAGTCTAATGGCCATTCCATGGAGGTAAGTGTCATTTCCATTATGTTTTTTTTTTTTTCATTTCAATGGTCAGTACCTACTTTTACTTAATTGCAAATTCATTTTAGGCCACGAACCGCTGAGAGCCCAGCGACGCGGCTCCACGCAGGCAGCATGACAAGAAAGGATAAAATGCCAATGCCGAGACATCAGAACCCACGCGGCTCCCGCGACGTTATACATAACTTTAAAACAATCTACACTCACATAACAGGTGTGTCTTTTACATAAATGTCGGTCGGTGTGGAGAGTGTGTCTAAATGGCCACAGTTCAGCTAAATGCTACAGATTGGGTACAATCTGCAGCGCTGGTTTTCAACCGTAGCCCAGCCCAGTCAGGTAACTTGCTGTACCTACATTGATCAATTTATCCTAATCTATATCACTCACGTAGGCATTATACACACAAGAATTACAAAGGTATATGCCCGCTGACATATAAATCTATAAGTACAGATCATGTTGGGTGTATCACAGATCAGCCACATCTAAATAGCACATCTACACAATTTTTTAGATATTTTAATACTATAATTAAAATATTTATCAGTAGTTTTCCGATTTACCTACCTTACAACTTTTTTTTTTATTTTTTATGTCTATATGTGTGAAATTATTTCTTTTAGTCATTATATTCCTATAAATAAGTACATGTAAAGCAAGGGTTCTCAATTTTACGGTTACCCATACAACATGCAGGGGCAAAATAATAATAATAATAAGTCAGACAGCCAGAATCTAAAAACGGGCAGTAAAGAGTCCAATTACGGACTAGATTTCTGGGCATTAAGTAGGACATTTCTGTACCCAACCCGGAAGCCATGTATACCTGACAGCCTTTTAAGGGGTGGAGGAATATCATTCCATACCTTACTAGCCCGATATCTGAAACTGCCCTGAAAAGCCGCAGTTCTGTGTTTTGGTACATGCAGATTTACACGCGACGCTCTTGTCAAATACCTACTATTTTCATTTAGCCATTTCAGTTTAGAGTATAGGTATAAAGGTTTTCCTGTCTTGACAATACCAAAAAGAAGTGTTGCCAGATGTAATTCCCTCCTAAACTTCATTTTTAGCTTATTGTTATTGTTCAGGTATGGTGTCACGTGGCTTCTTGGTGGTATATTATAACAGAAGCGCGCACATGCATTTTGCACCCTTTGAACTAAATTGGCCGTTTTCGCTAGTAGTCGTGGCCCATAGACCACGTCCATGTAGTTAAATTTGGACAGTACCAGGGTGTCTACCAACTTCTCACGTAGATCAATACTAAGGAAGCTACGTATTCTATAAAGTAACTTTAACCTATAAAAACAACTCCTCACGCAATCCGCAATATGCCGTTCGAATCTCAGAGTGTCATCCATCAGCAAGCCCAAGTTCCTAGCTTCATATACTCGCTCTGTAGGAGTGTTATCGACATGTATTACGGGACTTAGATTATTTATTTGTTTGATTTGACATTGTGAGCCAAGTATTAGGTACTTGGTCTTATTCCCATTCAACACGAGTGTATTTTGACGGGCCCATCGACAGATACTGCTCAAGTCCTCATTTACCTTTGCCACGGCTTCCTGAACTTCATTAGCCGCAAAAGAGAAATAAATTTGGACGTCATCCGCGTATATATGAAATCTACAGTGCTTTATGACTTGAGCTATGTCCGCAGTATAGAGTATGAACAGCAGGGGTCCCAAAACCGACCCCTGCGGCACACCCCTACCCACTGTTGCCAAAGTTGAATGCAGTGTAGATCCATCACTGTTTTGGGTTTCTACATACTGTGCCCGGCCAGTTAGATAGGAATGAAACCACTGCACCGTTTCGCTGTCAAACCCATAATAAGCCAATTTAGAAAGGAGAAGAGAAACGTGTAGCCCGTCAAAAGCCCTAGAGAAGTCCAACAGGACCAAAACCGTTGCTTTGCCCTGGTCCCGAGCTGAAAGAATATTGTCCGTAACGTCCAACATGGCTGCAGCCGTACCACGATTCCTTCTAAAGCCCGACTGCACATCTGGTAAAATGTTTCGCGTTTCCATGTAGTGCCTAAGCTGTGATGAAACCACCTTCTCTAAAATTTTTGACAAACAAGGTAAAATGCTAATTGGACGTAGATCCTTATAACCGAGTACCTCATTATTTTTAGGGATGGGCTTAATTATAGCAGTTTTCCAGCTGGTGGGAAATTTAGACGTCAAGATCGATTTATTCACGATAGCAGTGAGTACATTTAGAGTTTCAGGGATTAGCATAAGTATCATTTTTAGTGAAATGCCGTCGACTCCCACTGCATTTGATTTAAGCTCCTGTAATATTTTGAGTACCGCTGATGAGTCAACAGTCGACATCCCGAAAGTAAAGTCACTGAACCTATTGTATTCGTAGAAAGTAAGTATAGACAATGGGACGTTTGCATCACCAGGGACATTTATAAAATGCTGATTAATTGCATTAGGGTCATTTAGGTGCGCGGGGAGATCCAGGGGCTTGTGCGGATTCAAGTTGGTTTTTATATTTTTCCACAACGTTTTAGGATCCTTGATATTATTATCAATTTGGAGCCTAAAGTAACACCTCTTTTCACTATTCACGGCTATGTCAACTTGTTTCTTTAGCTCTTTGTAATAGATTTTATGAGACTCAAGTTGAGATATCCTAGCTCGTTTCAGTGCTGCATCCCTCAAGCCTATCATAAACCTTACATTGCTAGTAAGCCAAGGGGTTTGTCGATCCTTTATAATTCTTCTTTTTATCGGAGCGTGTAAATTGAATACATAATTTATTAGTTTGGTGTAGTCTTGCACCATGTCATCAACATCCTCCAGGCCCAATATATGGTTCCATTTAAAAGAGCTGACGTCCACGTTGAACCTATCTATATCAATGTCCGATAATGGTCGACAATTTATTACCTTAGGTGGAATTCTTGGCTTGCGGAATAACATCTCACATACTATAAATGCATGTCCGTTCACCTTCCCGACAGAATCTACAGTCGTACTACGCACTCTCGCATTTGTACAGACTACATCGATCAGTGTCTGACTGTGATCAGTGAAATGAGTTGCGTCCTGTACATACTGGGTTAACCCCGTGCAATGAAGAAATGTATTAAATTGCTTAACATCTGCCTCTGTAGGCTTAAATAAATCGATATTAAAATCACCTAGCAGAACAATGCAGTCGTAGTCAGAGAAGGAACCTATGGAGTCCGTCATTGCATCCAGAAACTGTCGTACGTTACCCTTAGGAGGATTGTAGCCCGTGCCCACTATAATTTTATTATGATTTACCTTAACTTTGACCCACATCTGTTCGACTGTCGGGTGCACAGGGTGGACACAGACCTTTACATGCAGGCCGTTCCTGCAGTAAAAACCAACCCCCCCTCCTTTACTAGCGATCCTGTCGGGACGTGGGGTATGCCGCAACCGGTATTCTGGCACGAATGGTGCGCGACCCTCTTCCCCCCGCTTAAGCCATGTCTCATTTATAGCCAGTAGGTCTACCCGATGCCGGTCTATTGTCGCTAAAATATTGGTGTGGTTTGTACCCAAAGACCCCGGGTTAAACAATCCGACGCTAAAGAATTTGTTAGTCATTGCGAATTTCACCGTAGAAACTACCTTCAACACCCACCTCTAAACAGTTGAGAAATTCACACATATACCCATAGTTTATGCACATAAAATTGTATAATGTTAATGAGACACACACAAATGAAACTGATCCGAGACACGCAGTAATAAACAAACACAAAGTCGGTGTCAACAGGAGCCGTGAATCTACACAACGCAACAATACACAGATAAGGATAGTATAGCGCGGCTGCCGCACAATACTCGTATAACACGTCAATGTACACACTCCCCACCGACGCAGACGCAGGCCTGCAGGTACATTCCGCCCGACTCGAGAACATTTGTTTACATTATATTTACATTTTAGTAAGCTCAACTGCGCGCAACCGATGCCTAACAGACTGAGATTGCCACAGTATATTATATTATGATTAATAATTGTGATTAGTACCAACCAACAGTAATACACAGTACAGAGCAATATAAGCAGTATTTCAAGTGATATCATAAGCAGTGTTTCTAGTGATATTATAAGCAGTGACTCAAGTGATACGAAACTACATTGTACTACCATGTTACCTGTTCCACCGCCTAATAAAGCTCGTACAACTAAACACAGATGTAACACAAGTGATGCTATATGCCCTAATTCACATACAATGCTTCCGAAACCTGATCGGTTGAACTGTGTCCAGCGCCAAAATCCCGCCCGGTGTCAGCTATACCTTGTATGGCGAAGGTGGGCCCGCCCTCATCTCGCACCACCCGCAACTCTTCAGAAGCCTGATGGGTCAAGCTGAGTCCCGCGCCGAACACCCGCCCCATGTCGGCTTCACTTTGTATTGTAAAAGTGGGCTTGCCCTCATCCTGCCTCACATGAATACGCCCATTCCTGATCCAGACAAATCTCCACTTCAGCCTTTTACGCGCTTCGCGTACCTTGAACAAGAGCTGCCGGTTGAACTTGGTCAAACGCTCGTTCATGTAGAATGGGACGGGGGTATCCCCCAGTCCGAAGTCCGCAGTGTTTGCCCCGCGTCGCACACGCATATTTTTCAGTAGGTCGTCACGCACCGATCGGCGTGCTAGCCTTACCACGAGAGGGCGGGGGCGCCCAGACGTCACATTCCCACGGCCACCACCCCGCGGTACCTTCGGACCCACTCTCTCGGCGCACACGATATCCCGCTCATCCAAGGCCGCACCCAACTTGGCAGCAATCAAGGTGACCACATGCAGCGGGTTCTCACCCCTGCACTCCGGAAGATTCGCTATCTCCAAATCGTTGGCCAGTAACATCTGATCCCGCTCATTGAGCTCAGACTTAAGCTCCTGCACTATGTTTTCAAGACGTCCCGGAGTATCCGTCCCCTTCCCAATCTTGTCTTCCAGTAAGCCCACTCTGTCCTCCAACGAGTCGAGACGTGAGGAATTCTTGATGAGGGTTTCCCCTAACTCCTGCACGTCTTGGCGCAGCAACTCCAGTTCCTTCTGCATATGGCCCATTTGCTCCCGGAAAAGCCGTATCTCCTTCGCCAAAACGATCAGACCACCGTCACTGCAATCAATATTAGCGGTGGCGTCCAGAGATTGTTTAGGCGTCGTCTTCCCAGTCTTACCCGGTGATGGTCCTGTCTCTAAGACATTCTTTACCGGAGTGTCCGAACGGTTGTCCCGTGGTTTATTTTTCATGCATTCCGGGCATGACCAGTTAGGCTGCCTAGCCATCCTAGCTCCACCCACACATTGGAAATGGTATGAATGAGGGCAAGTGGCACAGACAGCGCCATCTTTGTTCATATATCGGCCACAAGCCTTGCAGTTCATATTATCAATTGTATTGAACGCAGCCCCGTAGCTCCGTGCCTAGGTTAGCAGTACGACACCACCCAAACTAGATGTCGCTACGTCCGCTGATCTCGGCTCAGCTGATCGCCAGCTGACTACGGGTAGGTGTACTAAGAAATACAATAACACCCACACGATCAGTAAATATACATGAGAATCTCCAATTATTGTTTCGTAACACTACTATGCTGAATAAATGTCGCACAATGATTTTTCCAGGCACAGAAACACTGCAAGATCGTAACTAATATAACTGTAGATATAAAGTTACGCACCAAGTTGTAATGTACTTCAACACTAGTCTACAGTGTAGATGTTTATGTATATTTTACACTGTACAGCAAACACAGCACTTGGAAAACGTTTGTCTATACTCACTACTTGTTTATCAAACTATTTGTACACTTGTAGGTTTTAATAAAGTCTATTTCTAATTTCTAAACACTTTTTATTACGGAGCTTATAGAACTTAACCCGTTACGCTACAGCGCCACCTGGTGAGCCGTGAGAGTGGTGGTGGTTGGTGGTGAGAGTGATGTGTTATTTCGTCATTATAAAAACAATCATATCTGTCCACCCACATTATATCTGCATCTGCATGTCTAGATAGAATATTGTATAATATTTTATTTATAATTTCAGTGGGTAGGTAAGTGCTTCTTCAATTGCTGTTCGTGCACGCTACTCAAATTTCTGTAGTAAACCGTATGTATCATCATTTTACCGTTATTTTATTACTGAAGTAATTTTTGGTTCAGGTGTTCGCTCTCACACGCATGCCACCCCAGCATTTATCCCGCCATACAATAGTTAGGACAACAATAGTACTGCGCGCGCATCTGTCACGTTCGTGCTTGTGATTGGTCGCTGAGGGTGGCGTGCGCGCACCCTACGCACAGATTTCCAACGCACTGTCCGAATCAATACCAAATTTCGATAAAGCACATACATCACGGCTTTATCGCAATGTTCTATGATAATAATATGGCTTAGTAAAATTTGAATTACTGGTTCGCTGTATTCAAATACTGTAACCCTAGCCTTGATCGAAACAAAAACGTAAATACGTTTCGAAAAATAGTTTTTGTAATCTCCCCAAAAGGGGATGCATTATGGCATTTTGTAATTTTCAATTTTATGACCTACCGCCTCTTTATGTATTGTGTCCTATTTTCCATCGTATGTTTTATTTACAGGTAGTACTTATCGACCAAGGGTCCTTTCGTTAAACAGTCCCAATGGTACTCGAATGAGGTGTGAACAAAACGTACGTGGGAACAAACTGGTTTCGTTGCTAGCCATCGGAAGGATGTGAAATACATCAAGTAGCGCCACAGCACACCTTTGTAATTATTTCCCTTTTTTCTATTCAATAGGGATGTAATGAGCCCGCGGTGGGAAAATATTTTTATTTATTGTTTTAGGTATCTAGTGGCTGTGAGTACATTTTTCAGGAATACATTTTGTTGACTACTGTTTTTATCTAAAGAAAACTCTTCTTTTCGAGTTGTCAAGAGTGTTAAGATTTTTCAGTCACTATTGATGTAGTTTAAGCTGATCGCAGATTACAGACACACGAACCGCGAACATGGCTGCTGAAAAGTAGCAGAAACGTATATCTAAAAGTAAATAATAACAAATACATCGCGATAGAATACGTTAAAAAGTTTTATTTCTATGAGTGATATTCGCGTAACCTTTAGAAATTATCATTTAGTTCAATTCTCACTCTTCTTCCTTGGTTAGCACCAACCCAAACGCCGGATACAGCAGTACTTATCTATTCTGGCCGTGATTGTCTGTACAGTGAAGATACCCTTAAACAGGCGAGTTTAAATTAGTTTGTGGTGAATGTATTGAGAGACCCCATAGAGAAAGTGTTGACAGCCAATTGGCGTGACGCAGTACCTGTATTTTCCCACAGCTCGTTAATTGATGTTCCACAGCTGTTTTTGATTGTTCTCATACCCATGCACTGTTTTGATGAGTGTGTCATATAATCTAAATTGATTTATTTCGGTATATTCATGTATCAGAAGCTGAAAGATCTAATTGCTTTAGTCAGGGTACAGAAACTATTAAAATACAATTAATATTAACAAATGAAATAATAAGGATAAATTTAGCTGTAGGTATATATTAACATTTTTATTAATTACTCCCACTGTTCCGTATCTTCTAGACTGCACTTCAGCTTTTTATAATCTAGCGGGATGCAGTCAAATGACGGACCAAATATAAAAATAAGGAATTTCTGTTTGTTCATTGAAAAAGACTGCCATTGAAAGGTGTATAAAATATTGATTCCTCATTAATGATTTAAATTTGGGTATACAAGGCTCAACCAACCTCACCTACTAGTCTTGCAGGTTTTGGAAGGTTGGACAGTCTGAGGGCAGTAGCTTCCAGAAAAGTTTAAATACTATACAAAATTTATAAGCGGACTCTCGGCTACCGGGCTATGTATGGATGTATCTGTAGTTGTAATTGCAAAATCGCTATGGAGACAATAATTTATATATATAATATTTATTCGCCGGTTAAAAAATAAATAAACTGTAAACAGGCGGAGAACAATGCAAGTACATTATAATGTCATCGATACAGTAAGTACACTTATTCAATTACAAGTCCACCCGGCGGTAAACGACACCGGTAGTATAGCTGCGCCGGCGCAGCGCTTCCGGTGCGTGCGTGAGTACGGCTTCCCAGTTCCGTCCACTTACCTACCGCCTAAGACGACATCAAATGTAGCAAACTAACTCTTATATTCATGCTTTTAAGGTCTATGGCATTATTGTGTCTATTTTCGACAATTTCTTACAGTGAAATTTGTACAAAATTAAACCTTATTTTTTTATTGTTAGAGGCATAGAGCATGTTTCAGATAAATTTGTATATCATTCTAATTAGGTCGATGCGTAGGCGCAAAGCCGGATACTTTAAGGGTGTAGCTTTTTCTAGTAATTTATAAGGGGTGGTACAATACCATCACATGGCTATTGTCTGAAATAAAAAATAATTTTGCACCTCAGTGGTGTAGCGGTAAAGCGTTCATCTCGGAGGTCACGGGGTAAATTTACGCTCAGAGCAAATATTTGTATACATGAATATGTCTATTTGCCGTTAGGTGATGTTTCACAGCTGTTATATAACCTAAATTGAATTATTTCGTTGTATTCATGTATCCGAAGTAAAGATCTAATTCCTTTAATCAGCGTAGATAAACTATTGTATCCTTACTATTCCATTTGTTAATACTAATACAATTAATATTAACAAATGGAATAATAAGGATAAATTTAGATCTAGTGTGTATATTTTAACATTTTCACTCACTGCGCATCAGTTTCCTAAGTGATTGAACTTTCACTTTTCCGTATTTTCTGGACTGGGTATTTATGTAGGTATTTACGAAAATAAAATGTAGTTATCTAAGTTTTTAATGCTCATTCTAGAACTTATAGCACAATCTAGTTAAGCTATCCTTACTTCTGAAAGAACAGTCGAGGCCTGAAGAGAGCGGAAAAGTTTTATTTCTTGATATATTAGGTGGAACCTACCTAGATTTGTCGCACCAATCTGTCCTGCTCATGTGAGTTTCTGATGCTGTCCGACAAAACGTCCAATACCAAGCTGAACAGGTAAGGGCTAAGTATGGAATCCATTGTGACACTCCGAGAGTGCACTTCTCTGTCCAAATCCGTTAGGCTAGTGCCGATTTGGAGGGTGGTCTGGTGGCTGCACCTCTTTATGCTATTATTTTTATTTAGCAGCTCATGAAAGTATAAAAGTATTTCATATAACAAATTTCCCCAGGGTCTTTAATGCAGCACTCGGATATAGACTGCGCCGCTTTGACCTTGGAATGCGCCAACTTATAAATGAGCTTTTGCCTCTCAGATGATTCTAACTTGTGGAACAGTGGTTACAATTGGTCTCGTTTGGCCCTGCCTACGGCTCTCCTAGTGGCGCGTTTACCATATTTGTACGCGTCGCGGTCTTCGGGAGATTTAGACGCTTGTCAATTTTTAAAGAGGGCATTTTTTCCCTTTTTTTTTTACCTCTCGACTTCGTCGTTCCACCACCAAGTGTCCTTGTCACACTTGGTTACTCCCTTAGACATGCCGAGCACGGCCTGTAATCTTGTACTCGTTCGTCTACAAAATCGGCGCACTTGTCACTGATGGCTGAGGCGAAACTTTGGGACTTAGCTTCATCAAGTAGCCACTACCTGATTCGGCGTTGGCCGCGCTTCACCCGCGTGCATTTGTGTTTCACACAGAGGTCCATGACAAGGAGACGGTGTTGCGTAGTGTGACTCTCCCCGAGTATAACCTTGCAGTTTGCCACCTTGCTGATGCTGTGCCTCCTAGTGATTAGGAAATCGATCTGTGCTACTGTGCTGTGCTGTGCTGTGTACGATAGCAAGGTCAGCAGCCGCACACGTTCTTAGGATGTGCTAACCCTCTGGGTTACGCCTACCGTAACCACAACCACCATGGACACGCCCATACTCCTTACACCCATCACCCACATGACCGCTTAGGTCACCACCCAGAACAATTCCTTGCGACAGCGGAATGCCACTGAGTATTTCTCCGAGTTGGTTCCAGAATGAGATCTTTTCAGCTTCGTAGAGCCCAGCCTGTGAAGCATAGACACTTATCAGGTGGGTGTCAAGCCCATAGATAAGCACCTTCATGACCATAAGTCGGGCGCCAACATTTCACTTTAAGATGTCACTCCGAAGCCCTCCGGAGAGCACCACGGTCACCCCATCAGGTGCACCTGTGTTCATCAGCTGGTAGCCGTCTCCAATGAGCTTGGAGCTACTGCCTCTCCACTGAGAAACGCCACGGCCACCCTCCGCCTACAGAGTACGGCGGCTAAGTAGTCGGTCCCTCACGCAACCAGTCAACTTGCCGATGTTCCACGTTGCGAAGCGGAGTTTTCGGGGATCGCGATTTCGGCCTATCTTCTTTAGCCGTGTCCGGCTCAGGCATGGTCGCCCTTGTCCACTTCTGCTAGAATAACTTACAAAATTTGATGTATGTAGCTTAATTATTGAACTTAATAGTAGTTTTGCGTTGTTGATCAATCAGTCAGGCAGTACAAGTCAGCAAAGGTAACGATTATTGCTCGTTCCATATATCTTGATTCTTAAATGTGCTCTAAATGTGCTCTATAGGTTTATTGAATGTATGTATTTTGACTTCATTTTTTTTTTGAGTACAGCATAGGGTGCTGCGCCCCTGGACGAGCTCAAAATCACCAACCATAAATCAATCCGCGCTCACCAGGGTCTTTTATATATTATATATAGCTATTTAGGTCCAAGATATACGGAACGAGCAATACTAATATCAAGACTCAAGATCATAAACAATAAACAATTTTTGAAGTGAAAACTTCTTTAGCGGCGTTGGATGGGTAAAAAGTGTTAAACTCGCGTCAAGATTACTTGACCTTTGTACCGAAACCGACGATTGACGTCATACAACATTACAACAGCTGATTTGATTTATTTTCTTCTATATAGGTATGGTATGGTGTGTTCTTTTTATCTTTTTCTCTGTATACAGGGTGTATTTTTGAAACGGGGCAGTAAGGGCAAGTACCTTAACCGTTGCAGTTACAGCAAAACGTTCTTAAAAGACCTTCCCTAACTTTTTGGGACATTTTGAACTGCATTCACAGATTTTGTAAAAAACTAACAGTTAGCAAAAAAAATGCAAAAAGTTCAAAAAATTTTTTTTTATGCCAATCGATTCTATTTCATGTGGGGATCAAAAAACTCTATCGGACCATTTTAGCTTTCAGTACTAGAAAAGACAGAAATCGCCAAAGACCTTTCCCATACATTTCGTACGGAAATATGATAAATCAACTCGAAACTCATAGGTCAGGTAAAATTTAAAACTTTTTTAAATAAAAAAAATCATTTAGACATTTAAGAAATTGGTTTATGAAATAAATTGCTCAAAATGATTTCCATTTTCACGAATACATAAGTCTATCCTTTTTTGCACTGAACGAATGGCGGCTAATAATGTTCTGGGATGAATATTACGTAAAATGGTCATTAATGCATCCTTGAGCTCTTGAACACTGGCGTACGTCGTCTTATACACCTCGTTTTTCACGAAGCCCCATAAAAAAAAAAGACGGGTTGCACTCTGAGAGTGCCGGCAGAAGTGAAAACATTTTCCTTTTTTTCTTTCTTCGTTATATACATAGAAAAAGATAAAAAAGAACATACCATACCATACCTATAATATAGCGCTAATCATAGAACCTATCACTTATTTTCTGCTAATTTTCTGTCAGAAGAAATTAATAAATTATGAAAAGAAAAAATAATCACAAAAAATTATAAATTACAGAAAGAAAAAATAATCATAAAAAAGTAATAAATTATAAAAAGAAAAAATAATCACCAAAAGTAATAAAAAAAACAATCACAAAAAATCCCTGAAGGCCAGGTGGTTTGAACCCGATACTATCTGAAACTATAAGGACTTACAGTCGAAGTGCTTACCGTATAAGCTATGACACCATCTACTGTAAATTGCAAAATAGATAGTCTGTACCAATCTTGTATGACGTCAGTCGTCGGTTACGGTTCAAAGGTCAACTAATCCTGACGCTTCCTTAACATTTTACACCCATCCAACGCCGCTAAAGAAGTTTTCACTTCAAAAATCAAGTGGTGTTAGATCGGGGCTACGAGGTGGCCACTGTGTTGGACCATGTGTACCTATCCACTGTGTACCGAATAGGCGGCTCAAATTGGAACGTGAAAGGTGACTGTTATGTGGCGGAGCACCATCTTGTTGAAAATGAACTTTTCACAATTCCGACAGGGGCCATTCATCCATCTCGTTTTCAAGATGGTGTAAAATGACTTCATTATAAATGGCAGAATTCAGTTTCCCTTCATAAAATTCCACCATTATGACTCGATTGGACATTATACCACACCAACAGTTGAATGAGAAGCGAACCTGATTATGACTTGCCGTAACTCTTAGTGGATTTTCTTTGGACCAATAGTGGTGATTTTTTCTGTTGTACATACCGTTATTGGAAAAATTCGTTTCGTCTGACCACAGTATGTAATTTAAAAATTCATGATCTCTGCTTATTTTTCCTCTTAGCCATCTGCAAAAAGTAAGCCTTCGAACATCATCACCCGGATGTAACACTTGAACTATGCGCCCATATCGATAGCACTTGTAGCCGTATTTCTTCCATATCTTTATCACAAGGGAGTGGGATACACCTACTTCAAGGGCGACTTGCCTGGACGATACCTCTGGATATGCTTCGACATAAGTTAGAACCGCAATCTCCGTGTCCATGTCCACACGAGGCTGCCGCTTTCTTTTGAAAGAACCCTGCAATTCCAGGTTTTTCAAAAGATTTGTAATAACCTTTCTTGTTGGCACATACTGCAACGGAGTCTTTTTTTAAATAAAAACACTATCTCCAAGATACAGGTTTACTTACCTTGGGATTCAGTCTTTAAATTACATATATATTCTGTTACAAGCAGTGTCAGTCACAATCTAGCTTTTTCCCAGCTAACATTCATATTATGAACTACTAGCTGTTTCCCGTGAATCCGCCCGCGCGGATGTCGGTTAAAGTGACCAAACATAGCCTACGTCCTTTCTCAAGGTCTAATCTATCTCTATGCCAAATTTCTTCAAGATCTGTTCAGTGGTTTAGGCGTGAAAGCGTAACAGACAGAGTTACTTTCGCATTTATAATATTAAAAATAGGATATGTATGAAGTCATATTGATCTGACCTACAAATAAAAAATAACATTCAATAATTGTTATTTAACGAGAACACCACATTTTTCAAGTATGTACTCCATAATACAGTAGCGCGGTGCAATTTTCTCAAAGGATTCCATTTCAATGCTCATTTCAGTGATATTTCTGGCTTTAAAAAGCTTTATTCAACGTTCTGAACTTTTAGTCCCTACTGTCGACGGGTCGGCGCATTTAAAGCATCCTAACAATTGCACTGATTACACAACGCAGCCTCTGTACCATGTTAATTGAATACTCCAGCTCCATGATTCAATTACAATCAATTATTTGCTCTTAGCTCTGTGCGGCTGGTAGGCGGGGCGGGCGCATTGGGCGGGCGGCTGGGCGGGATCCGAACAGAACCGCCCAACCAAAGACATCTTTGCGTCTCCTTTCACGGAGAAAATTTTGTTGGGATGTGTTTATTCAGCTCATAATGCAGTTAATTATCTCTCTACAGAAATTAATGACGGTTGACGAAATTAAAAGGCGGGTATAGTGATGTTCATTCTTCTTTTATTTATGTACTTTTTTAAAAGTTTGTGAACATTTTTGGTAATTTTTTGAAAGCTTTGAAAAATAAAATGTTACCGTCTATTTTTGTGTCTTTTTTTGTTTCATAAAATAAATTCTCATATGTATAAGTACTTTTTAATGAAATTAATGTTATGTTAGAAATAAAAAAGTCCGAAGCTGTGAGCTTCGTTATTACACGATTTTATATTATGAACTAAATTTAGAGTTTTAATGAGTTCTTATCCATTTCAAATGCAAATGATTACTTAACAACATGTAACAAAATGTGGAAATTACCTTGGGTATTGTCAAGTTCAAGTGAAACATAGTGGTACCAACTAAACTCGAACCAATTATCACGAAAATGTGTTTATTTATTCATCTAATAATAAATTTCGAATTAACAATGTTGAGGCTGCCTAATTAATGATCTAGTCAAAGTAAACAATATTATATTAGCGAGGCTACAATAATTCGCACTTGGCTGGTTGGTAGGATTGCTCCAAACACCATCATAAACGAACTCTAAAAAGTCCTCATCAATCCGATGCCTGGATTTTTTTTATTCAAGGTCAAACGTCACGAAGTCGGGACTTTTTGCGATTTATAGCCAAATGGTAAGTTTATTCAGGAAAAAGTCTTACAAAAAATTAAAGATCAGATAATTATCTATAAAGAAATTTGCAATACATCTTTTCTAATAGCCAATGTCTAAGACCTGAGTATTTGGTATGAATTTCAACTTGAGACCGCCACGCATTCCGAAAACTTTTTATGGTAAAACGTACCGTTTTTCGGATTCGTGTTCAATTTGGCATCGCATTTATGAGGGCTTTTTAGAGTTCGTTTTGAGCAATCCCACCAACTTTCAACCGGGTGCGAATTATTGTAACCTCGAATCTTTATCAAGGCCGTGGTATAAATACTGATTGAATTTAGGGAACGATTCTTTAGTTCTAAAAAAATATGAGTCGTAAGAAATCTATTTAGTATCTTGCTTTTTTGTCATTATTAGCAACTTCGACTCAAATATATAACTCAAATTATATAGATTATCTGTATTTTAATACTATTTATTTATGTTTTCTATCCTATTTGCGACGTCTGCTTGCTCACAAAGTTAATATACATAGGTTAAAACTACGTTGTGTATTATATTTGATCCATCAATCTAATAGCCTATTACAGTCCACTGCTGGACAAAGGCCTCTCCCAATATACGCCATTGCTCCTGATCCTCTGCTTTCTTCATCCCAGAACTTTTTTCAAGTCTTTAGATCATCTGGTTGGGGGAATGCTATAAGTCCATTTATTGTGTTATTATCAAGTTGATTATCCGATAGTACATACGTTAAACAATCCTAAAAAAATCTTTTAGACCAATAGTAACCCAAAACGAAAATGTAGTGAGTTGTACGAGGTACCACTGGCATAAGATGGGGGCGTTATCTAGTATCTACGGCACGGGCTGCGGTAAAGGTTTAAAAATGCCAAGTTGACACTTGTAGCACGTGTATAGGGGTTCGTGGTGCGTGGTCGGATATAAGTGCTGGTACGGCTTAGTTACCTTGTAGGTCTTTAGACGTGAAGGGTATTAAAATATTTCATAATTCGACTAATAGTAGGCTTCAGGCAAATTTTTTGATACTTACAAAAAATACTAGAAACCTTCAAAAGTCTATGTGTTTGTTAGTATATCAATCGATTTTCTTGTGTCATCTAATTACTTTTATAACACTAAGGTTACTATCATAAAATATCTTGTAACTAATTACTAAATTAAAATAAAAGGATGTTCCTTGAATTCAATCACATTAAAAGCAACGAAACTAAACTAACATATACCATCAACCTCGTACACCTAACTTCAGTATTATTACTCCGATTAAAATCAGGTTTAAACTTAACAAAAAATGTATTGTTGTACATTAGTAGCGCTCTGTACGGGGGCTAGATACCGCACACTCCAGGGTGCACACCCTCCAGCCGCCAGTCCAGTCCCGACCGCCCTACCGAGCGGACCACCGTGCACCCCTAAACAAACACCCTATATATTCACATACGAAAGAATTCGCATATTCAAACTCAAGCAAAAAGTTTTAATTTAAAAAAGAAACTTGCCTATTATAAATTACGTAACTAAATAATTTGAAGAGTTAACCTCCGGAATTTCCAAATTTGAATTGCATTTTTAAAAGTTTTCTTGAAGTTTCTGAGTGCAGGGGTGTAGGCTGAGTCAGCAGGACCAACTAAAGGTGAGTCACTGAGTTTTCGCCATAGTAACGCCCTCGACACGCACATTGCACGTGCGAGATTGACATCTCTGTGATTTTGGTTGCAATTTTTGTAATGTAATGGTTTATTTTGTAGGTAACTTATCCTTTAAATTTATTAAAAAATTATTTCAGTTCTTGCTATATTTATATTCGAGTCATAAAGAGTAGAAGAGTGCAATATCGGTGCTATCATAGGCAGCACAATTTCGTCAAAACATTGTGTGAATATTATTTTTGGTCTAAGCTTCACATCAGAAACCCGTTGTCTACCAAACATTTTATGTATAGCTGATATAATATTTAAGTAAAAAGTATTTGAACCTCAAAATTAAATGTTTTAAGTCATCTATCATTTTAATATAACTAACTAAAGTCCTACAGGGTGGTCTACCCTGTTTGATGAGTAACTAAATAGCTCAGTTTTCGAGTAGAGTTTAGTCTAATTAGTTTAATGAATTTGCTGCCAGTAATTAAGATTACTTAAGTAGGAAAAAAACTTGAAAGATATATTTTTCTGGCATTATTTTAGATGGTGTTCAAAATTCTGTTACACATACATACCTTATTGAAATACTAAACATTGTATAATTACTATTTCTAAAATTGCAATTTTTATTTTTATTTTGGACAATGTACACATTTGTTAATACCTAGTTATAAATAATCATCATCATTCTATAAGCCTCTTCCCAACTCAGTTGGGGTCGGCTTTTCAGTCTTTTTTTATACAACACTGGTGGCAGCCAAGCACATGGCCCACCTGATGGAAAGTGGTTACCGTGGCCTAATGGACGTGTGCAACACCAGGGGAGTCACACTCGTGCTGCCGACCCTGTAAACATAGAAAATTTCTGTGCCGTCACTGCCGGAATAGCCTTTGGTCTTCCCCTACTCACCACCGGGAACACTTCTGTAGCGCGGAGGTACTTCCTCAGTCGGACTGCTCATTTTGACGGAAATACCGTCGTGTCCTACCTTCTTTTTCTGTCTAACTGTGATGCGGCCAAGTATGTTTTTAAAGTTGTTGTTACTGAAATTACTATTCACCTAACCTGTTCTAAACTAGATAGATTTACGTCGGCATGGTGGCCAGTATCTGAATCCCTCCTCTCCATCATAACTCCTTAACTACTAAGCTACCGATGCTTTGTAAGTACATCGTTTTTTCGTGCGGAAATCCCCACAGATACCCCTCGCCAGCCTATGAGGCGGTGTAAGTAAGGTACCTATCTGTAATTCTACACTAGACGGATTTTGAAACTAGTACGGTCAAAGTTAGCAGAAGCCGGATACAGGCGATAAGATGTCTAAACTTTGAGGATACAGGTTCAAATACAATCTGTACTGGAGAGGACTTTAGTCTGCAAATAGACTTTAGCCATTGTAAAGGAGAAGAGTTGTGTATCTGTGAATTGTATTGTTAATAAATAGATATTTCATATGAGAGGGTGTTATGGGGCTTCATCAAGCTCTCGGGACCCAAGTCAACTTCTCCTGCAAGGCTCTGGCAAAGGTTTTCCTCTCGGGATAGTTATTAGGCGGCTGTCAATATAACATATATTACGGTTGCTATTACAAATGGAAAAAAGTTATTACGGACATTATTTATACGTTTACCAGGATTATTTAAATTTAGGTCTGCAAAAAAAATAATTAGGAGCTGCTTTAGTTTTGTGGAGTAATTTTTATGTTTTTGGGTGTGTTGAATTCGAAAATGATTTTAGATTTGTCATAGCACGTCACCCTTTTTTGACAATGTACGTCAGTAGGTGTAAATTTTAAACAATTTACCATTTCTACCATCTTAAAATAGATATAAAAGACTACAACGCACACACAAAACTATTTGTTTTAATGTAATAGCATTCACTAGTAAGCAGTAAAAGTATTTATTTTTCCCAGTGTGACTCATTTTGCTTGTGTGAAGCATCTGAAAAGTATCCCTGAAGCGTCCAACAGTAGTCTGCCATCATTGAAACGCTCCATCTTTCAGGTTACCATTTCTTTTTGTTCCTTGATGTAGCTCACACAGTGCGTTCATTAGTTAAAAACTTATGATATTTACGGTCTGCATACATTTATATACAGTAGTAAAAATAACATTTTACCTTTTATTTATGTCCTCAAATGAACCCAAAAACACAAATTTTCTGATAAAATTTGAATATGACGTCCTGGAATTTTATGATCAGTTGAAAACGTTCATGAAGCATTTTTGTTGCAGACCTGTATTATGACAGACATTATTATTTAAATTAAACTATTTTTAACGGCTACTATCGCGATTTACTGGCTGGTATTTCATTATTTACTTTTATCCCAATATTTCGGTTGCTTTTCAGTCGCTATGATCAGTTTTATTCCAAAATCGTTAACTTCTGACAAATCAACATCATTTTGTGGAATCAATTAATCAATCAATTAATTAGCCCACTGCATTCCACTGCTAGACATAGGCCTCTACCAATACGCACCATTTGCTACGATCCTCCGCCTTCCGCATCCATTCCGTCCCAGCCACCTGGGAACATAATTCAATCTAATTTGTGGATTAAAATATACAAATAATAAAATTTTCACACCAATAAAGTCATAATTAGTTAATTATTAACTATGACGTATAAAGTCAGACGCCGCTATCCGTTGTAGACCATGCTTATTACACTTAATTAAATGTACACTTTGATTTAAATTGGGAGAGGTGTGCACCCCGCCTTAATAGCCGGTCAGGACGAGCGGCATCAACAATTCAGAGGGTTAGTGTAATCAAGGTGTTATTAGGAATGTACTTTCGTTGAAATTGATAGGTTATTTAAATATTTGATCATATTTCAGTAATGATTTTATTTGAAAATGGAATGATATGGAAGCATTCGCTGTTGTAGCATGACTGATTTAAAATTGTTTGCCAGTAATAACCTCCTTGATACTTTTTCTTTTATCTTGTTTAAAGTTTCAAGATTTTAGGTTTATACTTAGTTAATCCTGGGTTCCCGACGTTATTTCAGAATTGAGAAATAAGAAAGTCATAAATTAATGTTTTTCCTAAATTTTAACTAATCAGTTTTAGTAATACTACTCCCAGTGTCGCATCAGCAAATTGATGGAGCTTGATTTCTTTGATTCAGCTTCTATGACAGCGTCTGCCCTCTAACCTCCCAATCTTGAGAGGGAAGCATACCCTAGGACATTGTTTGTCAATTATCAGGTATACCAGCTTGCAAGCTGGTATACCTGATCTTCGGGTTCCAAGTCAGTCTTACGGCTGAATTGGAACCCGAAGATCTTGATGAAGGACCCCTTTTTTTAAAGGTGTAAATTGCATAAAAAAGTGGCTTTCACTGCTCCCGCTGTCCATTAGTCATTTAACTTATTAAATACGCCCAAATCCATTTTCAGATGTTATCTATCATTTTGTATTAATTTATCACTAACCTTTGTTGGCCAACCAATAATAGAAAAGAATCATATTATTATCATGCATATATTATGAGGGTTCATGTAAATATATACGCACGAGAGTATAATTTAGTTGAAACGAAAACAAAAGAGATCAATATGTAATGTTAAATGCAACACCAAGACATTAATTACTTTGTTTTTTATAAAATTTACCTTTCAATATTTTTCTATTTTGTTCAAATTTTATAAATTAAAAAAAAATCGGCTCTAAGAATTAATGTTTTATTTTATTTCTAATACATGCATAAAATTAAAGGAAATGTTAATATAAATAGTAAAAAACATCTAACTAATAATATTTTACATTTCTTACGAACTCTACAATGCTTATAAAGGTACAAAGTTTCAAAGTTCAAAGGGTTAATCAATTTATCTACTGTTGTACTATCTTTTTGACTTTGCCAAGATTACAAGGGCTTTGCGTCGGTTACTCTGTCGGCAAAATAATCCTCGCGGTGTTTGCTCGTCTGGTTCCAGCGTAGGGTGTCACCGCGTTACCTAATTACTTGGCAGCTCCCACGCTTGGGGGACAGACCCTCGGCTTTTAGCGTTTTGTTTGGTTTACAATAAAGGTCGTGAATTTGTTGTGGTAAACGGTAGTGTTTATATTAGAAATGAAGTTTTAAAGGGGTCAATGGCGAATTTTCGTGGAGTTGATTTTGCGACACAATAGTTCCGAATATTTTTTAAGCGGATTCATACGGATCGCATCGACAAAGCGAGAAAATTGCAAAATTTAATTTTTTTTTTTTTTTTTTTCTAAAACCATTCATAAATATTTGTTTTTCACGATATCTGCATCGTGATCAAAAAACGTCTTTTTTGATTACATCATTTTGAATGGCATAAATTAAAAAATAAGCATTTTCTGTGTTTAACTCCCGCCATGTGAGATTTAAGTTAACAGAGGTCACTATCACTGGTCACTATCCATTTCCCATCCTATAGAAGCCATAGCCTATATAAGACTCGATTATCCAGTGATATTTACAGATTGTTGGTCGGCAACAATAGATAACATCAAGCGACACCACTTCCAGAAGCGGCTTCACTAAAATGTACAGTACACTTAGATATAGTAATTAACAATAAATTTGAATAAATGTGGCGTTCTCATTATTCGTCAATAGGCTAAGTACTTACAATATCATGACAACGTGATTTGCCTGCATGAGAGGGAACAGTAAAAATTATAGCAAATAAACATTCCTGGCAGTCTGCGTGTTTGGCTGACGGAACTAAAGTACGTATTGTTCCGTAATGTGCACTTGTAAATACTTTGAGAACTTTTACCTTACATTTTAAGTATTAAAATACCATCGTAAAGTTTCCATATGTAATAACATAAAGAAATATCTTTAGTTATTTCCAATCATATTTTACTTAGTAAATTAAGCTAACGTAGGCATTGATATTGAAATTCTAAGTTGGCTTCCAAATATTTCGTTTTTAAATAATCAATACTGTGACAACTTCCACTACCGTATTCAAATATTTCAAACGGATATGTGTAACATCAATCGTACGAAAAATTTAGACTAATTTCGACTTAATCAAAAAACTATCTAACCGCGTACCGCGACTTAAATATAATAAGGTTTAGAAAAAAATGAATAATTATTATTATTCATACGATTGTTTTATGATTAGCACCTGCCATTTCAAAAATACATTAGTTATAATAAATTCTAGATCTAGATCATAAAAAATATTATGACGCGAGAAAAGCTTGTATTTGCTCTAAGAAAATATTTTATACAGGTGAATATTTCTAAACATAACCGTATATGAAGTTGTACAAAATACTATATCAAGACAAAGACTTAGTCGGGACATCGTTTTTGCAATCAGCAAATGGACCACTCGAGCGCAATCGAATCACCACCCTGTCTTTGTCCTCTTGTATTGTAGCTTTTGACCAAATGTTATATTGTATCATATTCTTTTAATGTCTATTTTATTTCAAGATATATTTCCTTGTTGTAGATTGTCTAAAAATGTGGATGACGGACGACGAAACATATAACTTTCAAAATGACTACAAAAATCATTGAGCAAGGAATTATCAAATAGCAAGTATGGAAGCAGCACTACCGCATTTTCACAGATTGTCATCCTCGCGATTCTATCAACAGTATGCCGCCCCTCCAGTTCGGATTTCTAGCAATTACCTTCATGACCTCCTTCCCCAACAGCATCCTACCCTTCTTCAACAATATTTGGCCTACTATAACGAACCTCTTCTTCCTCTTGATCTCTCACTGAAGTCCACAACCCCGATAACTCCGCCATGCACTCCACCACCCTCACAAAAGCGAAAATTGTCCGATGACTGTAAACTAGACAAATCACCAAAAATATTTCGACACTTCGAAGACAATGATACTAAAGAAGAAGTGGAACATAAATCTGAAAAAAGAAAACCAGATGATGAGAGTTCTAATGATAGTGATAGCCCAGAAGCTAAGAAACTAAAATTTACAAAACAATTTTTTGAAGAGCTAAGAACATGTTTACCTGCCCAAAGAGAAGAAACCCCGTCAAAAAGTGGCAGAAGTTCACCGGATATTGTTGAAATAAAAGATGTTGAAGAGCGGCCAAAGAAATCTCAAAAACCTGTTACAACACCAAGCAAAAAGAGCAAAGCAGTTCGAAGGTTAACATTCGATGAAGATAAAACATCACCAGTTTCTGGAACAATCATTAGAGATCTAGCTGAAGATGAAACATTAGTTGTACGCAAGGTAATTGGTTTCAGTATTCATTCATTCATCTATTGATTATAAAAAACGGTTTCAGTAAACTGCAATAAAAGCTTAATTATACATAAATATATCTCTAAAATAAAATAACTTGCACAGGAACTATTAATTAGACGTTCTTACCATACCATTACAGCCACTTGCACGACGACGTACCTTATCGCTTTAGCAATTAAAAAGGTACGAAATCAGGCATTTTGTTGTGTTTTGCGCTAATAACAGTTCTATGCGCGAGTCGCAACGCTAGCAGGGGTGTGTCCAACCGACATTAAATATGGAATAAATCGCCTTTTCAATATGGTCTCGGCTCCTATAAATTGAGATAGCGAACTCTAACGTTTAATTTTGTAGTCGTAAAAACATTAATGACATGGGATTATTTAATAAGTATAATTCTTGGTGTGATAGGAAATTCTCTAAGTTGCTTGATTGTTCATGATTGTGGTTTTTTGTAGGGAGATATTGATCCGGCATTTAATGTGGTGGAAGTGACGGAGGAGGCGAAAGCTTTAATTGCGGCGATTGAGAACCGGCTCGGCAGGTACATCTGCAGGCTGTGCCGAAGGTTGTATAGTGACGCGTTTGGATTGGCACAGCACCGATGTTCAAGGATTGTTCATATTGAATACCGATGTCCCGAATGTGATAAGGTAGGAATCCCCGTAATTATATGCTCATAAATGTGAAAGTTTGTGAGGATACGTATATAGATGTTTCTTATTCTCTCGTTCACGCTTAAAAAAATCAACTAGATCAAATGAATTGGACATAGAGATAGATTATATTCTAGAAAAGCATATGTGTTACTTTTTATCCGAAGAAAAAGTTCTTGTGGGTTGTGGGAATGTCAGAATGTCGTAAAATATTATTAAGTATACTATCTTTTATGGAAGATAGAGCTAAGGTATCGGTTACTTGAAATGAATTAAACTACCTTTGTGGGTGTCCGGTACTTTGTATTATTCCCACGTAAATTGCTAGGTTAAACGTTTGTTGATAACGATCTTACCCCTTATTTTACGACATCAATATATTCGTCATCATTTAATCAATTTCAAACTATCAATAGTTACGTTTGAGATAGGTGTGTAGTTAATATTTTTGGTACGTGGGAACTAAAGCGAGGGTGACTGTAACACTTGGCGTATTTCCATGGGAAGCCGTGATGGTTATTTCAGTGTTTGTACAAGGGTTTCCTCTAATTGATACGTTTGATGGTGCGTGTCGGGAGAATATTAGCACTTATTATCTTTATGATAGTTTTACTGTGAAATACGGTGGTGTCATTGATTGATGCCACTGTATAGTGAAAGGGTCTAGAATGAGGTTTATATTTTCTCATCATCGCTGCATTAAAAAAAATATCAGAGATGTTATTTCCTTATCTATAAACAAGTTTTTGTTGTTAAGAGCTCACTAAATCTAGCCTTTTTAACGGTAAATTTATTACGACATTACAATAGTATTGTTACTAAATTGTATTGTCCCGAGGAATACACAATGAATAGGGGAAAGTGGAACGTATTTATTTTATTTATCTATTAATTGAGTATTATTAATCAAGCCTAGATAACTTTTTATGAGTATTTTGAATAAGAACTTGATGAAAATTCTCTACAAATTTATCGGGTAATTTATGAAGCTTTTCTTGGTCTATTTCTCTGATGAGGTAATGGAAATTTGTAACTACGACAAATATTCACCTTAATTCTCTATTGACTCAGGTTTTCAACTGTCCTGCAAACCTGGCATCCCATCGGCGCTGGCACAAGCCTCGCGTCCCTGGAGCGGCCAAACGCCGTGAAGTACCAACTTCGGACTCAGGACGCTTTCCATGTCAGCGCTGCGGCAAACTGTTCCGAAGGCAGGCGTATCTAAGGAAACATATGCTGGCACATGAGCAGCCAGATGCTGAACCAGAGAAGGAACCATCTGCTTTCCATCAAGTCCATGCTGACTATGCTGCCTTTCAACCGGTAAGTGAAGCTTTAGTATTCTGATAAACAAAGTTAAATGAAAATATTAGACTGGTTTGTAGATTTATCAGCCTTAATGGCCTCAATAATCAAATGGTATTGATACCCCGGGCAGTATTCGCCCAATTAATTTGAACCCTGGAAGCAAAAATTAATAGCTTTGATGACAAACTTCAACAATAGTGATGCATTACTAAAGAAATACATTTTTCTTTATAAGACTACGATTTATGAGTGCGTGTGTGTTGATCATTATCGTTACGTTTTCTGTTAGAGTGTGTACACAGTATGTAACTTTTATGTTTCATATGTATCACAGTATGTAAGGGTTGGTAAATATTAATATAGATACTTAAGCAAATCTTCTTCAACAGGAAACAATACGAGACAACAACTTCAATACCTTCTGGAACAAGATTCCTCCACCCCAACAAGAGCTCAATTGGGAGGGGGTCCGTCCACGATGCGGCTCATCATGCTCGTCCGAAGATTCCAGGAGTCTTGACGTCACGGGTTCTGAGGACGAAGGAGGTGGATTGGGAGACGGGTGACGACGTGTCCTGCGACCAGTGCCGCGGCTACCTCCGTTCGCACCCGTCGCTTCCACTCTTTACCCGTATTCTTCAGGGTACGGACATGATACGCACATGTATTTTTCTTAGATGATTCGATAACTAACTGCTGTTCGACCTCTCCAACGAATAAAGGTACTTCTGCAAAATCTCTCACTTTACAGGGCAGCGATTTGAACTTGCTGTAACTTTTCTTTTCTTTGTCTTCTAGAGAAATGTTAATTTTACGCAAACATTACATATAAAATACAAAAAAGTCATAATCATATATAACTTTATTCTATCAAATATAAAAATCGAAATATTTTACAAATTTCAAAATCTTCAATTTTAAAATTGTACTCTGAATGTGTAAAATAATAGTTATAATCGAAAATCTATTAATAATCTAAATAGTTGTTTATTACGTCATAGTCATCAAGTAGGTAATTATTCAGTGTAGAAATAACATTTATTATACACTTAACATTCAGTATATAGTATACTCATACACGTTGTAAATACACTTAAAGTTATAATTTATTTATTTAATGTAGGTACGTACATAAGTTTAGTTATTTAATGTAAATATATAATGATCTCCTACAGCACATTCCAAATTTTAACACACGTAAGTAGATGTTAAACACCTACTTAAGTGTATATAACTTAATTTATATTATACATATTAAATTGAACTCAATGTATACTAAATTCTAATATTCATTACATCTAATCAGTAGATTCCTATTTATTAAAAACCATAATTTATCAATAGTTGATGGAAATGACACGGTTTATGCGTGGCTAATGTTAACGAAGTCCATTATACTGTCTATAGTGTATTATTGTAGAATATTACGATTTCAAATTTTTCAAATTCTTTGGGTTCACACATAAAAGCTGTAAATTTATAGTATTATTAGGATTAAATGTTATCAGACTTATAATAATATACTTAATTAATTTATGTCTTTCTTTAATAAACATAACAAATATATTACACTTTGTCACAAATGTTAAAGAAATAATATTGTATGAAAATTTCTTGTAATTTGTTTTTAATCTCAGTTATTCTTTTTTTATTTTGTTATTCAAAATTCAGTTTTTATCCATATTATCCATAATTGAAATTCAGAATGTTCAGAAAAAAACACCTCTACTATCCTACCAAATGCAATTGACACGCATATTGATTGATAAGTCTAAGCTCGAAGGGTCACCGCAATCGATCGATTCACAAGCATATTTTTAGATGCACCAGTTCCGACAGGCAAGGGTACTTACTCGGCACCGCCTTGTCTCATTAATATTTCAACGCCCACCGTTCATTGGAATTGGCCACTTTAACTTTGATATCTAAAAGTATTCTATTATGAAACTTTAAGTATAAAGGATATAAATAATACGCAAAAATCGTTGAAAATAAATCCGTGCATAAAAAATTAAAATACATAAAAATACAATTAAAATAAAATTGGAAATAAATTATCCTAGAAACAAAAATACCAAAAGATTATCTAGTCTTTTTTATTTTTATTTATTAATTCTAGTCATACTGCATGAATCGGTTTAGATTTTTAGTCATTATGATCTCATTTAGATAATTATCAATTGAAACTTTAAGTATAAAGAATATAAATAATACGTAAAAATCGTTGAAAATAAATCTATGCATAAAATTAAAATACATAAAATTACAATTAAAATAAAATTGGAAATAAATTATCCTAGAAACAAAAATACCAAAAGATTATCTAGTCCTTTTTAATTTTTATTTATTAATTCTAGTCGTACTGCATGAATCGGTTTAGGTTTTTAGTCATTATGATCTCATTTAGATAATTATCAATTGAAACTAGTCATTTTATAAGATTTTATTTAATTCACATTTTATTATTTTAAACTACTTAGGCTCGAATTATTTAATTCTCTAGTCATTTGTGTAGCTTTATATTTTAATTTTACTTAACCCACCAAGTTCAATCATATTGGTCTCATTTTTATCTAGTCATGCCTAACAATTTATAGTTTCTAGTCGCTAAATAGATTTCTACCTTAAGAGAGCGGACCCCAGGTTTGAAGTCTCTGCTTTGAATGTAACTGGGACTAGAACTGTAATGATAACGATGCTTATAATTTCTAGTCGTAATTTAAATTATTATCCCAAAGCCTTACTAGTCAACAACTTATTTAATAATTAAATATGCTATGTTATTATTTAAATAAAATCTAGTCAAAAAAATTCTAATTCTAGTCAACGCCAAAGTTAAAAAAATTGTTATCAACATCATTTTTGTTCTAGTCATTTTTAATAAGTCAACTTTCAAGGAATTAAAATATGCAACAAATTTTATTTACAGCAAGCAATTAACAAATGTTACTTTAAAAATAATTAAAAAAAAACATTATACGACTGCGCCGTACTATAGTATTTTTAATATATATTATACTGTATTTATTCACTATAAAATTTACTCGTTTTATACAAATATATAGAGTGTAGTATATTTTTAAAATACGTTGTAAAACCGTTACTTTTGCTCCACGGACTCGTTTCAAGATATGCGGTGACTCCTTTGTTGTTCATTAAAATAATATTTACAACAATAGTCAAGTGAGAAGTGTTGCTGAATAAAAATATAATATATTGGTAAAGAGTACTTTTAAAACTATTAGAATACTATCCGAGTTAAAATTGATTGTCAATTGGTTAATTACATGTAGATTAAGTTGTATTTAATTATATTCGATATATTGCAATATCCGTTAATACTTCATAAAATGAAATATATAACAATTATTGCATTTAATTTAAGGTAAATTATTGTATTTAAAATAATATAATACGATTATGGAGTGGAAAACTAGTCAGTGTGTTCTTCGAAACGCGTTCCAAAGATGTGTAAATAATAAAACGCTGTATAAAGTTTAAGAGTAATATAAAGTTTGTATATTATTTTATTAAAAATTATAAATTAGTGAGATACTAATAAGGTGAGTATATTTATAATTTATAAATATTTCTAATTTTCTTTCATAATTAGTGAATAAAAATTATCCTAGATGTTCGACGTATATTTTTAAATAGTGCGTTCACCAAGTCCAGTATTATTTTATGTTAATGTATATTGTATATGTTAGTGCGTAAACAACTTACGTGAAAAAAAACAACCTTGACCACTCAATGCTTTTTAATACATTTAAGTAAATAATCATATATAATTACTATAGTAGTAAAGATTATTTTTAAACATAAAAAATGTCCATAGTGTGGAATTCCTAAAAAAATGAGAGCTATTTTATATGGATTTGCAACCCTTGTATAAAATCCCATATAAAATGAAAATTAAAACATTAAATAATGCAGGACTGGTGATTTTTTAATATTCTAATTTTTTATATTTAATTTTTGTGCTATTCAAACTTCAATTAAGTTAATAAAAAAATTTTTTTGATCATTAATGTAATGAAATTAACGTTAAGTATTTATTTTTGTCTAATAAAAAATGTGTAGAATATGTAGCAATTGGTAGCAATAGAATTTTATGTGATCCACTTGAAATATTTCACAGCAATATTATTTTATGTTATGTATATGATGATAGATATATTAATAACCTCTATATTTCAAATCAGTATCATAATAAAATTTATGAAATAGAACTCGACGGCTCGCCGCTCAAGATTCAGTAAATAGTTTATTTCATGTCGGATTTTATTTTTGTTCAAATAATTGGGTATTTTCCTGTAACAAGTGAGCAAAATTGTTTTTTGCTGCGAGTGCTGATTTTAACTCCCGAGCAAAGCGAGAGAATCTAAGATTGAATCACGAGCGTAGCGAGTGATTATAAATCAAAATAAAAGTTAAAGGTACAACTATTGCAGTTATGCAAATTCTATACAATACGATGTAACACAGTCTCCGAACAAGTCTTCGCACCCTTTGTAAGTCTCCTTCTATTGAAGATTTATGATATCCTTTCAAATATTTCTCGCGGGGCAACTTAATTCCGCATTAGTTACTTGCTGTTTCAACTCTTCTGTTGTTAAAATACTGACTTTGTCACTGGTATCGCTCATCATTATGATTACCTTTTTTAAGATTTTTAATCTTATTCGACACTTTACTTTCTATTCCCGCAAATTTTAAGGTGCGTTCAGCGTCCGTGATGTTTTACTTTTCAAATGCTAAAAATGGAAATAATTTTAAAAATGTACTTATGCATCAAGTATTAGTTATAAATACTTATGCATACCTAACTTATTTTCTTATACAATAATACATTAAATATTAAATAATTTTAATAAAAAACATGGTTTTCCATTTTACAAATACCTTTAAAATTTAGTCTATTTCTGCGTTTCAGAACGGGTCCCATTGGTCTAAATACAATTCTTTAATATTTCTTGTTTTGTTGTATGATTAATCGACAGTTAGTTTGAAATAGGAATAAGGATTTATATTAGAAATGTATGTTTGTTCTTATAGCACTCAAGTACCTTAAATTGGATATAGTTTGCACCGATTTATATGCTTACCATAGTTTTAGAATTATTGTGACATATCTTTACCAATGTAGAACAATGTGTAGTAGTAGATATTTATCACAATACATTAATAAATTATGAAAACTAAATTTACCTTTTAATGTATTTTATTTGGCTAGTAAGTAGGTATAATATCTGTCCGCATCCCCAACAGTGTCATATAGTACTGGTCAGTTGCGTGAAGGAGTAATAAATATCAAACCATTCATCCAAATATACATGAGTACATTCTTCGGATACCACCAGGAGTAACTTGAGCATGATAATGCCTAAAATGCTAATGAAAGAAAAGAATTAGGTACTTGACATATTGTTCAATGTTAACATGCAGATAATATTGGTTCAAAACAAAAATTCTCTGAAAAGAAATTGCATAATTATAAAAATTATACGATTTTTAAACAATAAGGTTCGTCAATAACATTATGACGTACGTAATTGAATTACAAACTTCAAAAAAAATAATCTAGAGAATCTAGTCTTGATGCATAGAGTAGATAAAATTTGAGCGGTACGTGACGTGTTGTGTCGTGATGCTTTACGTCTCCGTATGTCACTCTACTCGCTTCTACGCGTTACGACACACTACATGAGAGAAATGTAGACGCGACCATATAAAATGTATGATACCGATATCTTCCTTGATAGGCAGCTTAAAGAATCCATATATTGGTACTTTTCTTATGGTACCTATCTATTAAAATGGGAGACACCAGAACTCACTGTAGTGTTTAATTTCTTTAAGCTAATCCAAAGGCCTAGTTTAAACCTTTTTAGTCTTACGATGCATTCGCTCGTAAGTTTGCGCTATTGAATTTCAGATAGATAGTAAATCTTTATGGTACACCAAAAGATTTACAGCAGGACAAGTAGGTAGGTAGCATTTTTAGTTTATTGTACAATGGGCGGCCTTATTGCTTGAAACGATTTCTTCCAGCCCCCTTAGGACAGATAGTAATATGACAAAAACCAAAAGATATGGTATAGTTGGTAAATAAACTAGTAATGCAGTCAAAATAGATGAAATAAAATGGTAAGCTTATATAATTTTGCACAGGGCTGAACAATACTGAACATTGGTGGGGGTCTTGAACAAACTTTAATAAATCCCTTATTTTAGCTCCTTAGTTACAAAATAGCAAAAAATCCTTTCTCAGTGGAAGCTAAAATATGAAAAACATCAACTACCAATATTTCAAGTTTATAGGACCATCGGTTCAGGGTCTGCATTTATGAATATACGCAACATACATACTATAGTAACAATAAATTTTGAAGTAAGTAGTAGATATGATTCCTTCCAATTGGGAAATCGCGATATCGCCGAAATGGTAATCCGTACAAAAAAAATTTGCTGTCAATTTTGTAGGCAATTGCTGGCCGTTTAATTTAATTAATTTGTGTTTTTCACGATGAATTTAAGAAAACTCAAAGACGTTAGTAGAAATATCGTAAAAAAGTGTTATCTATGTATATTATTTATTTCTTAATAGCATTAACACAATAAGCAGAATTTTCGCGCAAAAGCCCCGTGTGCGTGTTTGTTAGGGCGGATGTTTGTTGTCGCCGTTTGCGCTGCCTAGAGGACCCATCCTTTTCCACCCTTTGGGTACACATAGACCATGGTTCTACGAGTCAGATCTATGTGTGCCTCTACCGCTCCCATACAGGAAATGCCGAGACAACTCGACTCTTTGAATACCTGAGTCAGGCGGTAGATGATGCGCAGGAGCGGTATCCGAACGCTGAACTGGTGTGATTGGGGGATTTTAACGCTCACCACGAGATCTGGTTGGGCTCCGCCAAAACAACCCATGCGGAAAGAGCCACCCATGCATTTGCTCTGGCGCATGGCCTGACCCAATTGGTACACGAGGTCACTAGGATACCAAAAAGGTCAGACCATGAGCCCTCTCTGCTAGACCTTCTGCTGACGAGTCACCCGGACCAGTACAGTGTTTCGGTGAGCGCCGCTTTAGGTGAATCCGACCATTGTCTGGTCCGTTCTAAGGTGCCCATTATAGGAACGCTGCTTTGAAGGTAAGAACCCATCTGAGGCTGCAACTGCTGTCGCCGGTGAGATCAGTCTGGGCATGGAATATTATATCCCCTACACTGATGTCGCCGGTGTACGCAGAGCGCGCCCATGGTTCGGGCGCGAGTGCGCGGAGGCTGTTATTCATAAACAGTCTGTGTACCGCGCTTGGATGAAGGCGCGCGCTACGTGCGATCCCAACGTCGTGGGCCACTTCAAGGCGGCGTACAACAGAGCCACAAAGGTCTGCAAGAGGGCTTATGTCAGAGCGGATGCTCAGCGCATAGCGCGGCTTGGTCAGGAGCTAGTAGAGCATCCCACGGGCAGCCGTGGCTACTGGCGACTGGCCAAAGCCGTGCAAGCCAACTTCTGCTAGCCTTCGCTGCCCCCGCTGCGCAATCCTGATGGATCCCTGGCCCATGAGCCGCAAGAGAAAGCAAATTTGCTAGTTAATCTCTTTGCGGCCAACTCTCGAGTCGATGATTGTGGTATGGAGCAGCCGACACTACCCATCAGTAACCATGCAATGCCTGATATTCGTATCAGGCAACGCAATGTCCGAGCACTACTGCAGTCACTCGATGTCCAGAAAGCCAGTGGTCCGGACGGTATTCCGGCGGTAGTTCTGCAAAAATGTGCAGCGGACTTGTCTCCAATGCTTGCGCGGCTGTACCGGCTGTCCTACAGCTCTGGTACAGTGTCTTCGGCTTGGAAAGAGGTGAATGTACAGCCGATCCCCAAAAAGGGGGATCGCTCAGATCCAAACAACTATCGACCCATAGCCGTCACCTCAGTGCTGTGCAAGGTGTTTGAGCACGTAATCAACATACAGCTCATGCGTCACCTTGAGGATCAGCCTTTGGTCTGCCTCCTAGACTATGTGATTGGATTGCCGGCTTTTTGCAGGACCGCCGTATTCGCGTCCTTTGTGATGGTCGAGCCTCAGAGTTCTTGCAGGTGAATGCCGGCGTACCGCAGGGGTCCGTCCTATCGCTAACTCTCTTTCTTCTGCACATCAATGACATGCTGTCGACCGGCAGCATTCATTGCTATGCGGATGAGAGCACATTGTACGAGAGCTATCATGGACGTCCTGCGGTTAAGCAGACGCATATCGCAGAAAAAAGGCAGCTTCTTGTCACTGAGCTTGACCGGATCCTGAACCTCATTTCCCAATGGGGCTCTGAGAACTTGGTCGAGTTCAATGCCAATAAGACGCAGGCATGTGCGTTTACAGCAAGGTATCTTCTTTCCTTCCCCTTCCCACTCTTCAGAGCACGCCACTGCCACTGCAGGACAACCTCCGTATCCTCGGTATGGATGTTCGCTGCAAACTGAATAACAAAAACTACATCGAGATTATCATCAAAACAGCCTCGCGTAAACTCGGAGTGCTGAACAGAGTGAGACGGTTTTTCACGCCGAAGCAACGGTGTCTTCTATACAAGACAGAAATTCGTTCCTGCATGGAATACTGCTCGCATCTCTGGGATGGCTCCGCAAAGTACTTATTAGATGCTCTCGACAGGTTGCAGCGACGTGCGGTCCGCATTATCAGAAATCCTGAGGTCACGAGTGCGTAGAGATGTTGCTTCTTTGGCAGTATTTTACCGTCGTTGAAATATACGAGATAATAAGGTACACACTAAGACCTTTAAGACAACCTCCGCTTCGCACCTGCCGATTGACGGACGAGGGTCTGATGCAGGCTTTCCTCCTGGGTTTAGGAAGTAGGTGACCTTACTAGCTTATTCAATGCTACATCTGAAGCACAGTGTTATACCGCACCAGAAATTCAAACAAGTCAGTTAACTCACTTCACCCGATCCTCGGCCTTCTCCATCCAATCCGTTCCTTACCAACAATGCAATACCAATGATTTCATTATTATTCTCTTTACCTTATTACTTTCATATATCTGGGGGCACCGCAGTGCCCCCGCCAAGACGAGCCATTTATTTATCTATTTATTATCGGCCTCAAAATAAGTTTTAATATGCTTATAGCGTGTGAGAGACCTTACCAACGCCATCTATATTTCTACTGATAAATTGTTTCGCCTCGTGCGTGTGTTTTGGTGTAATAACCAACCCTCTTTCTCTAGTCTGAGACATGCTTTCATGATAAGAGTGTAGATGGCGTGGGTTGCAAGTTGATATAAATATAGGTATGTTGTACTAGCTATTTGGGCGCTGATTCTGCTATTATTTTTTTCATGGCAAAGCCACCACAGACATCGCAACCACTGCCATTTAACTTTAAACTTTACTGTTATACTGTTTAAGTCTAAAATTAAATGATAATCTTGTAGAGGGAATGAAAAATGTTATAAACTCTTTCTCTTTTGATTTTGGACTTTAAAACTAAACGAACGTCTAAAATTTGATGACATTGTATGCAATGTCAGCGGTATGACAGTAGTGTTGCTATGTCATAAAATTAGCAGAATCGGGGGCCTGGTCGTTAGGCGTCCTACACCACGTTTGCCTGTACGTGGTCGCCATTCCAGAGCTTTTATGCTCCGTCGGCCATCTGTTCTGCGCGCTTTGTGTTCCGCCCACTGCCACTTCAACGAGCAAATCCGTTGGACTACGTCGTTCTGGAAGTCTATGGGAGATGCCTATGTTCAACAGTGGACTATGTATGACTGATATGATGATAATGTTGTTGATTTACCGCAGCTCCAGCATCTAATTGTAGTCGCTTGGAAAACCCATAGTAAGGAGTTTCCGTCGACCTAGAAAGTATTAGATAACGTAAAAAATATAAGTACTAAAAAAATGCTTACATGAAATTCTTAAAGTCATTCACTTAAGCAATCGTAGCCAAATGAAACATTTATTAATTTACAAAAATGAAATCATACGCAATCATTATTTGACCAGACCTTTATTCGAACTAAAAGTACCCCTAACGTCAGTAAACTATGTTTGTGAAACTCATTTTAAGTAAATAATCTAGTCCCCGAGACCCTCCCTATGAAAGTCCACTCAGGCCCTGCCTCTCACAACCAAAGTTGCAATGGCGTTTTCCTCGAGAAGCTGAGAACACTTTTCCTCGGTATTTATTATTCAACCTAACCGGTTGAATAATAAATACCAAGGTTTACATTGATGTTGATTATGTATAAATCTATATGTGTACAAACAAATTTAAATTAAAAAATAAAATGAGATATTTTAACAGTTCTTCAATGAAAACACTTGTACTATTCCACATTCTATTCCACATTATACTATTCCACATTATATTGTCACATTATATTGCCACTTGTATTTTACCAGTTGTTGGAGAATTGTCACATGTTGAAATCTTGCACCGTCTGTTGTATTTTTATTCTCTTTATTACGTGACCAGGGCCCGAATAGTTAAACAGGTTTACTGATGCCAATGAAGATAATGAATGCTATATTTATCATATTTATCATGTATCAATCGAAGTATGCAGGTTTATTTAAGTCTTTACTAACGGACAACTTTACTACACTATTTCATTTATACTACCTCGCACAAACATGCAAATACACACACACACACACACACACACACACACACACACACACACACACACACACACACACACACACACACACACACACACACACACACATATACACACAAACACACACACATACACACACGCGCAAACAAACATACATACATACACACACACACACACGCACGCACGCACGCAAACACATACACACATACATATATACACACACCCACACAAACATGCACAGACGATACACACACACACACACACCCACACACAAACCCTCTTACCTATTTGATTTTTTTCAAATTAATAGAGAAGTACCTAGTAAGTGTATGAATTGTTCCCACTAACAGTTCCCGCGAGGCTATAATCTATTGCCTGGATAATATTCCAGCTCTCTACTAAATTTCAGCAATCAAACTGTAACTTTCTAGTTCGTTATGAGTAAACCGATAAGGCACCTTTAAAAGTACAGTTACCTTCAGAAGTTTGCGGACACTAATTAAAATTTACAAACGGTATTTCCATTGCAATAAATTAATTGAACTGAATGTATTCGCTATCTTCAGAGGTCATTCTTATTTCAATAGTTGTTTATTACTTTTATTAGATTTTAGAGCTTAAGTCGATAGCGACAGTACCTGTATACATTTTCCAGAGACAGGGCTTAGCGAGTGGCGCCCCGGCTGAAACGGTCCTATCGCCGCTTCAGCCGGAGCGACACTGCCGGACTCGACTGATAATCGGGACCAACGCAATTCATATGGCAGAAATACACCCAAACAAACATAGCACTGCCCCTAGGTACGTCGGCGTAATTTCAGGAACGTCATCTACAGCTGTATCGATGAACCATCTGCTTAACTCGACTACTTATTTCATCCACAAGCTAGTTAAGGCGATTGGCACCCTGCTGAACTGAAAACAACGCCATGCGCGTAGTCGCGGGGAGCAGATCTGCCTCTGCGCGCAGATTTGTCTGCTGTCACGTTCGGGTCGGCGCACTAACGGGTAATACATACTAAAACATGCCAAAAATCATTTTATTGAATTTTGCTATTTTAACAATATTATTATTTCTTAGAATAGTTTATTACATGATGCACGTTATGGTCGAGAGCTGTTACACATTTTAAGAAGGTAGGTGTTTAAGGTATCTAAAGGTTTATTAAAAGAAATGTTGAATATCGAATAATAAAGAAAATAGACGATAGAGAAGACTACTTGTGAGGGAATCTCAAACTGTACCTGGCTTGCTAAACTATATCTACATATATCACTTTACCGACAGTGTCCGGCTGCATCGGCTACTTTGCATTATTATTGATTTTCAGTTAACCAAAAAACAACACAGAAATTTCTAACAGCTTTCGGACTAAAACTCGCGCTATGGCAGATTTCAGTATGCTATACGGTATAAGGCAAATTTTAGTCCTTACCTCGCATTTATCACCACCACCACGAGCGGAGACGCGTGTTTTCTGCATACTCGCCTGACCCGCCACAACGCGCGTGATCGCGTTTTCGGTCAGTGACACTCCGCGTGTTTTCTACACAAAAAGAGCTCCGTAGAGGCGAAACGACACCACGCTTCCCCGTGCCCGCCGCATTATGTGGATAGTGTGATAGTCGCCTAACCCTTGTACTGTCGCAGATTTGCGTCAATACATGTTTATGGCAATTTAAGACGATAAAGTTATATAACTCGTATTATGTTTTATTTGATTAAATTAGTTTACAAGTGCACCCTCGTTACCAATCAGTTTTACCGATAGTGCCATCTATATTTCAACTACCTACTCAATCATTTTGCACCTAGCCACCCCTCGTAAATTCGGAAATTTACCCTACGACATATAAATCACTAGGGTGAACCGTTCACAAAGTTGGTCACATATGCGATGCGGGTAGATGGCGTAAAATCACAATTTTTACACTTAAAATATTTGCATTGAGTTTTGTTCAGACAATAACAATAATAAACGTGAAATGACTCATGACAAAGAACGCACAGTTAAAGATCCTTTTGTATTTGCTATAAAATATCAAATGAAGGTCTTGAAGTACCAGGAATGGCTGCTTTGGTGGATTCCTGCATTGTATAGCTACAATTGCCTGTAACGAGTATACGCTTGCGATTAGAAACATATTTTTAGCAATAATTTATAGTAACTTTACAATAATATAAATTAACATATAGGCTACAATTTTAAGCGATAACCGATATTATAGCGATAACCGACGTCCACGCGGGCGGAGCCGCGGGCATAAGCTAATACAAGCATATGTGCCAACCTATATAAAAGGTACTGGCTTTAGGCTAGCATAGCCTATGTCCTTTCTCAAGATCTAATTAACCCCTATACCAAATTTCATCAAAATCGGTTCAGTGGTTTAGGCGTGAAAACGTAACATACAGACAGACAGACAGAGTTACTTTCCCATTATAATATTATAGTATGGATCTTTATCTACTTTCCAGAAAACTGCTCTCAAAATATTAAACCACCGGTCTTTCCTTCCGGATTATCCTTCTATTACATGCTACTAAAAATCTAACACTAATCTGTTGATATTAATATCTAATATATGAAATTCTCGTGTCACAGTTTTCGTTGCCAAACTCCTCCGAAACGGCTCGACCGATTCTCATGGGCATATCGGGTAGGTCTGAGAATCGGCCAACATCTATTTTTCATACCCCGATTCGCGATAACCGACATCCACGCGGGCGGAGCCGCGGGCGACAGCTAGTATTACTATAAAAATTCTCGTGTCACAATGTTCGTTCCCATACTCCTCCGAAACTACTGCACCAATTTTCATGAAATTTTGTATGCATATCGGGTGTGTCTGAAAATCGGCTACTATCTATTTTTCATACCCCGATCCGCGAAAACCGACTTCCACGGACGGAGCCGCAGGCAATAGCTAGTATTACTATATAATAACCTCGTTTGTGTATGCTTTAAAAACTGAAAAGTTCTGCATCGATTGAGCTCAAATTTTGTCACGATATACAACCCTTTTTTAAAGATGATTTTCATCTGTCGATGAATAGGTATATAACGAAATGTTATCTCAAACGACTGCAATCAATCAAACCTTTATTGGTTCAAAAGGTTACATTCACTTTACAGGTAAAATTGCTTGATGGAACTTTGCATTTTGGTATGAAAGGTGATGAGATGCCCCCCTCTTTGTGTGCATGAATGTGTTTCCATGTCTGCTAACACTCTGCCGCAATAGGGTTATAGGATGCTTTTACAAATTCATTCCCGGGCGAACCAGGAAATTATGTAGAAACTGACAACCGTTGCGAACGCACGAACATTTGAGACTTATCCTACAGCACACTTAAGGACTTACAATGGAACATAATTGCTACCAGACTCGCCATTGCCTGACATTAATTGCGTAATATGAATAATTTATAACTAAACATCACCCATCCAATGTTTCAGTTGATACTAACCTGATGGACAATGAAGTTAGTCTACGCGATATTCTTTACCGCTATTGGCTTAACGATATCGACTTGCCATGTAATGGAACTTAGTGCCATAACTCAAAAACCGTCAGAAAATAAAACACGAAACCTTATTTTAAAAGAATCAATTGAATATGAAGATCCAAAGAAAGTGCTTCAAACGGAAAGTACAGTTTATCTCGAAGATGTATTGTTTGCGTTGAAAAATCAGAATTGGAGTGCTGAAGAAGAGCTATGTGTGGACCAAATATATAATCTTGTATACAATTTGCAGAACTTCACGCTTTGGGCGGTTTGGGGTAAGCTTTTCTCAACATGTTTTTAATTTTTATATTTTGACATTTTGATGACTTCAAACTCATCTTTTTTTTTTCTCGTTGTGTTTATTTTGGTTACGTCAATAAAATAATAAAATTTCATTAAAATACATCTGTATTTGAAATTATACGTACTTAACAAAACATGATGTTGAGTTTTATGTAGATTCAGTGCAGTAGACTTTCATGTAGGGCTGGTACTCATTTTAAATGTATCTAAGAAAAATGACTACTGGTAGTAAACTGTAAATAAATTCATTTACTCACTTTAAAATCAGCTCACATAACGTAATTGTTATGTTTGTAGAACAAGTGAAAGTATTACTTACTTACACACTTGGGTTTAAAGTTTACGAAAGATGGAAGTGGCTGTGATATCGTGGGATAAGTTTTGGTAGGAAATCAACGATCTGCAGTTAGAACGTTTAGCACAAGCACAAGCACGACTATACCACAGATTACCTAATAGTTGGACTATACATCGAGGAGTGCTTGTTACCACCCACTTCTTCTTCTTCTTCATCCTAGCGTTAATCCCAGTCGCATCCGAAGCTTTTCAACTTGGAGTCTGGGGTCCGCTTTTTACCAGTCTAACTGCAGATTTGGCTAAACTTCGATATTTTCCGTGAAGCGACTGCCATATGACCTCCACAACCCAAAGGCGATATCGAAGCATTGCAGCTAGACCAGTTGTTGGATTTTTGAAGGCTTCAACTACCCGTAACGACTGTCATAGACGTTTGTATGACAACCGGGACCGACGGCTTAACGTGCTCTCCGAGGCACGACCAGACCAATACAAATACCCATATTCATGCATATAAATATTTGCACTGAGCGGAGATCGAACCCGCGCCTTCTGCGTAGCGGCCGCGTTCACTACCGCTACGCCACAGAGGCTTGTTACCACCCACATTTATGTATTAGTGTCGAAGGGTGCAAATTTTCAAAAAGGAAGCCATAGTATTTATTGTGTCCTGCCTCTGCTCCACGCGGCGCAGAGGACGACGGCCTCCAGGACCATCAGGGGGTACCGCACGATATCCTTCGAAGCGGCGAGTCTCCTGGCCGGATCGCCACCGTGGATCCTGGAAGCGAGGACCCTTTCGGCACTCTATCGGTTCCAAAAGGAGGCGCGGGGGCGGGGATTCGATCCCGAGCCCGAAGAAATTCGGGCCGAGAAAACCCGGCTCCACCGGGCCATGGTGACCGAGTGGGAGCTACGACTTGAGCAACCACGCGCAGGGCACGCCGTGATTGCGGCGGTAAGACCCATCATGGGGGAGTGGCTAGAGAGGCCACACGGTGGCCTCTCGTACCGTCAGACGCAGGTCATTACCGGACACGGTAACTTCGGGCGGTACCTGCATCTGATGGGCATAGAGCCAACTTCCGAGTGCCATCACTGCGACGCGAGCGTGGACTCGGGGCGTGCAGCCGCTCACCGAGTGTCCGGCGTTTGAAACGCCGAGGCGGGAGCTTGTGACGGCCCTGGGGGTGAGAGTGCTCACGCTCTCCACCCTGCTCGCGGCGATGGTCCGCTGCGCGGATGCGTGGGCGGCCAGCGCCTCCTTCTGCGAGCAGGTCATGCTCGTGAAGGAGACAGCAGAGCGGGCGCGGCGCAGCGAGCGAGAAAGACTCGCGGACATCGCTGGCCGCGTTCGAGAAGGCGGCTCGGGCGTCGGAGGGCGCAAACCGACCTCCGCCCCCCATGAGCGCGGGCCCGAGGGTGACGGGTGGAGCCGCTCGTCACCCTAGCAGAAGCAGGCCACGGCGGCGGCGCGCATCGTAGGACGATGCGCGAATACCGGGGGCGAGTCGGGGACCGCGTGGTCCCCCCTCCCGAGGAGGGCCAGACCGAGAGGAATGGCCCTGGGTCAGCCGGGGTGCGAGGGATATGTCAAAGGACAACCTCACCTCCGGCCTAGCACATCGACCCACAGACGGCGTGCGGTTTGGTCGGTTCGAGTCCGACATAACCTCCCCCTTCGGATCCGTGGGGATTTCCCGCACGTAAAAAAAAAAGTATTTATTGTGTACCTGCATGCATAAATTAAAAAAATAACTAATTAATAGTAGCTACTTACATTCAATCTTTACGAATACCTATTAATAGTTTGTGCTAGCAAAATTTCCGAATTTTTCAAAGTAAGAATTCATTACAAATTAATTTAACATGTGCTTAATGATAAACAAAATTTATCACGATGGTAAAGAATGAGGTAAATCGTAAAAAGTAAGCTATACCTAAATTAATATGAATCCCTGAATTTTATTTTTTTGACTTCATATCGATAAGAAAAAAAAAATATTTTTTTGCTTTTAGTTTTACGAATATGCTTTTTTTCTCATTGTCGGTTTTATGTTTTATGGAAATGTCTTTTACTTTTAGTAATCATATTATTCGTAACAAAATTTTAGTTTTCAATTAATAATAAGTATGAGGTAATTTTTTCTAAGTCTTATCGTGAAAAAAGATCGTCGCCCGTATCGAATTTATTGTATTCAAATAAAGCTATCGTATTTTTGTTGTAAATTGTTATGGTGAACATGCACTAAGTAGGCTATCAATTCTATCATCCAAGTAATGTGACTTTATATGAATTGGATAGATACACCCACACGATGAAAAAATCCAAAAAAATTAGTGTACAGGGCCCCATCAGCATCTACGAGGCACATGCTAAAAGAGGAGCCGCTGGCATAGGCCAGTACTTAATAAAAATTACCTTCTCACACCACAGATTGGGACGCATTATCGTCAGAGCCTCAAGGTATATTATTCGGTAATAGATACCAGTTAGGTAATTTCGACCAATGTATGAAAGCGCCCTGGTCTAGAAGTCATCCGCATCTGAAGACCAAGTACTGTTTGGCTGAAGTAGTTCTGGAGAGAACCGACAATGCCGTGCGAAAACATGCCGAGAAACCCTTGGACCCGTACCAGTCCGCATTGGACTTTCTTCAGGTAAAGTGGTTATTTCTTTTTTTATACCACTTAGGTGACTGACAACCACACGGCCTACCTGTTACTCGTACTGTGGCCTATGAACGTATGTAACCCTGAAAAAACCTTCTAGATATAAATGTTTTTAGAAATGCATCTAATACTGCTAAAAAATGGTTGCAAAGAATGGAACCATACATCCACACGAAGCGTTAAATAAAAGATTGTAAAAATTAGATAGCAACTCTGGCAACCATGTAGCATTTTTTTCATTTTAGGAAAATACCTACTGCAGTATACCAGTATACTATAATTAATCAGGAAAAAGGATAAAGGATCATTAATCGAAGACCAAGATCTTAATATTGCATTATTTTATTCATATACATCACATTTTTATACATACCTAGCTTCCGTTTTTAAATTGCATTGCATTGAATCATTGCTTCATCTTTGTTTCAGATTTAACTCTTATTAATAAATTATTGTAACTAGTCTAATTATAGTAGCATAATAGCGTTTTATTTTTGGCCTAACTTTTAATAACTGGTTTTTCTAATACTCTACTACAAAGGGTTTTTTAGGGTTCAGTATTCATTGTTTTATCTACTTGAAGTCATTAACAAATTCTTAATGTAAATTATACCACCGATTTTTCTTTTAGTCTATATTTAGTTGCATCATAGCGTTTTATTTTTGGTCTTACTTTTACCAACTGGTTTTTTCCAATGCTCGCGAAAGGGTTTTTTTTTGTATTATTGGTATTTACTATTTTATTTTCTTATGCATTACGATAGAATTTTAATCCTAATCTAAACACGCAGGAGCCGAGGGTCATGTCTAATTCCAAGCCAAATGTGAAGTCAAATTGACGTATCCTAAAAAAACAAAACAAGGAAACTGAAGGCGTTCTTACTTAATTTGCAATAAAAATCTTCCACAGCACCATCCACCACACACTCGTGCCCTGAATGAGCTAACATGGGGTGCATGCGTGCCGGCTGCGTGTGCCTCGCGTACTGTGGAACGGCTCCTGGGTGTCGTCCTCGCGCGAAGCCATCTTGGCGCTGCAGGAATGAAAAGCAATATCACCATTGATGAGGAATGTCAAACAGATGATGAGCACAGGGATTATGACGGACTGTTTTATGCTTTTTTGTAAGTAAATACATGCTACTTGTTTTGCTGAAAAACTAACAATGGCCTCACTAGACCATCGTTCCGTATGTCAAGCCAGTAGCTTCATCCACCACTTAATTCCACCCTTTGGACGTCGTAGAGGCGAATATTCATTCTACTTATGTGGACTTTCTTTTTATAATGTTTTATTTCATAATCTAACAGACTCTTAAAATAATCAGATTGCATTTTTTTATTTCTTACAGCATACTTATCGGATCGTTATGTTTAATTTGCCTCATCTGCACATATTTAAATAATCGAAGTAATGCATTAGACACTAAAACGTTAAGTAAGTACCTGTTCGATCATATTATACAAACTGAAACTTTTATATATCGTTACATAGGGCAGTCACTAAGGTGGGTCGCCATACAATATGGGTTTAAAGAATTTATTTTCTCATAAGAACAATACATAGTTCACTTAAAATGAGATACAATTTGATTGCTTACAATAATAATATACACCTCGGTGCTCTAGACATCACTGTGTGCAAACATATTGCCGGAGTTTCCTTTTAAATATATTTATATCATAACATGTCTTCACATCATTTGGTAATCGGTTGAACAGCTGAACCCCCTCAAACAGTATAGTTCTTTTCCCGTAGTTAGTGCGTACCCTTGTTAGTTCAAGTTTATTGTTCCTGTATAATTTCAAACCCCTCTGACAAGGCGCAGAGTATGGCTAACTGTGGTGTGCAGTGGGTATGCCCATTCAGTTACCGGATGGGAGAGTTCCCGTCGTTAGCCACATATAGTTTTCGGGCCGTACCTATCGTACGTTTTAGGGCTCATTTATTATTACTGTAAAACCAATTTCATGGTACAATGTGTATGTTCATATAAGTAACATGTCAATGGACATATCATGGAGGACAGAGGGACATACCTACCATTCATTAAAAAAAATATATTTTTGAATATGACTTCCATAGTAATTTGATTTATTTTTTGCAGAAAGCCGTATTGTCGAATCATTTTGTCTTAAAACGAATGCCACCGATCTTCTCCGGATGAAGAAAGATGGTATAGAAATATTTTACGGTATCCGTTACCTGACAATGTGCTTCATAGTGCTGGACCATGCGTTTGGAATATCCAACGCGGGGCCAATCAGCGATGGAGTTAAGGCCGATCAGGTAACAATAGAGAATATGTCTTTCGTAAATCTTTTTTTTTTAATTGACCGAGCGAACGATGCGAACGAGTCTCCATTTTAACAAGGTGGCTGATTTTGCTTCTATCTATGTCAGTTTGACAGTCCTGTCTAGAGGGCTTATTTGCACAGATGTTTATGATATAAAACACAAGTTTTGTTGAGCTTTTTTTGATAGGAGGGAAAATAGGGGAGAAAAGGGCGAGCAGTTTTCTGTCACGTTATTTATGAGCGGATTTTATTCTGAAACATCAAGGACATGATTCCAGATAGATAGTTGTGAAAATAAACGAGCCTCGTATAGGGGAACTTAGTTAAAAAAAAAAAACAGAGGAAGCAAAACGGGGGAAGTTTGCTGTAGCGTTTTTAAAGACCAGTTCGTTTTTGGTGAAATATTCAGGGCCTTTTAAAATATGAAGATCTGTATCGTTTTTCTTTGTGACTGATACGAGATAAGGGTACCACAAAATGTAGTAAAGGGATCCCCCCTTTGCCACATTTTCTGGTACCCTTATCTAGCGAGGCCTACTGTTAGTAGTGTAGTCTATGTTCACGTGAAGATATAACCATGGAATGCATTCTTCAACAGCACTATGTATTATTTTAAAATTTGTATATTGCCAGGATATCCTATCTCCGATTGGTCTATTCGTTCTTCACAACGATCTCTTCGTGGATACATTTTTCTTACTATCTGGATTCCTAACCGCCACAAATCTGACAAAATTCAAGAATGTGCCCGTTTTTATTATAATTCTGAAAAGATATATCAGGTAAGTTTCTAACATGATACCTGTCATGTGCAGCTTCACCATACTTAAAAGATTTACTGCTTTTCATTCGATCTTATTACAAGCTTTAATTTAGTATTACCTGTTCCGATCGTTGTTATCAAATCTTGCAAATTAAATTTGGTTCACGTCCCGGTTACTGAAGACAGCCCTTGCAGAAATTTACTATTTATTTTTGCGTTTTGGTACAACTGATTTTTTTATGAAGAAAAGCTTGTTTTTGTAAATTGTTTATTTAGTATTTAGTATATAATAGGGACGTAGTTAAATAGGATCGCAAGTATTATAGGAATACGGTAAAAGTTGCCGATTCTCACATTGAGCGTATTGAAGTACCTACCTGTAGCGCCCGCACTATATTATGTCCTAGCCATGGAGAGGGAAATTACTTAATCATATTCTGTCCTCTGCGGTCCTAGCCTACTCATTTTAATGTGTGTGACAAAGAATAAACCTTATAGTACTTTTAACCCCTATCTAACTCCATCGTTGTCCGGGTAACTAATTATTGTCCGCACTGAGTTTTTATATTTTTTTAAATTACCTACCAACTACGCGAAAGTAATTGACTGCTTCGTTTTCAGGTTGATAATAGCTTACGCTGTAATAATCTTCTTCATATGCGCAGTTTATCCTTACACCGGATCTGGTCCACTATGGAACAGGGCGATAGCTCAGGATACCGACCAGTGCCGCAAGAACTGGTGGCTTAATTTGCTTATGGTCAGCAATTACGTAGACGCAAACAATATAGTGAGTGTAACTGTAATTTATTGCTAAACTTCGGTAGCTAAGTAGTTAAGGAGTCGTCCTTACAATCGAGAAGTCCCGGTTCGAATCCTGGCCATTACACTACCGACGTGAACCCACTCCTAGCACAAACAATTTAGCTTGGTTGGATGGGTTAGAGGGATTATAAGTAATTTCGATAATTTCGGTTGCTAATATTCTTTATAAAAAAAAAAGAACTTTTGCCCATGATTCTGACCCCGTTTCTTTGATCTTATTGGACCCTATTCCAAGGATAAAGGTAACCCATGTGTTTTCTAGACTGTAACCTATTCCTGTACCTCAGCCAAATTCGTTAAGTCGTTGGATTGTGATTGAATTACAAACATTCAAAGACTTTCACTTTACACATCTTATTCTATTTCCTACTAATATAATAAATGTGAAAGTTTCTGAAGATGATTGGATGTTTCTTACTTAATCACGCTATAGCGGCTGAACAGCCCCTCTAGACAAGTGGCAATTCGCTAATCAGCGTTTGATGGAATAGAATGACGAATGTATGGGATTTGACGTATTTGACATGCGTTAACGACTGTCATATACATCAAATCGCATATATTCGTCATTCTATTCCACTAAACGCCAGATAGCGAATTGCCACTTGTCTAGAGGGGCTGGTCTGACTGAGGTACAGGACTAGGTTAAAGTTAAAGTTAAAGTCAAAGATTTTTATTCAATCTTGAACAACATGGTTGTTTCTTAATGACGTCAATAATAATTCTATTTAACTTAAGCCACTACTTCCAAGGCCCTGGTGAAAAAGAAACGGCGCAACAAGCTCCACTGCGGCATTTTTAAGACGTCAGCTTAAAATATTTATTTTCTTAAGGCTAAATGTGGACGAATCTACGTTAGTCTCGTGTCTGAATGAACAAAAGTATATTAAAAAAAAACTTTATAATAAAATGAGTAACCTTACTAAAAATATGGCAAAAAATGTCAAGTTCCTAGTACAGTATTATGTCATAACTACAGCATTTTAGAAGGTGCCTGCACCATGCTTATGCCAGACATTTTTGTCGTTAAGTATGCTTTATTTTTTTCATATTTTTATATATTAGTCTAGAATAACACATAGACTTTTTATCCCGGGAAATGGCATCCAGAGGGCTACCTCTGGATGCCATCAGTTAGTTTCTAATATTAGTAGGATGAGGTAAATGTTTTTCAGACCTAAATCTATAGGAAAAGTTACCATATCTATTGCTTCAAAAATTTCATTAAAATTTTCTATGCATTTAAATGTTCAATGTTTTATAGTGCTTGGTGATATCCTGGTACATACCTTGTGACTTCCATTTCTTCATAGTGACGGTCCTTGCGTATAGTTTGTACAAACAGTGGCCCAAGATTGGACAAATGGTAGCAGCAGTGCTCACAATTGCAGCTATCGTCTTACCAGGAATCATCACCTACACGTATCAACTGGCTGCAGTTCAATTATTTACCATTGAGTAAGTAAATATGGAATACTTACTGTAGTGTCGCGACTTAAAGCAACCTATTTCTGGAACTAAAATTTGCTGGTTTGGCTGCTGAGTTGGTTCACGATAGAAAGCCGTGCTGGTTTCCAGTGGAATAGGATACAGAACCACCTTATCTCTGCTCCTGGGCGTCGTAGAAGGTGACTAAGAAATAGAGCTGTTCTCTATCCAAAAGTAAACATACAGCCCATGAAGTACCTGCTTGGTCCCATGTAATGTAATATTTCCGGTATTACATTACATGGGACTGAAAATCAGAGTTTGCGAAATGTTGATGTAAATACACCTCTGCCTACCGCTTTAGGTATTTACAGGCGGGAATTAATAATAAATAAATAGAAATATATGAATGTATGAGTTATTACAGACTTATCACTCTGTATCAAATCCCATTCAATTAGTAGATAACCTTTGAAAGAAAGCGTGATCTTCTGAAGTATTACATAACTGTTTTTTTTTCGATTTCTGTCAGATTTGTTACTAATCCTCGAGGTATGGAGGACTATCAAGTCGCTTATATTAAAAGCCACACACGGTATGCAGCCTACTTGGTGGGATTCATCGGTGCCTGGATATATGTCAAGTATCGTGCTGATGGAACTCTAAATAGAATAAAGCAGGTAAATTAGAACTGGTTTAGGTACTCAATTTATTGAAGAGGTATAAGAAAATAACCGGCGCGTGGTTTGCGTTTTTAATCAAAGTAAGAAAAATGATTCTGGCCAAATAAAAAAATATTTTGGATTCGTATATAATTTTGCAGCAGGTATATAATAACAATATTTTCCTATTACAATATAGAATCAAACTCAAAAATTTACATGCCATGTTAAGGGCAATTGTAAAATGTCAAAGAACTAACCTTCCTTATGTTGCTAAACATAGATGTATTGATGCAATTCTAAGTTAATTTTAGCTCAGAATATCGGATATTAATTTCAACTTCATGGCTCCTCGCAGTCCTGAGTTGTTCGTGATACTTCTTAGAAGTAGACAGACAAATGGACGACGAAGTGATTTGTATAACTCAGTAGAAGTCGAAAGAAAGCAGCATATATAATAATATAAATATATTATAAAAATTTGAAAGTTTGTGAGTATGGATGAATGGATGGCTGTATATATGGATGACGCGCTCAAAGGGTTGATATTTGGTGCAGGAATGGAAAAGCTTAGAAATGGACATGGGCTCCCTTTCATCGCGATAGAAGGGGTTAACGGTCTGGGGGGGGGGGGAATATGCGATGAATGTTTGTAATTTTTGAAGATATCCTGATAAAATTTGGTACAGAGGTGAATTAGAGCTTGGGAACACTACGCGATAAACGACATACACGCGACGTAGCCACGGGCTATATATATATATAAAAACATTTTCATATTTCGTTTCCAGAGATGGTCAATCATAGGCACAGTTTCAGCTTTAATTCTGATGCTGGTGGTAATGGTCGTTGGCGGCACATTCTTGTTGAAGAACTACAATCCGCTAGTGGGAGCTTTCTACGCTGCACTTAACAGACCTATTTGGGCATGCGGTGTGATGTTACTGGTATACTGCTGTTCTTTTGGACATGTTCGTAAGTATGCTTCCTTGTGTTTGTCATACAAGATATATATTAAACTTTACAATTCGTGTTTTTATACCACTATGGTGGCAGACAAACACGTGGCCCACCTGATAGAAAGTGGTTACCGTGGCCTTTGAACGTATGCAAGACCAGGGGAGTCACACTCGTGCTACCGACCCTGTAAACACAGAGAGTTTATGTGCCGTCAGTGTAGAAGACAAAGCAGGTATAGCCTTTAACCACTGACGGTACAAAAACTACCTCCCGAGGAGGGCCAGACCGAGAGGGATGGCCCTGGGTCAGCCGGGGTGCGAGGGATATGTCGCATGAAAACCTCACCTTCGGTCTAGCACTACGACCCAGAGACGGCGTGCGGTTTAGTCGGTTCGAGTCCGACATAACCTACCCCACCGGCTCCGGACGGGTGGATACCCGTGGAGACTTCCCGCACGTAAAAAAAAAAAGACTGTACAAAAACTCTCCAGTGAGCTCTGGCCTACTTATCGCCGGGAAAACTAACTGTATCAGATTTACTTTTGATAATGCACCTACTGAGTCTTTCTCTGCACCACCTTTGGTTGACTGGTAGAGAATGCCTCTGGCATTAAGTCTGCCTATGTACCCACTTGTCCATGAAGTTTATAAATAAACAAAACAACACGATGTTATTATGGCCGCGGTATTCTGTAGGGCGGAGGTACTTTCGCAGTCGGACGGCTCAACTGGACGGAAATACCGTAGTGTCCAACCTCCTACACCTCCTCTAACTAAGCCAATGTCACCTACGGTGTCTGCTAAGTAACAAATGAAGATCTAGCTACGCTAGATCGCTTTGCTCTCAAGACTATTAAAGCACCTGAATTAAATTAGCGTAACAGCTCACTCTCTGACATACGTCGCCCTCGGTTCGGTTGCATGGGAACAAAAGATCTTAGTTGTGACCAATATACCTAAGTAGAACTTGTAAAATACTATATGAATAGTTTTCAAGTGCTTATTATCTTAAATATTCGATTTATTTCTTACAGCCCTTGTGAAGTCATTTCTAAGTTGGTACCCGTGGGTACCTCTGAGCCGTCTCTCCTACGGGCTGTATCTGACACACACATTAATGATCACACGCAATGTGTTCTCCAGCAGAAACCCACAACATAATGACATTTTTGAAATCGTAAGTGAAATAATCACCTATTAATTTAGTCCAATAGGTTTGTATGTACAGTCAGCATGAGATGATAATGATGTTAATAAATGATGATAATGATCTCATTATGAGAACTTTCTTCGTCAAGATCAATCTAATGCTCAAGTATGGTGCTGATGGAATTCTAAATAGAATAAAGTAGGTAAAGTAAGAACTGGTTTACTCAATTAATCTAAGTAAGATAAATGATTTTGGTGAGTAAAAAAAATATTTTGGATTTGTTTACAATTTTGCAGTAGGAATGAATAAGAACAATATTTTCCTATCCAAATATAGAATCAAACTCAGAAATCCACACATTACGCCATGTTAAGGGCAATCACAAAATGTCAAAGAACTTACCTTACTTATGTTGTTAATCATAGTGGCATTGATGCAATGCTAAGTGAATTGAAGCTCAGAATGTCTGATATTAATCTTAATGCCTTGGATTTCTCCCCTTCTGTTGACTGTCTGATATTTCGTACACACCTTTAGCTATATCTTTTTACTGTTCGCCATTTACACATCAGGAACTGTGTTACTATTAGAAAATAGACAAATCTAATTTGTTTTGCTCTGTAACCTTCAGCTGACCACCGCAGCTGGTATCATATTCTGGGGAACCCTATGTGCGCTCTTGCTATGGCTGATCTTCGAAGCTCCTGCTAACAATTTGCTTGGCTTGTGCTTACTACATAAGTAAGTTCGATTTTTTATTTTTCAATTTATACTACCCTAGGTATGTTTGACAAGACCGCTCTACAATTAAATACATAGACTTTAAAAAGTATAAAGATTTAAAAACAGCAAGTCCTAATTTGAATTAAATTTTTAAGCGCTTTTATGCTAAATATTTAAATCGATCGCTGTTTCAAACCCCGCCTAGACTGATACAATTTTTACTCCTTTATTCGATTTAAAGAAAGTACTAAGTTTGTCATTGATTTATCTTATTATTGCAGGGTCCACAATTCAACCTCTTCAGACAAAATATGGAACCCCACCGAAGCAATTACTACTGCAAGTTCTAGCTTTACGGGTTCAAGCGACCATGGACACTTGCATCAAAACCTGCCTTCAGTACATTATTTATCTAAAATGTAGCGCTTAGAAACTATTAACTTACGAGTATTATTAGGGATTAGTAATTCGAAAAAAATGGAAATTGCCATATATTGGACAGGATGCCCGAATACTTATTGTGTACTAGACAAGCTTTTTGGTACATAAATTGGGTTTAGTAGATAGGCTTTACTATCTAAGTAAGTATTGGTTAATATTATAAAGCTGAAGAATTTGTTTGTTAGGTTGAACACTCTAATTTCAGTAACTACTGACTGGTTCTCTTTTTATGTGGAATGGTCTATTTATTAGGAAGGTCAGAAGAAGAAGAAGTAAGGTTATAATACTATCGCATATACTACTTAAGGGAGCGGAGTAGTGATCTTAAATATCAAAAAATCTGACGGATTTACACACTTTAAGTAATTAAAAATTAGCAAGTACGTGCATACATTGCTTAAAGGGGTGATACGGGGTTTCAAAGTATGCCAGGGGTTAAATCGGGGTGGATCTTCTAGTGACTAAAAACTGATGAAGATGTGCTGACACTTATATTTATATTAAAAGATCATAAAATAATTCAGTTATTACAGGTATTCCGCCTGCCAGCCGGCGCTCTATTAGTTGACTTTAGATTTAACCCTAAACTTCTTGTCATACTTAAATATTATTTTCCTAAAGTATTTATACATATATGTAATAATTAGATTTGTAAATAATAAGTAAAAGAATTATATAAAAGCTTAATAATCAGTACAGTCTGTAAATAAAGTAACATAAATTTAGAAGAACTGGAGTTTTTTTTTTAATTAAAAAGTTTGTTTTATTGATTAAAAAATAACCATGTAAATGTACTCACTCTGTAACAAAAATCTTACTCATTTTACAAATTTTGTAAATGTTAAAATTTGTGAAAAGATTTTTTGGGTGAAAATTTGTGGAAATTTCACAAGTAAAGCAAATTCAAATTATACCGGGGCGAGCCTGGGGTGCGCAACTATTGTAAAATGTTAGTAGGCGCCTAACTAGATTTTCATTATTTACATTACTAGCTGTTGCCCGCGGCTCCGCCCACGTGAATGTCGGTTATCGCTTAGTGTTGATCCGACGCTATTGAGCAGTAAATTCGCCTCTACTCAACTTTGTCCTCGACTATGTACTCACCTCTGTTCTCGACTTTCTACTCGCCTCTATATTCGACTCTCTACTCGACTTTTTACTCACCTCTATACTTGAATTTATACTCGACTCTCTACTGACTTCTCTGTTCCCCTCTCTACTCGACTTTGTACTCTTCTCTATACTCGCCTTTCCATTGGCCCCTCTACTTGCCCATCCATTCGATTCCCTTTTCGCCTCTCTGCATGACTCTTCCCACTCGCCTATCTGCTCTCACCTTTACTCAAGTCTCTATTCGATCTCTACTCGCCACTACATTCGTTTTTCCACTCGCCTCCCTATTCGCCTCTCTACTGGTTGAGTACTGCATTCTATTTGATTCTATACTCGCCTCTCCACTGGCTCCTTATTGCATATCTCTTTGCCCCTGTAGTCGACTCTACTCGACTTTCGATCTTTACACGCCTATCCACTCGTCCCTATCACAATCTCTACTCGCCTCTACACTCGCTTCTATATTTGGTTCGCTACTCTTCTTTGTCCATTCCGAAGCTCTAATTCACCTTGTTACCAAATTTTATGAGGACATCTTAAAATAAATTCTTACTATTTCACCCCCTTTTTTGCCATTGAAAAATGAGAAACTTTAATCCCATAGCCCTATTCCCCTTCCCCCCTCCCCCTTCTATCCCTTTTCTTCCCGATAAGGGGTAGCCTATGACCATTTCCAAGCTCTAATCCATCTCTATACTATAGCATATCTTCAAAACTGTCAAACTTTCATTCCCCTCGTCTTTCGCGGCAAAAGGTAGCCTATGTTCGTTCCCAAGCTTTAATCTATATCTGTACTAAATATCTTCAAAAAAGACAAACTTTCATTCCATAGCCATATTTCCCCCTCCCCCTTCTACCCCTTTTCGCGATAAAAGGTAGCCTATGTCCGTTCCCAAGCTCCAAACTATCTCTGTACCAAATTTCATCACGAAATCTTCAAAAATGACAAACTTTCATCCCAAAGCCCTAGTCCCCCCCTTCTACCCCCCTTTTCGCGATAAAAGGTAGCCTATGTCTGTTCCTAAGCTCTAATCTACCTCTGTACCAAATTTCATTAAGATTTATTCAGAAATGACAAACTTTCATAAAAACTTTCATCTCCTATTTCCCCCCCTTTAAACCCCCTTTCTCGTGATAAAAGGTAGCCTATATCCGTGGCCAAGCTCTACACTATCTCTGTACTAAATTTCATCAGGAAATCTTCTAAGTTCTTCCCCCCTTTTCGCGATAAAAGGTGCCTATGTCCGTTCCCAAGCTCCAAACTATCTCTGTACCAAATTTCATTAGGAAATCTTCAAAAATGACAAACTTTCATCCCAAGGCCCTAGTCCCCCCCTTCTGCCCCCTTTTCGCGATTAAAGGTAGCCTATGTCCGTTCCCAAGCTCTAAACTATCTCTGTACCAAATTTCATCAATAAATCTAAAAAAATGACAAACTTACATACCAAGGCCCTAATCCGCCCCCCCCCCTTCTACCCCCCTTTTCGAGATATAAGGTAGCCTATGTCCGTTCCCAAGCTCTAATCTACCTCTGTACCAAATTTCATTAACATATCTTCAGAAATGACAAACTTTCATAAAAACTTTCATCCCCTATTTCCCCCCCTTAAACCCCCTTTCTCGTGATAAAAGGTAGCCTATGTCCGTTCTCAAGCTCTAATATACCTCTGTACCAAATTTCATCAAGATCGGTTCAGTGGTTTAGGCGTGAAAGCGTAACATACAGACAGACAGACAGACAGACAAAGTTACTTTCGCATTTATAATATTAGTATGGATTCATGAGACTGATGACATAAAAAAAAAGAATTTTTAAAGATGGTAATTTAAATCTTAATTACTCATTAAAGTCTAAGATCCCAAGCGGTGCGATTGCACCGCGAGTCTATTGTTTACCTATTGTGTCTATTATTTACTCACTTGACAGGTTAATATCTATGGAGCCTCGCCCAGTAACCTCATGTTGTAAGACAGCTATGAGTTTGTTTTCACAATCATATTTTAAGAACCCTTATGCAACAGTGTCATAAAAAATACTATTTCTCAAACTTGCACGGGATCTTCATTATCTTGGAAATAAAACACGTATTTACGGTCAAAGAAAATCAAATCATTTGCAGGAACGTCTTTTGAATTGCATCATTACAACCATGGAGGACAGAATATGATCATTTCCTTCTCCATGATTACAACGCTTTTGGCATGCCAAGAATGGTAAACGAGATTCAATCAAAGAGTATTTAATAACTCCAGAACGCCGTTTCATACAGCATTGCTGGAGCGTTGTAATGTTCCAAGTTCAAAAAGCGCTCCTTTGTTATGACTAATGTAACTCTTAATAAATTTTAAATTAAATGTAGGTATAACATAAACAGTATATTACATATTTAATTTTTAAATGAAATGAAATGAGATTTATTTGCTTGAAGCATGGTATTACATTAACATTCCTGCATTCTTGTAAGAAAAGCACTATAGATGCCTCGGCAGAAATGTCAATTGTCTCGTATCGGTGAAGTCCTCGCCTACGGGCCGAGCCTTCAAACTTATAAAGACTGAGAGCCCGTGAACACCAAAACTTCGTCATTTTATAAAAGCTGAAAGTTTCTCAGCGCATATTCGCCCAGATTTCATGGCTTTGAACTCGATACTGTCGCCACCTATAAAAAGCTAAAGGGCTCTCAACTCTAGATCCAGTTGTGGGGTTCGGCAAGCAGACTCGCCGTCTCGAAGAATATTATGCAGTTAAGAATTGACCGCAACTAGTGGTCCGTACGGTACTCGGTATAGATAAACGAATTTAAGATTTTACCCGCTATTGCTAAAAAAACAAGTCGTTTTCACTTTTGAAATTATAGTTATTTATTAATTCAAATGTTTACAAGTACTAGTTATGAAAAAAATGTATTTATGTAACGTTCGATATATTATGTGATTGATTTGAAGCCCTTAACGTTATGGAATGTTTACTACCTGAAATCTGCAAGGATAAATATCAATTTAAGTATCGTTTTATTCACAAGAATGTTGAAACGCATCATATGGTACACGTATGTATTGATGATTACCGTCCTCGGCTCTCTTAAGACCCTCACCTAACGGCTCGGGTCTCAATGGCGCCTCAGCGGTAATCACCAACTTTATACACTTGTACCAAAATGTACCTACTATTAATTTCTTCGATCGCTAACATGCATTTGTCTAATATGCCATATTCCAAATGTCGAATAAAGCGATTACATTAGATTAAAACTACATTATAATAACAGTATACGTACACTTCACATAAATTTAATGATGAAGCAGTTAGTTTGCTAACTTTCATATAAACGTTATCGTGGTTATAACTTCAAATTCCATCCCAGATGTCGACTTTTCCGATTTAAACTTTATAGGTATTAAACAAAAAGGAGGGTGTCGTATACAAGAGTAATTAAATGAATGGAAATGATAAATTAAACGACCGAAGATTACAATTCTGTGCGTCCTGTGAAAACTGGTACATCTTGAAAATGTCAACTTTACAGTAGAGTAGTTTTTGTGTTTAAATAATCATATTTTTTTTTAGAACAATAATTTGTTTGGAAACAAGTGACGTATTTTATATTAGTGTGTTATTGTTAATAACCTATTAGGTTCCTGCTCAAGAGTGTACAGGTAGGAAGAGCTATTTAAAAAAAACTATTTGTTGTATCAAAACACACCAAATGAATGCTCGTGTATAATGATTCTAAATGAGTTATATCAATTTACACGCTATGTGAAGGTTTGGTGAAAGGTGATATTTGTTATATTATCAGGTAGTTTTATATGAAACTAATCATCTCCTGTTCATAGCTGTCAAACAAACAAACAAGTAATATTATTCAGTTGGCAAAAGCACTGTAGACACAAAACTCGTAAAAGTAGTTGTTTTATTATTTATATCATTTTACTCAAGAATAAAAGTCGTGTTTTTTTATATAAGTAGACTTAAATCTCGACTCAAATTTGTGTAATATGATACAAGAAACAGTCTAAAGACACAGGCATAAAAATAAAGCAATAAAAAGCAAATAAAAATGCATTATCACTTTAATTTTTTTTAAGGGTATTATTGAGTAACGCTTAGTTCGAAAGTTGAATTATTTTAATTTAATTAAAAAGGAAAAAAAGCATCAATGACATAAGTCAACAATACAACATAGACGAAAAATAGTTTCTAATACATACTCAAAAGAACTAAACAAAAATCAAAATCTCGGTATTCTTTGTGTAAAAAAAATAATAAACATAACTGAACTTAAACTTTCATATCAATTCATATCAATTTAATTCAATTCGATTCGACGAAATATTCGAACTTCAAGAATGAATCAAAACTATCACATAATAAAATAACGTTTATTAAAAGACCTAAAATGTTATTCAACTTCCATATCAAATTAAACATAATTCAAGGTGCTCCTTGCGTTTCTCCGCATCGATGTCGCTATGGAGAAGAAGTTAGTAGCCTTGGACACCATGGTCTCTCATGCAGTAGGAGCGCGGGACGGCTTTCACGGCACGCGTACATCAATGACATAATCCGTCGGGCTCTTGTCACCGCCGGGGTCCCAGCCGTTTTAGAACCTGCAGGTCTGGTGCGCGATTCTAAATGGCAAGAAGCCGGATGGAATGTCCTTGGTGCCTTGGAAGATGGGAAGGCATTTAGTGTGGGATGCAACATGTGCTGACACCCTTGCGCCTTCACATCTTCCAGGGACTGGAGACTGTGCCTGCGCTGCTGCTGCTTCGGCAGAGACCCTCAAACGGCGCAAATATCGTAGTTTAAGTGATAATTACATATTTGAGCCGTTTGGGGTCGAGACACTGGGATCATGGGGTCTAAGTGCCCGCCTATTATTTAAAGACATTTCCAAACGGGTAATGGACGCTACCCGTGACCAGAGGGCTGGTTTATTCCTTGCGCAAAGGATCAGTATTGCCATTCAACGTGGCAATGCCGCCAGCCTTCTGGCCACCCTGCCAGTTGACATCGATGGGGAGGAATTCTTTGACGCCTGAACCTGCTGGTTTGTATATATTATGTACTTATTGTTTGTATATTTTTTAAATAATTCTAATGTACATATTGTAAATAAAAACCAATTATGAATGGCCATTCAAATAATATGTAGAACTAAATAAATCAACAACTTCTAAACTATTAAATATTTTTTCTAATATAATTAAATATTTTTCAGTCTTCATCACTAGAGATAAAATGATGATCAATATTTCTTATATTAGCCTTAGTTTTTAAATTTTTATAATAATCATGATAACTATTATCAATGTATGGCAATAATGAAATTAAATCATTATTAGGGTTCCGTAGCCAAATGGCAAAAAACGGAACCCTTATAGATTCCGTCCGTATGTCACAGCCACATATTTTGGTAAGTGTATTTTGTGAACCGCATTAAGATTTTCACACAAAAATAGAAAAAAAAACAATAAATTTTGGGGGTTTCCCATACTTAGAACTGAATAGTTTGCGCGAGAGACTTCCAAAGTGGTAAAATGTGTCCCCCCCCCCCCCCCTCCTGTAACTTAACATGTCTAACATGCGTTTTGCACGGCAAGGACGACGCTGCAACAATGATATTTTACATTATAGACCATCATAGAACATAAATAACAAAGTAAAATAAAAACAGTATCATAAACTAGTATTCATTACTTACAGATAGTGCAATCCACGAAGACGCGTTGCTCCAATTTTCGGTTGAGGGTATCGCGGGGTACAGTTCGTTTGACACTAGCGTCATTCGCCAACTGTCAGCGGTTTGTGTGCGCGTGCACTCTTAAATAAAATTTAGTGTAGGTGTACTGGTAACACTCGGAAGCATACGCACATATTATAAGTAGTTAGGAGCAATACTGGGGCGCATCTACGTGAATTGCACTGTTTTTACTTTTAAGCAATAATAAATAGATATCGTGTATTTTGATATTGCTGGAGTAAATTATTTTGTGTAAATGGTTATTAGTTCTTGTTATTATGAATATACGAAAAATAAAATAGAATTAGTGTAAAATGATACATCTAATACGTACATTGTGCGCCATGTTGGATTGCTCAGACAGCGCGGGTGAGCACCTTGTCCAGTAGTATTTACGGCACTGACACCGCGCGGGCGGCGGTAGTCTCGCAGTACCGCCCCCGGCACCCCGCGCACCGCTCGCGTTCGCAAAGTGTATTACTTTGCACACATTTTGGATGAAAACCGTTTTAATTTTCGCGTGATTATTGATATAACTTTAGTTGAATTACCTAATACAAAAAATATTACTTTCCTATGTATGTGAGCAATAATACAACTTTAGTTGTATCAATGCAGTGTACAAATTTACTTTGTGTCAATTGATATAACTAAACGTGTATCAGATGACACCTTATTCGAAGGTAATAAATATATGTGAATAATAATATGACTAGAGATACATCTTTACACACAAATATTTATCTCATAACTTAAATATTATGAACGATACATGTCAACATGTATTTATTTACACAAACATAATTTATTAAATCGCGCCATTTCGTCTTAGATGTACCACACGATCTCAGAAACTAATAGACGTATCAAAATGTTGATTAGATTAGGAAAAAGAGTATTTTTTTCTGATTAAGGTACTAAAATAATATCAAATTCGATATAAGTTGACTTGTATCACTTTTCACAGGACACACAGAATTACTTTGTTGTGTGAGAAAAGCAACTGAGCGTTGGATACATAATTAAATAATATCAAATAAATCACAATAGAATCTGAAACTATCAGTGCTATACCACATTGATGTTGGCTAGGTAATTTATAAAACTTATAATCCTATTTCATAGCATGCATTGCAGTGAATTGCTGTGAGGATTATGTAAGGCGTATTGTGCTATAGAGATTTGCCATTCAAAATCCACCACAAATCTTCTTAGTGAAACTTTCGATTTTAAACTTCTTTTACGTTCTTCATCCCACCGATGGAAAATTGTGAAAGTTATATTTTGGTTTTGTTTACATCTAATCTTCCTGTTCTTTGCCAGAAAGGCAAGTGTCGAAGCCTCCTTTTTTTTGTCTTAGAAAGAATGCTGTCGATTTACTGTCTTGCTGTAAAACTGCAATAGCCGTCTCACGATTGCGATGACGATTATCTATGCAAAAAGTGAGTGAGCTGATGTTCGACAGAGTTATCTACCATATTACTATGCACCTAAACTTTACAGTTTGTTCAAACTCCAGTAGCTTTATTTATTCTACACGACCATCTCTTCATGAATATTATTTTTGGCTATCAGGATTCCTGACCATCGCCAATCCGGCTAAATTAAAGAAATTGCCTTGTATTATTATTGGGAGAAGATTGTCAGACGAGTCCAAATAATTTGCTGTCCCCTGTACCTAGTTTTATTCTGTTATAAACAGATAGTTTTGTGCTGTAGTAAATTGTTTCTAACTTTTTCGATACAAATAATAATTATATAATGTACTCATATTTACTGCTATTCTATTAATATTATAAATGTGAAAGTTTGTGATTGATGGATGTTTGCGTGTTTGATAGGAATAACGCGATGGTGGGAATGGAATCAAAAATCCACTGAGCTGCGGGCATCAGCTAGTTCTAATGTAAACTTAATTTTAAAGACTCAAAGTCATACTTTACTAGTGTCTTCGACAATATCTTTTGTAAGAAATTAAATTGTTTAACGTTAACTCAATTGAATTCATTGAGTAATGATGTACGCAATTATTTTCACCGTTCTGTTGAACGAAACCGATCGTAATAAAAACTTAAGAAACTAATAACCAGCTACCCTAAGAAATTAATTACTTTTAACCCATAACTCTATCATATTTTATGATTTCATATTCAGGTTGATCGTCGCTTACGCTGTAGTGATCTTCTAAATATGTGCAGAACCGGATTGTTTGGAACACACGTTTAATTCAAATGACAATACAATTTTAATATAACTTAAAAAATATTGAATTCCCTATTAGTTCTTTTATTAACACAGGTTATCATCTTGCTAGCGATTTACCAGTTAAATCCAAAGCTTATTGTTTGGAACCCGGAGTCCACTTATTATTTTTGATTGTTTTATTGACTTTTATGAGAGCAACTATCTCTATCATCTTAATGCAGAGAAAAAAGTTATTTAGCAAATGTACCAACTTCTAGGTGAGGGGTTGACCTATGACTTGTTGATGATGCTAGAGTCGATAGAGGTATTTTAGTAACACAGAGGACATCATGAGTCGATTCAATCCACAAATTAATATATAAATACATAAATAGATATTTATGAAACGGCATTGAGACGCAAAATGTAATTTTTCTTACCAAAACGTGCGCCAGGCTTGCATGAAATCGTCGACTTTATTCTTTATATCTTTTTAGAATGTGTATTACTACAACCTTGTTAATAATAATTGTATTATATAGTATTATTCATATGTGTTATTTCCTATATTCATTATATTTCCTGTATGTATTATCATTATGATAATCACAAATTATTATGATTTGTATAATTTAATAGAAATCAATAATTTTTTTTTTACGTGCGGGTAATCCCCACGGATACCCACTCCTCCGGAGCCGGAGGGGTAGGTTATGTCGGACTCGAACCGACTAAACCGCACGCCGTCTCTGGGGCGTAGTGCTAGGCTGAAGGTGAGGTTGTCATGCGACATATCCCTCGCACCCCGGCTGACCCAGGGCCATCCCTCTCGGTCTGGCCCTCCTCGGGAAGGGGGGGACCACGCGGTCCCCGACTCAACCTCGGTGTGGGGAGGCGCGCATCGTCCTACGATGCGCGCCGCCGCCGTGACCTGCTTCTGCTAGGGTGACGGGCGGCTCCACCCGTCACCCTAAGGCCCGCGCTCATGGGGGGCGGAGGTCAGTTTGCGCCCTCCGTCGCCCGAGCCACCTTCGGGCGCGTGTAGCGATGTCAGCGAGCCTTTCTCGCTCATCGCGCCGCGCCCGCTCTGCTGTCTCCTTCGCGAGCATGACCTGCTCGCAGAAGGAGGCGCTGGCCGCCCACGCATCCGCGCAGCGGACCATCGCCGCGAGCAGGGCGGAGAGCGTGAGCACTCTCACCCCCAGGGCCGCCACAAGCTCCCGCCTCGGCGTCTTAAACGCCGGGCACTCGGTGAGCGTGTGCAGCCCCGAGTCCACGCTCGCGTCGCAGTGATGGCACTCGGGTGTTGGCTCTATACCCATCAGATGCAGATACCGCCCGAAGCTACCGTGCCCGGTGATAATCTGCGTCTGACGGTACGAGAGGCTACCGTGTGGCCTCTCTAGCCACTCCCCCATGATGGGCCTTACCGCCGCAATGACGGCGTGCCCTGCGCGTGGTTGTCCAAGTCGTCGCTCCCACTCGGCCACCATGACCTGGTGGAGCCGGGATTTCTCGGCCCGAATATCCTCGGGCTCGGGATCGAATCCCCGCTCCGGCGCCTCCTTTCGGAACGCTTCCAGGATCCACGGTGGCGATCCGGCCAGGAGACTCGCCGCTTCGAAGGATATCGTGCGGTATCCCCTGATGGCCCTGGAGGCCATCGTGCTCTGCGCCGTACGGAGCAGAGACAGGAATCTGGCCTCAAGGGTGTCCGCCCACACGGGGCACCCGTATAGGGCCATGGACCGCACGACACCCGCGTAAAGTCTCCTGCAGGAGGACTCTGGGCCCTTCAAGTTGGGCAACAACCGGCCCAAGGCATTCGCCGTGAGCACCAACTTGGGGCGCAGACTTCGGAAATGCTGTCCGAAGTCCCATCGACCATCAAGCACGAGCCCCAGGTATTTCAACCGGGGCTTGATGTCGATGGGAGTTCCTCCCACTGTTAGGCTGGCTCCCGGGCCTGGCCTGAGCCGAGGGCCATGAAAGAACATGGCCTCGGACTTGTGCAGAGCCACCTCGAGACCCAGCCGCCGGATCCTGTCGACGACCTGAGCAACCGCGGTCGTGGCCCTCAGGGTCGCTTCGCGGTGCGTAGCCCCGCTCACCGTCACTAGCGTGTCATCCGCGTAACACGTGACGGTGGCACCGTACGCGAAGTCACCGCGAAGAGAAATCAATATAGTCAAGGTTCTTAAGGGTGGTAGAAATTTGATGGCACAAATTTGTCACAAATTTCGACCGGGTTAGTACCACCGTGCACTTTTGCGAAAAATCCTCCATAGTAATCCAATCTCGGTTGGATTGCGTTCAGGGGTCAGCAAGTGCATAGCCGGGCAGGGGGGATTGAGGTCGCAGCACGAGTGGGACCGGTGGGTCTTGGCGTAGTCTAGTGGGGGGTGGCGCGGGGCGACGCGCCGAACAGGGAGACCTGTAGAAACGGTGGTGCCGCTGGCCGCCCGCGGCATAGTACAGGGGCCCAACCGGGACTAACCACCCTGGGAGGCTGCCCCACCAGGTCGCGCATAATCCCGATATGGCTCGTCGTGCCGGTTGGTGACCGGACGAGGGAGCCCGGCGACCATACTCGGGGGGGTACGGGGGCCCTTCCGTTCGGCGCGTCGGCTCTCGCCATACCTCACATTCATAGATAAAACCAATATCCCACGCTTTGTCACGCTGTGCTGCGACAACAATCGCCTCTTTTTCACGCCTTCCCTCCTCTTCATCCTCATGGCAGCGCATAATAACAGTAGATTGGTCTACACAGCGGCAAGAAACTCTCCCTCGAGCTCGCTATTTGAGGTGGAGTCCACGAACATCTGTGGGCTCCATACAAACCTCAACGCCGTCCACCAACACCTGGAGACGGCGAAACCAGCAATGCTGTTTCTTACGGAGACACAAATACGCCGCCCTGATGACACGACCTACTTACTCTACCCCGGCTATGTCCTTGAGGAGAATTTCCGCGCAAAAGCCGGGGTGTGCGTGTTTGTTAGGGCGGATGTTTGTTGTCGCCGTTTGCGCTGCCTAGAGGACCCATCCTTTTCCACCCTTTGGGTACACATAGACCATGGCTCTACGAGTCAGATCTATGTGTGCCTCTACCGCTCCCATACAGGAGATGCCGAGACAACTCGACTCTTTGAATACCTTAGTCAGGCGGCAGATGATGCGCAGGAGCGGTTTCCGAACGCTGAACTGGTGTTTTTGGGGGATTTTAACGCCCACCACGAGATCTGGTTGGGCTCCGCCAAAACAACCCACGCGGGAAGAGCCGCCCATGCATTTGCTCTGGCGCATGGCCTGACCCAATTGGTACACGAGGTCACTAGGATACCAAAAAGGTCGGACCATGAGCCCTCTCTGCTAGACCTTCTGCTGACGAGTCACCCGGACCAGTACAGTGTTTCGGTGAGCGCCGCTTTAGGTGAATCCGACCATTGTCTGGTCCGTTCCGAGGTGCCCATTTTAGCGCCCCCACGTCCCGTGCAGGGGAAGCGGCGTCTCTGGCACTACTCGTCAGCGGACTGGGATGGACTGCGTGATTATTTTGCGTCCATCCCGTGGGTTGAACGCTGCTTTGGAGGTAAGAACCCATCTGAGGCCGCAACTGCTGTCGCCGGTGAGATCAGTCTGGGCATGGAATATTATATCCCCTACACTGATGTCGCCGGTGTCCGCAGGGCACGCCCCTGGTTCGGGCGCGAGTGCGCGGAGGCTGTTAATCATAAACAGTCTGCGTACCGCGCTTGGATCAGGGCGCGCGCTACGTGCGATCCCAACGTGGGCTACTTCAAGGCGGCGTACAACAGAGCCACAAAGGCCTGCAAGAGGGCTTATGTCAGAGCGGATGCCCAGCGCATAGCGCGGCTTGGTCAGGAGCTAGTAGAGCATCCCACGGGTAGCCGTGGCTATTGGCGACTGGCCAAAGCCGTGCAAGCCAACTTCTGCCAGCCTTCGCTGCCCCCGCTGCGCAATCCCGATGGATCCCTGGCCCATGAGCCGCAAGAGAAAGCAAATTTGCTGGTTAATCTCTTTGCGGCCAACTCCCGAGTCGATGATTGTGGTATGGAGCCGCCGACACTGCCCGTCAGTGACCATGCAATGCCTGATATTCGTATCAGGCAACGCGATATCCGAGCGGTGTTGCAATCACTCGATGTCCGGAAAGCCAGTGGTCCGGACGGTATTCCAGCGGTGGTTCTGCAAAAATGTGCAGCGGAGTTGTCTCCAATGCTTGCGCGGCTGTACCGGCTGTCCTACAGCTCTGGTACAGTGCCTTCGGCTTGGAAAGAGGCGAATGTACAGCCGATCCCCAAGAAGGGGGATCGCTCAGACCCAAACAACTATCGACCCATAGCCGTCACCTCAGTGCTGTGCAAGGTGTTCGAGCACATTATCAACAAACAGCTCATGCGTCACCTTGAAGATCACTCCCTAATTAATGACCGGCAATATGGCTTCAGGCCGAAACGGTCAGCGGGTGATCTTCTGGCGTATGTTAGCCATATTTGGGGTGAGGCTATGGACAAGCACGGCGAGTCATTGGCAATTAGCCTTGACATCGCCAAAGCTTTCGATAGAGTTTGGCACAAGTCGCTTCTTTCCAAGTTACCAGCCTTTGGTCTGCCTCCTAGACTGTGCGACTGGGTTGCCGGCTTCTTGCAGGAGCGCCGTATTCGCGTCCTTTGTGATGGACGAGCCTCGGAGTTCTTGCAGGTAAATGCCGGCGTACCGCAGGGATCTGTCCTATCGCCAACTCTCTTTCTTCTGCATATCAATGACATGCTGTCGACCGGCAGCATTCATTGCTATGCGGATGATAGCACCCTACACGAGAGTTATCATGGACGTCCTGCGGATAAGCAGACGCATATCGCGGAAAAAAGGCAGCTTCTTGTCACTGAGCTTGACCGGATCCTGAATCACATTTCCCAATGGGGCTCTGAGAACCTGGTCGAGTTCAATGCCAAGAAGACGCAGGCATGTGCGTTTACAGCAAAGGTATCTTCTTTCCTTCCCCTTCCCACTCTTCAGAGCACGCCACTGCCACTGCAGGACAACCTCAATATCCTAGGTATGGATGTTCGCTGCAAACTGAACAACAAAAACTACATCGAGAGTATCATCAAAGCAGCCTCGCGTAAACTCGGAGTCCTGAACAGAGTGAGACGGTTTTTCACGCCGGAGCAACGGTGTCTTCTTTACAAGACACAAATTCGTTCCTGCGTGGAGTACTGCTCACATCTCTGGGATGGATCCGCAAAGTACTTATTAGATGCTCTCGACAGGTTGCAGCGACGTGCGATCCGCATTATCGGAAATCCTGAGGTCACGAGTACCCTCGAGTCTCTGCAGATGCGTAGAGATGTTGCTTCTTTGGCAGTTTTTTACCGTCTCTACCATGGTGAATGTTCTGAAGAGCTATTCCAATTAGTCCCACCCTCCCCCTTCCTATACAGGACGACACGTGCAGGACTTAGATGTCACCCCTATACGGTGCAGAACATTCCTTCAAGAACCAAGCGGTTCGGTGACTCTTTCCTTTGTCGCACCATTAAGACCTGGAATTCCTTGCCAGCTCACGTGTTTCCCTCTTCCTACAGTCCCGGGTCCTTTAAGCGGGGCGTGAAAAAGCATCTGATGAGGCCGTCAAGCTGAGTGCCACCATTGTTAACATGGCACGTGTACATAATGGTGACCCTCTTTCTTGAGACTTTACCTTCAGCTTACCATCAGGCGAGGTAAAGTCAAATTGACGTGTCCTATTTATAAAAAAAAAAAAAAAAAAAAAAAAGTCAAGTATACAAATTTTTAACATGCTTAACAAAACAGAAAATAAGTACGTAAGTTTTTACTATAGTTAAAAGTGTATTAGAAATTATTTTGTCACACAGATTGCAACGCGTTACCATCAGAGCCTCAAGGTATTTTATATGGCAATAGATACCAGTTAGGCAATTATGATCAATGCATGAAAACGCCCTGGTTGAAAACACATCCGAATCTAAAGACTAAATACTGTTTCGCTGAATTAGGTCTAGCACGAGCTGACGGAGCTGCATCCGTAGCAGTCCGCTTTGGATTTTCGGAGGTAGTTTTTTTCTTTATTCGTTATACAATACAAAAGAAGTCCTTAGGTAGAAGAAGTTATCAATGAATTTTATGATTATTACAAGTTTACGCGCATTAATAAAACTAGTTTAAAACCAACTATATGACCATGGCAGTTGAAAAACAACGAAAACGTTGTAATATCCTGGTCACGCGGGACCAAGTTGTAACTAATTCTATGTCATGACCATTGAATCTAGATGTATAAAGCTATCCCCGTACACCTCTCGTATTCAAACCTACAATTCCCAGCCGCGCTATCGTCTAATGACCTTCAGACCGCTTATCGTGATACGCAGTAATCCGTGATTCTATAGAAAAATGGGTTGTGAAAGACCTATTCCTTATCGTACTTTATCTACAATAGAATTCATGTATATCCCAGTCCTAGTTCCCCAACCAAAGTTCACATACTCTTATGATTGTAACTCGTATTTACTTTAACATTTACTTTAACATTCTACAAATAAAATTTATCTTATCTTATCTTATCTTATCATACCTCTTAACAGATTTGTCGCTACTCCAACCTTACTTCGTAGTCAATCCACAGTTCGTCACCTTATTTATCATACTAAACTCACAATATAACATACAATTTCACTTATTTACTTAGTGGAATACGACCAGACAATCTTTTGACAACTACATTCTTAATGACGTTTGAAATTTGACAATTTTCACCGCCCTCATTCAACACTTAGCACAGAGACACCTACCACATACGTTTGCACTACACGTAAAATTAGAATCTACAAAATTAATTGTCAATCATTCAATACTTCAAATTATAATTGTTTTCGAGGATACCAACAGAGGTCGTGTTATTCAAAAAAAATAAACAATTTATAGTTAAGATCAACTCATCGTTGAAACTTCTATAAATCTTTATTATTTCTGTAATATAGTGTATTTTCCCCCCCCGTGTATAAGAAATGTGGCCCCGTGCTCGCCACATTCAGTAGGACTCGCCACTAGTACCAGCATAGTCCTTCCTATGCTTAAGTAGGTATTCAGGAGACAATTTTAAAGTCTCCTGCCTACTGTACCGAGGCATCCGGTATACAAATCCCCAATTCTATTTTCAGAATAGCGTAACTCTAACACAGGACTTCAGTCCTATTGTCGTAATTCCTTTAATATAAGGTATTAAGATGATAACACAGAATCATCGTTCTAAGCGTCATTTTAGGACAATTACATTAGTATCTATCGCAGTAACTTCTGCGCTGATTGTTAACGATAAGTTTAGTTAGTAAAAGCTCATTTATTAGCACAGACCTAAATAATTATAGTTAATACTAGAACCAATTCACTTCTGAATAATAATGTCTATATAGACACTTCAGAGAGAATATATTCTCACCGAACACTTGATCAAACTACAATAATTCAGCTCAGATATAGCTTTTGCTTCACCCTAGCGGATGACAAAGTTACTATAAGATAGCGATCGAGCGACCATGTGCATTCGATACAGTACATATAATAGCTGATTATGCAACAGTGATTAAAATGTCCAAACATCATTATTTGTGTGTTTGTAGCCATGGTAATCTCATGTGTAAGATCTTGCTCGTACACAAAGAACAATAGTAAAATAACTACCTCTGTAGCTAGTCTGTTTGGATACTTCCGACCCTTCAGACTTCGGTGGTCTTGCACATAATTCTGTAGTCAGAAAGGTTTCACTAGCGTGAATGTACAATATACCGTTGTGTTGTCGTTCAATAATGAACCAGCAAGGATTTATATGTAAATAATAAATATTATATCAAAGATGGTTAGGACAGATCAATCACTGTGTATTTACCTTTAACAATATCTGAATTCTGTAATGAATACACCAGTTCACTGTCTCCATTTCACTCACAATCACTCACTTCACTATTAAATCACTCGTCGTGGTGTTGCAGCATTCGCTTGTAGTTTTATTTTCACCATAATCTTAGCGTAATTATTACACATTACTGTCACTATAATCCCAGTAATTCCAACAACGTAAATCGACATGAAAATTGGCTTGCAAAAATTAGCGGGAAAACTTTCATTCTTCGGTCACAAGATGGCGGTCATTTACAAATCTGCTTTGTTGTAATTGAACCAATTGTCTATCTAATTTCCCAATCAGTTTATCATGATTTACAATAATAACAACTTAGATCACCCCTTTACAAACGCAATACTACCTACCTAATATATATATTCATATGTTTGCTATTAGTGTGTACCTACTCACCTACCTGACTAAACTAACCATGTATCAACAAACATTCAACTACGTTAAACGTGAAATGTGTAAAGCTAATCTATCTGACTAGGGCGCAGGTAGTAAGCCTGACTTTGAACTATCACTAGTACCCCCTACGAGCAAGAGACCACGGCCGAAGCCAAGGATGTGTTCTCTCACAGGACAAGGACATAAAAGTGTGTATATATACATATATAAAGATAGACAGGACTGATCCGCTCTGGAGAGCGACAACCGCCTCCTCTCCAGTCACAAACCATCCTGGAAGCTCACGGATCCCTTTCAGGCAAAATCCGTGTGCTGAGCGCTTCAGACTATCCTCAGCATGCCTAGCTGAACAGAGGTCAAGAGCTTCGTTATCACCGATAGGTATCAACTCAGGGCAATCACGTCGATTGACTTCCTAAGCGGGGGAACCTAGCTAATACCTAAGGCCTCAACCGTCCCTAGCCCTACCAAAGTCCCACAAAGAATCCCTATATAAACATTTTATCTCATGTATGGCCCTGTACCGCAGACTCACAGTACAGCTGATATTCCGAATTGAACTCGAGATTCAATTCTTAATCCCAGAGATAAAGGTGTCTTGTCTGGCTCATACGATAAAATGTTCATTTCGCGAATTATAAACTTCAATAAAGGCGAGCTACCTAATTCCTCTTTTCACTAATTTAAACACTATATATTTACTAATTAAACTCAATTATTCACAATCAAGGTAAAAAAAATCTTCACGACTTTAAATGTAAAATTCTCAAAATTCCCGCCAAAGTACAATGTACAGAATACCTTTCGCGAATCGACCAACCCCGAAGCCAGCTCAAAGAAAAAGTGTCCTTCAATTCCCACTCAAAATCCTACTTTCGCCGAATTAGGGCTCCAATAGTGTCCTCCACCAATCAGAAGCTTTTATTTTCCCGCCAAAAGTCACAATTTCTGAATAATTGACTACAGCGCTAGGTTTTCTATGGCGCCTGCGTTATAATTATGAACTAACTTAAATCTTCCGTGAACCAGTGGCCCTTTTTTAAATATTTATAAACTATTTACATACTTACACTCATTGATTCTAACTGTCAATATTTTCATAATAATATAAGATTAATTTTATGTTTAATAAACATCCATATAATACTCAATAATAGATATAGAAAATTATTCAATAATCATTTGACCTTTAAACAATAATAACCAATCAGAGCCACTTCCTGCATTTTCCATAGCTCTGAGGCACACAGATAATAAATAGTATTTATAATCTCTTTTCAACAGTACTTTATTGCTTTAAATATTATAATTATTGTTCCTTGTAAATAATTAACAAGTCTCAACTTTATCTGTTTATTCTTTTCCTTATTAATTTTATTATAAACAATACACAAAACTATTATAATATTATTCTTGTGTAAATATCCATAGACTATTTTTCTTAAATTCTTTCAATCATAGTCCCATCTATAGGTACTGTATATATTAAACTACATTTTAAATTTATTTGTTCACAAAACAAATTTACTTGCCCTTTGCAATTTAACAGAATAATTTCTTTATGAATCAATTTTTTTCTTTGACCACATACCATAGTGTATATTTATTCATCATTTTATTTACGTATAAAAATTCCTTACTTAATCAACTAGATGGCGTTTTACGACATTGAATTATTTTCGTTTTATAAAAAACCAAGTGATATTCAATTTACTTGTAGAAATTCTTACTTAATTACTAGATGGCGTTTTACGACATTGAATTATTTTATTTATTTATGTTTTCTTGTTTTATAAGAACCTCGAAACGGTGTTTCAGTCCGTTACAACGTGTAAACAGTGTAAATAAAATCAAACCAATTCATCGCAATAGTATCCGTAGACCCTGAGCTCCGAGGGCATCTTAGCCTCGGATGCAATTAGCATAACGTCTTAATGTAGATGATGATTATGAGAAAACGATAAAAAGACAACTGGACCAGTGTGAACAATGACCTAATTGGCCCAATTTGTTTCATCTAGATGATCTTGTTCGAATTATTTGGGGTCGGTGCAACATGTCATTCTCCCTCATACATTCTTGTCAGATGTTATTTCTTCAGACTCTTTCACGTAATCCAACCATCTTACCTTGGGCCTACCTCTACTCGTAAAGTCCTCTACATTCATAGTTTTTGCAATATTGGTTTCAACCTTTCTCGTAGTATGTTCATACCACACCACCACAGTCACTCGCTTCTCAATTTTTCATTCCCTGGTGCCACCTTCAAACTTCCTCTATATCTAATATCTTATACATTTAAAACAGGGACCTAATTATAATAAAATTACAAAGTTTTTATAAAGTGAAATCGAGTGAGTTGACGACAAGAAAATAATCAAAAATTGAAAGGTGCTAACGTTAATGAATGACCCGTTTGATTTGGCAAATAATTTTCGAGGTTACTAATAAATTAAAGGACGACAACTTTTTGATTACTTAAAAAAACTTGGCAGCGATTAAATATTTCAGCAACAATTATATTAGGTGAGCTTAGAAATGCAGGGATGCATAAAAACTAAAAAACAGCTGCTACTTTCAGGCAGCAAACATATTAAACAGTTTATACTGGAGATTGATGGTACTTGGTGGAGTCTACTACACATATTGAATAATTATAACCACCGGTTTCACCTCACGGCATTATCAAAGGTTTGATAATGCCGCGAGGTGAAACCGGTCCGGTTAAAAATAAAAATAAAATAAAGTGTGGAAAAGTACAAGTGTTATAATAATTCAATATATTAAACAGTGTCAAAGAAATCATAGGCGGTATACCAAAAATAATGACTTGGTGACTAATATTCAGAGTGGAGATGGAGATTGTATTATCGGCAACTAAGGCAACCATATAAAAAATCACTATTGGACTGCGATTTGCCTGAGTGTAAAAATTAAAACGGATAACGTAATTAATAATTAGGATTTCAGTATTATTGTTTGCAGAACGACTACGACGTTTTTCCAATGTTCATTATGATAACGGAAAAAGAAATAAAAATGTGTTTATCTACTCTGATACTATAATACAAAGATTATAAAATTGAAATCAAAACTCTTATGACAAACATTACGCACAGGCCAAAAAAAAGTTTTATTACGATACAGGTCTTGTATGGACACCTATATCATAAAATAACTTTTTAATCATAACGATACACCTATACAACCTCCATCTGGACTAAACCTCTACTTTAAAAAAAGAATCCGCCGATTCGGGAAAAAAAAAGAAAAACGCATGCGCAATCGATGTTTGCTCCTTGGCGCGAACATTTATTTTTTTGTTCTATACATTTAAATTAAACATAGTTTGGTTTGGTTTGTAAAATAAATTAGTTTATGTATTATAGTATGAGAGTAGATAAAGTAGTGTATGACACTGTACATAACTTGGTCTTATAACACTCGTGTGATAATATAAAAAAACTCGCCTACGGCTCGTTTTTTTAAAACACACTCGTGTTATAAGAACCCTTATTATGCAACAGTATCATAAACTACTATTATTGCATGTCGCTATTTGGTTTTTAGAGTTCAAAAAATGTCGCAGTATGATTTTTACAAACTTGTTCAATATTTTCTTTTCATCTCAATTTACTTTAAATACAACGTCATAGAATAATTTAAGAAGGCCTATTTTCTAATTTTTATCCGCCCGTCAAGTTTCCGCATAACAATGAATTTAGTGATCAAAACAAATTTAAATATTTTTTAAACCCCAAATTTGAGTTAATTTGTCGCCGCGTTAAATACCACGCCGTTTAATTTTTAGTTTAGTACACTGTTTATCATTTACGATATAAATGAAAACACATTCTTTATTACAAAAGTGGTATTAATTATTGATTGCTTTAGTTATTTATCTGAAATTAAATTTTATTTATTTATTTTTAATTTTTGTATACCTAAGCTTTTCTATCCTCAAAGTTACTATAAAAATTGCAAGACTTATAAAGCTGTTATAGCATTTTTTTTTACTTTATGCACAGTAGTTAATACAAAAGCCGACTTCATGCCAGAGGCATTATCTAAAAGTCTACCTTAGGGTGATGCAGAGATACATTGAGGTAAGTGCAGGGAGAGGAATGAACTATTTACTAAAACGATAATGGTCTAATTTGTACACAATAACAATAAATACATTATACATATACAGTACGGCAAATACAATTTACCTATCATATAACTCATATACTAATATTATAACTTGATTTTGTATTATTTCTTTCAAGTGTATAACAAATAAATATTTTAATATACCTACTTAAATAAATACAATATGCGACGTCAATATTGCAATGTCTGGAAAAGGCGCTAAGTCTTAAGTACTGAAATTTAATTTTTGTTAAGATCTATGTACACTTAGTAAGCAATAAATGGTTTAAATTGGAACCTAACCCTGACTTTCTGTTCTATTTTTGTTGAGTTTGGTAACCGCCCCTAAATAATTATTTTACTGTAATTTATTTATATAATTTAAGGTTATCTGTTGCCGTTATCAACATCGAGCAAGAAATTGGCAACAAATCAAGTTTCCTGTATGGGAGCCCGCTTACATATTATTATATTTTTGTTTTTAGTATTTGTTTTAATGTTTGTTTTGCAGTAACAAATCAAATCAAATTATTTTTATTTTATACTTTACTCATAAATTGTTGTAACATACATATGTTGAGACAACCCGAAAAACATTTTCATACATTTTCTCTGAAAATTTCAGCTGTCTAGCTAACACGGTTCATGAAATACAGCCTGCTGACTGACAGGTAGACAGATAGCAAAGTCTCAGTAATAGGGTTCAGTTTCTATCCTTTGGATACGGAACCCTAAAAATGAGTAAAATAGTATTATAAATGCACTACTATCTATTTTCAAAGGTGATATGATTAGCAAAACACAGAATGTTTAAAATAAAAGACACTATAACATGAGGCGTTCCTCAGGGAAGCATCTTGGGTCCTACTGTATTCCTAATAAACCTTAATGATTTGTGCGAAAACGTAAATCAACTTTCCATCAGGTGGATCATTTGCTTGTCTACCACTTAAGTGGTATTAAAAATCGACTCAAATAAATTAAATTTTCTTTTATCCATGGGAAACAACCCTAAGATGATGATAATTGCTCAGACAAACAAACGATTTTACCTACCCCTAAAAAAACTAAAGCTAACGCTAACGCAGAGGGACAACGCTGTACAAAACTAAAGTAAGGCATCTGATATAAATCAAACTCTTACCTTCTTCTCGAATCATAAACCACTCTATATGGATATAGCAGCGAAATACTAACAACCCACGGTAAAAACCAAACAAACCTACGACTACTTGATTAAGTTTATTTTATTAAGGCGACATCTATCCTCTGATAATATTACTACCGTGCAAGATAGCCTTCTGAAGTTACACTTGTTTTGTAAAAGTTTTTTCAACCTGTGTAGATGGCGCTAGATACGTCAGTTCTAAATCTTCATTGTTTTGAATCATTTTTGAGTGCATTATCTTTAGCCACTTTAGAAGACCCTCAATACTTTTATAGAGGAGAAAATTTAAAATGTTTATGATATTTCATCCTAAAATTTATATTCAGTCACGTTTATTAATCTTCAGTACTCCTATTTAGATTTTTTTATACCTCTTTACAAATTTAAGGAAACGTGGATGAAAAAAGTACTCTAAATTACCCTGCTTCGCTACAAGCTGCATTACTTAGCCTCTGAGCTATAAAAAGTCAGACCATTTACTTCGCAATCTCATAGACATAGCAACTTCTTTACCCAAAGTCGTGTACAAACCGTTTGGTTCATATACGGCTGGTACACTGACGACAACAAAGCCTTTGATTATGTTGTAGAGACTTTAGTAACCGACTCGCTTGTGTGGTTTTGACGTTCACAAACTCTTCGATATTAGTTTACCAATATGCCTATCCTTCGTTCATGGTAAATAACAAATGTAAGAAATAATCAAGAAAGCAGGATAATTCAGAAGTTTTTTATAAAAATGATTCAGTGAATGATTGGACAATTGCATGCCTGAATACCGATCTACCAAAAAGCAAATGAGGGACGGACAGTTGATGAGACATGTAGACATGGAGACAAAGCTCTACGGGCCTCTAAGGTAGAAACTATATTGGATGACTCTATCTTTCACATTGCTTTTGTTTAGGTAACGGTGCGTATTTGGACTTCAGAGTGCAAGACCCTGGGTGAATATTACGGCACGTGAGCCTCCACCACATAATCAAACATATTCTTGCTACTGCTGTAAGCCAGTATATTAGTAACACGAATTCTTGTGAATTATTTGATTTTGATGATAAATCAATTATAGGGCTCTTGGCAAGCTACTCTTTTAAACACATTACAAATTAGCTGCAATCTTATAGAAGGTGAATTCTAACAATATAAACCTTATGTAGTGTTCAATAACGTCAATGATGTGAAGCGCGCCACTCGATGCGCTGGCGCGTCACTTTAGTGGCGGGATGTCGCCTGGAGGCGCGGACGCAAATTTCCTCTAAGACAAAACCGACGTTATTGCACACAACATAATGTTTATATTGTGTTACTTAAATCGTCCGCCACGTCATACGTCCCCGCCACATCTCTTCTGAATAAACCGCGCCT